>CM035840.1:444919214-445532826 GCA_020510985.1 Pholidichthys leucotaenia
AAAGACCCCACAACAACATCCAAAGAGCTGCAGGCCTCACTTGCCTCAGTTAAGGTCAGTGTTCATGACTCCACCATAAGAAAGAGACTGGGCAAAAATGGCCTGCGTGGCAGAGTTCCAAGACAAAAACCACTGCTGAGCAAAAAGAACATAAAGGCTCGTCTCAGTTTTGCCAAAAAACATCTTGATGATCCCCAAGACTTTTGGAAAAATACTCTGTGGACTGACGAGACAAAAGCTGAACTTTTTGGAAAGTGCATGTCCCATTACATCTGGCGTAAAAGTAACACAGCATTTCAGAAAAGGATCATCATACCAACAGTAAAATATGGTAGTGGTAGTGTGATGGTCTGAGGCCGTTTTGCTGCTTCAGGACCTGGATGACTTGCTGTGGTAACTGGAACCATGAATTCTGCTGTCTACCAAAAAATCCTGGAGAATGACTGGCCATCTGTTCGTGACCTCAAGCTGAAGTGCAGTTGGGTTCTGCAGCAGGACAATGATCCAAAACACACCAGCAAGTCCACCCCTGAATGGCATAAGAAAAACAAAATGAAGACTTTGGAGTGGCCTAGTCAAAGTCTTGACCTGAATCTGTCATGATCAGGTGAGCGTGCCTCCCCCCTCCCTTCCTGTTTCTGTTTTCCCGGCTCCGGAGGTGATTACACACCTGCTGCTTCCTAAGTCACCAGTGTATTTAAGGGCCAGTGTGTGAAGAGCTCTCTGCTGGATCATTGAGTTTGTGCCACCTCACAACTACTGTCCTTGATGTTTGGCTAATTTATTATCCTGTCAAGTTGTCTTACCTTTTTGTCCTCTCCTCCTCTCAGGTTTGCTACCACCTCCAGCGGTTTGTCTCCGGAGCTGTGTGTGCTCGCTCGCCTGAAGTATCCCTCTCCCGGACTATGGCTTCTCCAGTCATTCCTCCTCCTTCCCTGCAGTCATCAGATCCCCTTCACCTTTCCCAAGCTGGAGTTCACTGCCAGGCTCTCTGCCAGTATAGTAAGACCCATTTCCTCAGTTGTCATTTTCCCAGTGTGTTATACTCATCATTAATCATTCCTCTCCTCTCTTCCCTCCTAGGCTGCATGTGGCTCCAGCATGCAACTGTTTTCATGTATATAGTTTGGTATTTTGGTTGCAGGTTTAATTAATCGTGGTGTGTGTATTTATTCTTTAAGTTAGCATATTTTGTATAAGGTTTTGGGTTTTCATTAAAGTGGTGTTAACTTTTCATCTGCATCTGAGTGTTCTTCTGAAGTGGTTGCCCTGTACTTAAGCCTCCTCAAAACACCAAATCATGACAGAATCTAATTGAGATGTTGTGGCATGACCTTAAAAAGGCGGTTCATGCTCGAAAACCCTCCAATGTGGCTGAATTACAACAATTCTGCAAAGATGAGTGGGCCAAAATTCCTCCACAGCCCAGTAGAAGACTCATTGCCAGTTACCCGAAATGCTTGATTGCAGTTGTTGCTGCTAAGGGTGACCCAACCAGGTTTTAGGTTTAGGGGGCAATCACTTTTTCACACAGGGCCATGTAGGTTTGGATTTTTTTTCCTTAATAATAATCCCATTCATTTAAAAACTGCATTTTGTGTTTACTTGTGTTATCTTTGTCTAATATTTAAATCTGTTTGATGATCTGAAACATTTAAGTGTGACATACAAAAAAAAAAGAGAAATCAGGAAGGGAGCAAACACTTTTTCACACCACTGTATATCCCAATCCTATAATGATCAATCATAGTATAACTGATATAAACTTCAAAGAAATAAGCTATATTAACTGAAAAGCTTCATAAACTAAACAAAATCCCATAAAAAATGTAACTCCTCCCTCTGTCTACAATGGTAAAGCCCAATAAACCTATTGATTCCAGAGTATTAGCATGTGCACACTTCATGAAAGCACCCAGATGGTAACTTCAGGAGAGAGGTTAGTAGATATCAAAGTTAAAAACAAAACAAAACAAAAAAACCATCAAAAACAAAAAGAAAACACTACTAATATTATTAGATAATGTGCATGAAGTTAGGTTCTGTTACCATTAGTTGAGGCATAATCAAGTCTTCAAACCCCCCCCCACCCCAAACAACTACATTGTGAGGAGCAGGCATTCCAGCTCCTTTACAAAGTCCCAGAGCACAACACTACCACCATCATGCTTGATACTAGGTATGGTGTTGTTGCGGTTAAAGGCCTTACCTTCTCTTCTTCAACCATATTTTTGGTCAAAGTGAACATATACACTCCCCTCAAAAAGTATTGAAACAGTGAGGCCAATTTCGTTACTTTTGCTGTACACTGAAAACGTGTATTTTTTTGACATCAAAAGATGAATCTGAGACAAGAGATGAAGATTTCAGCTTTAATTTTCAGGTATTTACAGTGCATCGGGAAAGTCTTCACAGTGCTTCACTTTTTCCACATTTTGTTATGTTACAGCCTGATTCCAAAATGGATTAATTCATTTTTTTTTTCATCAAAATTCCACGCACAATACCCCATAATGACAATGGAAAAAAGTTTTTTTTAAGATGCTGCAAATTTATTAAAAATAAAAAAACTAAGAAATCACATTCACAGCCTTTGCTCAATACTTTGTTCATGTACCTTTTTCAGCAATTACAGCCTCAAGTCTTGTTGAATATGATGCCACAAGCTTGGCACACCTATCTTTGGGCAGTTTCACCCATTCCTCTTTGCAGCACCTCTCAAGCTCCATCAGGTTGGATGGGAAGCGCTGGTGCACAGCCATTTTCAGATCTCTCCAGAGATGTTCAATTGGATTCAAGTCTGGGTTCTGGCTAGGCCACTCCAGGACATTCACAGAGTTGTCCTAGAACAACGCCTTTGATATCCTGGCTGTGTGCTTAGGGTTGTTATCCTGCTGAAAGATGAACCGTTGCCCCAGTCTGAGGTCAAGAGCACTCCGGAGCATGTTTTTCATCCAGAATATCACTGTACATTGCTTCATTTATCTTTCCCTCTATCCTGACTAGTCTCCCAGTTCCTGCCGCTGAAAAACATCCCCACAGTATGATGTTGCCACCACCATGCTTCACTGTAGGGATGGTATTGGCGTGGTCTGTTGATGAACGGTGCCTGGTTTCTTCCAAACATGACGCCTGTCATTCACGCCGAAGAGTTTAATCTTTGTCTCAGACCAGAGAATTTTGTTTCTCATGGTCTGAGAGTCCTTCAGTTGCCTTTTGGCAAACTCTAGGTGGGCTCCCATGTGCCTTTTACTAAGGAGTGGATTCCGTCTGGCCACTCTAACATACAGACCTGATTAGGGGATTGCTGTAGAGATGGTTGTCCTTCTGGAATGTTCTCCTCTCTCCACAGAGGAATGCTGGAGCTCTGATAGAGTGAGAATCGGGTTCTTGGTCACCTTCCTGACTAAGGCCCTTCTCCCCCGATCGTTCAGTTTAGATGGCTGGTCAGCTCTAGGAAGAGTCCTGATGGTTCTGAACTTCTTTCATTTACGGATGAAGGAGGCCACTCTGCTCAATGGGACCTTCAAAGCAGCAGAATTTTTCTGTACCCTTCCCCAAATTTGTGGCTCGAGACAATCCTGTCTCGGAGGTCTACAGACAATTCCTTTGACTTCATGCTTGGTTTGTGCTCTGACATGCACTGTCAACTGTGGGACCTTATATAGACAGGTGTGTGCCTTTCCAAATCATGTCCAATCAACTGAATTTACCACAGGTGGACTCCAATCAAGCTGCAGAAACATCTCAAGGATGATCAGTGGAAACAGGATGCACCTGAGCTCAACTTTGAGCTTCATGGCAAAGGCTGTGAATACTTATGTACATGTGATTTCTTAGTTTTTTTTATTTTTAATAAATTTGCAAAAATCTAAAAGCTTTTCTCACATTGCCATTATGGGGTATTGTGTGTAGAATTTTGAGGGAAAAAATGAATTTAATCCATTTTGGAATAAGGCTGTAACATAAAATTTGGAAAAAGTGAAGCGATGTGAATACTTTCCAGACACACTGTACATCTGGATTGGGTACACACCTTCAAAGATAGCACATTTTGTTTGAACCCACCTATTTTTAATGTGAGCAAAATTATTGGAACATGTGACTGACAGGTGTTTTTGCTGTCCAGGTGTGTTGTATTGTATTAATTATTCAAACAAGAAATAGTGCTGAATGTATTCTGTTTCAGATTTGGGTTTTGGCAGACTGCATTTGTAATTAGAGGTGTAACCGACATGCCGCAATACTGGGATCGTCACTGGGATCGTCACTTCCTTGTGGTAACGTATCGTCACTTCCTGTTTTGCTGTCTGCCTGTGTGGTTTGCTCTCTAGCTATGGCTACTAGCTCGCCTTCCTCTCCTCCTCTGGTGTGCTCTCTCTGTCAGATGTTTAGCTACACCTCTGCCTCTTTTAGCGATAACGGTAAATGTAATAAATGTTGTCTTTTTGAGGCGCTCGAGGAGAGGTTGTCTGATTTGGAATCCCGGCTCCGCTGCATTGAAACACCATCTGCGCCAGTTAATCTTGACGGACGCCCATTAGCTGCAGCGGAGCTAGCTAGCTTAGGCCCCCCTGTCAGCGGTCCCGCGGCTCTCCTCAGCAGCGAGGAGACTGGGTGGGTGACGGTGAGAAGGAAGCCTAGTCGCAAAGCCCCGGTACACCACCAACCTGTTCACGTTTCTAATCGTTTTTCCCCGCTCAGCGACACACCCGCTGAGGAAAAAACTCTGATCATTGGCGACTCTGTAGTCAGAAACGTGAACCTAGAGACTCCAGCGGCCATAGTCCAATGCATTCCTGGGGCCAGAGCAGGCGACATCGAGTCAAATTTGAAAATGCTGGCTAAAAGTAACTGTAAATATTCCACAATTGTTATTCACGCCGGCATTAATGACATCCGTCTCCGGCAGTCGGAAGTCACGAAACTTAATATAGAATCGGTGTGTGACTTTGCAAAAACGATGTCTGCCACTGTAGTATTCTCTGGGCCCCTCCCCAATCTGACCAGTGATGACATGTTTAGCCGCTCGTCATCCTTGAACCGCTGGCTGTCTGTGTGGTGTCCTAAAAATGACGTGGGCTACACTGACAATTGGAGCTCTTTTTGGGGAAAACCTGGTCTTATGAGACGAGACAGCGTTCATCCCACTTTGGATGGTGCTTCTCATTTATCTAACAATCTGGCATCTTTTTTATCCAAATTTCCAAAACCATGACTACCCAGAGTTGGGACCAGGAAGCAGAGTCGCAGTCTTACACGCCTCTCTGCAGCTCCTCTTCATCCGCCACCCCTCAGCTTAGCCCCTGTCTTCCCCATCAGAGATTCGTTGTCTGCTCCCTCCAAAGTGAATAAAAATATAATGTATAAGCATCCCAAAGTGATAAAGCAAAATATTGGTAAAACTCAAATTAAACATAAAGCCTCTAAATTGAATGATTTGGCCTCTGTTCCTCCTCATAATTTAAAAATTAAATGTGGTTTATTAAATATTAGGTCTCTAACTCCCACGTCTCTGTTAGTCCATGATTTGTTAATTGATCATCAGATTGATTTAATTTCCCTTACAGAGACTTGGTTAGGACAAGAGGATTATGTTGGTTTAAATGAATCAACTCCCTCTGGTTATTTAAACTGTCAAAATCCCAGAAGTTCTGGTCGTGGAGGAGGAGTAGCAACAATTTACCATTCCAAATTACTAGTTAATGTAAAGCAAAAAACATGTTATAATTCCTTTGAGGGCCTGGTCCTCAGTATTGGGCACTTTAGCAATTTTAGGTTAAACCCAATTTTATTTGCCATAGTTTATCGTCCCCCATCAACCTACTCAGAATTTTTATCCGAATTTGCTGATTTCTTAGCTGATTTAGTGCTGAAATCTGATAGAATAATTATAGTAGGGGACTTTAATATACATGTGGATGTAGATAGTGACTGCCTTAATGTGGCATTCAATTCAATATTAGATTCGATTGGGTTTTCTCAGAAAGTAGGAAATTCTACTCATTACCTCCACCATACATTGGACCTTGTTTTGACATATGGCATAAAAATAGAAAATCTTGTAGTATCTCCTCATAACCCTGTACTGTCAGACCATTGTCTGTTAACCTTTGATTTTACTATTTCTGACTATTTGGCTCCTAAAGAAAAATATTATTACAGTAGATGCCTCTCAGATGATGCTGTTTCCAAATTTATGCAGATTGTTTCCTCTATGCCATGTGTCAACACAACGGAAATAAGCTATAGACAGCTTGCTCCTTCTGTAATTGATAACATGGTGGATAGTGTTTCAGCTTCTCTGCATCAGACTCTAGACTTGGTGGCCCCCTTAAAAAAGAAAAAGTCTAATCAGAGATTTCTAACTCCTTGGTTCAACACAGAAACTCGTACCTTAAAACAGAAGACTCGTCAATTAGAAAGAAAATGGCGCTCTACTAATTTAGATGAAATCTATTTAGCTTGGAGAAATCATCTTTTAATTTATAAAAAATCTCTTAGAAAAGCTAGAACGAGTTATTACTCTGCATTAATAGAAGAGAACAAGAATAATCCCAGGTTTCTTTTCAGTACTGTAGCCAGGTTGACAAAGAGTCAGGACTCTGTCAATCCTAGCATTCCCTTAGAGCTTACTAGTCAGGACTTTATGAACTTTTTCAATAATAAAATTTCATCCATCAGAGATAAAATCAATCAGATTCTTCCCACAGTTAACTTAAATACTGTAACTACTACAACTCCTTCTATTGATGTCTGTCTTGATGAGTTTACTCCAATCGACCTTTGTGAGTTAGACAAAATAGTTTCCTCATCCAAACCTTCAACTTGTCTTTTAGACCCTATTCCTACCAGGTTATTTAAAGAAGTCTTCCCACTTATTGGTAGCTTTATTCTTCATATAATCAATTCTTCATTAACTTTAGGCCATGTACCGCTGGCTTTTAAAACGGCTGTAACTAAACCCTTACTCAAAAAGCCAACGCTAGATCCAGGAGCTTTAGCTAACTATAGACCAATCTCTAATCTCCCTTTCATTTCAAAAATCTTAGAAAGAGTTGTTGCTACGCAATTATTTGACCACCTGCAGGGAAATGGTTTACTTGAAGAGTTTCAATCTGGGTTTAGAATCCATCATAGTACTGAAACAGCCTTAGCGAAGGTCACCAACGACCTCCTCATTGCATCTGATAATGTACTAGTTTCTGTACTTGTCCTTTTAGACCTTAGTGCAGCTTTTGATACTATCGATCATAATATTCTACTTGATAGATTAGAACACTATGTTGGACTTAATGGAACTTCGTTGCAATGGTTTAGATCTTATTTATCTGATAGGTTCCAGTTTGTTCATGTAAATAATGAGTTTTCTTTCAACTCAAAGCTTAGTCATGGAGTTCCACAGGGATCTGTGCTAGGCCCTACTCTTTTTAGTTTATATATGCTTCCGTTAGGCAACATTATTAGAAAGCACTGTATACATTTTCATCGTTATGCAGATGACACACAATTATACCTGCCAATGAAGCCAGATGATAGTAATCAATTAGCCAAGTTAGAAGCCTGTCTTAAGGAAATCAAAGCTTGGATGACTTGTAATTTCCTGCTATTAAATTCAGATAAGACTGAAGTCGTTCTTGTTGGTCCAAAAAACCTTAGAAATTCCTTTCCAAATCAAACTTTCAGTTTGGATGCGGTTACTCTTTCTCTTAATAGCTCTGTGAGGAACCTTGGAGTTATTTTTGATCAGCATCTGTCCTTCAATTCATATATTAAATTTGTTTCTAAGACTGCCTTCTATCATTTGCGTAATATTGCCAAGATTAGGAGCATCTTGTCTCAGAGTGATGCTGAGAAACTGATCCACGCTTTTGTTAGCTCGAGATTAGATTATTGTAATTCTTTATTATCAGGCTGTCCTAAAACATCTTTAAAAAGTCTTCAGCTGATCCAAAATGCTGCAGCAAGAGTTTTAACAGGTACTAGAAAGAGAGATCATATCTCTCCGGTTCTGGCCTCCCTTCATTGGCTTCCCATAGAGTTTAGAATTAAGTTTAAAATCCTTCTTCTTACTTACAAAGCTCTAAACAATCAGGCTCCTTTTTATTTAAAAGATCTGATACTACCGTATTATCCTAACAGAGCACTACGCTCCCAAAATGCAGGATTACTTGTAATACCTAGAATCTCCAAAAGTACAATGGGAGGCAGAGCCTTCAGTTATCAAGCTCCTCTCCTGTGGAACCAGCTGCCAATCTGGATTCGGGAGTCAGACTCGATCTCTGTTTTTAAGAATAGGGCTAAAACCTACCTTTTTGATATAGCCTACAATTAGGGAGGGATCATGTGTTTCTGAACCCTCCCTTAGTTATGCTGCTAATAGGTTTAGTCAGCCGGGGAACCTCCAGTAATGCACTGGGCCTCACTCCTTTCCTCACTCTCTATGAAATATTTTTTTTTTTGCTGGTCATTAACATCTGTTTGTTCTCTCCCATAGATTGAGTCCCCATCGTGCTGTTTGCTCTCTACATGTCTGTTCTTTTCTTCTTCTCTATCCCCTCACCCCCCAGCCAGTCGCAGCAGATGACTGCCCCTCCCTGAGCCTGGTTCTGCTGGAGGTTTCTTCCTGTTAAAAGGGAGTTTTTCCTCTCCACCGTCGCCAAGTGCTTGCTCACAGGGGATCGCCTGATTGCTGGGGTCTTTCTGCAACTGTGGGGGTTCCCCCCTACAGTTGATAGTGCTATGAGATGACTGTTGTTGTGAAATAGCGCTATATAAATAAAGTTGAATTGAATTGAATTGAAATTGAATTGAATTGAATTGAATTGAAAACCTGAGAGCTGTCTATGGGTGAATATACAAGCAACTGTGAAGCTGAGAAGATTAAAAATCAATAAAAGCCATCATGAAAGCATTGGCCATAGCCAGTACAACCATTTCGAATGTCCTGAAGAAGAAAGAAACCAGTGGTGTACTAAGTAACAGTTGTCGAATGGGTAGACCAAGGAAAATAGCAGCTGACAACAGAAACATCTTGATAGCTATAAAGTAAAACCCTTAAAATACTGTGACATCAGCAACATCCTTCAGAGGACACAAGGTATCACAATCTACTCTTCACAGATGACTTCATGAATGTAATGTAAACCACTCATTAGCAAGAAGAATATGAAGGCCAGACTGGAATTTGCTGAAAAAGTTCAGAGATAAGCCTCAAAAATTCTGGGACAAAGTTTTATGGGGTGATGAGACAAACTCTTTTACATAGCTGATTAACAAACTGGCACATCAGCGCTATCTATCAGACTAGGGTGGAACTACAAATCTAGGTTCTTTTAAAAAAAATGAAGCACACATACAGGCACCTATGCACTGGCTTTGTCCAAAGGGTGCACACATCATAGACATGCACAGTGAAGGTGGAGCATAAATAAGCTTTTAGAACTCTGAATGCATTGATGTCAGTAATGCATACAGGACTAACATTACACACGTCTCTACTGTAAGTTGACTGTTCAACAAATTTATTTTTTGTTGTGATTTTGGACCACACAATTAAAATTGAATTCATCTGAATTCAAATGAAAGACCAGCAACTAGAAGAAAGAAAAGGCAGGTAGACATCAAACAAACACAGACCATCTCCACTTTCTATCTGAAATGTTCTTATTTTAGAGACTTAAGGGATCAGAGGTTGCCTGTCAATGAACCTTCCCTGTATAAATAAAGATTAAATAAAAGTAAAATCTGAATCCTGTGCCGCCTAATTTCAAGGAGTTAAGTTTGAACCTGCAACCAGAAGAGCAGCTTCTTGTATCATGAGGGATCAAAGTTTGTGTCAAGGGCCTTTCATTTTTACCTCTACTGTGGATTGCCTGATATGATTTTAATAGCTTCACTCCAATAAAGCCTTCTCAGATTCATCACAAGAGTATGGCTCAGCGTTATTGTGGGTGAGCTGATGTCTTCTTAAGCCACTCTTCTGAATAAAGGCCTTCCCACACTGACCACACACAAAATGTTTAATTCCTGTGTGGATGAGTTGATGTCTTCTTAAGTCATCCAAACGAGTAAAGAGCTTCCCACACTGATCACACTCAAATTGTTTAACTCCAGTGTGGATGAGTAGATGTCTTTTTAAGTTCACCACCTGAGTAAAAGCCTTCCCACAGTTACCACACACAAATGGTTTACCGCCAGTGTGGATGAGTTGATGTTGTCTTAAGTTACCCAGCCGACTACAAGCCTTACCACAATGATCACACACAAATGGATTTGCTGCAGTGTGGATGACTTGATGCATTTTTAAGTGAGTCATCTGAGTAAAGGCCTTCCCACACTGACCACACACAAATTGTCTAACTCCAGTGTGGATGAGTTGATGTCTTCGTAAGTTACTCATATGACTAAAAGCTTTTCCACACTTAGAACATTCACATTTTTTAACTCCAGTGTGGATGACTTCATGTGCTCTCAAGCAACGTCTTTGAAAAAAGTCCTTCCCACATTGACCGCACACAAATGGTTTCACTCCAGTGTGGATGACTTGATGATTCTTTAAGCTACTCTTCTCAGTAAAGGCTTTCCCACACTGACCGCACACAAATGGTTTCACTCCAGTATGGATGAATTGATGTGTTCTCAAGCCAGCCATGCCAGTAAACCCCTTCCCACACTGACTACATACAAATGGTTTAACTCCAGTGTGGCTACGTTGATGTCTTTTCAAGTCGGCCTTCTCGGTAAAGGCCTTCCCACAGTGATCACACTCAAATCGTTTAACTCCAGTATGGAAGAGTTGATGTCTTCTTAAGTTACCCATTTGATGAAAGGCCTTCCCACATTGGTCACACACAAATTCTTTAATTCCAGTGTGGATGGCTTTGTGTTTTTTTAACTCGTACATGTGTATGAAACCTTTCCCACATTCTTCACAAAAGTACCGTTTAACACCAATGTGGAGTTTTCTTCGTCTTGTTTTTCCACTGTTGGCACTGTGTGATTCAGCTTTGTTCACTGCTGTTGGATGATCTTCATCTGCCTTAAGTTGATGAGGGTTCTCTCCATTTTCCCTTTTATGTTCCTGAAGCAACAAAGACAGAAACAGAGGGAGTGAATAAACAGTTGTGTATGGAGAACCAATTATCAATTACAATTAAACCATTATATGAACTATACATGCCCCAATTGCAATGAAGTTGGGAAATTGTGTAAAATGTAAATAAAAACAGAGTACAATGATTTAAAAGTCCTTTTCAACCTATATTCAACTGAACACACTTACAAAGACAAGATGTTTAAATGTTCAAACTGATAAACTTCATGGATTTTTTTGCAAATATTCACTTATTTTGCATTTGATGCCTGTAGCATGTTCCAAAAAGCTGGGACAGAGGTTAGAAAACATTGAAAAAGTTGAGGAATGGGGGTATATAGTACTGTAATACTTAAGAAATCGCATAGCTCTGAGCATTATATGTTGTCATCCCTCTTTATCCTGATCAATAAGGGGTATGTTCAAATCTTGCTAATACTGTGCCAGAAGTGCCCAAGTCTTTGTGAAATGCTGTTTAGTCCTAAGTGTGTGTTAAATTTTTTTTTCCAATTTCGAAAAGCACATAATGTCTTTTATCCATCTTGTAAAGCTGGGTGGTGATTGCTTCTTCCAGCAGAGCAAAATGATCCTTCTAGCAATTAAGGTTGTAAAAGCCATTGAGGAGAGAAGTCTGGGCTATTTTTTTTTTTTTTAAAGACTGAACAACTGCATGTTTAAAATAAGAAGGGACAGGCACGGATTCAAGTGACATATAAATAAGAGCAAGTAAAGACATGCCTACTGAGCTGACCCTAACCCTTTTTGCATAGTGGTAGGCAAAATGTCTAAGGGGCAGGAGGAAGACCTCATTGAGCCAACTAAATCTGCTAAATTATTTAAACTAATAGGTGAAAAAGATCTTAGAATTGACTGTTTAAAAGGATAGAGAAGATGTGAAAAAGAGGAATGAATAAAACTAGCCCTAACAGCAGCAACCTTATCCATAAAGAAAGAATGAAAATTATTGCATTCATTCAATAAACCGCAGCAGAAGGGACAGGGTTGACTACAGTACTAATAGTGTCAAAGAGGACCCTGGGGTAAGACCTACTGGAAAAGATCAGATGAGAAAAATAAGAAGTCCTTGCAACATGAATTCTTCTTCTTTTGGCTGTTCCCTTTGGGGGTCACCACAGCGGATCATCGCCTCCATCTCACTCTACCCCTTGCATCTTCCTCTGTAACACCAACCCTCTCCATGTCCATGTTCACTACATCCATCAATCTTCTCAAGGGTCTTCCTCTTGTCCTCCTGCCTAGTAGCGCCATCTTCAACATCCTTTGTCCATTATATCCACTATCCCTCTGTGGCACATGTCCAAACCATCTCAGCCTTGCCTCTTGCAACCTGAATCATAGCGTTAAATTCTTTTAAAAGATCTTTGAGATACAGATGATGATCCTCAAGCTTTGTGGACTTCCAAAGTTGTTCCACACTTCTACAAATACATAAAAAATAACAAGTATCATTATTTAGCCAAGTGGATGAATTAACAGCATAGACAGTTGTAGTTTTTAGTGGAGCAACTTCATTCTAAAACTATAGAGCACTCAGAGAGGGCATACCTCTGCCAAGGCTGTTGCTCACCCAAACTCCACTCCATAATATGCAGAAATGATCTATTTGTTTGGAAAATATCTTGCTATGTTTGTTTATAACAAAACATTCTGACAACTTGAGAAAATCACAAAGCTGTACCCAAGTAGCATAACTAGTAATATAATAATACATCATACATCACAGATCAAAATTAAACAGCTATATATACAGAAATTATGTCACGGTCTGAAAAATAAATATATGAAACTTCTGTAATGGCACCGTTTTTGCCATTCATGCACACATGGTCAAGTAATCTTGCTAATGCACTGTGAGAAGATAGAGCCTTGACAGAGGTATGCCCTCATGGATCATCTCCAGAATGTAATGGGTTTGTGTGTAGCACAAAAGCCACCTGTGGTGAAAATTTCATCAAACTCTGTCCAGTAGTTTTGGAGTAATCTTGCTAACACATTGTAAGAAGATAGAGCCTTGGTGGAGGTATGCACTTTTGGATCATCAGCAAAATGTAATGGATTCTTCTCTAGCCCAAGGATCACCCTGGTGAAAATTTCATCCAAATCCATCCAGTAGTTTTTGCATAATTCTGCTGACATGCAAACAAACAAACAAACCAACACGGATGAAAATATTACCTCCTTGGCAGAGGTAATGACAGAATGGTGCAAGCGAAAACAATAGATTAAACACTCAGTATCGACATGGGAGGATAAAACCTCGCTGCCGTCAAAAGCAGCAGAAAATTTCATGGCAGAAGGACCATCAACCATGCGGAAGCACTTCACACGTTCATCAACAAAACAGATAAACTAAAAAGAACACAAAAATAGTCTGTAGGTGCCTTCACACCAAATGCAAACGGGCAATGCGAATCCATACAAAGTCAATGGAAAGAAGCGAGCACATGCGAAATTACGCGTTCGTGCGTTCACATTCGAGGGATAGAGCCGTCATCTAAGTAAGGTTGCATGTCCACCAAACGCGTTTTCTGTCACCCGACCGCCCTGAATGTCTTTTTTCAGTGTTTGTGCACTGCGCTCTGGAAAAAAAAATAGTCTGTGCCCTGTATCGCGGCAACAGCTAGTCACTCACAGCTCAGCACTTCCGCTTTTCCTATGGTCAGACTTTCTACTTATTTTTTAATAGCAGTCTCTAAATAACAATGGACAAGAAATGTATTGTAGCATTGGTAGCAGCTCTGGATGCAAAATATAATGACACGGAAAACAGGAGTCTGAGCACAAACTGTACCGGCGTCCTATGTCCCACCCTTCCTTATTCTGATTGGCTGCTTAGAAAGGTCTGACATTGATGAGCTCAGCTGCAGTCTGAAAAGTTGAAATTTTTTCAACTCTGAGCACCCTGAGCACTGTGACAAAAAGCGGCCACCGCTGAGAGCGTTTCAGTGCCGAGGGCGCTCAGCGCTGTAGACGCTGAACTACATAGAGCATGAAAAGAAAATAGTCGCTCACAACTGAAAAAATGTGTTTGGTGGGCACACAGCCTAAAAGTATCAACATTGGAGAGTAAACTAGTTTGAAAATGAGACCGAGACTCACCTGGAGACAAAAGGACCAGGAGCTCTTCAGCTGAATCGGGATGTCGGAGTTGTTTACCCACAGAATCCTGCCACGGACGTGATAACAAGGCTAGCAAGCTAACAACGGAAACACCCATCTTGTGAAGTTTTGGAGGTAGAGACAACTTTTTCAGGTGAGCCCCCGTCGGATAATGTAAACCTAAGCATGACGTTATTTTGGGGATTTTCACAGCAGGTTGAACACAGCTGCAGAAGTTATAAAGGCAACTTCACCTGTCTGCATCTCACTCAGACGGTGAATTCATGTCATGTGTTTACATTCAGTTATAAGGTATTTGTGCCACATGAAAAATTTGCCCGTTTGCGTTTGGTGTGAAGGCACCTAGTCACAAAAAAGCTTCTTAGTCTGAACATTATTAACATTAAGACCAAGCATAAAAACAAGATTGAATGTATTTCCTTTAATATGTGTTGGGCCAGAGAAACATAAAAAAAGTAAAAATCTGATCATATTTAAAATGTTTATGCTAACGTTGACCTTTGATATTTTGACCCCAAATACATGCTCAGAGGTCAAGGTCTAAGCCATCTAAGATTTGTCTTAGATACGATGATACTGATTTGAAAAGGCTACATCATTTATTTCTGTAGTTATCGAGTTAATAAGATTTAGGGAAAAATTAACCTCTGTCCTTGACTTAAAAGTCAGAGGTCACCCAAATTTGAACTCTTCTGAAATTTTTCATAGATGCAACTATGGTATCAATTTGAAAAAAACTGGCATTTCCTTGTCTAGTTAGCCCCCTCCCGGGCTGCTGCTTCACCCGTGTGCCACCACTATCCGCGAGCCCCTTGATGGCACTCCTCCCAGTGTGCTTGCACGATTTTCTAAAAGATAATAATAATACCGGCATGAATGTGGAGTGGAATGGCTAGATCTTTTGCATATCTTATGTGGCCACATATGCACGGTTTGACTAAATGACAACCAGGACACAAAACACCCAATTAACAAAATAAATCCTTTTTATTTAAATATTTACTGACAAAGTGGCAACACTGATGCACCGGTTGCGGTCAAATGGGTCCTTCTGCTGTGCATAATAATGTTGGGTGTTTTGTAGTTGATTAGATTGATTACGGTTTTAAAAAGCTTTGACTAACCAAATATTGCTAAATTTTAAAAGGATGCACTAGAATGGGTCTCATGAGTTTATTGATGATCTCATATGGGGGCTGAAAAGTTCATAGACCAAATGACATAAACCAAATGTGGTTTATTTTTCAACCGCAGGGATCCAAGTGCTGCAACACCGATGGAAGAAGTGTGTGGACCAAAGGGGAGACTATGTTGAAAGATAAACCACATTTGGTCAAATTTGACCCTCCCCCCCCATACATAGAAGAAATTCATTATTACACTTAACTCCATCACTGAACACTGATATAAACTAAAATAATTATAATGGTAACTGAGCAGCTCCCATTCCCCAAAGTGCAAGATACACTATTATGAATACAAGTCATAAAAGATCAGACATGCTCTTACTGGTGCCGTTTGCCTTGTTCCATGCCGAGGTGACTTGGCACTGTCAGTGGGGGGTCAGCGCCGGTCCGCACCAGCCGTACTCACATTGTATTTTGTTTAGCACGGTTCTCCCTGTTCTTGTCACACGCAGGCTGTGTGTGTCACGCATGCGAGCGGAGCACAGACTTTAAGTGGCTTATGTTTTCACTACAGGGTGTGCTGTCAGTCAGCTGAGAACACGGCGTTCATTTTAAAAATTAAAAAATTGGAGTTTATAGTTCATAAGCAGCATGAAAGTAAGTTTGGATGAGGAGAAGCAGCTTTAACAGCAACAGCTCTCATGTCTTTGTGTCTTTATTAGCTTATTCTTGTATATAGTGTGTTTCTTTTCATCAGAGCTCGATAAGAATACTCGGATTAGCGACTGGGCCAAGTTTTCTATTTTACTCCTGGTTTTTCTTTTTTTTTTTTCTTCCTCGGGACAATGGAGAACTATAGAGGTGAGGACAAATGCATTGTTTACACACACGATCAGCTGACTGCGCTGAGGACGCCAGCGCTGCTGCCTGGAGACAAGTCACTGATCCCAGATGAGCTCAAGAGGAGATGCCGCGGACAAAGGGCTGGAGCCAAGGTGAGGAGGAGGAGGAGGAGGAAGCACAAGCCGGCTGTACTGATGTTCATCACCGGTAATGTGAGGTCGCTGGGAAACACGGCGGATGAGTTCACAGCACTGGTCAGGACACAAAGGGAATATTGTGAGTGTAGTATGTGTTTACGGAAATGTGGTTACACTCACAGATCCTGGACAACAATGCAGCGATACCTGGGTTTAAGACTATCCAGTGGGACAGGGACGTTATAAGTAGCGGGAAAAAGAGGGGAGAAGGATTGGCACTTTTTGTGAATGAAAAGTGGTGTAATCCCAGACACATTTATGTGAAGGAACGGCGCTGCAGCCGGACATTGAACTGCTGGCTGTGAGTATGCGACCTTATTATATGACGCGAGAGTTCACGTGTGCCATTGTGATTACTGTTTATGCCCCTCTGTCAGCTGATGCAGCAGTGGCCTGTGATGTCATCAGCTCCACTACTGCCACTTCTTGTCTTGTCTGATGTGGTGGTTAGTGATACAGGAGCTCCACAGGGTACTGTGCTCTCTCCTTTTCTCTTCCCCTTATACACCACTGACTTTCAGTACAACACCGAGTCATGCAACCTGCAGAAATTCTCTGATGACTCAGCTGTTGTTGGGTGTATAAGAGGGGGAGAGGAGGGAGAGTACAGGGCACTGGTGGACAGATTTGTGGAGTGGACCGAGCAGACTCACCTGAGGCTGAACGTCAGCAAAACCAGAGAGATGGTGATTGACTTCAGGAAGAAGAGGACGCCTTCACAGCCATTGTGGAATGGGGGGAGGATGTGGAGGTAGTTGAGGACTACAAATACCTGGGTGTCATGATCAGCAACAGACTGGACTGGAAATCCATCACCGATGCTGTGTACAAGAAGGGGATGAGCAGACTCTACTTCCTGAGGAAGCTGAGATCCTACAATGTGTGCAACAGGATGCTGGAGCTTTTCTACCAGGCCATTGTCGCCAGCGCCATCTTCTTTGCTGCTGTCTGTTGGGGGTAGCAGTATCAGAGCCAGCGACACCAAAAGACTTGACAAGATTATCAGTTGGGCTGGCTCTGTAGTTGGTCTCAGGCCAGAGACCTTTGAAACTATGGTGGAGAGGAGGACACTAAACAAACTGCGATCCATCATGGACAATCTGGATCACCCCCTCCACCACACACTGGACAGACAGCGGAGCACTTTCTCCAGCAGACTGATACAACTTCGCTGCCGAACGGTTAGGTGCAGGAAATCTTTCCTGCCACATGCCATTTCACTGCACAATAACTCACTCTGATGTTGAATTCTGGTCATAACTATGTTGTCATACTGCACCTTGCAGTCTAATTGGTACCTCACACTGCACCCTGCATCTGATAGCCCTGCATTGCACAGCGAGTACGATTTATGTATCTATACGGGTCACCACCTATCAATCTATGATGTAGATAAGTTATTTAGGCAGTTCTACTTTCCATGGGTAATCCCTTATTCTTTTATGCTGTGTCTGTTTCTGTCATTTTGGTAGTCTACTGTCATGCTGCTGTTACACTGTAATTTCCCAGTTTGGGATCAATAAAGTACATCTATCTATCTATCTATCTATCTATCTATCTATATATTTCATAGATAGATAGATAGATAGATAGAGAGATAGATAGATTTATATAACACTTCCTTCCTGCCCTTCAGAGAGAACGGTCGCTTTTTCTTCTGCTCCCTCTTTCACCCTCCTTCACCCTCCCTAACTGAGAATCCTAGCTTGCTGTCTTGTCTGCGTCGCTGTTCTTCTGGCTGAAGCTTGATCCAAATGAAAAAAATGGATTTGGTGAGCGGCTTTAATAAAATTAGCAACTTTTTACATAAATTCGGACCAGGGGGAGCCCCTATGGAAAGACCCATGGATTGGAACACGTGTCTGCATGTTTCGACTGATCTATCTGGTTTGGCACGATCACAGGATTTTCTGCTGATTGGCTCTGGAGTTTTCCTGGTATATCGAAAATTTAACTAGAAGAGCTAATCAAAGCGGTCCCGGCGTAGCTGCTTCTTCAACAATTCGACCAGACGGGGAGAGCACTAACTAACGGCAAGACTAACATGGAAATTACCATCTGGCATGCACTGTAGAGGGATGGACTCTGCCGGACATGCTTCCCATGTTTAAAAGGGAAACATCTGGAGTCGTTCTGGTGCCCTCCAGGAATGGATTTAAAGCCTATGTATGGAAATTATGAACACAGGATTGCAAGAGCTGTAAATTCTATGCTCTGAGTGATCTGTGTTATCAGACCTTGAATTTGGTGCCCTGTTGACTATTTTCCTCCTGGATTAAGACAAAACAGAAGATTGTGCTTCTCTTCATAAACATTCTGGTGTGCTGCTTGAACTCTCAAGGACAGTGACTGGCTCAGGAAATTTCCATCTGCCATGCCTCAAGGACTTGCTTCCGAGTTTCAGACACTAAGACATAACATCTCGGCTGGGAGAGACTGCTGCCTCCAGTAACTGATAAACACCCACCTGCATTCAACATACACGAACACACTGATTCACATATACTGAATTACACCCATCCATTCACTGATCCTCTCTGACTTCTGGTTTTGTTGTCTGCTAAATGTGCATTGAGGGTTTTTTTTCCTGCAATCAAAATTTCGCTCATTTACTGAGCGTTATTTTAATAATAATGCATCGGTTTTATATAGCGCTTTATCATATATACTCAAAGACACTTTACAAATAGGTACATTATTCATTCACTCCAGACAGGCAATGGTAGTGGCAAGCTACTTCTGCAGTCACAGCTGCCCTGGGGCAGGCTGACGGAAACGTGGCAGCCAATCTGCGCCAACGGCCTTTCCGGCCACCACCGAACATTTTGTACATTTATACACATTCATACCCAGTGTTATGGGCACTGGAGGCAATGCGGGTGAAGTGTCTTGCCCAGGGACACAACGGCAGGATATCTGGGGAGAGCGGGATTCGAACCGCCAACCATCGGGTTATTAGACGACCTGCTCTACCTCCTGAGCCACTGCCGCCCCTTTTGATAAACATGTTTTTTTCTCTCGCCTACTGTGTCATATCCCCTCCCTTTTTCTTTCTTATCACCACTATGACTGGCGCCTAGCGGCTGCCCCGGCCTTGGATGCGCTCTGCAGAGCGTGCCCAAATGCCAAGTCACGTTTCATTACCTTGTATTCATACATGTGTAATGACAATAAAGTTGAATCTCAATCTCAATCTCAATCTCAATTTAGTAGCCTACATTAAATTGAGGAGCATAGGACACCCCCTTGTGGGCTGCGCTACATCTTGCCCTTAAGGTAAATGGACGACCTTCTGCCAGATAGGAAAATAAAACTATGAGAAAAAAGCCTCAAAATTACCAGAAAAAGTCTCAAATTTACATGAAAAAGTCTCACATTTTTATGAAAAAGTCTAATATAGCTATAAGTGGAAAAAGTCAGAAATTTACTAGAAAGAAAACTATAAATTTGCAGAAAATATTAAATTTATGGGGGGGGGTACTCACATCAACAAGAAAAAAAATAGCATACAAGAGAGCTCCTTGGGGTGGGACAAAAGATTGAGTCAGTGTTGGATCGTGATACTTGACACTAACGACGATGCACCGATCCCTTAACGCATGGATCAGTCTTTTATGTATATTCATGTAAACGTTGCGTACTTGGGTATTCAACCAATTGCATTTTCAGTGCACTAGATGGTGCAAAGCAAGCACCCAGTCAAGTAGTCATAGCTTGTCTCGTGAGATTTGCAGCCAGCTTTGAAAGTTAGGAAGCAGTTAGCTTTATAGCAAAGATGGAAGGAAAGACCTTGACATGACACACAACCCGCAAGAAGTGCTGCACAAAAAAAAACAACAACAAAAAAAAAAAAAAAAAACACGGGCCAGCACACGTCTCGAAGCACTGTTAGCAACAGCTAAGCTAATTTATTTTATTTAACCTTTATTTATACAGGGGAGTTCCATTGAGGGGCAACCTCTCTTTTTCAAGGACGCCCACACCTGGAAGCTTGCCTAGTTCAACCACTGACTGACCTGTGGCCACTGAGCAGCTCCACTGGAGCAGTTGGGGTGAAGGGCCTTGCTCAAGGGCACCACAGTGGGATTAATGAGGTTGAGACAAACTGCTGCATTATCTGTCCCACCCAGATCTGATCCTGCCAGTCCAGGGACTGAACCAGCAACCTTCTGTTCACCAGTCCTAAAAACACACACCGGCATGGAGCTTGTGAGCAGCGCTGGAGAAAAAGTAAGTAATGTTTATTTATGAAGCACTTTTCAGAGACATATAGTCACAAAGTGCTGTACAATAAAATAGAATAAAAGGAATTTGATAGATAAAAATAATTTAAAAACACAAAATTTAAAAATATAACACTAACCCTTAAAAAGCAGTTATTGAAACCCAATGGAAAGCCTCCTTAAACAAAAAAGTTTTCAGCTGCTTTTTAAAAGAGTCCACAGAGTCAGATAAACATAGTGGTGTAGTAGATATGATTACCACTAGAGTGGCAATCTATTCCAAACAACACTGTCCACCGCTATCCCTGTGTGCAGACACTCGTCTCCATGGAAAATGAAGCCCCGAGAATACTTTATTATATGAAAGAGATGTCAACAGTTTTACTTTGGAACATGATTTGAGGTTGAATAAGGTAGAAAAAAAAATTGAAAGCTATGATATCACGATACTTGATATCGCGATATCATGATTATTTGTTGAACAGTGGTGGACCCTCAGGGCCAGCAAAGCCCTCTCTGCTGGCCTAAACACTATCAGAGTTACATTTACAACCTCTACAACATATTTGTTTAATGAGGATGCATTAAATTATTCCCAACAGTCTGTTCTCTTCATTTTGTAGCTTTTCTCTTGGGTGCGCTCCTTCCAGTAGTGTAATGCATGTTAGAGTTTTTTTGTCCAATCATATTTCAGCCATCTGTGTTGCCAGGGTCAAGCAAATCTGCCTTGGGCCTTCAGGAATTAACAGTGCGGCTCTGTAGGTTAAATTAGCTATTAAAACTTGTTGCTTTAACCAATCAGATGTCTTCTGTACGTCCAGGGGTATGCATAGAAGGCATCCAAGAATGTCAGCATTTTTACGTCTTTTGATTGGATGGTTAGACTCCACCCACAATGCAGAGGATCCTAGCTAGAAAAACACCAGTGCAAGGACTTGCTTAAGCAGCTGCAATATGCTGTATCTGTTGAAATATAATAGCTGTTTTTCCACACACAATGGCTGGAAAATAATTTGGTTGCTGCATCACAGCAACGTAAAAGTGTGGATAATGACGGACGCCGGGCGTACCCATACCTGTCCTTCCTGGATCAAAGACATCATGGTGGAAGAAGTTCAGACGGGCGTGTCGTGTGGTCTCTGCGTCACTGCTGCTCCGACACCAGGCGCGTGATGGGTTCTCAGCCAGAATAACCAGGCAGTGTTCACTGTGTAAGAAAAAGAATGAAAAGAATGAAGACATTTTCCCACAGTATTTTGTCTTAGCATTGTAAACTACTGGAATTTAAAAACACACCACTTCTTTTTCTGACTGTTTTCTTATCATTTCCAATGTAATTTATTTCACACCAACACAAGATGAATTTATGTTACCAGAATGCTTAGCTGATTCTATCCTATGCAGAAAGAGAAATCTGAAAGCGATCAGAGACTGCAAGGTGGTGGCAGGGGAGAATGTAGCTAGACAGCATCGGATGGTAGTCAGAAGGATGACTTTGCAAAGCAAGAAGAGGAAGACGGTGAAGGCAGAGCCAAAGATTAAGTTACAGAAGGAAGAAGGTCGCACAGAGTTCAGAAAGGAGTTGATACAGGCCCTGGGTGGTAGGGAAGGATTACCAGATGACTGTTAAAGTACAGCAAACATACTGAAGGAAATGGGTAGAAAGGTATGTGGTGTTTCCAGTGGACAGAAGAAGGAAGACAAAGAGACTTGGTGGTGGAATGAGGAGGTACAGGAAAGTATCCAAAGGAAGAGGTTAGCAAAGAAAAAGTGGGATGGTCAGGGAGATGAAGAAAGTACACAGGAGTATTTGGAATCTAGGAGCATGGCAAAGACAGAGGTGGCAAAGGCAAAGGAAAAGGCATATAGTGAGTTGTGTGAGAGGCTAAATATTAAGGAAGGAGAAAGGAGTTTTATCAATTGGCTAGACAGAGAGATTGAGCTGGAAAGGATGTACAGCAGGTTCGGCTGATTAAGGACAGAAATGGTAATATACTAACAAATGACGAGAGTGAGTTGAGAAGGTGGAAGGAGTACTTTGTAGAGCTGACGAATAAACAAAATAAGAGATAGAGGAGGATGGATGAAGTAAAGATAGTGAACAAGGAAGTCCCAAGGATTAGCAAGGCAGAATGAGGACAGCTTTAAAGAGGATGAAGAATGGAAAGGCAGTTGGTCCAGATGACACACCTGTGTTGGTATGGAGATGCTTAGGACAGATGGCAGTGGACTTTTTAACCAGATTGTTTAACACAATCTTGGAGAGTGAGAGGATGCCTGAGGAGTGAAGAAGAAGTGCTTTGGTACCAATTTTCAAGAAAAAAGGTGATGCTCAGAGCTGTAGTAACTACAGTGACATAAAGTTGATCAGCCACACTATGAAGATATGGGAGAGTCTTTGAAGCCAGGTTAAGAGGAGAGGTGACAATCAGTGACCAGCAGTATGGTTTCATGCCAAGAAAGAGTACTATAGATGCAATGTTTGCTTAAGAGTGTTAATGGATAAGTATAGAGAAGGTCAGAAGAGTTGCACTGTGTCTTTGTGGATCTAGAGAAAGTAGAAGAAAGGGTGCCAAGAGAGGAAGTTTGGTACTGTATGATAAAGTCAGGAGTGGCAGAGAAGTATGTGAGGGTGGTGCAGGACATGTATAAGGACAGTGAGAAGGTGGTGAGGTGTGCTACAGGAGTGACAGATGAGTTCAAGGTGGAGGTGGGGTTATATCAGGGATCGGCTCTGAGCCACTTCTTGTTTGCCGTGGTGATGGACAGGTTGAGTCTCCATAGACCATGATGTTTACAGACGACATTGTGATCTGTAGTGAGAGTAGGGAGCAGGTGGAAGAGAACCTGGAGAGGTGGAGGTATGTTCTGGAGAGAATGGTAAATGGTGTTTACTTATATAGCGCATTTTACTTATCTTTGGATGACCAAAGCACTTTACAGATCCTGCTATCCACCCATTTACGCACACATTCGCACACTGATGGCAGCAGATCTGCCATACACAGGCACTGGCCTGACCCACCAGGAGCAACTGGTGGTGGTGGTGGTGGGGGGGGGTTCAGTGTCTTGCTCAAGGACACTGCGACACGCAGACTGCAGACAGAGAGGGAATCGAACTCCTCACCCTCCGATCAGTAGTCAACCACAGGCAAGTATGGCCTCTTCTACGGAAGAGGAATGAAAGTCAGTAGAAGCAAGACAGAATACATGAGGGTGAATGAGAGGGAGGCAGGTGCAATGGTGAGGATGGAAGGAGTAGATGTAGTGAAAGTAGACGAGTTTAAATACCTGGGGCTAACCATCCAAAGCAATGGAAAATGCACAAGAGAGGTGAAGAAGGCAGTACAGGCAGGGTGGAGTGGGTGGAGAGGAGTGTCAAGGGTGATTTGTGACGGAAAGATAGCAGCTAGAGTGAAAGAGAAGATTTACAAGACGGTAGTAAGGCGTGCTATGATGTACAGTATAGTTTGGAGATGGTGGCACTGACAAAAAGATAGGAGACGGAACTGGAGGTGGCAGAGTTGAAGATACTAAGATTTTCATTGGGAGTGACTAGGAGGGACAAGATTAGAAATGAGTATATCAGAGGTACAGCTCAGGTTGAGCGGTTTGGAGGCAAAATAAGAGAGGCAAGGCTGAGATGGTTTGGGCATATGCAGAGGAGGGACAGTGGATATACTGGACAAAGGATGTTTAAGATGGAGATGCCAGGCAGGAGGAAAAGAGGAAGACCACGGAAGATTCATAGATGTAGTGAAGGAGGACATTTTGAGGGTTGGTGTTCCAGAGGAAGATGAAGGGATAGGGTGAGATGGAGGCAGATGATCCGCTGTGGCGACCCCTAAAGGGAGCAGCAGAAAGAAGTTGTTTTTTTTTTAAATTTTTTACAAAAAACACTTTATTTACAAATTTACAAGGACATTATATCAAGACAATCATAATAAGAGAGTCAAAGTGCTACTAAGTGCATGCATAATTTTTAACCATGTTGAATAAAGCAAATCAGCCAGATAGAAAATGTGCAACACACAGTTCAGAATCAGAATCAGATTTATTGCCAAGCACATTTACAAGTAAACAAGTAAACATACGAGGAATTTGACTTCAATTCAATTCAATTTCAATTCAACTTTATTTATATAGCGCCATTTCACAACAACAGTCATCTCATAGCACTATCAACTGTAGGGAGGACCCCCACAGTTGCAGAAAGACCCCAGCAATCAGGCGATCCCCTGTGAGCAAGCACTTGGCGACGGTGGAGAGGAAAAACTCCCTTTTAACAGGAAGAAACCTCCAGCAGAACCAGGCTCAGGGAGGGGCAGTCATCTGCTGCGACTGGCTGGGGGGTGAGGGGACAGAGAAGAAGAAAAGAACAGACATGTAGAGAGCAAACAGCACGATGGGGACTCAATCTATGGGAGAGAACAAACAAATGTTAATGACCAGCAAAAAAAAAATATTTCATAGAGAGTGAGGAAAGGAGTGAGGCCCAGTGCATTACTGGAGGTCCCCCGGCTGACTAAACCTATTAGCAGCATAACTAAGGGAGGGTTCAGAAACACATGATCCCTCCCTAATTGTAGGCTATATCAAAAAGGTAGGTTTTAGCCCTATTCTTAAAAACAGAGATCGAGTCTGACTCCCGAATCCAGATTGGCAGCTGATTCCACAGGAGAGGAGCTTGATAACTGAAGGCTCTGCCTCCCATTGTACTTTTGGAGATTCTAGGTATTACAAGTAAACCTGCATTTTGGGAGCGTAGTGCTCTGTTAGGATGATACGGTAGTATCAGATCTTTTAAATAAAAAGGAGCCTGATTGTTTAGAGCTTTGTAAGTAAGAAGAAGGATTTTAAACTTAATTCTAAACTCTATGGGAAGCCAATGAAGGGAGGCCAGAACCGGAGAGATATGATCTCTCTTTCTAGTACCTGTTAAAACTCTTGCTGCAGCATTTTGGATCAGCTGAAGACTTTTTAAAGATGTTTTAGGACAGCCTGATAATAAAGAATTACAATAATCTAATCTCGAGCTAACAAAAGCGTGGATCAGCCTCTCAGCATCACTCTGAGACAAGATGCTCCTAATCTTGGCAATATTACGCAAATGATAGAAGGCAGTCTTAGAAACAAATTTAATATGTGAATTGAAGGACAAATCCTGATCAAAAATAACTCCAAGGTTCCTCACAGAGCTATTAAGAGAAAGAGTAACTGCATCCAAACTGAAAGTTTGATTTGGAAAGGAATTTCTAAGGTTTTTTGGACCAACAAGAATGACTTCAGTCTTATCTGAATTTAATAGCAGGAAATTACAAGTCATCCAAACTTTGATTTCCTTAAGACAGGCTTCTAACTTGGCTAATTGATTAGTATCATCTGGCTTCATTGACAGGTATAATTGTGTGTCATCTGCATAACAGTGAAAATGTATACAGTGCTTTCTAATAATGTTGCCTAACGGAAGCATATATAAACTAAAAAGAGTAGGGCCAAGCACAGATCCCTGTGGAACTCCATGACTAAGCTTTGAGCTGAGAGAAAACTCATCATTTACATGAACAAACTGGAACCTATCAGATAAATAAGATCTAAACCACTGCAACGAAGTTCCATTAAGTCCAACATAGTGTTCTAATCTATCAAGTAGAATATTATGATCAATAGTATCAAAAGCTGCACTAAGATCTAAAAGGACAAGTACAGAAACTAGTACATTATCAGATGCAATGAGGAGGTCGTTAGTGACCTTCGCTAAGGCTGTTTCAGTGCTATGATGGATTCTAAACCCAGATTGAAACTCCTCAAATAAACCATTTCCCTGCAGGTGGTCAAATAATTGCGTAGCAACAACTCTTTCTAAGATTTTTGAAATGAAAGGGAGATTAGAGATTGGTCTATAGTTAGCTAAAGCTCCTGGATCTAGCGTTGGCTTTTTGAGTAAGGGTTTAATTACAGCCGTTTTAAAAGCCTGCGGTACATGGCCTAAAGTTAATGAAGAATTGATTATATGAAGAATAAAGCTACCAATAAGTGGGAAGACTTCTTTAAATAACCTGGTAGGAATAGGGTCTAAAAGACAAGTTGAAGGTTTGGATGAGGAAACTATTTTGTCTAACTCACAAAGGTCGATTGGAGTAAACTCATCAAGACAGACATCACTAGAAGGAGTTGTAGTAGTTACAGTATTTAAGTTAACTGTGGGAAGAATCTGATTGATTTTCTCTCTGATGGATGAAATTTTATTATTGAAAAAGTTCATAAAGTCCTGACTAGTAAGCTCTAAGGGGATGCTAGGATTGACAGAGTCCTGACTCTTTGTCAACCTGGCTACAGTACTGAAAAGAAACCTGGGATTATTCTTGTTCTCTTCTATTAATGCAGAGTAATAACTCGTTCTAGCTTTTCTAAGAGATTTTTTATAAATTAAAAGATGATTTCTCCAAGCTAAATAGATTTCATCTAAATTAGTAGAGCGCCATTTTCTTTCTAATTGACGAGTCTTCTGTTTTAAGCTACAAGTTTCTGTGTTGAACCAAGGAGTTAAAAATCTCTGATTAGACTTTTTCTTTTTTAAGGGGGACTTGACACTGGGCGCGCACGAAAGACGCATCCCAATGACGCGGCAGCCATGAAAGGCGCCTGTCATATGGGGGGGGGGGGGGGTGAAGAGGGGGGAGGGGGGGAAGGATAGGGAAAAACACAATAGGAGAGAGAAAAAAGCATTGTTGATCAAAATAGAGCTCATTTTATGACCAAAATTTTGATTACAAGAAAAAAACTCTCAAATGCACAATTAGCAGACAATAGATCACACAATGACAAAGCAGTAGTTGAGAGAGTCAGTGTATTGTGAATATATATCAGTAATTGTGTCAGTAGTGTAATGTTGAATGCAAGTGTAGGTGTGTCAATTGCTAGTGAACAGCAGAGGGCGCCTCCTGGCAGTGGATAGATGTTAAAGTCATGTGATCTAAACAGTCTGGAGTCTCTCGCTCTGCTTGCAGATGGTAAATTGTCACATGGTGTACTGTCCTTGAGCGTTCATCTGTTGAAACAATAACAACTGTGTCGTTGTTTGGGTTAGCAGGCAGAGCCGCTCCTTCCGCTTATCTTCATCAGGAGGAATGTAAACACGGGGCACCAAAGACAAGGTCAAATCAAATCAGCACAGTGCACTCAGAGAATAGAATTTTTCCTCACCCGTGCAATTCTGTGCTTTCATAATTTCCATGTGCAGGCTTAAACTTTTTTCCATGGAGAGCACAGGGCTCCAGATGTATTCCTCCACTGAATCACTGTCATTCAGTTCACCGTTTGCTGCTACTCGTGCCCTCCCCAACTGGTCGAATTTGATGAAGGAGCTTGCCGGGTCCGCTTTGATCAGCTCTCTCACCTTCCTTCAATTTCTGATGCATCAGGGAACTTCACAGCCAAAAATAGAAGTCCTGAGATCATAACCAATAATGTTTCCACAGACGCATGAATTCCAATGTCCATGAGTCTCCTCGTAGGTTCCAATTCTTGGGCTCCCCCTTGGCCCGATTCTTGTTGAAAAATTCATCCCGACATACATTTCTTTAGCACCACATTTGCCTAAAGGTATCCAAGTTTCCAGTCATCTTAAAAAAGCTGAACTCCAGTCTCAATCTGGACCAGATGTTGCAGCGCCACACTGAGGCTGGTTCTTGAACTGGTTTACCCTCTATTTTTTCTGCTGACATGCATTGCCAGCTTGGCTTCACCAGTAATAAAATTCAGTAACTGCCACTTTTCCTTGTTTGTTTTTCTGTATCCTGCCCCATAAATAAAACGACCGACAGAAAATTTTTCGTCAAATAGATTAAAAACTGTTGTTAAAAGAGTGAAGAGCACTGTAAACCTCTTACACTCACTAAAAACATGAAACTCCGTCTCACAGAAACTGCAGAAAGGGCACTAGTTTGAAACAGCAGGGTTAAGAACAGAAATAAAAGCACTGGAGGCAGTTGCTCCATGTAAAATTCCCCACTGAAGATCAGCTGTTCGTTTTTTAATTGGAGGTTTGTACAGAACTCTCCACTGTGGACTCAGTCCATCTCCGATCAGCTTCTCACTCCACACAGTGAGGGGTCTGCTGTGCAGTCCTGTTTTGTTGATGACCTTAACACAATTGATGTACATCGTTTTTTTGTCAGCACTGTGTAAGGTCAGCTGTCTGGAGTTGTGTGTTTTAGCAAATCTCCAGTTAGATGACCAAGATCACGGCTCATGGAGAGACGCTTCACATTACGTAATGACGTAGCCCTGACGTAATCCCCGACTAGCTCCATGTCGGTGGAAAACCAACTGGTTCTTATGAGGCACTACAGTTGAACTGGTTAAGCACTGGCACAAGCACCAGAACCAAACTAGCACTGGTTCTTATTTGGTGGAAATGAGGTAGTTCTGGTTCTAGGCAGTTCTGCTGGCCAGGTTATGAGGCCCTGCCCCGCCTCCTCTCTAGGTAAAAACAGCACCCCCTGTGGCACCCAGTGCAAACTGTCCCAGAAGAAGTTCACAATTTTTGTCTGGATTTGGGACAGTAAGTCTGATGGGGGATCCAAGCAGGTTAATTGGTGCCAAAGCAGGGAGGCAACCAGGCTGTTAAACACAAGCACCCTCCCTCTGTAGGACATCTTAGGGAGGAGCCATCTCCACCTTTTTATTCAGTTTGCCTTCAATTTTCTCACCCACATTCTCCCAGTTCCTCCGGACCATGACATCATTACCCAGAAAAAACCACAGGTACTGTATTCAATGCCATCTTTTTTCCATGCCATGTCCTGTGGAAGAACTGGGAGGCCATCAAGCCAATCACCAACAGCAAGGACTTCACTTTTTCTCCAATTTGCCCTTGCTGCTGATAATAGGATAAAAGTGCTAGTTAAATCATTAAAACATTAACATCGGTCTGATTTTTAATAAAAACAATTACATCATCCGCATAGGCAGATAAAACTATATTTCTATTAAATCCAGGTAAGGCGAGGCCATCAATGCTTGTGCGTATTTTATGGAGGAGGGGTTCTAGGGAGAGTGTATAGAGCATACCAGACAAAGTACAGCCCTGCCGGATGCCTCTATGCACTCTGAAAGGCACACACAAACTGCCACTGATTTTCAGTATACTCTCAACGCCAGCAGATAACACCTGGATCTTGGCTATGAAACCAGCGCTGAACCCACACCTCTCCATGACCTTCCAGAGGAAGTCATGCTCAACGTGGTCAAAAGCCTTTTCCTGATCCAGAGAAATCAGACCAGTATTTATACCCAGTGAGCTGGAGACTTCCAAAACATCTCAAATTAGGTAGACATTGTGTACCATGGACCTGCCCAGTACACAGTACGTCTGGTCCCGATGGATGACCTGCTCCATAGCTTCTCTCAGTCTGTTAGCCAGAGCCTTGGATAAAATCTTGTAATCCGTGTAAAGAAGAGACACGGGTCGGCAGTTTTTTTTATGTCCTGCAAGTTTCCTTTTTTTAGCTGGAGGGTGACAACAGCCCTGTGGCAGAACATCGGCAGAGAGTCTGAACACAAGCTTTCATTAAAAACATCTAAAATGTCAGGTGCTAAAATATCCCAGAAAGCTTTAAAAAAAACTCCACAGTGAGGCCATCTATTCCCAGAGCCTTCCTCCCCTTCATGCTCTGAAGGGCAGCGTGCAATTCCGGTAGTTGAAGAGGCTGGTCCAACTGTGAGTTGGTCTCCTCAAAGACCTGAGGTAGTCCACTGCAGAACCCCTCAAGCAGGCCATTGTCCTCCCTGTACTCACTGGTGTAGAGAGAATGACTACATAATAAATACATAAATAAGAACTAGTCATTGTACAGGCAGGTGCTCCACCCAGAAGGAAAAAGTTTTTGACCGCTGAGGCGGCGAGACGTGAGTTTTTGTGTTAAGAGGAGCTTTTATTGTTGTGTTATGTATTTTTAATGTTGACTGGAATAAGTTGGTGTTTTTAAACATAATGGATGTCTTGGACACTGATTTTATCACATCAAGTTTTATTCAGCATATCAATTGAATTCATGAAGAGGAGGATGCCTTCACAGCCACTGCAGGTTAGGGGGAGAGGATGTGGAGGTAATGGAGGACTACAAATACCTGGGTGTCATGATCAGCAACGGACTGGACTGGAAATCTAAGGCTGTGTCTCAATTCAGGTTCTGCGTCCTCCAAGTGCACATTTCTAGGCCAGATACGTCACTGTGCTGCGTCCAAGGCTGTCCCATTCCGTGGGCTCCTTCACATGCAGCCGACAAATGCAGCCTTCAAAACCTCAAAAACCAAGGATAGATGAAGAGCCTCCTTGTGGCCCTGACATATCCCAGCATTCAGCGAGTGGCTCAGCCCGGCTTTTTTTTCTTGGCTCAGAACGAAGTCAGAAACAGTTCAAAGTAAGTTTTTTGCTTGAATTCTGCAGTGATTTGAATGTAAAAACAACAATAATCCAGAAAACAGCAACAACTGATTATTTAAGCTTATGTTAAGTGACATTATTTTTTCTGATGTGCTATGTGCTTCGCTTAATGTATTAATTAAACATGAACTGTTATTTTTTCTGAAGTCAAACCTTTTTCCATATTAATGTCAGTTTATTGACTAATGTAGAAATATAAAAATACAGGATGACATGGTTGAAATAACTTGCTTAAAGATAACGTTTAAAGTCCCGTAGAGACATCGGAAAGTTGATGTTATTTATTTATGGTGCTGGTTATGTGGTGCTGTAAAAAACACCTAAGATTACTTTTAGAGAAAACAGAGCACATGAAGCTGAGGAGGGACAGGACATCGGTAATAATTTTACATCTGAAGCGATAATCAGCTTTCGCTGATTGTTTTTTTTTTTCTGATTTATTTCTGAGGTCCTGGTGCAGAACCTGCAGGAACCGAGGATCAGCTGTGGAGAAAATGGGCTGAACTGAAGATTTATAAAGCTGATATTTGACTGAAATAACCACAATATAAGAGATTGAAGAATGGTTTTATTGATTGTGATTTTTTTTTTCACAGTTCACTTTGCAACTGAAACAAGCTTAACAAAAACGTTGCATGTTTACTGTTAATAGTTAGAAAAACTGCATTTCAATGAAGTAGTTTTTTGAAAAAGATGATTTTTTGCAAGATAATTCCAAAAGAGACTTTCATATATTTATTACACACCGACTGAAACATTTTAAACCTGATTTAATATTGATGATAACAATTATAGTTTTTTAAAATCAAAGGACAAATCCTGATTTTCTAATTTACTGTCATGTTTACGAGAATAATCAGCTCACATGCAGGATGCTACACCAGAAAATACACACGACACAGAGAACCAACGTTTAAACACAGTTTTATTGAACAAGCAAACTCAAAGTTAGAGAAAAACACGTCACTCGCCACAGGAATACCCAGCCTGTAAAGAGGGAGACGAGAGCAGGTTAGCTATAAGGAGGGAGACCGGGAATAATGAATTACAGGGATATTCTTACGAATTGGGAGTAGAGAGCCCAGCAGAGGAACCCGGCAGGAAAAGGATGAACCTGCGAGGTGGAGCTGGCAGGGATGTTGCGGATGAGTAGGGCTGGGAGAGGTGTCTGACCGGGTGGAGAAGGCAGTCCGGAGCGATGATGATGATGATGGAGCAGATGAGCGTACAACAACCCCCGGAGACGCACCGCGGAGATGGCAGCAACCCAACGAGCCAGCGCTGGAGCATTCACGAAATGGTCCTTTTAAGCACTGGCAGGGAAGAGGCGGCAGGTGCATCCACTCACGCAGGTGTACTGATTACCTGCAGAGCCGGGGACTTGACGAGGAACCTCCCACAGGAAGGGAGAGGGAGTGCACTCACCAGCCACCTCGCCAGCCACCCCCCGCCAACCCACCCCAGGGTAGCCGCGGCCAGAGAAGCGGACCACCACCCCCAGCGCCCACCCGAGCGACTGATCAGCAGATCACCGCAGGTGCCCCGAGATGCCACCCTACATGCAAAGCGGCACACAAAACCGACCCACCATCACCACCTCCATTCATCACTCCCTCACACTTGCTTACTCTCTTATTCAGTCCCTCTCTCACTCCCTAGGCCTCCAGCAGGAGGAGGGCAACAGTAGTGGGGGAAGACCCCCCCCCCCACCGCACAAAACATGGTAAGTGTATGTCAGTTGTATGATGTGATTGCGTGTAAATGTGTGGACTAGCATAGTACAGTTAAAATTGCGGGGATGGTGGTTGGAGCACCACTAGCCACTGCGATAGGCAGCGGGGCCCCCATCCCCTTAAGCCCTCAGTGTCTAAAATGCTATTAAAAATTGAGGTGAGGGCAGCCCCACCGCACAGTAGAGGTATCCCCTTCGCCAGCACAGTGTGGCACCCCACTGCCCAAAGCCCTAAATGTATCCAAGAAGATGTATATTCCACCCAGAATCGGGGGAGGGGGGTAAGACTGGGAGGGAGGCGGTCCAAAAGCGAGGCTGTCCCCCCCAGAAGCCAGCTTGCAAACTGGTTCATGAGGCCACCCACTGCCCCCAAATCCCAATACAGGGCGAGGGCCGCCAGGCCAAGCAGCCCAGGACCCACCAGCGCCGTGCCCTGGTGCTCCCAGCACCACAAACATGATGGAGCAGCCACACCCATTCCCACTCTTCTTACACATACAAACATGCACAACAACAATAGTCACAATAGTGAACAATGGGTCGGACCCACACGGCGCCCCACATGCCAAGCAACACCCCCCAAGCGCCCACGCAAGCCCACCGACCACCCACCCCAGATGAACACTGACAGCAGCATGCCACCCCGCAGCCACAGCCATCCCAGAGCAGCCTGGCGCCAACGGCCCCACCAACCACACACACACACCAGCCACCAATGACACCAGGGGCAATGTGACAAAATGCCCCGCGACACAACAGCAGGGCAGCCGGGACAAGCAGGCCCCGAATCACCAACCCCATGCCATAAATGGACTGCCCCACCCCCGCCACCCAACGAAGTTCTCCTACCCATACACACATCCTCCAACCCCACACATCCACCCACAGGTAACCACACCCGTACACACACACGCACACACACACCCGCCCACCCTCATGTGCACACATATACACACACACACCATCACACATGCCCACCTACACCCACACACAGCCCCACATGCCCACACACAACACACACACCCACGCACCCACTTCCGCACCCGCTCACACACACACCCCCACTCACACCCACTCTCACACACATACACACACACACACATGCACACCCACACCCGCAGGCCCCAGAGGACGGGGAGGGTGACCCACCAGGACACAGGCACCTGCCCCAGGGCGCCGCCAGGGCCCCAGAGAGGACACGACCCCGCCGCACAAGGAAGCACCGGGGCCAGCCTGCACCACCGGCGCACACCCAACCCCGGCCCAGGGGTGAATGCCCTCCCAGCACCAGGGGCCCAGGGCCAGACCCAGCCCCTCCCAGGAGGCAAGGCCAGCCGGCCAGGGGCCACAGCTCACCCCCCGGCCCACCCCACAGCAAGCTGCAGAAGTTTTAAAGGCAACTTCGCCTGTCTGCATCTCACTCAGAAGGGGAATTCATGTCTGTTTGCGTGTTTACATTGAGTTATAATGTAATCGTGCTGCGCGAAAAATGTGCTTGTTCGCATTTGGTGTGAACGCACCTTGTCTGTTCTTCTCATCTTCTCTATCCCCTCACCCCCCCAGCCAGTCGCAGCAGATGACTGCCCCTCCCTGAGCCTGGTTCTGCTAGAGGTTTCTTCCTGTTAAAAGGGAGTTTTTCCTCTCCACTGTCGCCTAGTGCTTGCTCACAGGGGATCGCCTGATTGCTGGGGTCTTTCTGCAGTTGTGGGGTTTCCCCTACATTTGAAAGTGTTATGAGATGACTTTTGCTGTGATATGGCGCTTTATAAATAAAGTTGAATTGAATTGAATTGAACTGAATTAACAGTGATGCTGCGTACAAGAAGGGGATGAGCAGACTCTGCTTCCTGAGGAAGCTGAGATCCTTCAATGTGTGCAACAGGTGCTGGAGCTTTTCTACCAGGCCGTTGTCACCAGCGCCATCTTCTTTGCTGCTGTCTGTTGGGAGTAGCAGTATCAGAGCCAGCGACACCAACAGACTTGACAAGATTATCAGTTGGGCTGGCTCTGTGATTGGTCTCAGGGCGGAGACCTTTGAGAATGTGGTGGAGAGGAGGACACTGAACAAACTGCGATCCATCATGGACAATCCTGATCACCCCCTCCACCACACACTGGACAGACAGCGGAGCACTTTCTCCAGCAGACTGCTACAGCTTCACTGCCAGACGGTCAGATGCAGGAAACCTTTTCTTCCACATGCCATTTCACTGCACAGTAACTCACTCTGATGTTGAATTCTGGTCATAACTATGCTGCCATACTGCACCTTACAGTCTAATTGGTGCCTCACATTTCATCCTGCACCTCACAGTCCTGCATTGTACAGCGGGTACGATTCATGTATCTATACGGGTCATCATCTATTCATCTATGATGTATATAAGTTATTTAGGCAGTTTTACTTTCCATGGGTAATCCCTTTGTCTATTATGCTGTGTGTGTTTCTGTCGTTTTGGTCGTCTACTGTCATGCTGCTGTTACCCTGTAATTTCCCAGTTTGGGATCAATAAAGTACATCTATCTATCTAATTAAATTATCCGGGTCGCAGCATCTCAGGGAAAAGGGGGGGACTTTAAGCATTGGCTTGGCCTCTACAATTGTCATAGTTTATGTTATTTATTTGGTGTTATTATCCTGTTTTTATTATATTCTTAATGTATATTTTTTAGTCTGGATTGTAAACTGTGTGGTTATTTTTAATATTTTATGTGTACAAAGTGTACAACACTTTGGTCAGCTGCAGTTGTTTTAAATATGCTCCAGAAATACATTTTGACTTGACATATCACTTCAAAGTGCTTACAGTGAATCCATTATTCATTCACTCCAGAGAGATGCTGATAGTGGAAAGCTACCTCTGTAGCCACAGCTACAGGTTCGGCAGCTCCGTGACTGGACGACCCGTTCTATCTCCTGTGCCACTGTCACCCCTAACTTATAAGAATAAAGTCCCACATTTACAAGACTAAACATGAGACATTTGGGTTTTTTTTTCTGATGAATCTGTGACTTTTTTCTTGTACATTTGAGACTTTATTCTCACAAATTTGTGAGGCTTTTCCATAAACATTTCAGACATTTTTCTTTTAAATGTATTTTTAATATATGTTTTTATGATGAGAATGCACTCACCTGAGATAAACAAGCTGTGGGATCCCAACTCCTCCACTTTTTCTGTGACAGCCCACTCTGAGAAAAAAAAAAGTTAAAAAGTTATCCTGCTTTCTGTGGCACTGGACATGAAAAGCCACACACACACACACACACACACACACACACACACACACACACACACACACACACACACACACACACACACACACACACACACACACACACACACACACACACACACACACAGACAGCCCCATCAAATGGTATGAAAGCTATTCAATGCCAATGTGGAAACAATGGTAATTATGTAAAATGTGGGGTGGATATCACAACCCTGTCCGTTAAAATGGAGGACATCGATCAGGAACGACTGAACTACATAGATCGGTGTATTACAATCAACTACTGATCTGTACTCAAACTGACCATGAAGCTAAGGGGTCATGCACACAAAAACATTTTCATCTACACTGGGAAAAAAGACCTGCGTGCACACATGAACCACTGAAGGTTTGGGGGGTTTTTTTAATGAAAGAATGGGCAAGTTGTGGCGGAAAAATAATATGCAGCGAACTGAGAGTTAAAAAGGGTGTTTATTATCATTCATCCCGCCATCATAAGACTCACTCCAGCCCTGTGCAGGCGGGCTGGAGCGGGTCCTCAGGCTCTCGTGAGGAGACACAGAATGCGTGTGTCAGCAGCAGTAGTCAGAGAGAGAATGAACATGAATTTCAGTCAGCTTATATACCCAGTTACAGACAATACATGAAAGGCATGGGACATTTGCATCACAGTAAGAGCAGGAAGCATGAACACAATGCATGAATGGCACATTAACATCACAGTACTGAGCAGGAAAGAGCCAGACGAAGCGAGGCTGCCTGTTGGCATTAATACACACATTTCACTGTTATGTTAATTGCTCTAGCCGAGTGCTCTGCTTGTCCCAGTCTGTTGTGGGGGTGCCCCACAAAGTCATAAATAAATAACCAGCATATGTTGTGAGCAATAAAAAAAATCTGACTTATTGACAGATGGTTTGCATATTTGATAAGTTGGAGGAATCTTCAGTTACAAGTTTAAGAACATAATTAGAAGTAAGAAAAAAAAGCTGACTTGGTGTCAGATTGAGGAGCAGCCGATGCAAAGCTGGATTTAAATCGTTTTTCTTTTTGTCGACTGCTCCATAGACTTATTTCATCATTCAGCAAAGATAAGCATCATTTTAGGGATGTAGTTCACTCTGTAAATCCTCCTTGGTTGTGTCAAGATCTGAGCACAGGGGGAATTCCGCCGTGCTCTGTCCTTGCCTTTTTTCCTTATTTGTATAGTGTTGTACTTTTGAGTTCTAATTCCTGTTTAGTTGGACCTATCTTTGTTGTACCTATCCTTAGTTGGTTTTCACATATTCTGTATTGTTTCTTAGTATGACCTATTTTCCTGTTTACGTTCATTGTAGTTTTGTTATTTATATGTTTGGGTTTGCTTGTCTTTATCATTACATTATATTCGTATTTTGCTGGTTCCTTTTTTCGCTCTGTCTCCAGGGTTGTAGCTGTCAGAGGTACTTCCGGGTTTTTCCCCTGGTTGTGGGCAGTGCCCCTGTCAAGCTGTCAGCCCTGTCTCCTCTCCTCATGACTCACAGCTGATTGTCATCTCCTTCTCCTCCAGCCCGCTCATGTGATCGACAACTGTTATCATTTATGTTTACTGTTGCATGCTCTATTTAAGGACTGTGCTTCGTTTCACTCATTGCCGGAGTCTCACATACTTCTTTCCATCAGAACCCTTTCCCTGTTCTGGTGAGCTCTGTTCCTTCATCCATTCGTAAGTTTGCTTTTTGATCAGTTTGTTTTTGTGTTGGGGCACTGTTTGGACTTCGTGGTTTTTTTTTCAATAAATATCACAAACTGCAGTTCAGCGTCTGATTCTCTCCTCCCTGCCGTTCGGACAATTCATGACAGGTTGTACATGTGATTATTATTTTTTATCTATAAGTCTGCATATTGATAAAAAAGAAGCATTTTGCAGAAACTGGTTAAGAGTCCAGATCAGTAGAAAGTGACTAGAGCTTCACCAGCTTCCAGGCTGACCAATGCATTCCTGTGACATCAGCCATGAAGACATGAAGCTGGATACACCTAGGAAATGCACTGTTATCTGTGAGTGATCAGACCCCTGAAGCCTTTAAGTTTGGAAAGGCCATGGGGGGTTGTTGAGGTGTTAATTTATAATAATGGCCGGGCAACTGCAGCTCACCAATCATAGTTTAAAAACAGCTTGAGAATGCTGGCTAATAAGCTAACCAACGAGCTAGCTAGTGTTTAGCTTATTTTTAAAAACAATAACTCAAAAGTTTAGATTAAATTGTCACAGCTTACCATTTCTACTGAACCTTCACAGTGTAATGCATGTTTCTGAATCTTTACTTAATCTGAAGATCGTTGCAGGAAGGCGGAGAAGAAAACTGAAACAAATAGAGGCCCACCAGGTGCTAGCTAGCTAGCTAGCTAGTTAGGTTTTTTTAGTTAGTTAGGGTAATGGACTTCTTAGGCCTCCATCGGTCAGGGTTAACCATGGGTGAAGCGTCCTAGGTCTGGTTGTCTGCTCGCCTGAAGCAGCGTCGTCTGTGGCTAAATAGACCGATGCGGGAGTGGCAGTCTCTATTGCGAAGGTCACACCTGTGTGTAGTCTCTGGTCTGCTGGAGCTGCTGCTTTCTTTCCTGCATGCTTGGTTTTCTGCAGCAGCAGCCATCATTTTCCTCCCCTGATTTCAGGTATTGCTTCAGGGTCCCTTTCCACTTTGTACGGTCACCTACTAGGCTCTCCCAGGTCTCTGTGTTGATGTTGGGGGCCTTCATGTCTCTCTTAATGACATCTTTGTACTGGAGCTGGGGGCGACCAGTGGATCTCCTCCCAGATGCCAGTTCTCCATACAGGATGTCCTTTGGGATGCGCCCATCGTCCATGTGGTGGACATGGCCTAGCCAGCGCAGCCTGCACGGTCTGAAGAGAGTGAACATGCTGGGAAGTCCCACGCGATTCAAGACATCTGCATTGGTTACCCTGTCCTGCCAGGATATGCCCAGCATGCGGCGGATGCTTCGCAGATGGAAGGTGTTGAGTCGCTTCTCCTGTCTGACATATGTTGTCTATGACTCACTGCTGTACAGCAGTGTGCTGAAGACACAGGCATTATACACTGCCATCTTAGTCTTCACCGACAGCTTGAGGTTCGTCCACACTCTGGTTGTGAGGCGAGCGAGTGTTGTAGCTGCCTTCCCGATCCTCCTGTCTATTTCTGTGTCAAGGGAGAGGTTATCGGTTATGGTAGAGCCAAGGTAGGTGAAATGGTGGACGACGTCAAGTTCATAGTAATCGATGGTGATGGCAGGTGGTGATTCAGTGTCTTGTCCCAGGACATTGTTTTTTTTCAGGCTAATGGGGAGTCCAAAATCCTTGCAGGCCTGTGACAAGCGGTCCATCAGTGTCTGCAGCTCCTGTTGGGTGTGTGTTGCAATTGCTGCATTGTCACCAAACAGCATGTCTCTGATGAGCGTTTCACGAACCTTCATCTTGGCTCTGAGGCGGGCAAGGTTGAACAGCCTGCCATCTGACCTGGTGCGTAGGTAAATTCCTTCAGTTGCAGTGCCAAAGGCATGTTTTAGGAAAACGGTGAAGAATACCCCAGAGAGTGTGGAAGCAAGGAGGCAGCATTGTTTAACGCCACTGCAGATGCTGAAGGGGTCGGAGGAACTCCTGTTGAACTGCACAGTCCCCTTCATGTCTGAGTGAAAAGACTCAATCATGCTCTGCAGGTTTGGTGGGCAGCCTATCTTTGGGAGAATCTTAAACAGGCCATCTCTGCTGACGAGGTTGAATGCCTTGGTGAGATCTATGAAGGTGACATACAGGGTCATCTGCGGTTTTCTGCACTTCTCCTGGAGTTGGCGGCGGGAGAAGACCATGTCTACTGTTGATTTCTTGGCATGAAAGCTACACTGTGACTCTGGGTAAACGCGTTTTGCCAGCTTCTGCAGGAAGATCAAAATGACCAGAGCAAAGACTTTGCTGACGATGCTGAGTAGAGAGATGCCTCTGTAGTTGTTGTAGTCACTTCTTTCGCCCATGTTGTTATATAGAGGGATGATCTTGGTGTCCCTCATGTCCTGTGGTACAGCCCCTTCTTGACAGCACTGACAGAGGACTTTATGCAATGGGAGTGGGAGGGCAGACTTGCAGTGTTTGATCATGTTCGGGGGAATCCTGTTGCTGCCTGGGGCTTTGCCTAAGGCCAAGTTGTTGATAGCCTTCCTGAGTTCCTCTATGGTTGGCTCTACATCCAGCTCCTCTATGATTGGCATACACTTGATAGCATCACGAGCTGTGGGGGACAGTGTGTTCTGTCTGGAGTTGAGGTTGGAGTAGTGTTCCACCCATCGCGCCATCTGTTGGCCCTTGTCTGTAATTACTACCCCAGTGGAAGATTTGAGGGGAGCTGTCTTGCTCTGGACTGGTTTGAGCACCTTCTTGATGCCATCGTACATCCATCTAATGTTGCCTGTAGCAGCAGCTGTCTGGATGTTTTCACTGAAGTCTGTCCAGTATTCTTTGGCGCAATGCCTGGCAGTCTGCCAAGCCTTGCTCCTGGCAGCCCTGCGAATCTGCAGGCTCTTCTCACTGGGTGATCGCTTATACTCGGTGAGGGCAGCGCACTTGGGTTCGATGACAGGAGGCATCTCTGTGAACTTGGCCTCAAACCAGTCATGAGACTTAGAGGACTTCTTCCCAAAGATAGCCAAGGTGGTGCGGTGCATGGTGTCCCACAGTACTTCCCACTTCTCTGTGGCAGAGTCTCTGGGCTGTGAGGTTTGCATTTCCTTCTCAAAGGTCTCTGCAAAGTTTTCCATGAGGTCTGGTTGAGACATCTTGCTGACATCAATGTAGGGGTTCCCTTGTTTCTTAGAGCGGTGGATCCTCTTTGGCTGTAGCCTGATCTTGCAGCAGACCAGGGAGTGATCTGTGTCGCAGTCCGCACTGTGGTAAGAGCGTGTGTGGAAGATGTTCTTGATGGCAGCACACCTGACCAGGATAAAATCTAGCTGATGTCAGTGCTTTCAGTGTGGGTGTCTCCAACAGACATTGTGCTGATGCTTGGTCCTGAAGTAGGAGTTGGCAATGCACAATTTGTGGTAACTGCAAAGCTCAAGCAGTCGTTGGCTATTCTTGTTCATTTTGCCCACACCAAACTGTCCAAGGCAAGAGCGCCATGAGTCATGATCTGCACCCACTCTGGCACTGAAGTCACCCAGGAGAACAAGTTGCTTCTTGCTGGGGATGCTTGCGACAATGGATGCGAGCTTCCCATAGAGCTCATCCTTTGTGTCCAGTGTGGAAGACAGTGTCGGGGCATACACGGTAACAAGGGTGACTGGGTCTTCGGTGGTGTTGAGGCGAAGAGTGAGGAGATGCTCTGTGCCGTTGCTGCCTGGCTCTACCATATTCAGCAGGTTGTTCCTCACTGCAAAGCCGGCTCCATGCTCCCTTTGCTCGTCAGAGCCTTTCCCCTGCCAGTAGAATGTGTAGTCCTTCTCCTTCAGCATGCCTGAGTCAGCAAGGCGTGTTTCCAGAAGGGTGGCAATGTCCACATGCAGCCTCCTGAGCTCGTCATTTATAGCAGCTGTTTTCCTGGAGCCACTGATGTCCTGAAGGTTTTCAGAAAGACCGGTCATCATTGTCCAAACGTTCCAACATCCCAGTTTCAAAGCTGGTTTCTTTCGTTGTTTTGTTTTGTTTCCTGGTGCGACGATTGCAGTCTGCTGTTTGGATGTTTCCTAATCTCCATGCACCAAATGAGGATGGCAGACTGTGGCGGGACAACACCTTATTGGCTGGGGGCTGCCTAGCTTGTGGCGGGCAGTAGTTGTCCAGTGAGATCCAAGGATCCCTCCCACCGTCAGGAACAACCCCTGGCACCAAGCTCTGCACCAATCGAGCAATGACTTATAACCAGTAACTGTTGTTCCCCATGTTGTGTTGATGCTGCAAGCGAAGCTGGAGTGACCTCTCCAGGGTGTAGGGTGTGAGTTTGTGTTGGTGAGTGTTGCTGGATGTTAGCCTGGGGAATGTGATATGGAGGACAGGCTGTTGCCCATGTAGCATGTCCCCCCTCTCCACGTCGCTGATGGATCCAAAGGAACAGCAAGGCTGGTACAGTTTGGCACCAGCGCCATCGCAGGAGCTGCCAGAATGAAGTTTAAATCAATGACGGACTGCCTTAGGCGCTCCAACTTCGGATGTTACCTCAGGTTTTTTGTTTTTTTTTGTTACTTATTTGTACCCGTAGGTAGATTTGGTTTGCAGTCTGGTGACAAGCCACCGGCTGCTGGTCGCTGCGTGCACGAGCGCCCTAAACCTACATCTTTTTGGTATGCGGGAGGAAACCGGAGAAATCCCGGAGTAAACTCACGCAACACGGGGAGAACATGCAAACTCCACACAGCTCACTGTTGGTCGGGGGCTGGGATTGAACCCATGATCTCATGATCCCCGCGATCCCCCGGCCGAGGGTAAAACTGTGCTGCCACAGTGCTAAACCACTGCGCCACCGTGCAGCCCAGGGTTGACTCCCGAAGCCTTTCCCGTGACCAGGTATGCCGCAAGGCAGCAGAGGTTTGAAATCAAGGTTTTCCTTCCCCTAGATGGACTACCCTCCCAGGTTGTCGAGCCCCATCTACCCGAAGCATCTGGTTTGAAGGCACCAGAGACTTGCCTTCGCCCCTTCTCCTGTCAGTAGAAGCAGTTCCGCCAGGCTAAGAAGCTAAGCCACACGAGCAAGCTAGGAGTTGGACTTGGTTGTCAGAGGCTATTTGAGACGCATGCCACAAGGAGCATTTTTTGAGCGCTGGGAGCTTATCCCCAGTACCACCCCTGGCTATGAAAACCTTGGACTTAAAGATAGCATAACCTAGTAAATTGTCCATATCCAGACCTTGTCCATTCTCTATCAAGGGCATTCTTAAAACCATTTAGTGTTTGAGCTCCTACCACATGAAGAGATATCTGTTCCAATGGTCAATGATGCATTGTGTGAAAAATACTTCCAAACCTGGACTTGAGGTTTGTAAATCTTCTGTGAGTGGCCCCTTAGGTGTGTTACTTGTGCAGGTATGAAAAAAATTACTGTTGATATTCTCCATCTTATTCATAATCTTGAATACTTGTATTAGGTCACCCCGAAGTCTCCTCTGTTCTACTGCCATTAGATTCAAACTGACCAATCCTTGTGAGTATGGAAGGTGTCTAATATGTCACCTTCCTGACCTGACCACAGGAGGCGGTGTCTGCTTCTACATCAACTGTAGCTGGTGCTCTGATGTAACGGTAATTTCCAAACACTGTTCTCCTGCCTTGGAATTTCTTGTTATCAATTGCAAGCCCTTCTATTCCCCGCGGGAGTTTGCTTCTTTCATAATGATCGCTGTGTACGCCCCTCCCGACGCGGACACGCGCGAAGCTCAGCGCATGCTCGCGGATCACATTCAACACACAGAGCGGAGTTTTCCAGACTCGCTGATTATTGTGGCTGGCGACTTTAATCAGTGCAATCTGAGCCACGATCTCCCCCGCTACAAACAGTTTATTAAATGCCCCACCAGAGGATTAAACACACTGGATCACTGTTACACCACAGTGAAAGACGCATATCGCGCTGTCCCTCGAGCTGCGCTGGGATTATCTGATCACGTGATGGTTCACCTCATTCCCACATACAGACAGAGATTGAAGCTCACTAAGCCTGTTGTGAGCACTACGAAGATACGGACCAGTGATGCTGAGGAGAAGCTGGAAACGTGCATGGAAATATCTGACTGGGGCATGCTTAAAGGAGCCACGCATGATCTGGATGAGTACACGGACACTGTGAACTCATATATCCACTTTTGTGAAGAGAACATTCTTCCATCACGCACCAGGGTGAGTTACTCTAATGACAAACCCTGGTTCACAGCTAAGCTCAGACAGATCAGGAAGGAGAAGGAAGCAGCGCTGAAAAGTGGAGACAGGGACTGCTACAGGGAGGTTAAATACCGGTTTAACAGAGAGCTGAAGAGGGCTAAATCTGTGTACTCAGAGAGACTCCAGCAGCAGTTCACTGCTAATGATTCGGCTTCCGTGTGGAGAGGACTGAGGCAGATCACCAACTATCGGCCTCAGGCTCCTAAAGGTCAGGATGACAAAGCCCTTTGTCAGAGACTGTCCCAACACTATGCCCGTTTTGACACCTCGTCATCTGTGTCCAACTCCCCCCCTCCCTCCAGCTCCACAGCCTCCACATTCCCTACTTCATTTAAGGCACCCCCCCCCTCCTCCCCCCCCCCTCCCCTTATCATCAGTGAGCAGGATGTGCTCAAACAGTTCTCCAGACTGAACCCGCGCAAGGCCCCCGGCCCAGACGGCGTGTCTCCCTCCACCCTGAGACTCTGTGCGAAACAGCTGGCTCCTGTATTCACAGACATTTTTAACACCTCCCTTAAGTTATGCCACGTGCCATCCTGCCTCAAATCCTCCACCATCATCCCTGTCCCCAAGAAGCCACGGATCACTGGACTTAATGACTACAGACCTGTAGCGCTCACCTCTGTAGTCATGAAGTCCTTTGAGCGCCTGGTCCTGTCCCACCTCAAGTCCATCACCACCCCTCTCCTGGACCCGCTGCAGTTTGCCTACCGAGCCAACAGGTCTGTAGACGATGCAGTCAACCTGGCCCTCCACTCCATCCTGCAGCACCTGGACTCCCCGGGAACCTACGCCAGGATCCTGTTTGTGGACTTCAGCTCCGCATTCAACACCATCCGCCCCGCTCTGCTCCGGGACAAGCTGTCCCTGCTCAACGTGCCTGACTCCCTCTGCAGGTGGATCATCGACTTCCTGACGGACCGGAGGCAGCATGTGCGGCTGGGAAAGACTGTCTCAGAATATACTAGCATCAGCACCGGATCACCCCAGGGCTGTGTACTTTCCCCCCTACTCTTCTCCCTTTACACCAACTCCTGCACCTCCAGCCACCAGTCTGTCAAGTTGATCAAGTTTGCGGACGACACCACCCTCATCGGGCTCATCTCCAACGGCGACGAGTCCGCCTACAGGAGAGAGGTGGCCCAGCTGGCGTCCTGGTGCAGCAATAACAACCTGCAGCTGAACGCTCTGAAGACAGTGGAGATGATTGTAGACTTCAGGAAAGTCACTACTCCTCTGCCCCCCCTCACCCTCTCAGGCTCTCCCATCACCACTGCTGATTCCTTCCGCTTCCTAGGCACTACCATCACCAGGGACCTCAAATGGGAGCTGACCATCAGCTCACTCATCAAAAAAGCCCAGCAGAGGATGTTCTTCCTGCGGCAGCTGAGGAAGCTCAAGCTACCCACCAAGATGTTAGTGCAGTTCTACACAGCCATCATCGAGTCCATCCTCACCACCTCCATAACCGTGTGGTACGCAGGAGCCACTGCCAGGGACAGACTAAGGCTGCAGCGCGTCGTGCGCACTGCTGAGAAGGTGATCGGCTGCAAGCTCCCATCTCTCCAGGATCTGTACATCTCCAGGACCCGGAGGCGTGCTGGCCGGATCATAGCCGATCCCTCACACCCTGGTCACGTACTGTTTGCCCCCCTCCCCTCTGGTAGAAGACTTCGGTCCATCCAGACTAAAACCTCCCGTCACATGAACAGCTTCTTCCCCTCTGCCATTAGACTGCTGAACACTAAGTGACTCTCGTGCACCATGTACAGCAGCTCAACCAGACTCATGTCAATCATCACTGTTTTCTTCCTGCATTACCGACTGCACTATATAGTTCTCCACAGTATCTGCTGCTGGCTAATATATATTTTAACTGTTGACCAGTATCACTTAATCTTATCCTACACTTTATTACATGTATAGTTTATTTCTCTTATCTTATCATGTTTAATGTTGCAGCATTGTACCGAGACAAATTCCTAGTTTGTGTACTACATGAACAATGGCAATAAACCTGATTCTGATTCTGATTCTGATTCTGATGTCTGACTAGTTTTGTTGCTCTTCTCTATATATTCTCTAATAGTGCAATGTCTTTCTTGAAATATGGATTCCATGCTTGAACAACATATTCTAAATGTGGCCTGACATATGAACGCTACAATATGTGAAATTTTTCTTCATTGATATCTCCAATAGCTATCCTTATCATCCTCAGTGCTCTCATTCCTCTCTCTGCTGCTTTTGCACATTGCATGGATGGTTTTAAATCATTTGTTAGCCACATTCCCAAGTCCTTTTCCTCTGAGGTTTCTTCTAAGACTATTCTCAAACCTTGGACCCCTTCCATTGAATAATTCCATCTCCTGTTCCTGATGCCAAAGTGCATCCTTTTACATTTGTCAGTATTAAAACTAAGCAACCACTTATTGGACCAACTCGTAACACTATATATTCTTGGAGAATAACTGGGTCTTTGTCTGACTTGATGATTCTGTACAACTTGCTGTCATCTGCAAATAATTTCTTCTTGCTTGATATGTCTTTTCCAAAGTCGTTTGTGTATACTAAGAATAGAATAGGTCCAATTACTGAACCTTGAGGGACACCACTAGGCACATCTTCATCTGAACAGCTAGAACCCACACAAACTTTCATTTTCCTTTCTGTAAGAAAACTGGTCAGCCATTTCAGTAACCTCCCCTTCACTCCATGGTTATCTAGCTTATACAGTAAACGTTTGTGGGGCACCCGGTCAAAAGCTTTGCTGTAATCAAGGTATAGTACGTCAACCCTGTATCCTTCATGTAATGGTTGGGTCCAGTCCTCAAGGGTTTCCAATAAGTTTGTCAGACACAATCTCCCTTTACTAAATCCATGCTGGTCCAAATTCATAATCTGAATCTGAAAGTGAAGCTAGCAGTTAGCTTACTTTTATAACTGGGTACCACAGTGTTTAGATTAAAACGTCACAGCGGACACTTTCCAGTGAAGCCTCACAACGTAAAAATGCATCTGATGCTCCCAGTTCATGAAGACGCTCGTAAGAAGATGACAAACAGAATGTAAACAAAAGCAGAGGCCTATCAAGCTTTAACTAGCTAGCAGTTAGCTCATGTTTATCATTTGTTACACCAGAGTTTAGTGTAAAACTTGACAGAGGACAATTGCTACAGAAGCTTTACAATATAAAGTCCTTTCACCACTCCTTTGTATCTTGTACACCAATGACTGTCAGAGTCAGTATGATAACGGATTTACTGTAAACTTTGCTGATGACTCCGTTATTGTAAGTCTCCTACATGATTGTGAAAACGACCATGGCCCTGTGGTCAATGATTTTGTTAATTGGTGTGACAAGTCTTTTTTGCAACTAAATGTTGACAAAACAAAGGAAATGTGTATTGACTTTAGGCAACAACCCTTTTCCTCCCAGACCACCATCAATGGCCAGGAGTCTGTGGAGAGCTACAAGTACTTCCATCCATCCATCCATCCATCTTCTTCCGCTTAATCCTTTTCGGGTCGCCGGTGGGGGGGGGGGGGGGCTGCAGCCTATCCCAGCATCTTTGGCGAGAGGCAGGGTCCACCCTGGACAGATTGCCAGTCCATTGCAGGGCCAACACAGAGAGACAGACAACCATTCACTCTCACAGTCATACCTAAGGATAATTTAGAATCCCCAGTTGATGCCAATTAACCCAACTTGCATGTTTTTGGCATGTCGGAGGAAACCGGAGAAATCCCGGAGTAAACCCACGCAGACACGGGGAGAACATGCAAACTCCACACAGATCACTGTTGGTCGGGGGCTGGGATCGAACCCAGGATCCCCCGGCCAAGGGTGAGTTGCTGTGTTGCCACAGTACTAACCACTCTTCCACCGCGCTGCCCGCTACAAGTACTTGGGAACCATAATTGATAAGAAATTGAATTTTAAAGAAAACACTGACGTGTTGTGTAAAAAGGGTCAGCAGTACTTGTATTGTCTGTGGAAACTGTCCTATTTTCATGTGGACAGGTTCCTTATGACCATTTTTTACAAATCCTGCATTGAATCTGTCCTCACATTTTCACTGATTTGTTGGTACGGTAACCTGAGTATTAAGTCAAAAAATCCACTAACTAAAATTGTGAGCATGAGCAGCAAGATTATTGGGGTACAGCTGAGCGTGCTTGCTGATCTGTTTACCAGACAGGTGGGAAGGAAGGCTAAAAGTATCCTGTCACATACCAGCCACCTGTTGTTCACTGAATTCCAGTATTTACCCTCTGGTGCCAGGTTTAGGTTCCCCCGTTATGAACAACAGGTATAAATATTCTTTTATCCCCACAGCCATTTCTATTTTAAATTTAGGTCTGGGGAGGTGTTAGCAAGCCCTTACCTGGCAGAATTTATCGTTAATTACACATGGTGTGTTTTTTTTAGCATAGCATCCATTTGATTATTTTACTCATTTTTTCTTCTTTTTAGCATATAATTTACTTAATTATTTGACTCATTTTTAAAATCTTGCACATTCAGCTGGAATTGCTGTTATTTATTGCTTTTGTACTGTGACAGTCTTCCCTGTGGGGTTGGCCTCTGGATGATTATACTCAGGTGTGTGTGAGTTTCATGTGTTTATACTGTTTTGCTGCAAAATAAATTGCCCCTCATGGACAAAAATGAATAAAGTTGAAGTATGCATGCTCATGATTCTCTGCTTCATAAGATTTTGGCAGTGGCTATGGATACGGAAGCTGTATCCCAACAGGGCTGGCTACGCTTACGTCACCGATCGCCATGAACAAGCCCTAGTGGACGAGTGAGGTATAAACAAACAATGTTCTCAATGTATTTCAATGGAAATGTTAGCAAAATTTAAACAAAGAAAACGCCAAAATGGGGCGCGACTAGCTCATGTAACCATCACCATCTTATCAAAGATGGTGATAGCAATCAGAAAAAATTCAAGTTTTTTAGATTCATATTGGCCAGCAGAGATTACCGAAGGAGAATTTTGTGGGCCGCCTTTTCATAATGGGATGTGGAGGCTGAGAGATGATATGACCCAGGTCTTCGTCTGGTCTGACCACTTTATAACAGGTATGCCTTTTTACCAAACTATGACTCTTATTTATCATTAAAAGTAACTTGCCTACACGTAAAGTTTATGCAAACATGCGAAAAACACCAGAATTTGCATCCGAGGGAGTTAATAGCTAGAATAACATTAGCATAGAAACAGTGACGTGCGGTGAGGCTTGTGGGTGGTGAGGCACTGCCTCTTTCAAAGTCAGATTTAAATATATAAAGATTGTTGAAATGATTGGAATCATTCAGAAATTACATTTAGACCTAGAAGACAAATTAGTGGACACTTACTTAATCCTTGCCGGGCCACTTAAGTGACCGTTGCGGCCAATCGTCTGAAGGCTGAGTGATCTTGGACTAGGGCGATGAGGTCAGCCAGAGGTCTTATCATTGCAATCTGGGTCGTCCAGGACAGTCTGGGGGCCGACCTCGGGGGCGATGCCAGCCCTGGGGGGGCAGACGAGCACTGGCAGAAAGGGCCTGCTTGGCTGGTGTCCTGTCTTCCAGCCTAGCCACGTGACCAAGGAGCTGCAGCCTCCCTCTTCTGATGATGGTGGAGATGGGGATAGGACAGCCTGCAATCCTGATCGATTAGTGGACAAATAATAATATATTTATAATTCTTTATTTTTTTAAATTTTTTCTCACCTGCCTCCCCTGACCACACGTCATTGCATAGAAACGTGTGGGCTCAGTAGGAATATTCATTCCAATTTGAGCAGGCAGCTAATCAGCCTCAGAGTAAACGTATCAACACTGCAATTAATCTAGTTTAAAAATGAGACTGACACTCACCTGCTGACAAATGGACTGAATTTCTGTAGAGCTGAAACAAAGTGTCTGGATTAACGAGGGCTAACGAGTGTAAACAAAAAGCATCTTCCTTACGGAAGATGGGAGGCTGTTTGTACCGTGAGCTCCGGTGGACACATTTTGTCACCAGTCATCCTAACTGCAAAGAAAATCCTGCAAGACTTGTGTCGGCAGATGATTGGTTGGGACGATTTGGTACCAGATTCTATTGGAAAGGAATGGATCAGCTGGGTTCAGAATCTTCATAAGATGAAGAACTTCAAGGTTGACAGATGCTATAAACCAAAGGCTTTTGGCACAGTTTCATCTGCTCAGCTACACCATTTTGCAGATGCCTGTGAGGATGGGTTCAGAACTGTCACTTAACTGTTGGTCAATAACAAGCATGGCCAAACCCATTGTGGATTTGTGATGGGGAAAGCATGAGCGGCTCCATTAAAATCAGTGACTATTCTTTGACTGGAGCTGACTGCGGCTGTGATGGCTAGTAGAACAGACACAATGTTGAGAAAGGAGTTGCACATGGAACTTCTGGATTCTGTGTTTTGGACTGATAGCACTTCAGTTCTTAAATACTTCAACAATAGCACAACTCATTTCAGAACTTTTGTTGCCAACAGTTTATGAAATCACCAAAGTTTCAAGTGCATCTCAATGGAGATATGTTGACACAAACAATAATCCAGCAGACATGGCTTCAAGGGGTCTCACTGTTGAATCTTTTCTGAAGAGAGAAACATGGGTATCTGGACCTCAGTTTCTTCTCCAACCTCAGGAATACTGGCCTCAGAATCCTGACAGATTGAATGAACTATCATCAAAGGACTCCAAAGTCAAAACTATAACTGTCAATGCTGTTCAGATTGTGTCTGAAGATAAAGATCCAACAACTTGTCTTATTGACTACTTTTCATCATGGATTTGCTTAAAAAGGGCTGTAGCATGGGTGCTCAGGCTCAAGAAACTGCTTTTGTCCAAAAGTAAAAAGAAAAAACAGAATGACCTTGCTAAGCTTCACTCAGGTGAAACCTATCAAAAGGCTTTGTCACAAAAGGAGATTGCAAGTGTTGAGATTGATAAAACCTATGGTCTCACAGTTGAGTTGCTGGCTGCTGCTGAAATGGAAATTATCCACTTTTGCCAGGGACGGAAATTTGCAGAAGAAATCCCAAGCCTGAAAAGGGGACTAAACATTAAAAGGTCCAGCCATATTCACAAAGTGAATCCCACATTGGATGAAGGTGTGTTGAGAATTGGTGGACGGCTGAGCAGAGCAGCTATGCCAGCTGAGATGAAGCATCCCTTCATTCTCACAAAATGCCTGCATATTTCTGACCTCATTCTACGACATGTCCATGAAGAGGTGGGTCATGGTGGTCGTAACCACATGCTATCAAGACTGCAGCAGAAATACTGGATTCCTGGTGCCACAGTGTCAATAAGAAGGATTTGGTCTAAATGTGTCATCTGTAGGCATATAAATGCTTCTCCGGGACAACAGCAGATGACAGATTTGCCTTTGGACTGAGTCTCTCCTAATGAACCACCTTTCACTTATGTTGGAGTTGACTATTTTGGGCCTTTTGGAGTAAAGCATGGAAGAAGTGTGGTGAAGCGCTATGGTGTAATTTTCCCACGTTTGGCTGTAAGAGCAATTCACATCGAGGTGGCAGACACTGGATACTGATTCCTTTATTCAGGCCCTTCGATGTTTTATAGCCAGATGTGGTCATGTTAAAGAGCTACGATCAGATAATGGCACCAATTTTGTTGAGGCTCAATGAGAGTTGAAAGAAGCAATTCAAGGTTGTAACCAAGGTCAAATTCACAATGCACTGCTTCAAAAGGGAATAAACTGGATCTTTCATCTTCTTGCTGGCTCACATCACGGAGGACTATGGGAAAGGTTAATTCGATCAGTACGGAAGACTCTTAATTCCATTCTCAGTGAACAAACTTGATGAAGAGGGACTTCACACAGTTTTATGTGAGGTTGAGGCTATTTTGAATAGTTGACCAATCACAAAGGCATCTACAGATCCAAATGACTTTGAAGCGCTTACTCCAAACCACCTTTTGCTTTTGAAGACTAATCTTTCCTTACCACCTGGACAGTTTCAGAAGGAGGATATATATGTTCGCCATAGATGGAAGCAAGTGCAGTATACAGTGGGGTAAAAAAGTATTTAGTCAGCCATCAATTGTGCAAGTTCTCCCACTTAAAAGATGAGAAAGGTCTCCAATTTTCATCATCTCAACTATGAGAGACAAAATAAGAAAAAAAAAAAAATCCAGAAAATCACATTGAAGGATTTTTAATTAATTAATTGGTAAATTCCTCGGTAAAATAAGTATTTGGTCAATAACAAAAGTTCATCTCAATACTTTGTTATATACCCTTTGTTGGCAATGACAGAGGTCAAATGTTTTCTGTAAGTTTTCACACACCGTTGCTGGTATTTTGGCCCATTCCTCCATGCAGATCTCCTCTAGAGCAGTGATGTTTTTGGGGCTGTTGCTGGGCAACACAGACTTTCAACTCCCTCCAAACATTTTCTATGGAGTTGAGATCTGGAGACTGGCTAGGCCACTCCAGGACCTTGAAATGCTTCTTACGAAGCCACTCCTTCGTTGCCCGGGGGTGCGTTCGGGATCATTGTCATGCTGAAAGACCCAGCCACGTTTCATCTTCAATGCCCTTGCTGGTGGAAGGTTTTCACTCAAAATCTCACGATACATGGCCCCATTCATTCTTTCCTTTACACGGATCAGTCATCCTGGTCTCTTTGCAGAAAAACAGCCCCAAAGTATGATGTTTCCACCCCCATGCTTCACAGTAGGTATGGTGTTCTTTCTCCTCCAAACACGACAAGTTGAGTTTTTACAATAAAGTTCTATTTTGGTTTCATCTGACCATATGACATTCTCCCAATCCTCTTCTGGATCATCCAAATGCTCTCTAGCAAACTTCAGACGGGCCTGGACATGTACTGGCTTAAGCAGGGGGACACGTCTGGCATTGCAGGATTTGAGTCCCTGGCAGCGTAGTGCGTTTCTGATGTAGCCTTTGTTACTTTGGTCCCAGCTCTCTGCAGGTCATTCACTAGGTCCCCCCGTGTGGTTCTGGGATTTTTGCTCATCATTCTCGTGATAATTTTGACCCCACGGGGTGAGATCTTGCGTGGAGCCCCAGATCGAGGGAGATTATCAGTGGTCTTGTATGTCTTCCATTTTCTAATAATTGCCCCTACAGTTGATTTCTTCACACCAAGCTGCTTACCTATTGCAGATTCAGTCTTCCCAGCCTGGTGCAGGTCTATAATTTTGTTTCTGGTGTCCTTTGACAGCTCTTTGGTCTTGGCCATAGTGGAGTTTGGAGTCTGACTGTTTGAGGTTGTGGACAGGTGTCTTTTATACTGATAACGAGTTCAAACAGGTGCCATTAATACAGGTAACGAGTGGAGGACAGAGGAGCCTCTTAAAGAAGAAGTTAGAGGTCTGTGAGAGCCAGAAATCTTGCTTGTTTGTAGGTGACCAAATACTTATTTTACCCAGGAATTTACCAATTAATTCATTAAAAATCCTTCAATGTGATTTTCTGGATTTTTTTTTCTCATTTTGTCTCTCATAGTTGAGGTATGCCAATGATGAAAATTGGAGACCTCTCTCATCTTTTAAGTGGGAGAACTTTTTTGCCCCACTGTATGTCTGATCTATTCTGGAAAAGATGGACCAAGGAATATCCTTCTCAGCTTCAGGAGTGTCAAAAATGGTTCAATATTAGATGTAACTTTGTTCCAGAAGACACTGTTATCATCGTGGATGATTCAGCCCCATGGAATTCATGGCTCACTGGAAGAATTGAGGAGACCATTAAGGACATTAAAGGACTTGTAAGACATGTTCGGATCAAAACCAAGACTGGGTTCCTGAACAGACCTATCAATAAGATCTGCTTGCTACAGGAGACAGAAGACATTTGGCAATACTGACCGACTTTTGACTTTGACCTTTTCCCTGCCCAGACTTCACAGTTCACAGGCTGTACTTATTTAGAGTGGTATTAAAGATCATTCCATCATAGACTCTGGCCTTGTGAAAGGTGAAGAAAGATCATCTTCATGACATTGTAATATAATTCTGTAATTATTATTGTTTGAGGAAATAATAATTAGGGGCCAAAACTGTAGGAGCCAAACTGTGATTTTATTTTGAATCGTCGTCATGTAATTGTTTGCAATTTCCGATCAGTGGCACAGGAGAGGGTGTGGTTTTGCTTATTTCTTTCACCTGTGCACCTGCATGAATTTAAGGGCTGATGGAGGGTGAAGCGGGCTCAGATAGTTTCTGTTGACCGTTCATTTGTTTTTCTTTTATTTTTGTTACGGTAGTTTTGATGCTCTTTTTTGGTTCAATATTTTTTGACCATGTTGTGTTAGTCCCGTTTGTCGACCATGTATTTTAATAAACGGCAGAAATGAACTATTTGGATCTGGCCTGGATTTTTACGGACGAGTCAAGGAGACGAGACCAATTCAGCCTCCAAGAGGCTTTTGGTGGACTGACATCACTACACAGTGTTTTGTAATTGCCATGAGTTCTGTATGGTGACATCATGTGCATACCCTCTATAGAACATACTGACCAATCAGAGTCGAGCCGTATCTGTAACTAGAATTCTATGGGTACAGTTCCATATCCATAGGCACTGCCTAAGATTTTTATACATTGTGGGGGCATGGTGTGGGACTTCTCCACCCAGAGAAGAAGGCAACTGGGGAAGAAGGGAACAATGGACCGAAAGAGAAGGTGTCACCGGAGGGTATCAGATGGGACAGTAAGGACTATGTGCCCCCCAGGGAGAGGAGTAAATGCTGGCACCACTGGAAGGAGAAGGGTGTGAGAGCAGTTCTGGTGTTATGTCATGTTAATGTGCCACACAGGCTTTGTTCTAAACACGATCTATGATGGTTGGAAGCTGTGGGTCTCAATGCACGGTATTAAAGATATAAAATAGGAATGCACAGAGATCTGGGAGCTCTTTTACTGTGCTGTATGCTGGAGTTGGAATAAAGTTTCTGTGTCGTCCAGCTCGTTGCCTCGCCTGCCTGCCTCCTTTCTCCACATTGGTGACCATAGGACGTGCCATGGAAAGCGAGCCGAGCACCGCCCCGGAGACTGCCTAGAGGGACAGCACCAGCGCCGCATGCGTGGTCTCAGTCCAGCTCCCAGACTTTTGGCTTCACAACCCAACCGCGTGGTTCTTGTGCACAAAGCCCAGTTTGCACTCCGCGGGATAACAACGGACAATACCAAGTACTACTACATGGTCACTGTGCTGGATACGCGTGCCACGCAACAGGTGATGAGCCTGCTCCAGGAGCCACCGGCCCCCAAAAAATATGAAGCGCTCAAGAGGATGCCTCTCCAGCGCTATACCCTTTCTGACAGTGAGAGGGCAGAGAGACTCCTAACACGTTCGGAGTTAGGGGACAGATCAGCAGTGGAGCTCATGGAGACTATGTTGGCACTGAAGGGGAAGGACGACAAATCTTTCCTGTTCGCCCACTTGTTCCTCAGGAACCTACCGGCTACAGCGAGGGCGATCCTGGCCAACTCGCAATGGCTGGTTGCTAAGGACTACCACGCCCTGACGCAGAAAGCGGCCTGCATCATTTTGGCGACCAGAACTCAGCGTGCAGACGGTGGCAGCGGCATCCATGAGGGACTCCAGCGAGGTCGAGGAGCCGTTCGTGGTAGCCGGGATGAGCACCAGGAGACAAAGGAATAGGGCAATCTGTTTTTATCATTGCCGTTTCGACTCAAATGCCCAATGCTGCCTGTTGCCATGCCAATTCAAGAAGCCGGGAAGAGGGCACGTTCGGAATTCAGTTGCAGCTGCAACTGATGGCGACAGGAACAGACTGCTTTATGTCACGGACACACGTTCAGGGAGACAGTTTTTTGTGGACTCTGGATCCCAGAAGAGCCTCATCTTGCCGGTCAATGCAGACAGGGTGGCAGGATGCAGCGTTCCCAAGCTCACGGCTGCCAACAGATCCACCATCAGGACATTTGGCGAGCGGACACTGACGATAAGCTTACACGTATGCAACTTTCAGTGGGACTTTGTGATAGCTGCATGTTCCGGTCCCATTTTAGGCACAGATTTTTTATGTGCTTAAGGGTTGTTAGTCAGTGTTGCTAATGGGAGATTAGTGAACGCTATCTCTTTTACCTCACTACCCTGTACAGCTCGGGCAACTGGGTCGACAACACTGTCTAACGTTATAGCTCCAGGGGGTAAGTACCAACATTTGCTCACACAGTTCCCAGCACTCACAGTCCTGACTTTTTTGGCTACGGTAAAGAAACATGGGGTCGAACACCTTATAATGACAAAAGGCTCGCCGGTGCTCATACAGCCTCTGCGTTTGGACGCACCTAAACTGGCCAGCGCACGAGAGGAGTTTGCCAACTTAGAGCAGTTGGGCATCGTCAGGTGCTCCAACAGCCTGTGGGCATCCCCACTACACATGGTGCCTAAAGCCAATGGGTCGTGGCGACCGTGTGGCAATTTCTGGTGCTTAAATAATGCCATGGAACACGATCATTATCCCGTTCCACACATCCAGGATTTTTCCGTGCACCTGGCTGGAATATACCACCTTTTGGCCTTTTCAAGTTTTTACGCATGCCGTTTGGACTAAAAGGCACAGCACAGACTTTCCTGAGGATGATGGACGCAGTACTTCGCGACTTGTCCTTTGTTTTTGTCTACTTAGACGACATTCTGGTAGCTAGCTTGTCCGAGGAGGAGCACCTCGCCCATCTCAAGATGGTTTTCCAGAGGTTGGAGGTGTACGGGCCGATAGTTAACCCGGCAAAGTGCCAGTTCGGTTTGTCAGAGATTGATTTTTTGACCACGGCATTTCACTGGAGGGCGCGATTCTGTTACCGGATAAGGTGCACGCTGTGTTGGACTTTCTGCATCCGCAGACCGTGAGAGCACTACAGGAGTTTTTGGGAATGGTTCATTTTTATAACCGTTTCCTTCCCCGGGCAGCCCAGCTGATGCAGCCGTTGTATGCCACACTTAAAAAAAAGAAGCCCATGGAAGCCATTGATTGGACTCCCGAGTGAGTCCAGGCTTTTACCATCGCCAAAACAGCAGATGCCGCGTTGTTAGCCTTCCTGGATCCGTCTGCACGGATAGCACTCACTATGGACGCGTCTGATGTTGCCATAGGGGCAGTGGTAGAGCAGTACGTCTCAGGTTCGTGACAGCCACTCACATTTTTCTGCCGAACTTTGCACGACAACAAACGCAAATACAGCACGTTCGATAGAGAATTGCTGGCTCTCCACCTGGCAACAAGCCATTTCCAGTTTTGGTTAGAGGGGCACGAGTTCACCGCGTTCATGGACCATAAGCCGCTGACATACGCGATGGCCAAGGTCTCGGAATCGTGGTCGCCCCGGCAGCAATGGCATTTGGCCACAATTTCGGAGTTTACTACCGACATTCAACATGATGCACGTAAGCTCAACATCGTGGCCAATTGTCTGTCATGCACGTTAGTCGCCCCGGCCTACATGGGAATAGATTTCCCTGCGATGGCTGTGGAGCAGGCCAGGGACGCGGACATTTGCGTGCTCCAGTCTGCGCCTACTGGGTTAAGGCTGGAGAGCAGGGTGGTGCAAGAAGGGTGTCCTCCCTTGCTCTGCAACGTCTCCACTGGCCGCCCACACCCGGTCGTTCCGAGCTCTTGGCGCTGTCGCGTTTTTGAGTCGGTCCACTCCCTTTCACATCCGGGAGTGCGCGCTTCGGTGAAGCTAGTGGGGTTGAAATTTGTCTGGCCACGCATGCGCAAGGATGTGAAAAAGTGGGCTGCAACTTGCATCGTGTGCCAGCGGGCCAAAAGGCACAAGCACATCAGAGTCCCCCTCGAGCTGTTCCAAATCCCGGCCAGGAGGTTCGACCACGTCCACGTGGATTTGGTGGGACCCCTCCCGTCGTCGCAAAGTTTTACACACCTTTTAACAATCATGGATCGCACCACACGCTGGCCTGAAGTGGTCCGGCTGGCTTCTATCATGTCCTCAGAAGCGGCTCGTGCTTTTTTGTCAGCTTGGGTGGCGCGGTTTGGATCCCCGTCGGACATCACTTCCAACAGGGGTCCACAATTCATTTCAGAACTCTGGTCCACGATGACCCAGAGCCTGGGGGTCAAAATTCACCGCACTACTGCGTACAACCCCCAGGCTAACGGGTTATGTAAGCGTTTCCTTAGGTCGCTTAAAGCAGCACTCAAAGCTTTGCTCACGGATGCAAATTGGGTCGACCGCCTGCCCTGGATCCTTTTAGGGTTGCGCTCTGTACCTAAGCAGGATTTGGCAGCCTCCCCAACAGAACTCGTTTTTTTCTCAGCCGCTATGGATGCCCGGAGAGTTTTTATCGAAAAACCCCGCACCTGAGGCTGATCTGTCCATGCAATTTTTGCACAGCACGGAGGCTTTTAATGTACCAGCCCCGCCCACCATTGTTTTCCCTGCACCTTCGTCCCAAAAACCTTGCAGAATGCCAGTTTTGTTTTTGTCAGGCACGATGCACACTGGACCCCGCTGTGCCTACCGTACGACTGACTGTTCACGATGTTGGAACTTGGAGCGAAACATTTTGTGTTAGACGTGGGGGGACGTAGGGAGACCATCTGCATCGACAGGCTGAAGCCCGCTTTTGTGTTTGCAGATAAGCAGGTGGTGTTGACCCAAGCTCCCCGGTGCGGACGCCTACTGTTGGGGGCTCCGCAAGTTGGCGATCCCTCAGCAGGGACCTGTGCTCGTGAAGCTGATGTTTTCTCCCCCTCCCTTTTTCCCTCCACAGACTGACGTGCCCTCCTGTACACCCCGCCAGCAGGGCAGTTCGACTGGATCAGTAACCTCCCGCTACAGCCACTATGGGCACCGGCTCAAGCCCAAATGACGGGAGGGGGGGGGGGGGGTAGTGCCCTTTCTGGGTGTTTGGGGGGGGGGGGGCTGTGTGGGGGCATAGTGTGGGACTTCTCCACCCAGAGAAGAAGGCAACTGGGGAAGGGGGGAACAATGGACCGAAAGAGGAGGTGTCACCAGGAGGTATCAGATGGGACAGTAAGGACTATGCACCCCCCAGGGAGAGGAGTAAATGCCAGAGCCGCTGGAAGGAGAAGGGTGTGAGAGCAGCGCCGGTGTTATGTTATGTTAATGTGCCACACAGGCTTTGCTCTAAACACGATGTATGATGGTTGGAAGTTCCGGATCTCAATGCAAGGTATTAAAGATATAAAAGAGGAATGCACAGAGACTCGGGAGCTCTTTTACTGTGCTGTATGTTGGAGATGGAATAAGTTTCTGTGTCGTCCAGCTCGTTGCCTCACCTGCCTCCTTTCTCCACAACGTAAGCTTTTTATAAGACGGCACTGAGAACATAAACATATCTATTCAACTATCTATTGTCTTCCAAACACCCACATGTATGGGTCGCCATTACAGCCACTCATTTTGTCCATAAGGAGGGCTGAGACTTCATTTCAGGCAACAGATGTTTCCAAAACTCTCTGAATAGAACTTCACTGCTGCACTACCGGATGTCATGACAGAAAAATAAAGCTACATACAGAGAGCTGATGAGAAAACCGTTTACCTGGTTTGGTTAAGTCCACTCCTGGAGGACGTTTTCAGCGATTCTTCTGCTGTTGCTATTTCTGACGTCCACTACTTCTAAACATGGCCGCTGTTGTGTCATTGTGCACAGGTGTCGTGCCGAGAAAAGCACGTCTGCCGCGGAAAGCACCCCCTTCGCGGGAGCGCGCATCTGAGCTTTCATGCTGTAAAACCACAAGCAAACCAAAAATATAACCCTGGAGCCACTGTCCTAACCCTTTATACGCTTTCAGTAGTGGAAAAAATTGCTAAAAAAAAAAAAAAAGCAGCTTGTAAATGAGTTAAAGTGTGTTTATTCACCCCACCTGTAGAAGAGCTTGAAATAACGAGAGATGTGTGATTTATAAACCAAAGTTTATTATCAGCTCGTCTAACAAGTCTCATCTAGGTGCAGCAGCAGAAGAAGTGAGAGAGCGAACACCTTCGGCTCTACGAACTTATACTCGCACATAACAAAAGACATGCATATCAAAAGCTGACATCCCTCACTATCTTAATCCCCTCTTTTGTCTTCGTACCCCTCCACCTGGCCCTGGGGGGTCAGGGCGACCTATCTGGTCTCCACCGCAGCGCCTCGGATGCTCTTTGATCTTCACTGGCGGTTGAGACCTTTTGTCCTGTTCTGTGTGAAGTCGCTTTACATATGTAATCACCAAACATTCTCACATGCTTACACATATGTAGGTTATGGGATATATGATTAATATAGACCACACCACCTTTCATTGTTCAGAGAATTAGGAATCCAAGTGATGAAACTTGATTTTTTTTTAAAAAAGATTTTCGTAAAAAGGGTAATCACTTTTTTCAAAGTAGACGTATTGACTTTGATTTCAGCTAAATGCCTGCATGGGGTTTGTCAGATCAAATTCAATATATCCTGATAGTGTGTCGGGTGTCCTGCAGCCTTCGGCGTCTGCAGCCAGAACATTTAAGATAAGATAAGATAAGATAAGATAAGATAAGATAAGATAAGCCTTTATTAGTCCCACAACGGGGAAATTCCAGGATTGCAACAGCACAGGGATGTCATGACTCGCCGCTCATCAGCGGCACCAGCTGCGCGCACACCTGCTCCTCGTCAGCGGCGAGGTATTTAATCCACTCTGCCCTGGGCTTCGGCCTGAAGCCGTCTCTCAACTTCGGCACCATTTGCTACTACGGTACTCAACCCTGCTAGCAAGATTATTCTGGGTAAGCTCCCCTTACCTCTCTTCTCCAGCCTTTTCCCCTGTGCACAGGTGGACTTCCCCGGCGGCGGACTTCCTCATCTCGCCGCTGTCTCTACGCTGCTGCCACAGGCACTGCAGGTCGCTGTCTCCCGGGCTCCGCCCTTTGTCAACGCCAGCCACCTGTCGTAACCAAGTAAGCCAGCTAACCATCATTATCCTCTGTATTGGTGTGGTGCCCGTTACCCTTCTCCCTCTGCTTCCTCCCATAGGGTTGTCCGGCTGTACGGCCTCCTGCCCCCGTGCCTGACGCAGACGCCACCACCAATACATTCTTATTCCACAGACACGCAGCCACACATCCCTGTTTGTTAATAAAGCTGTTAAATCTACCCTGAGCCTGCGTGTGTGTTTCCTGAGCCGTGCATTATGTCAAGGGATAGCAACACTCAGAGCAACAATCAGAAGGCAAGAAAAAAAAAAAAAGCAAGAGCAGCTAATATACATATGTACATATTACTATAAATATATATATATATATATATATATATATATATATATATATATATATATATATATAGAGATATATAGATATATAGATAGATAGATAGATAGATAGATAGATAGATATACACACACAGACACGCAGTGCAGAGCATTATAGCTGGATGGAATAAATATGTAGATATATAAACACCCACAGTACGGAGCATTGCAGCTAGGTGGAATAAATATGAAAATATATAAACACACACAGTGCAGAGCAATGTAGCTAGATGGAATAAATATATGAGTATATAAACACACAGTGCGGGGCATTGTAGCTAGATGGAATAAATATGTAGATATATAAACACCCACAGTACGGAGCATTGCAGCTAGGTGGAATAAATATGAAAATATATAAACACACACAGTGCGGAGCAATGTAGCTAGATGGAATAAACATATAGATACATAAATATAAACACACCCAGTGCAGAGCAATGTAGCTAGATGGAATAATATGTAGATATATAAACACCCACAGTACGGAGCATTGCAGCTAGATGGAATAAATATGTAAATATATAAACACACACAGTGCAGAGCAATGTAGCTAGATGGAATAAACATATAGATATATAAATATAAACACACCCAGCGCAGAGCAATGTAGCTAGATGGAATAATATGTAGATATATAAACACACACAGTGCGGAGCAATGGTCACCAGTGTGGAGAGTGTGTGAATGACAAGGCTGAGTTTATCTCACGAGTCAGGTTTATTCACATTCTCCAACATCATCCAAGAACAGAAAGAGAAAAAAAAACCCAGACATTCATTCTTTTATACCCCGGAACATCAAAGCACACAGTCACATTGTCTTTAATCCCAAGTCACAATGCGTCTTCTTCCAGGTCTTATCACCTCCGCCTAAAGTCACTGGCGGCCAGGAAATCCCCCAGGGCCATCTCTCTGCATACAAAAGACCACATTTCCCATCCTCCTGTTATCTCCTAGGAGGCTCAGTCCTTTTGTTCATCTGAGACGTGAAGCATACAGTAAGCATACAGTGATATACATATGAAGCATATGAAACTCACATATGTGTCCCACATGACCCCCCCCCCAAACGTCTAAGATGGAACAACGTAATAACAGTCTGCATGTCATGATAAAATCACACACATCAGTCCACATGCTGCTTGGCCCTCAGTCTTCTCCCGTATCTGCTGTAAGCGGGCTTTACAACCTCCGCGGCGCCCTCCTGCTGGGGAGCTGCTGTCTGAGGATGAGAACTGTTAGTCAATCCCTGTGGGTGCTCTGGGGAATGCTCCCTAGGGGGTCTGCCGCGCCGAGGAGCCCTGGCCAACTGCACGCCTTCGTCAGCCACCACAAAAGCGGGTTTGAGCCTGTTTATGCCAATCATTTCTTTTCTGCCCCCCAAATCTAGGAAAAAATGCTTATCCCCTGTTTCCAGCACTCTAAATGGTCCATCATAAGGTGGTTGCAACGATGGGCAATGGGCATCGTGTCTGACAAAAACAAACTCCGCATTTTTTAAAGCCTTGGGCACAAAAACTCGCGGAAAACTGTGGTGAACGGGGCCAGGTAGCGTGCTCGAGTCCGTGCTACTCTGTAACCACTGAGCTGGGGAGCACTCTGGCGCAGGATTATCTGGGAGAAATTCCCCAGGCAGCCGAAGTGGCTGTGCGAAAACTAGCTCAGCTGGGGAGGCTTTTAAATCCTCTTTAGGTGCAGAACGCAACCCCAATAAAACCCATGGTAGCCTGTCCACCCAATTTGCATCCGTAAGCGATGCTCTGAGAGCCGCCTTCAATGACCTGTGAAAACGTTCGCATAACCCGTTAGCCTGCGGGTTGTACGCGGTCGTGCGGTGAATCGTTGCCCCCAGGCTGCGGGCCATCGCTGACCAAAGTTCGGGAACAAATTGAGGGCCTCTGTCGGACATGATGTCCGACGGGACTCCAAAACGCGCTACCCATGCCGTTAAAAATGCGCACGCCACCTCCTCGGCTGTGGTTGACGACAGTGGGACCACTTCCGGCCAGCGCGTGGTGCAGTCAACCATTGTCAGAAGATGTGTGCACCCCTGTGAGGACGGGAGGGGGCCTACGAGGTCCACGTGAACATGATCAAACCTCTTAGCCGGGATGTGAAACGGCTCCAAGGGAGCTCTCGTATGTCTGTGTACCTTGGCTCGTTGACAAGCCATGCAGGCTGCTGCCCACTCCCTAACTTGTTTGCACAGGCTCGGCCATACAAATTTCTCACCCACCATTTTGACCGACGCTCGCACTCCCGGGTGCGCCAGAGAATGGATCGAGTCAAAAACGCGGCGGCGCCACGCGGCCGGTACCACAGGACGCGGTCGCCCAGTGGAGACATCGCAGATTAGGGGGGGCATGCCGTCTTGCAGCATCCTGTTCTCCAGCCTTAACCCTGTTGGTCCAGACTGGAGCGCGCGCACGTCCGCGTCGCTAGCCTGATCCGCGGCCATGGCTGCATAATCTATCCCTACGCAGACTGGGGCCGCGCGCACTTCCGCGTCGCTAACCTGATCCGCGGCCATGGCTGCAAAATCTACCCCTACGCGGGCTGGAGCCGCCACGGCGCGCGAGAGGCAGTCTGCCACTACATTAAGTTTACCCGCCACATGCTGGATATCGGTAGTAAACTCTGAGATCGCGGCCAGCTGTCTCTGTTGCCGGCCCGACCACGGTTCTGAAACTTTGGCCATCGCGAAAGTCAGCGGCTTGTGATCAACGAACGCAGTGAAACGGCATCCTTCCAGCCAGAACTGGAAGTGGCGAATGGCCAAGTGGAGAGCCAACAACTCCCTGTCAAATGCGCTGTATTTTCGTTCACTATCGCGCAAGGTCCTGCTGAAAAAGGCAAGCGGTTGCCAAGCCCCGGCTACGTACTGCTCCACGACCGCCCCTATGGCCACATCTGACGCGTCAGTAGTGAGCGCTATGTGGGCCGTTGGGTCTGGATGTGCTAACAATGCAGCGTTTGCCAGGGCTGTTTTGACTTCCGAGAATGCGCGCCCTCGCTCCGGAGACCATTCGATTTTATTTGTGGGTTTTTGTTTTTTTAGCGCGGCATACAACGGTTGCATGAGCTGCGCTGCGCGGGGGAGGAAACGGTTATAAAAATTCACCATTCCCAAAAACTCCTGTAACGCTTTGACCATTTGTGGCTGGGGAAAATTTGTTACTCCGCGCACTTTGTCAGGCAGAGGAACCGCTCCTTCCGGGCAGACGCGATGCCCCAAAAAATCAATCTGCGTCGCCCCGAACTGACACTTCGCTGGGTTGATTATTAACCCGTGCTCTGCCAACCTCGGGAAAACTGCCGTGAGGTGATTTTCGTGTTCGTCTTCAGACGCGCTGGCTACCAAGATGTCGTCCAGGTAGACGAACACGAAGGGGAGATCGCGCAACACTGCGTCCATCATGCGTTGGAACGTCTGCGCAGCGCCTTTAAGCCCAAACGGCATGCGCAAAAACTCGAATAGGCCAAACGGAGTTATTACCGCTGTTTTGGGTATGTCCTCAGCACGCACTGGGACTTGGTGGTACCCGCGGACCAAGTCTATCTTAGAAAAAACGCGCGCCCCCGCCAAATGAACGGAAAAATCTTGGATATGCGGGATTGGGTAGCAGTCGTGTGCTGTAGCGTTGTTCAACCTGCGGAAATCTCCACAAGGTCGCCACGAGCCGTCAACTTTAGGGACCATGTGAAGCGGGGAAGCCCATGGGCTGTTCGAACGCCTGATGATGCCCATCTTTTCCAGGTTGGTGAACTCCTCGCGCGCTATGGTCAGTTTAGCTGCATCCAAGTGCCGAGCTTTTGCAAAAACGGGCGGTCCGGTGGTAGTAATAAAATGTTCCACTCCGTGTTTAGCGACAGCTGCTGAAAATGTGGGAACCGTGAGTGCTGGGAACTGAGTGAGTAGTGTGTGAAACTTACCGCTTGCCGTTGCGACGTTGGCTTGTGCTGTGGGTGGGGTCACTCGGGCTGCACAGGGAATAGAATAAAAAGAAAGTGCATTAACCAGGCGCCTATTAGCAAGATCAACCAACAAACCATGTGAGCACAGAAAATTAGCTTCCAACATATTGAAGCTCACTGCAGCTATAACAAAAGTCCACTCAAATGTACGGCCGTGTAGGGACAGAAGCAGAGTCCTCTCACCAAAGGTCTTAATCCTCGAGCCGTTCGCTGCTGACGCTCCATGACTTCCGGGACTCGCCAGTCGGTCAGCATAGGTAGGCGTGATGAAACTCACTTGGGAGCCTGTGTCCACGAGGAATTGCCTCCCCGAACGCGCATCCGTCAAGTAGAGCAGCTTGTTCTCTTCCCCGAGGGCCGCGGCTGCTACCGACCCCCGGCCTTGGCGTTTCCCGAGCGCTTGAACTGGCACGGTGGTATACATTTGCGTGCCCTCTCTGCAAAGCAGCGATGGTAGAAACAGAGGTCGTCTCCTCTGCGATCCTTGGCCCTCGCCGCCGCCGTTGTTGGTGGGTCTGCTACCGCCGCCTCTGGCCCCCTGCCATCTCCGGCCGTCGCACCAAGCTCCGTCGCTGCCGCGGTGGCCGCTCACTGTTTGCTGGCGTTGAGAATCCGTTGTGCCTTCTGGGCCAGCGCGCGGAAGTCCCGCTGGGCTAACAACGGTGAACTGGCCAGGGTCGCTCTCATGGCCGACAGTAGGGTTCTCAGGAAAATGTGGGTGAAGAGGAAGTCGTCGCCGTCTGAGCCCCTCAACCTCAGCATGTCCTCCATCAAGTCGACGGGCGTGCTATCTCCCAAGTCGTTCAGAGCCAGGAGCCTCTCCGCTCTCTCCTGGACTGAGGGGGTGAAACGCTGGATGAGCGCAGCCTTCAACCCGCCGTATTTGTCGTCGGCCGGTGGGCACTCCAAAAGGCTCTGCACATGTCGAGCCGTGCGGTTGTCGAGCTTGGCAGTAACATGGTAGAATTTCGTGTCATCTACCGTTATCCCCCGGACGGTGAACTGTGCTTCGGCCAAGTGGAACCAGGAGCACGGGTTGTCTTGCCAGAAGTCTGGTAGCTTCACTGTGGCTGCGTTCGCCTGGCTGGCTCCTGACGAGTTCGGCTCGGGGGAATTTCTTTCGCTCATGATACGTCTTAGGGTCACCAGTGTGGAGAGTGTGGGAATGACGAGGCTGAGTTTATCTCACGAGTCAGGTTTATTCACATTCTCCAACATCATCCAAAAACAGAAAGAGAAAGAAACCCCCAGACATTTGTTCTTTTATACCCCGGAACATCAAAGCACACAGTCACATTGTCTTTAATCCCAAGTCACAATGCGTCTTCTTCCAGGTCTTATCACCTCCACCTAAAGTCACTGGTGGCCAGGAAATCCCCCAGGACCATCTCTCTGCATACAAAAGACCACATTTCACATCCTCCTGTTATCTCCTAGGAGGCTCAGTCCTTTTGTTCATCTGAGACGTGAAGCATACAGTAAGCATACAATGATATACATATGAAGCATATGAAACTCACATATGTGTCCCACATAAAGTGTGTTTATTCACCCCACCTTTCATTGTTCAGAGAATTAGGAATCCAAGTGATGAAACTTGATTTTTTTTTAAAAAGATTTTCGTAAAAAAGGACTCGGTGGAGAGACTATGTCTCCCAGCTGGTCTGGGAACGCCTTGGTATCCCCTCTGAAGAGCTGGAGCAGGTGGCTGGGGAGAGGGAAGTCTGGGCTTCTCTGCTTGAACTGCTGCCTCCGCGACCCGGACCTCTGGAAAAGCGGTAGAAGATGGATGGATGGATGGATGGGTAGTCACTTTTTTCAAAGTAGACGTATTGACTTTGATTTCAGCTAAATGCCTGCATGGGGTTTGTCAGATCAAATTCAATATATCCTGGTAGTGTGTCAGGTGTCCTGCAGCCTTCATGGCGTCTGCAGCCAGAACATTTAAGATAAGATAAGATAAGATAAGATAAGATAAGATAAGCCTTTATTAATCCCACAACGGGGAAATTCCAGGATTGCAACAGCACAGGGATAGCAACACTCAGAGCAACAATCAGAAGGCAAGGAAAAAAAAAAAGCAAGAGCAGCAAATATACATATGTACATATTACTATAAATATATATATATATATATACACACAGACACACAGTGCAGAGCATTGTAGCTAGATGGAATAAATATGTAAATATATAAACACACAGTGCAGAGCATTGTTGCTAGATGGAATAATATGTAGATATATAAACACACACAGTACGGAGCATTGCAGCTAGGTGGAATAAATATGAAAATATATAAACACACACAGTGCGGAGCAATGTAGCTAGATGGAATAAATATGTAAATATATAAACACACAGTGCAGAGCATTGTTGCTAGATGGAATAATATGTAGATATATAAACACACACAGTGCTAAGCAATGTAGCTAGATGGAATAAATATATAGATATATAAATATAAACACACCCAGTGTGGAGCATTGTAGCTAGATGGAATAAATATGTAAATATATAAACACACACAGTGCAGAGCATTGTTGCTAGATGGGATGAAACAGCACAACCGTCTACTTAGTTATCCTACATGGCATGATTATGTGCCCATACATATTCTCACCCTCCATAGCGACCGGTATTTTCCTAGTTGTATGCCGGAGGGGACCATTGTGTAAGTCTATTGCATCTTTTGCATTCAAAAACTATTAGGTTGTTACGTCTTTTTTGCTATCTCTGCGAGCAGCCCTGCTTAGGTTGTACAGTCTGACAGCCATTGGTAGGAAGGACCTGCGAAACCTCTCGGTTGTGCACCTGGGATGATGTAGTCTGCTGCTAAATGAGCTCCTCAGTGCATTCAGTATGTCCTGCATAGGGTGGAACTCGGACTCCAGCAGAGATGACAGTTTAGCCACCATCCTTCTCTCTCCCATCTCCTCCACCGGGTCAAGGCGCTGCCCCAGGACAGAGCTAGCTTTCTTGATCAGTTTGTTCAGTCTCCTCCTATCGGCTGCAGTAATGCCACTGCCCCAGCAGACCACTCCAAAAGTGATGGCTGATGCCACCACCGTGTCATAGAATGGGCAAGTGCGGCGTTCGCCAGGGCTGTTTTAACCTTGGAAAACGCCTGCTCTTGCTCGGGAGTCCAGTCGACTGTCTGCCGGTTTCCGTTTCTTAAGTGCGGCGTACAACGGCTGCATGAGCTGGGCTGCACGGGGGAGGAAACGGTTATAAAAGTTAACCATCCCCAAAATTTACAGACAAAGATGATTATTGCTAACTGATTTTTTTCTTTAAATTACGATCAATGGCAGAAGGGTAGAGTATGTAATCTATACAATCTATTATATTGTAGAAGCATGCTCAAATAACGAGGCTGAGTTTGAGTCATAAAACCAGCTTTATTTGACAGAACACAGCTTCTAGCATTCTTAAAGCAGGAAAGAGACAGAATCATATCTCCACACCCTTTTATACATTTCCAGCATCAGAATTCAAGTCACATGGTGTCTTCAGTCAACATACAGTTACAAAGCATCCCTTTGAAGCTTCACCATTGTCTCTCATTTCCAGATGAACTGGAATACCCTCCGGGGCGTCTTCTGTGGGACAAAGAGACAAATCTCACACTTCCTTGTTACCTCCTGTAGATTCGAGTCCTCAGTCCTTGCAGACGTGACACCCCACAATACACATTCAGTCCTGTCTCTGTGGCAGCGTGAGCCCACAATGTGTGTCGGCCACACTACCCCCCCCCCAAACGTCTAGTAAGGCAAAATCTGCATGGCATAACAAAAGGAGAAACACAAAGCACTCCATACATCGCTAATCAATCCACCAACTGCCTAGGTTTTAATCTTCTGCCGAATCTGCTGCAACCTGGCTTGGCTGCACCTGCAACGTCTCTCTGCACCTGTGGATTAAAGCTGTTAGCACCTCTCTGCGAAGACTTTGGAGAATGTCTCCTCGGCGGCCTGCCCCGGCGGGGGGGCCTCGCGAGCTGCACCTCCTCGTCAGCCAGAACAAAAGCGGGTCTGAGCCTGTTAATGCAAATCAGCTCCCTTCTGCCCCCTAAATCTAGCAGAAAATGCTTCTGCCCGGTCTCCAGCACTCAAAACGGTCCGTCGTAAAACGGCCGCAAACTTGGACGCTGGGCGTCATGTTTAACAAAAACAAACTCTGCATTTTTTAAAGCCTTGGGCACAAAAACGTGTGGGAAACTGTGATGGACTGGGCCAGGAAGCATGTTTGCTCCTGAGCCGCTCTGCCACGGCTGAGCGGGGGGGCCATTAGGTGCGGGATTATCAGGAAGAAATTCCCCGGGCAAACGGAGCGGTTGAACGAAAACTAATTCAGCCGGGGAAGCGTGCAAATCTTCCTTAGGTGCAGAACGCAACCCTAATAAAACCCATGGAAGTTTGTCTACCCAATTTGTATCCGTTAGCGACGCTCTGAGGGCTGCTTTCAATGACCTGTGAAAGCGTTCGCATAAACCATTAGCCTGGGGGTTATACGCGGTGGTGCGATGAATCTTCACCCCCAAGCTGCGGGCCATCGATGACCATAGCTCGGAAATAAATTGGGGACCCCTGTCGGACGTTATGTCCGACGGTACACCAAAACGCGCAACCCACGCTGCTAAAAATGCTCGCGCAACTTCTTCCGCTGTGGTTGATGTGAGAGGAATCGCCTCTGGCCAGCTCGTGGTGCGGTCTACCATCGTCAAAAGGTGTGTGTGCCCGTGTGATAACGGAAGCGGGCCGACCAGGTCAATATGCACGTGATCAAAACGCTTAGCGGGGATGTGGAAAGGTTCTAACGGGGCCTTAGTGTGTCTGTGTATTTTGGCTCGCTGACACGCTATGCAGGCTGCTGCCCATTCCTTGACCTGTTTGCGCAACCCGGGCCAAACAAATTTCTCCCCCACCAATTTGATCGATGCGCGCACCCCCGGGTGCGCGAGAGAATGGACCAAGTCAAAAACACGGCGACGCCACGCGGTTGGCACCATAGGGCGGGGCCGTCCCGTGGAGACATCGCAGATTAGCGGGGGCATATCGTTTTGTTGCACCCTGTGCTCCAGCCTTAACCCTGTTGGTCCAGACTGGAGCGCGCACACGTCTGCGTCGTTAACTTGCTCCGCAGCCATGGCTGCATAATCTAACCCAACACAGACCGGGGCTGCGCGCGCTCCCGCGTCGCTGCCCGGGCCCGCGGCCATGGCTACAGAGTCTGCCCCTATGGGGCTTGGCGGTGCTACCGCACGCGAGAGGCAGTCTGCCACCACATTGTGTTTACCCGCGACATGCTGAATATCAGTAGTGAACTCCGATATTGCGGCTAGTTGCCTTTGTTGCCGGCCTGACCAGGGTTCTGAAATTTTGGCCATCGCAAACGTTAGCGGTTTATGATCCACAAAAGCAGTGAAACGTCGCCCCTCTAACCAGAACTGAAAATGACGAATGGCCAAGTGTAGGGCCAAAAGCTCCCTGTCAAACGCGCTGTATTTCCGTTCACTATCGCGCAAAGTCCTGCTGAAAAACGCGAGGGGTTGCCAGGTACCTGCCACAAATTGTTCAACTACCGCCCCCACCGCTACATCGGAAGCGTCAGTGGTGAGCGCCATGCGGGCCGTTGGAACTGGGTGCGCTAACAAAACTGCGTTTGCCAGGGCTGATTTGACCTGGGCAAAAGCGCGCTCCCGCTCCGGAGACCATTCAACTTTATTTGCGGGCTTTTGTTTTTTTAACGCGGTGTACAATGGCTGCATGAGTCGTGCTGCGCTTGGGAGGAATCGGTTGTAAAAATTAACCATCCCTAGAAACTCCTGAAGCGCCTTGACCGTTTGAGGTTGCGGAAAATCCGTTATGGCACGCATTTTATTTGGAAGGGGAACTGCTCTCTCTGCCGAAACGTGATGTCCCAAAAAATCAATCTGCACCACCCCAAACTGGCACTTCGCTGGGTTAACTATTAACCCGTGCTCTGCCAACCTCTGGAAAACTGCTGTGAGGTGTTTTTCATGTTCGCCTTCGGACGTGCTGGCTACCAAAATATCGTCCAAATAAACGAACACGAAAGGCAGGTCGCGTAAAACTGCATCCATCATGCGTTGGAAAGTCTGCGCGGCCCCCTTGAGGCCAAAAGGCATGCGCAAGAACTCAAAAAGGCCGAAAGGCGTTATGACCGCTGTTTTGGGTACATCCTGCGCGCGCACTGGAACCTGGTGATAGCCGCGCACCAAGTCTATTTTAGAAAAAATGCGCGCCCCCGCCAAATGAACAGAAAAATCCTGAATGTGCGGAATCGGGTAGCGGTCATGAGCTGAAACGTTGTTCAACCTGCGGAAATCGCCGCAAGGTCGCCACGAGCCGTCAGCCTTTGGGACCACGTGTAACGGCGAAGCCCAAGCGCTCTTGGAGCATCTAACAATGCCTAGTTTTTCCAGATTAGTGAACTCCTCGTGCGCGATGGCCAGTTTAGCTGGGTCCAAGCGCCGAGCCTTTGCAAAAACGGGAGGGCCTGTGGTTGTTATGAAATGTTCTACCCCATGTTTGGCCACCGTTGCTGAAAACGTGGGGACTGTGAGTGCTGGAAACTGAGCAAGCAGAGTGTGAAACTTACCACCCGCAGCTGAGACGCTGGCATGTGCAGTTGGCGGGGCCACCCGAGCTGTGCAGGGAATAGAATGAAAGGACAGTGCATTAATCAGACGTCTATTAGCAAGGTCGACCAATAAACCATGTGAGCACAAAAAATCAGCCCCTAACATGTTGAAACTGACTGCTGCTACAATAAATGTCCACTCAAATGAACGGCCCTGTAAGGACAGAAGCATGGTCCTCTCACCGAACGTTTTAATCGTGGAGCCGTTCGCTGCTGACACTGACACCCAGGGGGCTTTAGAAGGCGACAGTCGTTCCGCGTAGGTGGGTGTGACGAAGCTCAGCTGAGAGCCCGTGTCCACGAGGAACTGTTTCCCCGAGCGTGCATCCGTCAGGTAAAGCAGCCTGTTCTCGTTGCCGAGGGTCGCGGCTGCTACCGGCCCTCGGTCTTGGTGTTTCCCTGGCGCTTAAAATTGCACGGTGGGACGCACCTGTGCGCTCTCTCTGCAAAACGGCGGTGGTAGAAGCACAAGCCGTTCTCCACTCCGCGTCGTCTGGCTCCTGTCGCCGCCGTTGTTGGTGCGTCTGGCGCCGCGGCCGCTGGACCCGCGCTGTCTCCGGACGCCGTTCCCGGACTGGCCGCCGCGGCCAAAACCGCGTTCCGCTTGTGGGCGTCGACCAACTTCTGCGCCTCCTTGCTCAACCCATGGTAGTCCCGCTTGGCCAATCGGGGTGACTCTGCCAGGGCCACTCTCACTGCTGGTGGTAGGGTTCGAAGGAAAAGGTGGGCGAAAATGAATTCGCCATCCTCAGAGGCTTTGAGCTGCAGCATCTTCACCATCAGGTCCGCAGGTCTATCGTTTTCTGCCTCCGTCAGTGCCAGGAGCCCCTTTGCTCGTTGTTGGACTGAGGGGGAGAAATGGCTGATCAGCGCGTCCTTCAATGCGCTGTACTTGTCGCTGTCTGGTGGATGATTAACCAGATCCTCCACTCTCTGGACCGTGTCGCTGTCCAGCTTCGCTACCACGTGGTAGAATCTTGTGTCGTCGTTGAAGATTCTCCGGAGGTTGAACTGCGCCTCGATTGCGCTAAACCATGAGCGCGGGCTGTGCTGCCAGAAATCGGGCAGCCGGATCGTGGAGGCGGCCATCAGGCTGGCTTCCACCGAGCCCCGCTCGGGAGAATTCTGTCTGCTCATTTTCCGTCGTAGGTCACCAGTGTAGAAGCATGCTCAAATAACGAGGCTGAGTTTGAGTCATAAAACCAGCTTTATTTGACAGAACACAGCTTCTAGCATTCTTAAAGCAGGAAAGAGACAGAATCATATCTCCACACCCTTTTTTTTTCCACAATATCTTTATTGAACCTTTTTTTTTTTTTAACAAACATGATACAAACAATCAAACACTAACACTAAAGTACTACAAAAAAAAAAAAAAAATGCACTAAAAACACCAACAACCACCAACAAAATCAAATCTTCAACAATGCTCCTCTGTTTAGTCTAGACAATCCAATACATAAGTATACTTATTATGTTCACCAGTTTGGAATTTACAAGGTCCACACACATCATTCACCTTCTTCTTCAAGAGTTATGTTTAAATTTTTTACATAATCAATAAAAGGTCTCCATATATTCTCAAACACAATTTCCTTTGATTTCAGTATATATGTTATTCTTTCTAATGGAAGGTTTGTTAACATCTGTCTTAACCACTGAGTCACATCTGGTCTATGAGTCTTTTTCCATAATAGTGCAATACATTTTTTGGCATTAAGCAAACTGAGGTCTATGAATGTTCTTTCACTTTTATTAAAATTATGCTTTTCTGGGTACAGACCCAACAAAAACAGTTTAGGATTCAATATGATTTGTTTTGAGATTATTTTTTCAATTGTTACCCTCACCTCTTCCCAAAACATTCTTATTAATCTACATTCCCATAAACAATGAAATAGGGTTCCTTTACTTTCCATGCATTTTGTGCATGTATCTGGTATATTTTTGTTATATCTATTTAACTCCTCCGGTGTAACATACATCCGCATTAACCATTTGAAATGTATCAATTTAAGGCGTGCATTTATTGATTTGGTTTGAGCTTCTATCTCCACACCCTTTTATACATTTCCAGCATCAGAATTCAAGTCACATGGTGTCTTCAGTCAACATACAGTTACAAAGCATCCCTTTGAAGCTTCACCATTGTCTCTCATTTCCAGATGAACCGGAATACCCTCCGGGGCGTCTTCTGTGGGACAAAGAGACAAATCTCACACTTCCTTGTTACCTCCTGTAGATTCGAGTCCTCAGTCCTTGCAGACGTGACACCCCACAATACACATTCAGTCCTGTCTCTGTGGCAGCGTGAGCCCACAACGTGTGTCGGCCACAATATAATCTATATGTGATGTATCAAATATGATACTGTGGAGAGAGGAATAACCAGGCCGAGCGTTCAGAGCAGATGAAACTTTAATCTTTTCTCTCTCACATCTACCACTATCCAAAACATTAAAAGCTCAGGTTGCAGACACTCTCTTTTATATTACAACACTCCTCCGCTACCTGAGGTGCTGTATTAACATACTGTATCAACCCCCCATGAGAATTCCCCATGTCCCCCAGCACCTTTGATCTGCCATGCCCTTCAGTTTGAGGGAAAACTACTGAGTGGATCCCCACCCCCACCCCCCCAGACTATCAGACTGCGCCTTAACCCTCATGTCCTTTGGGCTTCAGCCTCTGTCCATAGCTGCTGTAACGGGGGATCTTTGGCTCCGAGGCGCTGCTGTGCTGGTGGGGGGTTCCTGGGGGTGTGTCCGTCTGTGGGGGGACACCTTCAGTATGCACGTGTGACTGGTCTGATGAGTCTTTTACCTGGGGAGTTCTCAGTGGGGGTCTTCCGCGCCGAGGAGCTTGGGCCAACACCACCTGTTCATCTGCTAAAACAAAGGCGGGCTTAAGCCTGTCTCCCGATTGTCTCCCAGCGACCCCCCAAGTCTAACACAAAATGTTTATCCCCGGGTTCCAGCACTCTGAACGGGTCATCGTAGGGCGGGCGCAATGGGGTCCGGTGGGCATCGTGCCTGACAAATAGGTATGACACGTCCTTCCAGGTCTTTGGCACAAAAGCGCGGGGAAAACAGTGGTGAGCCGGGCTGGGTAGCGTCCCTGCCACTGCGCTATGCCGTGAACACGGGGACGGATCGGTGTTCGGCATGGGGTTATCCAGCAAAAAGTCCCCGGGGAGCTGCAGCGGCTGGGAAAAAAAACAGCTCTGCTGGGGAGGCCGCCAAATCTTCCTTCGGTGCTGAACGCAACCCCAATAGAACCCACAGCAACCGGTCCACCCAATTTGCATCCGTAAGTGAAGCCCTGAGCGCTGCTTTAAGCGATCTATGGAAACGCTCGCATAACCCATTGCCCTGGGGGTTGTACGCGGACGCGCGATAAATTGTGACGCCCAGGCTCTAGGCCATGGTGAACCAGAGGTTGGAAACAAACTGCAGGCCCCGATCAGATGTGATATCCAAAGAGGCACCGAAACGTGCTACCCATGTCGTCAAGACGTGCAACTTCTGCGGACGCAGTGGAAGCTAGCGGGACTGCTTTGGGCCAGCGTGTGGTGCGGTCCACCACTGTCAGGAGGTGCGTGAACCCCTGCAATGGCGGGAGGGGGCCCATGAGATCCACGTGAACGTGGTCAAACTGCTGAGCCGGGATATGGAACAGCTCCAAGGGGGCCTTTGTGTGCCTGTGCACTTTGGCTCGTTGGCACGCTACGCAGGCTGCCGCCCACTGTTTCACCTGTTTGCACAGGCTCGGCCAGACGAACTTTGCTCCCACTTTTCTGACTGACACACGCACTACTGGGTGCGCCAGGGAGTGAACCGACTCAAAAATGCGGCGGCGCCAAGCGCGTGGGACCACCGGGCGTGGGCGGCCCGTGGGGACGTCACAGATCGAGGGGGCCCCCGTCCTGCAGTACTCTACTCTCCAGCCTTAACCCTGTTGGTCCAGACTGGAGCGCGCAAACGTCCGCATCGCCGATCTGCTCAGCGGCCATGGCCGTGTAATCTATCCCCACGTAGACTGGGGCCACTAATGCGGGCGAGAGGCAGTCCACCAACACGTTGAGTTTACCAGCCACATGCTGAATGTTGGTTGTAAACTCCAAGATCGCGGCCAGCTGTCTCTACTGCCGGCCCGACCATGGTTCCAAAACCTTGGCCATTGCGTACGTTAGCGGCTTGTGGTCCACGAACGCAGTGAAGGTGCGTCCTTCCAGCCAGAACTGGAAGTGGCGTATGGCCAGGTGGAGAGCCAGTAACTCTCTGTCGAACGCGCTGTATTTATGCTCACTGTCGTGCAAAGACCTGCTAAAAAAGGCGAGCGGCTGCCAAGAACCGGAAACGTGCTGCTTCACGACGGCCCCTGTGGCCACGTCCGAGGCGTCGGTAGTGAGCGCTATCCGAGCTGCCGGGTCCAGGTGTGCCAGCAGTGCGGCGTTCGCCAGGGCTGTTTTAACCTCGGAAAACGCCTGCTCTCGCTCAGGAGTCCAGTCGACTCTGTCCGCCGGTTTCCGTTTCTTAAGTGCGGCGTACAACGGCTGCATGAGCTGGGCTGCGCGGGGGAGGAAACGGTTATAAAAGTTAACCATCCCCAAAAACTCCTGCAGCACCCTAACCATCTGAGGCTGGGGAAAATCTGCCACTGTGCACATCTTGTCCAGCAAAGGTATTGTGCCCTCTGGTGAGATGCGGCGGCCCAAAAAATCGATTCCTGTCACCCCGAACTGGCACTTCGCCGGGTTGGTTATTAACCCATGCTCCTCCAACCTCTGGAAAACTGTCCTGAGGTGGGCTACGTGTTCATCCTCGGACGCGCTGGCCACCAGGATGTCATCCAGGTAGACAAACACAAACAGCAGATAGCGCAACACCGCATCCATCATGCGTTGGAATGTCTGCGCTGCGCCCTTTAACCCGAAAGGCATGCGTAAATACTCAAACAGACCAAACGGGATTATTACTGACATTTTAGGTATGTCCTCAGCGTGCACCGGGACCTGGTGGTAACCGCGGACCAGGTCTATCTTGGAAAAAATGCGTGCCACGGTGAGGTGAACGGAAAAATCCTGAACATGCGGGATGGGGTAGTGGTCGTGCGCTGTGGCGTTATTTAATCTGCGGAAATCACCACAAGGTCACCACGATCCCTCGGCCTTAGGAACCATATGTAGTGGGGATGCCCATGGGCTGTCTGAGCGTCTGATGATGCCCAACTTTTCCAAGATGGCAAAGTCCTCATGCTCTATGGCCAGTTTAGCTGCGTCCAGACACCGAGGTTGTGCGAAAATTGGCGGCCCCGTGGTGGTAATGAAGTGCTCCATCCCGTGTCTAGTGATGGTCGCCGAAAACATCGGGACCGTGAGTGCTAGGAACTGGATGAGTAGTGTGTGGAACTTACCCCCTGGTGCTGTGACGTTGGCTAGTGTTGTGGGCCCAGTTCCTCGAGCTGTACAGGGGAGAGAATCAAAAGACATTGCGTTAATCAGGCGTCTGTTAGCAACTTCGACTAGTAGTCCATGTACACACAAAAAATCAGCGCCTAAAATGGGGAAGCTGCATGCCGCCATGATGAATGTCCACTGGTATGTACGGCCGTGCAAGGATACAGTCAGTGTCCTCTCACCAAAAGTCTTAATGTCTGAGCCGTTTGCGGCCGTCAGTTTGGGGCTGCTAGTTCCCGCCAGCCGGTCGGTGTGGGACGGCAGGATGAGGCTCTTTTGGGAACCAGAGTCCACGGGGAACCGTCTCCCTGAGCGGGAGTCTGTCACATAGATCAGCTTGCTTGCTTCACCGGCGGTTGCAGCTGCTACTGACTGCCGGCCCTGGTGTTTGCCAAGCGCTTGAATTGGCACGGTGGCACGCATCGGTGTGCGTCCTCTCCAAAATGGCGGTGGTAGAAACAGAGCGTGTCTCTCCGGTGCTTCTTGGCCTCCACTATGGCCACTGTCGCTGGCTCCTCACTTCCGCTGGCCGTCTCGCTGGGTTCCGACACCGCTGGGTTCCGACACCACTGCGTTCCAACACTGCTGCGTTCCGACACCACTGCATTCACTGTGAGGGCTCTGGTGGTGAGGATGATCCGATCTGCCTCTTGGGCTAGAGCCCAGTAGTTGCACGCGGCCAGCAGCGGCGAATTGGCAAGGACCACCCTGGCCGCTGTCGGGAGGTCCCGGAGGAAAAGGTGGGCAAAGAGGAAATGCCCATCATCTGTGCCCATCAACGCCAACATCTTCTCCATCAATTCGACCGCCGACCCGTCTCTCAAGTCGGAGCATGTCAGGAGCCTCTCCGCTCTCTCACAGTCCGAGAGTGTGTAGCGCTGGGTCAGCACGGTTTTGAGAGCACCGTATTTGTCGCGGGCTGGGGGCTGTTGGAGCAGGCTCGCCACCTGCTGGGTTGTGCGTGCGTCCAGTGCTGCAACCATGTAGTAGTATCTGGTGTCATCTGCCATTATTCCCCGGAGCGCGAACTGGGCCTTGGTGTGAAGGAACCAAGACTTCGGGTTGTGTAGCCAAAAGTCTGGGAGTTTGACCGAAATGGCGCACGCGTTGCTGGCACTTCCCATCCGGGTTGTCTCCAGGGTGTTCTCCTCGAGTTCCATTGTGCATCAAGGGTCACCAGCGTGGAGAGGAATAACCAGGCCGAGCATTCAGAGCAGATGAAACTTTATTCTTCTCCCTCTCACATCCACCACTATCCAAAACATTAAAAGCTCAGGTACTCTCTTTTATATTGCAACACTCCTCCACTACCTGAGGCGCTGTATTAACATATCAACCCCCCTTGACAATTCCCCTTGTCCCCCAGCACCTTTGATCTGCCATGCTCTTCAGTCTGAGGGAAAACTACTGAGTGGATTCCCACAATACATTTGATATTGTTGTGTGTGCTATGGGTGGCGGCTCCACCTTTCCGATTCCGCTGCCACCCTGGGCATATAAGGCAGATGCCAAAGAGGCACAGTCTCCTTACAACCAGACCTCTGCCTATACCAGAGCGCCTGTGACACACCGTGAGTTCATTAATAAACCTACGTTCTACTGCATCTCCGGCCTCGTTATTGAAGTACGGGTTATGGACATAACATTTGGCGACGAGGATGGGATAAGGGTGTTTCCAGTATAAATCAACCGATTATAGTGACAGGATTCTTTTGTACATCTACACATCAAAAGTCTCAAATGCTTTAAGTCTGAGAGGAAGTTTATCATGACTGTCATGTAAGGTGGCTCAAACTGTTATTTACGTAACTTCACTTACGCATGCATGCGCGCGCGCACACACACAGTAGATATAAAAAGTCAACACACCCTGCAGGTTTTTGTGATGTAAAAAAACGAGACATCCATCCATCCATCTTCTACCGCTTTTCCGGAGGTCCGGGTCACAGAGGCAGCACTTCAAGCAGAGAAGCCCAGACTTCCCTCTCCCCGCCACCTGCTCCAGCTCTTCAGAGAGGATACCAAGGCGTTCCCAGACCAGCTGGGAGACATAGTCTCTCCACCGAGTTCTGGGTGGGGAGGGGCTCGATGGCTAGCGTCTGGTGGCCGGGTTTCCACCCATGGGACCTGTCCGGGCTCAGCCCGAAGGAGTTACATGGGTCTGTCCTCCAGTGGGCTCACCACCTGCAGGAGGGATCATGGTAGTCCGGTGCTATGTGGATTAGGTGGCGGTCAAAGGCAGAGACCTTGGCGAACTGATCCCAAGCTTTCTAAAAATGAGACAAAGATAAATAATTTCAAAACTTTTTCCACCACTAATGTGACCTATAATCTGTACAGCCCAATTGAAAAATAAACTGAAATCTTTTAAGGGGAAAAATAAATAATTAAAGCTGCAAGCAGCGATAAACAGGCCCTCATGTCCTCGCTAGACATCGGCCTTGCCACTCAGAGCATGTAACTCCATGCAGGCTCCATTCCTCTCTCCCCAAATAACTCTGTCCCTCCCGCTGTTTGGCTGTCCGTCCTTCCATAACACCATCCGCCCATCCATCCGCCATCCATTCGTCCATCAATCCATTTGCCCGTCCATTTGTCCATACTGCCATCCATCATCAGTCCGTCCATCTGTCCATCTGTACATTGTTAGAGAGCGCCTCGCAGACGTACTGTATAAGCTCATGGATTACCTCAAACATCTAATGTTTGTTCATAGCCTAAAGGCCACTTCTGGTGAAAATTTCACCCGGAAATTTGTTTGAATTTAGACAAGCTATGCCATTGCTATAAATGTTCTTTTTTTTATACCTAGGGGGCACTATAGCTATATGTGGTATGGTCATAACTCTGTTCTGGTTGGCACTAGTACCATGTATATCAAGTTTGGGTTCATTTGGATGATGTATGTGTGAGTTATGACAACTTACTGCCCATTGGCGGTAGGAGGTGCTACTGCTTCATCTTATTGTATATCATAGAAATGCTGACCATTGGCTGCCTATTCAACGTGCTAAATTTGGTTGACTTCGGACAAAGTATGCCAGAGGTATTAAGATTTGTTTTTCTGCTAGGGGGTACTAGAGCTATCTGCAATTGTTCATTATAGAAAGGTTCAGCGTTGGTTAACCATGCACCACACAAAATTTGGTTGAATTTGGACAAAGTATCTCAGAGTTAAAAGGCTTTGTTTTTTCTGCTAGGGGGCGCTATGTGTCATTTTTCATTATACAAAGATTCAATGTAGGCTACCAATGCACCACACAAAATTTGGTTGAATTTGGACAAAGTATGCCTCAGCTATAAAGCTTTGTCTTGAGGTCCCTGCAAAAAAATGATGAGTTTTCATGCACATTGACTACCACAAAATTGAGATCTTGGAGAAGAAGAAGAAAAAAAATTCTAACAAAGCTGCAAACAGCTGTAAATGGGCCCTCACCCACCATGCACCCACGGACCCCGGTGTCTGTCAGACCCAGCTGGCACAGTGTGGGAATGTGGGAATGACGAGACAGAGTTCTCTCTCAAGTCAGCTTTATTCACATCACCAACATCTCGAAGAAGAAAGAGACCAACACAGGAAACTCTCGTCCTTAAATCCCAGGACTCTTACAGTTCACAAGTCACATGTCTCACAGACCACGTTGCATTAAAATTCACAGTAACAATGCATCTCCTCTTTAATCCTTTAATTACTCCCCCACAGTCTCAAGCCTTGCAGCTTCCTGTAATTCCCAAGGAAGCTCTGCCTTTGTTCTGATCTAAAATGTGAGTCACAAAGCAGGTCACATATGTGTGTCCACCACACAAGCCCCCCCAACATTTTAGAACAAACAACAGAATAACAACATGCATGCCGTGATAGTATCAATACACATCAGTCCACATGCTGTCTAAGCTTTAGTCTCCTGCCGTATCTGCTGTAGCTGGGATTCAACGTCTCTGCGGCGCCGTCACGCTGGAGGTTTGCCGTCTGGGGATGGAAACCTTTTATCAGTCCCTGCGGGTGTTCTGGGGAAACATTACTCTGTGAAGCCCCCCGCGGGGGTCTACCTCGCCGCAGGGCCCTTGCCAACAGCACTTGCTCGTCTGCCACCACAAAAGGGGGTTTGAGTCTGTTTATGCCAACTTTCTCTTTCCTACTCCCCAAATCTAGCAAAAACTGCTTGTCCCCTGTTTCTAGCACTCTGAAGGGTCCGTCATAAGGCGGTCACAGCGGGGTTCGATGCGCATCGTGTCTGACAAAAACAAACTCTGCATTCTTCAAAGTTTTAGGCACAAAAACGCACGGAAAACTGTGGCGCGCGGGGCCGGGCAGCGTGCTTGATTCTATGTTACTCCGCAACAGCTGAGACAGAGAGGCGTCTGGCGCGGGGTTATCTGGGAGAAACTCCCCGGGCAGCCGGAGTGGCTGCGCAAACACGAGCTCCGCTGGGGAGGCTTCTAAGTCCTCTTTAGGCGCAGAACGCAACCCCAATAACACCCACGGTAACTTGTCTACCCAATTTGCATCCGCCAGTGATGCTCTGAGAGCTGCTTTCAATGAACTATGAAAACGTTCGCATAACCCGTTAGCCTGCGGATTGTACGCGGTTGTGCAGTGAATTGTGACACCCAGGCTGCGGGCTATTGTCGACCAAAGCTCGGACACAAATTGAGGGCCTCTGTCGGACGTAATGTCCGACGGGACGCCGAAGCGCGCCACCCAAGCTGTTAAAAACGCGGGCGCCACCTCCTCGGCCGTGGTTGATGCCAGCGGGACAACTTCAGGCCAGCGCGTGGTGCGGTCCACCATTGTCAGAAGGTGTGTGTACCCTTGTGACGGTGGAAGGGGGCCCACGAGGTCCACATGAACGTGATCGAACCTCTTGGCCGGAATGTGAAACGGCTCCAAAGGAGCCCTCGTGTGCCTGTGTATTTTGGCTCTTTGACACACCGTGCAGGCTGCTGCCCACTCTTTAACTTGTTTGCAAAGGCTTGGCCACACGAATTTCTCTCCTACCATTTTGACCGACGCACGTACCCCGGGGTGCGCCAAAGAATGAATCGAGTCAAAAATGCGGCGGCGCCACGCGGCTGGCACTACTGGACGTGGCTGTCCAGTGGAGACATCGCAGATTAGGGGGGGGCATACCGTCTTGCAGCACCCTGCTCTCCAGCCTTATCCCTGTTGGTCCAGACTGAAGCGCACACACATCCGCGTCACTAAGCTGCTCCGCAGCCATGGCTGCGTAATCTACCCCTACGCTGACTGGGGCCGCCACGGCACGTGAGAGGCAATCTGCCACTACATTGAGTTTGCCCGCCACATGCTGAATATCAGTGGTAAACTCTGATATCGCGGCCAGCTGTCCCTGCTGCCGGCCTGACCACGGTTCGGAAACCTTGACCATCATGAACGTTAGCGGTTTGTGGTCAACGAACGTGGTGAAAGAGCGTCCTTCTAGCCAGAACTGAAAGTGGCAGATGGCCAAATGGAGAGCCAGCAGCTCCCTGTCGAACGCGCTGTATTTACGTTCACTATCACGCAAGGGCCTGCTGAAAAAGGCAAGGGGCTGCCAAACCCCGGCTACATGTTGCTCCACGACCGCCCCTATGGCCACATCTGATGCGTCAGTGGTGAGCGCTATGCAGGCCGTTGGGTCTGGGTGCGCCAACAACGCAGCGTTTGCCAAGGCTGCTTTCACCTCCGAGAACGCTTGGTCCCGCTCCAGGAACCACTCGACCTTATCCGCGGGTTTCTTTTTTTTGAGCGCGGCATACAGTGGCTGCATGAGTTGCGCCGCGCGGGGGAGAAAACAGTTATAAAAATTCACCATTCCCAAAAACTCCTGCAACGCCCTGACCGTCTGCGGCCGGGGAAAATCTGCCACCGCGCGCACTTTGTCAGGAAGCGGAACTGCTCCTTCGGGGGAGACGCGGTGTCCTAAAAAAATCGATCTGCGCCACCTCGAACTGACACTTCGCTGGGTTGATATTAACCCGTGATCTCCCAACCTTCGGAAAACTGTGGCCAGGTGTTTTTTGTGTTCGTCTTCGGACGCGCTGGCTTCGGACTAAAATATCGTCCAAGTAGACGAACACGAAAGGGAGATCGCGAAGCACCTCATCCATCATGCGTTGGAACGTCTGAGCAGCCCCTTTAAGTCCGAATGGCATGCGTAAAAACTCGAATAGGCCAAACGGAGTTATTACCGCTGTTTTGAGTATGTCCTCAGCGCGCACTGGGACTTGGTGGTAACCGCGGACCAAGTCTATCTTAGAAAAAACGCGCGCCCCTGCCAAATGAACGGAAAAATCTTGGATATGCGGGATTGGGTAGCGGTCGTGCGCTGTAGCGTTGTTTAACCTGTGGAAATCCCCGCAAGGTCGCCATGATCCGTCAGCTTTCGGGACCATGTGAAGCGGGGAAGCCCATGGACTGTTTGAACGCCTGATAATGCCCAACCTCTCCAGGTTGGCGAACTCCTCGCGCGCTATGGCCAGTTTAACTGCGTCCAAGCGCCGAGCTTTTGCGAAAACGGGCGGTCCGGTAGTGGTAATAAAATGCTCCACCCCGTGTTTAGCGACTGTTGCCGAAAATGTGGGGACCGTGAGTGCTGGGAACTGAGTGAGCAGTGCGTGGAACTTACCGCTTGCCGCTGTGACGATGGCTTGTGCTGTTGGCGGGGCCACTCACACTATACAGGGAATAGAATCAAAAGAAAGTGCATTAACCAGGCACCTGTTAGCGAGATCAACCAACAAACCATGTGAGCACAAAAAATCAGCCCCCAACATATTGAAATTCACTGCTGCTACAACAAAAGTCCACTCAAATGTACGGCCGCGTAGAGACAGAAGCAGAGTCTTCTCACCAAAGGTCTTAATCTCCGAGCCGTTCGCTGCTGTCACCCCGGGACCACTGGAACCTGCTAGTCTGTCCGTGTAGGAAGGTGTGATGAAACTCAACTGGGAGCCTGCGTCCACGAGGAACTGCCTCCCCGAGCGTGCATCCAACAAGTAGAGCAGCTTGTTCTCCTCCCCAAAGGCCGCGGCTGCTACCGACCCCCGGTCTTGGTGTTTCCCGAACTGGCACGGTGGTACACATTTTCGTGCCCTCTCTGCGAAGCGGCAATGGTAGAAACAAAGGACGTCTGATCCGCGTTCCCTGGCCCCTGCCGCCGCCGTCGTCGGTGAGTCTGGTACCGCTGCCTCTGGCCCCCTGTCGTCTCCGGTCGTCGCGCCGAGTTCCGCTGCAGCGGCCGTGGCCGCGCGCCGCTTGGTGGCGTTGACAATCCACTGCGCCTCTTGGCCCAGCGCGCAGTAGTCCCATTGGGCCAACAGTGGCGAACTGGCCAGGGTCGCTCTCGCTGCTGCCGGTAGAGTCCTGAGGAAGAGGTGAGTGAAAATGAAGTGATCGTCATCAGAGTCTTTCAACCTCAACAACTTCTCCATCAGGTTTGTGGGCATGTCATTTTCCAACTCCGTCAGCGCCAGGAGCCTCTCTGCTCGCTCCTCCGCCGAGGGGGTGAATTGCTGGATGAGTGCAGCCTTCAACGTGCCGTATTTGTTGCTGTCCGGCGGCTGGTCGATCAGGCTCTCCACATGCTGGGTTGTGTTGTTGTCCAGCTTTGCGACTACGTGGTAGAATTTTGTGGCATCTACTGATATCCCCCGGAGGTTGAACTGCACCTCAATCACGTTGAACCAGGAGCATGGATTGTTCTGCCAGAAGTCCGGTAGCTGGACTGTAGTGGCATTCGCTTGGCTGGGGGCTCCTGACGAGGCTGGCCCAGGGGAATTCTCCTTTTGCATGATACGTCTTGGGTCACCAGTGTGGGAATGTGGGAATGACAAGACAGAGTTCTCTCTCAAGTCAGCTTTATTCACATCACCAACATCTCGAAGAAGAAAGAGACCAACACAGGAAACTCTCGTCCTTAAATCCCAGGACTCTTACAGTTCACAAGTCACATGTCTCACAGACCACGTTGCATTAAAATTCACAGTAACAATGCATCTTCTCTTTAATCCTTTAATTACTCTCCCACAGTCTCAAGCCTTGCAGCTTCCTGTAATTCCCAAGGAAGCTCTGCCTTTGTTCTGATCTAAAATGTGAGTCACAAAGCAGGTCACACATGTGTGTCCACCACAACAGAAAATTTCCCGTAGTCATGGCATGCGCTGCGTGAATAATAAAGAAAACCATTTGGTGCAGTACTTCCTGTTAGCAGTAGGTGGTGCTATAAGTTTTGCCAACCATTTTTACGTAGGAGCGTGCGGGGTTGGACTAAGATCAATCGTACAAAATTTGGTGAAAATTGGATAAAGTTTGTCCAAGTTACTACTGTCCAACGTATTGTGATAAAGTAGACTTTGACATGTGGCCATGGCTACACTTACATTTTAGGTACATGTTGCAGAGCCATACAGAACTACAGAAGAGAGTCACCTTGTCTTAGGTTCCACATTTGGTGACCTTTGGACTTTCCCAATCCCCCAACGTATAAAACCTATTGAATGGCAAGGAGTGGGTTTCCATGGCAACTGTGATTATCGCAGGACAAAAGTGACTTCCACTGAGGGTAATCCAATGCGCTCTGAGAAACAACTGAAAATGTCATGTCATTCTGACTACTGGTCTTTGCGCGAAAATTGATACAATTTTGTGCAGTACCTCATATCAGCAGTAGATGGTAGTGTGACACTTTTGTGAATATTGATATACAGACATGTTCAGAGTGGGATTAGTATGATTTGTACAAAGTTTGGTCCAAATCAGATGAGGATTGTCTGAGCTGTAACTGTCATGTTTTGCATGGTGAGGAAGCCACTGAAGCATGCCAGTCACTATGGAAACAGTTCTGTACTATGCACAGGAACTGTCAATGAGCCCTAGTCATTCCTTCACGTCATTTTTTCACCTGGTGAAAGAAAAATAAAGAAAATAGTTTTCAGAAATTCTTCCTTTAATCACTAGGGGGCACTATGACTTTTGTTTATTATTTTTATATAGACATGTTCGGGGTGGGACTAATATCCATTGTAGAAAATGTGGTGAAAATCAGATGAAGTTTGTCCAAGTTGCAACTTTTCGATGTTCCATGGCGAGGAGTCAACCTTCGCCATGTTGCCATGGTAACACTTACCTATCAGTTATGTGTTGCTAAACCATATAGGATTACAGATGACAGTCACCTCTACCTATGATCCAAATTTAATGACTCCAGGACCTTCCCAACCCTCCCCACAAGATCACAGATTGAATGGTGAGGAGGGTGTGTCCATGGTAACAAGACTGATGTCATGCTAAAGTTGTTGTGCATTTATGATCATCCCTGTGGTCTAATGAATCTCAGAAAATTTCACGTCATTGTGGCAAGTGGCACGTGACTAATAAATAAAACAGTTTTCAGCAATTCTTCCTTTAACCACTAAGTGGCGCTATATCTTTTGTCAGGTATTTTTATGTAGATGCGTTCAGGGTGGGACTATTTTCCATCATGGAAACTTTGGTGGACATCTGACAAGTTTTGCTCAAGTTACAGCTGTTTGATGTTGTAAGGGGAGGAGTCAAACTTCACCATGGTGTCGTGGCCACGCCTTTTGAGATTGCTACTCACATTTGATTACTTTTAATGGCCAATGCCTATAGATACCGCCATGTGAAAATGAGCTCAATGGGAGCAGGCGCCCAGGAGGAGTTCGCTCAAATGCGAGTGGCGCAGTACTTCCTGTGACCAGTAGGTGGTGCTATATGTTTTGTCAACCATTTTTATGTAGGAACGTGCGAGGTTGGACTAATACCCATCATAGAAAATTTGGTGAAAATTGGATAAGTTTGTCCAAATTGCAACTTTTTGATGTTCCATGGCAAGGAGTCGACCTTCGCCATGGAACATCAAAAAGTTGCAATTTGGACAAACTTCAAAAATTTGTCCAAATTTGAAGTTTGGACAAATTTCATTCATCAGACAATTTCATCAAACTGACTGATGAATCTCAGAAAATTTCGCGTCATTCTGGCAAGTGGCGCATGAGTAATAAATAAAACAGTTTTCTTCCTTGAACCACTAGGTGGCGCTGTAGATTTCTATGAATATTGTTCTATAGAACTGTTTGGAATTGGACTAATATCCATAATATTGAATTTGGTTGAAATCCGACAATGCATACCAGAGTTATTGCTGTCAGAATGGTCATAGAATGATCATGACAAGGCATTAAACTTTGCCACGCCCCTATGGCCAAACTGTCGAGCTTTTAGAAAAGTTTTCAGTATCTTTTAATGACACACGGGTATAGATGATTGTCACCATAAATGAGGTTAATCGGACTAAAACCCTAGGATGAGTTCGATCAAATGCGCGAGGTGGAAATCAGGTCACTGATATTTCCTGCCAAAATGGACGACTTCCTGTTGGGGGTAGACCATAACTTCTATGGAGTTTTTTGCATGTCTTAACATCATAAACATCTCACCTGATTTTCATCTTTCTATGCGAAAGTAAGTGTGTGCCACTCCCCATTGACTTCACATGCTACGTGGCGCTGTAGAGCCATTTTTGTGGGGTCATTCATATTTCCTCCAAAATATTAATTTTTTTGCCAGTCTTGAGGTCCCTGCAAAAAATGGTGAGTTTTCATGCACGTTCACTACCCCAAAAATGAGATCTTGGAGAAGAAGGAAAAAAAAAATTCTAACAATTACAATAGGGCTGTCGCCCATTGATGTTGTCAGTGGTTCGGGCCCTAAAAATTCTAACATATACAACAGGGCTCTCGCCCACTGATGTTTCCAGTGGCTCGGGCCCTAAAACTTCTAACAAAGACAATAGGGCCCTCGCCCACTGATGTTGTAAGTGGCTCGGGCCCTAACAATTACAATAGGGCTCTCAACCACTGATGTTTTCAGTGGCTCGGGCCCTAAAAATTCTAACAAAGACAATAGGGCTCTCGCCCACTGATGTTGGCAGTGGCTTGGGCCCTAACAATTACAATAGGGCTTTCGCCCACTGATATTGTCAGTGGCTCGGGCCCTAACAAATACTAACAATTACAATAGGGCTCTTGCCCACTGACGTTGTCAGTGGCTTGGGCCCTAAAAAACTTACAGTAGCCTGCTTGCATAAATATGCACACCCTTAAACTAATACTTTGTTGCAGCACCTTTGGCTTTTATTACAGCACTCAGTCATTTTGGTAGGAGTCTATCTGTGTGGCACATCTTGATGTGGCAATATTTGCCCACTCTTTTTTGCAAAAACACTCCAAATCTGTCAGATTGCGAGGGCATCTCCTGTGGGCAGTCCTCTTCAGATCACCCCACAGATGTTCGATCGAATTCAGGTCTGGACTCTGGCTGGGTCATTCCAATGTCTTAATCTTCTTCTGGTGAAGACAATTTTTTGTTGATTCGGACGTGCTGACACTGACTGGTATTTGGAACTGTTCATAATTCCCTCCACCTTGACAAAGGCCCCAGTGTTGTATCTTTTTAGTTAATAGTACAGTAATTCATTTCATTAATTTAGTTTAAAAAATTAAGAAAAACACTTCATAATGTTGCTATGTTTCAGATTTCACATTCTGAATTTAATTCATGTGTTTTCTCTAGCTACCTTTGACCACACAGTGGCAGTAGTGTTCAAGCTAAGGTTAAGTTGAGTCTTTCAAGCCAGAAAAAAAAGCAGCTAGAGTGGCTCGTAGCACACAGCTCACTGCTAGTAAAGACGATGATGACAGACAGTTTATGCTGTGCAGTTGTCCTGTCAGGATGTACAGACCGTTATTAAACAGTTAAAGCAAGAAGAAGGTTGTTCAGTCATTTGATAGTGGCTTAAGCTAAGCTCCCACAACATTTTGGTGCCGAAACCAGGGAGACATGGGAAAAAGATTCTGCCGACAGATAGCTTTAGCCAACTAGCTAGCAAGAGAACAACTGAACAAGATGACGGAGCATCTACTGAGACTGAAACAAAAATGAGGAGTTGTACGAGCATCTGCAACAAAGCTGCTGCAGGCTATTGAGGAGGAGTTATGCAAAGATAATGTGAGTTATGACTGTCTACGAGAACTGCTGTTCATGTTGTTGGCTAAAGAAAAGAATCTCGTAGAACTGGAAAGAGAGATTGAAGGGGAGATACCGATGGATGACCTGGAGGCAGATATAATTAAAACTATGGAGTACCAGGATAACCTTAATCTATGGAGGTCCCAAGCAACAGCAATTATTGAAGGAGATGACCACCCAGCAGCTGAAGAGGCTCCTCACGGCTGAGTGATGCGAGTACGCATTCCAGCAGAGTAACTAATAGGCCATCAGTGAAGTTGCCAGAGCTGTACATAAACAAATATGATGGCAACATATCAAAATGGCAAGAATTCTGGTATCAGTTTGAGACTGTTATCCACGAAAATAGTGAGCTGAGCAAAACTGAAAGGTTTACTTATCCCAAGTCCTATCTTGTGGGTCCTGCAGCAAGAGTTATTGCGGGCCTAAAAATAACTGACTCCAACTATGATGCTGCCATAGACATGCTCAAAGAGAGATTTGGAAGGAAGGACTTGATAGTGAGTGCATACATGACTAAGCTGCTAAACCTAACTCCAATCAAGAGCTCCTCAGATATTGTCGCCTTGAGACAGCTTTATGATGAATGTGAGGTCCATATCAAAGGGTTGGAGTCACTTGGAGTTGTTTCAGATTCATATGGTGGCTTGCTGTGTCCCATATTACTCCAGATGATCCCAGATGACCTCACTCTTGCTTACACACGTAAAACAAGTTCAGAGCATGGGTTTAAAGTTCCCAAGCTCATCGCCTTTTCACAGCAAGAAGTTGAAAGCAGAGAGCGTGCCATGCACCTTACTAAAGTGAACAGTGTTATTAACGACCCTCAGTATACCTTCCAGCGCCATTGCAAGCCAGATGCAGGAAGTAGAAAATTTTGGAAACCAAACTTGCCATCTGCAGCAGCACTCCACACCAGCAGCTCAAATGCTCCTCAAGGCTGCATATTCTGTGACAGCTCAAGTCATAAGTCTGAACAATGTACAGAAAAATACACTCAGCCTGTGGAAGGACAAGTTGAGGAAGATGGGGAGATGTTTTGTATGCCTTGGGCAGCGGCATGTGGCAAAATTCTGCCGGGCAAAGGGCATCACATGTAACTTGTGTGGACGAAGACACCATCCAACAATGTGTGATAAGGGTGAACACACTGAACCCCTTAATGATACCCCAGAACCAACCAATGGTGTTATCTCTCCCATGGCCCCACACACCAAAGACAAGTGTAGGAAGAAAGAACACAGTCCTCCTGCAGTCACAGCATGGGCCAGTGGAATAAAGGGAAAAGGAAAGGTACACTGCCTGATGGATGGAGGAAGTCAGCGACGTTTTGTGCTGGAGAAGCAGGTAAAGGCGTTAGGACTGCCAGTTGTGAAAAAGAGACTTTAAAGCTCCATATCTTTAGCAGTGATGCACCAGTAAAAACAGAAAGAAATGTCATGAAGCTAGTCCTTCAGAATGTTGCTGGCAAGGGAAAAACCCTCGAAATTGAAGCCACTGAAACACCACAAGTAAGCTCTGCTGTTATGCATGTACCTGGAGAGCAAATTAGGCTGCAGCTGGAAAATAAAGGCCTGCAATTAGCTGACAATTAAGGCAGCAGTGATGAAGAGCTGGAGCTGTCTGTTCTAATAGGTGCTGACTACTACTGGGAGGCGGTATCGGGCAGAGTTGAAAGACTGTTGGGATCCCTGGTTGCCATAGAGACAATATTTGGCTGGACAGTGCAGGGACCTGTTCCTATGTCAAGTATGAGTGAGGCTTCATGCATGAAAATAGGCATTGAGGAAACAACACAAGTTTCGGATTAGCTACGAGCATTTTGGGAAATAGAGTCGCTAGGCATCACCAGTAAACCAAAGCAGCGGGGTGATGACATTGAGGCTCAGCAGTGCTTTGACAAGTCACTGAACTACAGAGAAGGTCATTATGAGGTGAGATTGCCATGGCGACAAGATGCACCCAAACTCCTAAACAACATGAGGGTTGGCCAAAAAAAGATCTGAGAGTTTGAAAAGGAAACTGATAGCAGATGTGACATTGTTTGAAAGATACAATGAAGTAATAGCAGACTACTTCCTACAACAAATATGTGAAAGGGCACCTGAGCTCAAACAGTCAGATGGAGTCTATGACGGCAATGTTAAGTACTATTTGCCTCACCATCCTGTAATCAGAGATGACAAGGCGACAACCAAATTAAGAATTGTTTTCGATGCTTCTTCACATGAAGATGGCTGCCCTTCCCTCAACGACTGTCTTTTCACCGGGCCAAATCTAAACCCAGACCTCCTAACTGTCCTGATGAAATTTAGGTTGCGTCCAATTGCATTCACGGCTGACATCACGAAGGTTTTCCTACAAATATCAGTAGCAGAAGACGACAGAGATGTTCTAAGATTTTTTGGGGCTCACAGGACCTCCCGATGCTGAGGACACAAAACAATGCACACTCAGAATGGCCCGTGTAGTATTTGGTGTATCATCAAGCCCATTTCTGCTAGCAGCTACAATCAGAAACCATCTGGAGAAATACCAATCAACTCATCCTCACGCTGTTAATATTCTGAAGGACACTCTATACGTGGATGACTTCATCGCCAGCACCAGAGATGTTGAAAGTGCTTATGCAATCACCACAGCTGCAAGAACGATATTAGCTGCTGCTGGTATGAACCTATGTAATTGGACCACTAATTCTTCTCCACTAAAGGAAAGGTGGATGCAAAGAGAATTTGACTTTGCTCCCAAGTCTGAACCACATGGCTGTGTGTTAAAGGTGTTTGGCTTTGTGTGGAGGCCAGAGACTGACGATTTTGTTTTTGACTTCAAGCATCTGATGGACATTTTCAGAGACAAAGAAAACACAAAAAAATGTCCTGCGGTCATCAGCTAGAATATTTCTATCCCCATTCACAATAAGAGTGAAATGTCTCTTTCAGGACATGTGGCAAAAAGGCATCGGCTGGGATAAGGCACTGCCAGATGATCTCTCACTAAAGTGGCAACAGTGGTGCACAGAGCTGCTTCAGCTCCATCAGATAGTCATTCCCAGGTGTTATGGAACAGACATGCTGCAAGGGGGACAAGACCACATCCTCCATGTTTTCAGTGACGCCAGTGAGAAAGCCTGTGGTGCAGTCGCATATCTTCAAGGACAAACAGCTGATGGGCAAACTATCACCAGACTGGTCATGTCAAAGTCAAGAGTAGCCCCCATCAAGAAACTCACCTTGCCCCGTTTGGAGTTAATGGGAGCTCTAGTTGCTGCATGGATGGGAAACAGCCTGCTCAAGGCAATGAACATGCAGCCAACACAAAGCCGGATGTGGTCAGACGCCATGATAATCATTCAGTGGATTCATAGTTCAGCACATAAATGGAAGCAGTTTGTGGCTAACATAGTAGTTGAAATACAGTCACTAACTTAACCTGAAGTTTGGTCACATTGCAGTGGGAAGCTGAATCCTGCAGACCTTATCACAAGAGGTCAAACAGCACAAAAACTGAAAGATGATGAGCTCTGGTGGTCTGGGCCCCCATCCCTCAATACAGCAATGCAGTCAGTGTCATTTTCTGGGGAGCCTTGTGAAGAGGGGCTAAAGGCTGAGCTTAAAGAACCCAAAGTCATAGTCCAGCTGAGTAATACTGAAACTGTACAGCCAGATTCGCTGCTGCAGCTAGAAGACTACAACAAGCTAAGAACTGTACTCAAAATCACAGCCTGGATTAAATTATTTGTTCACAATGCTTGCTCAAAATCAAAGAGACGAGGAGAGTTGACTGCAGAGGAAATGGCAGAAGTTGAAAGACACTAGCTTTGGAATGTGCAAGGGCAAACTTTCTAGAAGGAGATGATAGAGATAAAGGCAAGAAAGGAAGTTCACAGTGACTCAAACATCAGAGATCTTAAGCCATTTCTTGATGGGAATGGTTTGCTTTTTGTAGGGGGAAGACTGCAACATTCAAACATGAGTTTTAATGAGCAACATCCATTGATTTTGCCTTCTGACCACAGACTGTCTGAGATGCTCATTCGACACAGTCATGACCAAGTGATGCATTCGGGTATGAGAGACACTTTGGTGCAGCTAAGAGAGAAGTACTGGATTCCTCAAGCCAGGCAAATGGTAAAAAAAAAAAAAAAAATCATTGCTGCTTGCCCTGTATGTAAGAGATTCAAAGTAAAGGCCATTCAACAGTTGACAGCACCCATGCCAAGAGACCGGATCACAGAAACCCCACCATTTGAAACAGTAGGGGTGGACTTTGCAGGTCCTCTACATGTTAAAAATAAGAACACAGTGGAGAAGGCTTATATTGCACTGTTCACCTGTGCTGTGACTCATGCTGTTCATCTGGAGTTGGTGTCAGATCTATCAACAGAAAAATTCTTCCTGGCATTTAAGAGATTTATTTCAAGACGAGGCCTCTGCAGAGTCATCTATTCTGATAATGCATGAACCTTCAAGCAAACTGACCAAGACCTCCAAGCACTATGGAGAGCTATAAAAGAGCCTGAACTACAGAAATATTTCTCTGAAAAGGTGATCACCTGGAAGTACATTGTAGAGCGAGCATCTTGGTGGGGTGGATTTTGGGAATGACTGGTTCGATCAGTGAAGACATGCTTGAGATGGGTAATGGGAAGAGCTTCACTGAGTTTTGAGGAGATCACATCTCTTTTAGCAGAGTTAGAGACAACAATTAATTAAAGACTACTCACTTTTGTCTACAATGAACCTGAAGAGCCTCAGCCTCTAACACCAGCTCATTTCTTGATTGGTAAAAGACTCTCTGCCTTACCACCAAAATCCTTCCAGAGTGCCAGTCAAACCTCAAGCACTACCCGAGAAGAGCTGACACGCCGCTGGAAGTACCGTCACCAACTTCTAAATGATTTTTGGACTTGCTGGAAAAGGGAGTGTTTACTGGAATTGAGATCCGCACATACCATCAAGATCCGACACACCACTGTAATAAAGGAAGGCAATCTAGTTCTTATTGAAGACAAGAGGCCATGTCAGATTTGGACTGGGATAACAAAGGAGCTATTCACAGGAAGTGATGGACTTGTGAGATCCTGTGTGGTGTGCACACCAGAAGGGACAATATTAAGAAGACCAATCCAACTCCTATATCCTTTTGAGACTTGAGTTTATGAACTGTCTTCTTGGGGGGGGGGGGGTTGTATCTTTTTAGTTAATAGTACAGTAATTCATTTCATTAATTTAATTTAAAAAATTGAGAAAAACACTTCATAATATTGTTGTGTTTCAGATATCCTGAATTTATTCATTCATGTGTTTTCTCTAACTACCTTTGACCACATGGTGGCAGTAATGTTCAAGCTAAGGTTAAGCTGAGCTTTGAGAGCCAGAGAATAAAACAGAGTGGCTAAGAGCACATAGCTCACTGCTCGTAAAAACGATGACAGACAGTTTATGCCGTGCAGTTGTCCTGTCAGAATGCACAGACTGTTATTAAACAGTTAAAGCAAGAAGAAGGTTGTTCAGTCATTTGATAGTGGCTTAAGCTAAGCTCCCACAACCCCCAATTCCAGCTGAAGAAAAGCAGCCCCAAAGCATGATGCTGCCACCACCATGCTTCACTGTAGGTATGGTGTTCTTTTGGTGATGAGCAGTGTTGTGTTTGTGCCAAATATACCTTTTGAAATTATGGCCAAAAAGTTCAACCTTGGTTTCATTGGACCATAGCACATTTTCCCACATGCATCTGAGAGATTTCAAATGTGTTTTTGCAAACTGTAGCCAGGCTTGAATATTTTTCTTCATAAGATAAGACTTCCATCTTGCCACCCTACCCCAGAGCCCAGACATATGAAGAAGGCGAGAGATTGTTGTCACATGTACTAAACAGCCCGTACTTGCCAGAAATTTCTGCAGCTCCTTCAAGGAAACCTGTACTGGTCAGTGTTTTTTTTCAACTGATTTAAGTCAATTTTGCACCCCTGAATCCGAAAATGACATCCATTTCTCTCAATCAGGTCAGGTTTTTATGCTAAGTTGTAAGCAGTTGTACAGTTGTACTGTAATTTGAATAGTAGACAATGATAAAGGTAAGTACATGTAAATTGAATGTTATGTCATCATTGTTCAAAATTCAGAGAATTTCAAGAAATAAAAAAGAATTTTGCATCTTGTAAAGCGAAAATACCCATACATGTAAACAAAAACATAAAAAATGTGGCCATAGTTCTAAAAGTTGACCTGATTCGGCAAAACCAGTGTGATTTTGGGATTCAGCACATCAAAATTGTCCTAAATCAGCTAAAAAAAACTTAGACAATAAATTTGGTGTTGACCAGTGTTATAATAACATTAATCGTGCTATAGGTATTACTTATAAACCAAAAATGCATTTATTCAGTAAAAATAACCCCCTAGAGTCAGTATATTGAATAATTTTATCCAATGAAAACTGCTCGGTCAAAAACAATGGGGAGCAGCCATCACCGGCCGGAGGTGACGTACAATCACTGATTCCCTCCGGGGACCAGCAGCTCAGCAGCTGAAGGGGACCTGACGAACAGGCGAGTTCCCAGTCAAGTAACTTCAGAACACGTTGAATAAATCTTGATTTACTAGAATTTTATTTCATTAAACTATATGCGGGTAGAATTGCTTGTACATGAACTCAGGTACAGTCCAAGGACGGATAATTTTTTCACACATAAGGAGTTGTTCAGAACTCCTTATACAAAGATATAGAATGATGATAATCAAGTCAGTGGCGGTAATGCACCTGTAAGCTGGTTGCCAACTGCCAATCAGAATCAGAATCAGATTTATTGCCATTGTTCATGTAGTATACAACTAGGAATTTGTCTCGGTGCAATGCTGCAACAATAAACATGGAGTAGCACTAAAGATAAAAATAAAAAACTATGCATGCAATAAAATGTAGAATATGAATGAGTAATACTAATCTATGCAATTTAAAATATATTAACAAGCAGCAGATATTGTGGAGTTCCACATAGTGCAGTCGGTAGTGCAAAAGAAAACTGATAATTATCATGAGTCCGGTTGAGCTGCTGTACGTAGTGCACGAGAGTCTAATAAGTCACTTAGTGTTCAGCAGTCTGATGGCAGAGGGGAAGAAGCTGTTCATGTAGCGGGAGGTTTTAGTCTGAATGGACTGAAGTCTTCTACCTGAGGGGAGGGGGGTAAACAGTGCGTGTCCAGGGTGTGAAGGGTCAGCTATGATCCGACCTGCACGCCTCCGGGTCCTGGAGATGTACAGGTCCTGGAGGGACGGAAGCTCGCAGCCGATCACCTTCTCAGCAGCGCGCACAACGCGCTGCAGTCTTCGTCTGTCCCTGGCGGTGGCTCCTGCGTACCACACGGTGATGGAGGTGGTGAGGATGGACTCGATGATGGCCGTGTAGAACTGCACCAACATCTTGGTGGGTAGCTTGAGCTTCCTCAGCTGCCGCAGGAAGAACATCCTCTGCTGGGCCTTTTTGATGAGGGAGCTGATGGTCGGCTCCCACTTGAGGTCCCGGGTGATGGTGGTGCCCAGGAAGCGGAAGGAATCCGCAGTGGTGATGGGAGAGTCTGTGAGGGTAAGGGGGGGGGCAGAGGGGCTGTGACTTTTCTGAAGTCCACGATCATCTCCACTGTCTTCAGAGCGTTCAGCTGCAGGTTGTTGTGGCTGCACCAGGACGCCAGCTGGGCCACCTCTCTCTCCTGTAGATGGACTCGTCGCCGTTGGAGATGAGCCCGATGAGGGTGGTGTCGTCCGCAAACTTGATCAGCTTGACAGACTGGTGGCTGGAGGTGCAGGAGTTGGTGTACAGGGAGAAGAGCAGGGGGGAAAGTACACACCCCTGGGGTGATCCGGTGCTGATGCTTACAGAGTCTGAGACAGTCTTTCCCAGCCGCACATGCTGCCTCCGGTCTGTCAGGAAGTCGATGATCCACCTGCAGAGGGAGTCAGGCATGTTGAGCAGGGAATCAAATCTAAAAGAAGATGAAGAAGATGATTGTAAAAAATTACATAAAATTCTGATGTTAAAACTTTGTTGACTGCTATACTGCAGCCCAGTCAGTCGCACAAAGCAACGACTGTGCGTCACTATCAGTGCTGAAATAGCCCATGGAGGAGACAAGATGTCCCCGACGATGACTGACTGACAGAACAGTGACTTGAAACTAGCACGTATTTGAGAAAGAATCATGACCAAAATTACCGGATGGAACCACTAGTACCATATTTGATCCTTTGAAATAGACATTGATTAAATTTCACTACAGGTACCCTTTAATGTTGCTGTCGGCTGTTATGTATGGAAATACCTGGGCGATGAATGATACAAGATGAAGTTGGCGAACACAGCTTTATTAAAGGACTATATACACAGCAGTACACAGCAGGCACCAGGGTGGGCATCCGGCATAAGAGGCTGAGCCATGGTGACTCACGCCTATATAGGACAGTACTGTGATGTGACAGGAAGTCCACGTCACCACACTGCACTTCACAATAAAGTGCCATTTCCCATAGACCACATTTCCTCCCCACCTTAGAAAGTCCAAAAACACACACACAATCAAACCCACCCCAATTTGGAACCTGAATCACACTCTAAAATAACATAAATTAATGTACTTAAATAGCCTAACACACTCACACAAAAAAAACTAAAATAGGACTGGTGGGTGGACTGCCACACAGCCTGCATGGCATAGTGGATTATTCTACCACCAAACTAAAAAGTCCTTCATTAAACTAAAAATCACAGCCGTGCTCCTAAACTAAGACGCAAACATATAAATGGCCCCATATCATAACCTGCAAACACATAGAACTACAAATAAAGTGCTACGGCACAGTCACTTGGGTGGAAAAGACAGGAGGCGTGCCCCTGGAGGCGGCAGGCCCCCGGAGTGATGGCTGATCTTCTGGACGACGGAGCCCAGATCCCACACCGCCATCACCGACTTCCATCCAGCCTCACCACAGGACACGCCACAGCTGGTTGGCATGCCTCATCGAGCCATCGGACAACCGGAAGCGTGTCGCTCCCAACTTCGCCACTATCCAAAGACGTGCTTGATGTTTTGCTGGCTGTCGTTTGACCCATCTTTGCTGTGGATGTTAATCAACCCAAACCAGAACCAAGTCCATAACCCAAAGTGGAATTTTACTCAGCCCAATGTGCTGCTGCTGAGCATGCGCTAATTCCATGCTCGTCGGTCTGGCCCCGTCCTCTTCTATAAAGGTTGTAGTCTACACCGCCATAGCTGCAGACCCCCCACCCAACTGTGGCCAAGTACTGGAGGCATCTGGGGCTAGTATGGTGTTGTTCATTGGCATGGGTACCAACACTGAGCGAGAATTGGTCGGCTTGAAAGTGAGGGTGTCCATGAGCTCTTCGTACCATTCACTCCCAGTGTCCATTTGGGGCAGGCGGGGTGATTTCTCCCATGGGTTCCCCCGGCAAGACAAACGGGACACCCTGGCGTAGTGATTCAAGCATCCACATCTACTACAATGTTTTCCTCTTGCCGGGCATTTCTTTGCTTTATGGCGGTGCGTCGTGGACCCACAACCCCTGCAATGGGAGTTTCCCAGGGCAAACCTTCAGCTGGCAGCATTGATTTCCAAATAATCTTTGTCCAAGCTATCCTCGTTATCAGGGTCTGCAACATTAGCTGAGGCGGGCGGTTCCGGCGGCTTCTGTGGCTGGCGACAATTTTGCTCCACACCTAGCTTATTAACAGCTTCCAACAGGAGAGCTAGCTCAACTGCTTCAGCTAACGTCAAGTTATTAGGCGCCACTAATAGCCAAGCACACAGTTCAGTGTTGCATGTGTGCTCTGCTAGTTGGTCATGTACCATCTCATCTTCAAGCGGTCCAAAACGACACTCACTGGCTCACTTCTTCAAGTCAATGACATACTGGTGGATAGGCTCACCTACACGCTGGCATCTCTGGTGAAAACAAATTCTCCAAACAGTCACACTGTCTGGGATGGAGAAACGTTTAATTAGCAGCTCCACAACTTCCTCATATGAGTCCGCCACACCAAGCGTCCGTGGGACCTGCCGGCCTTCAATTCCCAGGTTGTGGACGAGAAGCGCCTGCACCCTCAACTTATCGAGCTTTCCGAGGTCCAATGTGGTAATGTATGCTTGATAGGCCTCCAACCAATGCAGCCACAAAACTGGTGGTTCACCTGGGAGCTTGAGGAAGGGACGGAGTGGTGTAATGCACGCCACCATGAGTTAATCCTCAGTCGCCAAATGTTATGTATGGAAACACTCGGGTGATGAATGAGGTAAGATGAAGTTGGTGAACTTCTTCTTGGTTGTCCATCGATCCGATGATGACCATCCCTTATGTGTTAAGTCCTCTTCTTGCATGCACACAAAGATGGCTATTTAGGCCGATCCTCGATCGGCAGACACAGCTGCCGTAGGGGCAAGGAAACTACCCAGGTAATAACGCCTTTCTTCATGCCCGTGCTTCAGCTACATCAGCTCGCCTCTTCTCTTCAAAGTAGTCTCGCGCCTGGGTAGTGAGGGCGCACCAGCCTGGCCTGTCCATAGCCCGCAGCTCTAATTGTTTGGGAAGGATGCCAGTGTATCTGATGTTGAGCTTCATGCAGTCTTTGAATCTTTTGCATGGTCTGCCTTGGTTCCGCTTCCCAGAGCAGAGTTCGCTTTACATGAGCTGCTTGGGCAGCCTGTGGCCATCCATCCGGATCACATGACCAACCCATCAGAGCTGGGCTTTCAGAATCATTGCGTCGATGCTGGTCATCTCAGCTCTGTCCAGGACCTCAAGGTTTGCGACCCAGTCTTGCCAGTGAATGTTAATGATCATCTGTAGGCTTCTCATGTGGAAGCTCTCCATCTGCTTCAGGTGTTTTTTGTACACGGTCCATGTTTCTCATCCGTAGAGAAGCCTGGTGAGGACAATGGCCCTGTACACTTTGAGCTTCGTGGACAGCTGGATGTTGTGCTGGTTCAGGACGCGAGCTCGGAGACGACTGAGAGCTTGACCAGCCTTGCAGATTCTGGCGTTGATCTCCTTATCCAGGCTGCCATCATTGCTGATGGTGCTGCCGAGGTACTTAAAGTCATCTACCGTCTTCAATTGGGTACCCTCGATGGAGATAGAGGGGGGAGGGATGGTGGAGGCGGGTGCTGGTTGGAACAGTACCTCTGTCTTGCTGAGGCTGATGGTAAGACCAAAAAGGTGGGAGGCTTCTGCAAACTTATTCACAATGATCTGGAGATCAAACTCCGTGTGGGCCATGAGGGCACAGTCATCAGCAAAAAGCACTTCCAGGACAATCTTTTCTGCGACCTTGGTCTTAGCCTTCAGTTAGTGGAGGTCAAACAGTGAGCCATCAAGTCTGTATCGCAGGTATACCCCAAGGTCCAAGTCCCTGATGGCATGGCTGAGGACGCAAGAGAAAAAGAGGTTGAAAAGGACCGGGGCCAGAACGCATCCCTGCTTGACACCGTTGCTGATATTGAATGGCTGATATTGAATGGCTGATATTGAATGGTGAACACAGCTTTCTTAAAGAAATATATAGACAGCTGTACAGGGCAGGCACCAGCGTGGGCGTCCGGCATAAGAGGCAAAGCCATGGTGACAGGAAGTCCACATCACCACACTGCCCTTCACAATAAAATACCCTTTCCCATACACCACATCGGCCTCTTGACAGCCTCCCTGACCAGTTTTCTTCTCGTCTTTTCATAAATTTTGGAGGGACATCCAGTTCTTGGTAATGTCACTGTTGTGCCATATTTTCTCCTCTTGATGATGACTGTCTTCACTGTGTTTCAAGATTCAAAGATTTTATTTGTCAATTCTACCATACGTACAGGACATACAGGAGAATTGAAATGGTGTTTCTGTCTCTTTTCAGTGGTGTGTACAATATAAAAAAAAAGAAAAAGGAATAAGGATGAAAAAACAACAGCAGTCTATGTACAGTAATGCTACTCGTAGTGCAACTGGCAACAAAAGATAGACCCAGACATCCCATAGTGCAAATATCATCATCATCATCATCATAACAGTCTGTCGGCGGCAACAATGACTGTTTCATTTAGGTCTGATCAGATTCCTCCATGCAGCTCTGTCCTTCGCCTTCCGCTGCCAAGAACTCCTGACCTTGTTAACCCGGGTGACGTCCGAGCCGGTATGAGTTGCTTTCTGACTGACCATTTCATGAAAGTGCTTGCAAAGTATTTGAGTACTGCTAGCTTTTGCTGGACTAGCGGCACATTCTTGGCAGAAAGAGGTATTATCAGTGGCAAGGACAGGCCAAGACAAACTGACTCCAGTATCTGTTGCAGTGACTAACCAGATGATAGGTTTGTTTATCTCTGCTCTTTGTGTAGTGCATGTCATGATACACCGACTGGCAAAAGTCCACCGCAGACCTTGTGACAGATGTGCTTTTCTGCCAGGATGTCCAGTCTTGCCCCATGTAACTGGGAGTGGTCCACCACAGAAGTGTGACAGATATTGTTTTTAGTTCTGCCAGGATGCCCAGTTTCACCTTCCATGCCCTCAGAAGGGCAGGGTTGCCGCTTGAGTCGCCGACGGCCCAACCCATGAGACAGTTAGTGCTGGTTTTCCTGGTTATCCGGTAGCAAGCAAACCAATGCCTGACCTGACATAAAGTTAACGATAAATGATGATGAAACCCAGCAATCCTATATACATTCAATTCAATTCAATTCAACTTTATTTATATAGCGCCATTTCACAACAACAGTCATCTCATAGCACTATCAACTGTAGGGGGAACCCCAACAGTTGCAGAAAGACCCCAGCAATCAGGCAATCCCCTGTGAGCAAGCACTTGGTGACAGTGGAGAGGAAAAACTCCCTTTTAACAGGAAGAAACCTCCAGCAGAACCAGGCTCAGGGAGGGGCAGTCATCTGCTGTGACTGGCTGGGGGGTGGGGGGATAGAGAAGAAGAAAAGAACAGACATGTAGAGAGCAAACAGCACGATGGGGACTCAATCAATGGGAGAGAACAAACAAATGTTAATGACCAGCAAAAAAAATATTTCATTGAGAGTGAGGAAAGGAGTGAGGCCCAGTGCATTACTGGAGGTCCCCCGGCTGACTAAACCTATTAGCAGCATAACTAAGGGAGGGTTCAGAAACACATGATCCCTCCCTAATTGTAGGCTGTATCAAAAAGGTAGGTTTTAGCCCTATTCTTAAAAACAGAGATCTAGTCTGACTCCCGAATCCAGATTGGTAGCTGGTTCCACAGGAGAGGAGCTTGATAACTGAAGGCTCTGCCTCCCATTGTACTTTTGGAGATTCTAGGTATTACAAGTAATCCTGCATTTTGGGAGCGTAGTGCTCTGTTAGGATAATACGGTAGTATCAGATCTTTTAAATAAAAAGGAGCCTGATTGTTTAGAGCTTTGTAAGTAAGAAGAAGGATTTTAAACTTAATTCTAAACTCTATGGGAAGCCAATGAAGGGAGGCCAGAACCGGAGAGATATGATCTCTCTTTCTAGTACCTGTTAAAACTCTTGCTGCAGCATTTTGGATCAGCTGAAGACTTTTTAAAGATGTTTTAGGACAGCCTGATAAAAAAGAATTACAATAATCTAATCTCAAGCTAACAAAAGCGTGGATCAGTTTCTCGGCATCACTCTGAGACAAGATGCTCCTAATCTTGGCAATATTACGCAAATGATAGAAGGCAGTCTTAGAAACAAATTTAATATGTGAATTGAAGGACAGATCTTGATCAAAAATAATTCCAAGGTTCCTCACAGAGCTATTAAGAGAAAGAGTAACCGCATCCAAACTGAAAGTTTGATTTGGAAAGGAATTTCTAAGGTTTTTTGGACCAACAAGAATGACTTCAGTCTTATCTGAATTTAATAGCAGGAAATTACAAGTCATCCAAGCTTTGATTTCCTTAAGACAGGCTTCTAACTTGGCTAATTGATTACTATCATCTGGCTTCATTGACAGGTATAATTGTGTGTCATCTGCATAACAATGAAAATGTATACAGTGCTTTCTAATAATGTTGCCTAACGGAAGCATATATAAACTAAAAAGAGTAGGGCCTAGCACAGATCCCTGTGGAACTCCATGACTAAGCTTTGAGTTGAAAGAAAACTCATTATTTACATGAACAAACTGGAACCTATCAGATAAATAAGATCTAAACCACTGCAACGAAGTTCCATTAAGTCCAACATAGTGTTCTAATCTATCAAGTAGAATATTATGATCGATAGTATCAAAAGCTGCACTAAGGTCTAAAAGGACAAGTACAGAAACCAGTCCATTATCAGATGCGATGAGGAGGTCGTTAGTGACCTTTGCTAAGGCTGTTTCAGTACTATGATGGATTCTAAACCCAGATTGAAACTCTTCAAGTAAACCATTTCCCTGCAGGTTGGTCAAATAATTGCGTAGCAACAACTCTTTCTAAGATTTTTGAAATGAAGGGGAGATTAGAGATTGATCTATAGTTAGCTAAAGCTCCTGGATCTAGCGTTGGCTTTTTGAGTAAGGGTTTAATTACAGCCGTTTTAAAAGCCTGTGGTACATGGCCTAAAGTTAATGAAGAATTGATTATATGAAGAATAAAGCTACCAATAAGTGGGAAGACTTCTTTAAATAACCTGGTAGGAATAGGGTCTAAAAGACAAGTTGAGGGTTTGGATGAGGAAACTATTTTGTCTAACTCACAAAGGTCGATTGGAGTAAACTCATCAAGACAGACATCAATAGAAGGAGTTGTAGTAGTTACAGTATTTAAGTTAACTGTGGGAAGAATCTGATTGATTTTATCTCTGATGGATGAAATTTTATTATTGAAAAAGTTCATAAAGTCCTGACTAGTAAGCTCTAAGGGAATGCTAGGATTGACAGAGTCCTGACTCTTTGTCAACCTGGCTACAGTGCTGAAAAGAAACCTGGGATTATTCTTGTTCTCTTCTATTAATGCAGAGTAATAACTCGTTCTAGCTTTTCTAAGAGATTTTTTATAAATTAAAAGATGATTTCTCCAAGCTAAATAGATTTCATCTAAATTAGTGGAGCGCCATTTTCTTTCTAATTGACGAGTCTTCTGTTTTAAGCTACGAGTTTCTGTGTTGAACCAAGGAGTTAGAAATCTCTGATTAGACTTTTTCTTTTTTAAGGGGGCCACCAAGTCTAGAGTCTGATGCAGAGAAGCTGTAACACTATCCACCATGTTATCAATCACAGAAGGAGCAAGCTGTCTATAGCTTATTTCCATTGTGTTGACACATGGCATAGTGGAAACAATCTGCATAAATTTGGTAACAGCATCATCTGAGAGGCATCTACTGTAATAATATTTTTCTTTAGGAGCCAAATAGTCAGAAATAATAAAATCAAAGGTTAACAGACAATGGTCTGACAGTACAGGGTTATGAGGAGACACTACAAGATTTTCTATTTCTATGCCATATGTCAGAACAAGGTCCAATGTATGATGGAGGTAATGAGTAGAATTTCCTACTTTCTGAGAAAACCCAATCGAGTCTAATATTGAATTAAATGCCACATTAAGGCAGTCACTATCTACATCCACATGTATATTAAAGTCCCCTACTATAATTATTCTATCAGATTTCAGCACTAAATCAGCTAAGAAATCAGCAAATTCGGATAAAAATTCTGAGTAGGTTGATGGGGGACGATAAACTATGGCAAATAAAATTGGGTTTAACCTAAAATTGCTAAAGTGCCCAATACTGAGGAACAGGCCCTCAAAGGAATTATAACATGTTTTTTGCTTTACATTAACTAGTAATTTGGAATGGTAAATTGTTGCTACTCCTCTTCCACGACCAGAACTTCTGGGATTTTGACAGTTTAAATAACCAGAGGGAGTTGATTCATTTAAACCAACATAATCCTCTTGCCCTAACCAAGTCTCTGTAAGGGATATTAAATCAATCTGATGATCAATTAACAGATCATGGACTAACAGAGACTTGGGAGTTAGAGACCTAATATTTAATAAACCACATTTAATTTTTAAATTATGAGGAGGAACAGAGGCCAAATCATTCAATTTAGAGGCTTTATGTTTAATTTGAGTTTTACCAATATTTTGCTTAATCACTTTGGGATGCTTATATATTATATTTTTATTTACTTTGGAGGGAGCAGACAATGATTCTCTGATGGGGAAGACAGGGGCTAAGCTGAGGGGTGGCGGATGAAGAGGAGCTGCAGAGAGGCGTGTCAGACTGCGACTATGCTTCCTGGTCCCAACTCTGAGTAGTCAAGGTTTTGGAAATTTGGATAAAAAAGATGCCAGATTGTTAGATAAATGAGAAGCACCATCCAAAGTGGGATGAATGCTTTCTCGTCTCATAAGACCAGGTTTTCCCCAAAAAGAGCTCCAATTGTCAAAGTAGCCCACGTCATTTGCAGGACACCACACAGACAGCCAGCGGTTCAAGGATGATGAGCCGCTAAACATGTCATCACTGGTCAGATTGGGGAGGGGCCCAGAGAATACTACAGTGGCAGACATCGTTTTTGAAAAGTCACACACCGATTCTACATTGTTTCATGACTTCCGACTGCCGGAGACGGATGTCATTAATGCCAGCGTGAATAACAAGTGTGGAGTATTTACAGTTACTTTTAGCCAGCATTTTCAAATTTGACTCGATGTCGCCTGCTCTGGCCCCAGGAATGCATTTGACTATGGCCGCTGGAGTCTCTAGGTTCACGTTTCTGACTACAGAGTCACCAATGATCAGAGTTTTTTCCACAGCGGGTGTGTTGCTGAGTGGGGAAAAACGATTAGAAATGTGAACAGGTTGGTGGTGTACCGGGGCTTTGCGACTAGGCTTCCTTCTCACCGTCACCCACCCTGTCTCCTCGCTGCTGAGGCGAGCCAGAGGACCGCTAACAGGGGGGCCTAAGCTAGCTAGCTCCGCTGCAGCTAAGGGGCGTCCGTCAAGAGTAACTGGCGCAGACGGTGTTTCAATGCAGCGGAGCCGGGATTCCAAATCAGACAACCTCGCCTCAAGCGCCTCAAAAAGACAACATTTATTACATTTACCGTTATCACTAAAAGAGGCAGAGGTGTAGCTAAACATCTGACAGAGAGAGCACACCAGAGGAGGAGAGGAAGGAGAGCTAGTAGCCATCGCTAGTGGCTAACCCAAAGCTCAGGAGAGTGAGGAGAGCAAACCACACAGACAGACGCAAACCACACAGACAGACAATATCCTATATCCTATACAGTATATAACAGTTTCATGGTATATTTAATGCCTTTGAAATTCTTTTGTAACCTTCTCCTGACTGATACCTTTGAACAGTGAGATCCCTTTGATGCTTTGGAAGCTCTCTGCAGACCATGGCTTGTGGGATAAGATGTGACAACAAAAATGTCAGGAAACGCCTACTAGAACAGCTGAACTTTAGTTGGGGTTAATCAGAGGTACTTTAAATGGTGAAAGATTCAATTCAATTCAATTCAATTCAACTTTATTTATATAGCGCCATTTCACAACAACAGTCATCTCATAGCACTATCAACTGTAGGGAGGACCCCCACAGTTGCAGAAAGACCCCAGCAATCAGGCGATCCCCTGTGAGCAAGCACTTGGCGACGGTGGAGAGGAAAAACTCCCTTTTAACAGGAAGAAACCTCCAGCAGAACCAGGCTCAGGGAGGGGCAGTCATCTGCTGCGACTGGCTGGGGGGTGAGGGGACAGAGAAGAAGAAAAGAACAGACATGTAGAGAGCAAACAGCACGATGGGGACTCAATCTATGGGAGAGAACAAACAAATGTTAATGACCAGCAAAAAAAAAAATATTTCATAGAGAGTGAGGAAAGGAGTGAGGCCCAGTGCATTACTGGAGGTCCCCCGGCTGACTAAACCTATTAGCAGCATAACTAAGAGAGGGTTCAGAAACACATGATCCCTCCCTAATTGTAGGCTATATCAAAAAGGTAGGTTTTAGCCCTATTCTTAAAAACAGAGATCGAGTCTGACTCCCGAATCCAGATTGGCAGCTGATTCCACAGGAGAGGAGCTTGATAACTGAAGGCTCTGCCTCCCATTGTACTTTTGGAGATTCTAGGTATTACAAGTAAACCTGCATTTTGGGAGCGTAGTGCTCTGTTAGGATGATACGGTAGTATCAGATCTTTTAAATAAAAAGGAGCCTGATTGTTTAGAGCTTTGTAAGTAAGAAGAAGGATTTTAAACTTAATTCTAAACTCTATGGGAAGCCAATGAAGGGAGGCCAGAACCGGAGAGATATGATCTCTCTTTCTAGTACCTGTTAAAACTCTTGCTGCAGCATTTTGGATCAGCTGAAGACTTTTTAAAGATGTTTTAGGACAGCCTGATAAAAAAGAATTACAATAATCTAATCTCGAGCTAACAAAAGCGTGGATCAGCTTCTCAGCATCACTCTGAGACAAGATGCTCCTAATCTTGGCAATATTACGCAAATGATAGAAGGCAGTCTTAGAAACAAATTTAATATGTGAATTGAAGGACAAATCCTGATCAAAAATAACTCCAAGGTTCCTCACAGAGCTATTAAGAGAAAGAGTAACTGCATCCAAACTGAAAGTTTGATTTGGAAAGGAATTTCTAAGGTTTTTTGGACCAACAAGAATGACTTCAGTCTTATCTGAATTTAATAGCAGGAAATTACAAGTCATCCAAACTTTGATTTCCTTAAGACAGGCTTCTAACTTGGCTAATTGATTAGTATCATCTGGCTTCATTGACAGGTATAATTGTGTGTCATCTGCATAACAGTGAAAATGTATACAGTGCTTTCTAATAATGTTGCCTAACGGAAGCATATATAAACTAAAAAGAGTAGGGCCAAGCACAGATCCCTGTGGAACTCCATGACTAAGCTTTGAGCTGAGAGAAAACTCATCATTTACATGAACAAACTGGAACCTATCAGATAAATAAGATCTAAACCACTGCAACGAAGTTCCATTAAGTCCAACATAGTGTTCTAATCTATCAAGTAGAATATTATGATCAATAGTATCAAAAGCTGCACTAAGATCTAAAAGGACAAGTACAGAAACTAGTCCATTATCAGATGCAATGAGGAGGTCGTTAGTGACCTTCGCTAAGGCTGTTTCAGTGCTATGATGGATTCTAAACCCAGATTGAAACTCCTCAAATAAACCATTTCCCTGCAGGTGGTCAAATAATTGCGTAGCAACAACTCTTTCTAAGATTTTTGAAATGAAAGGGAGATTAGAGATTGGTCTATAGTTAGCTAAAGCTCCTGGATCTAGTGTTGGCTTTTTGAGTAAGGGTTTAATTACAGCCGTTTTAAAAGCCTGCGGTACATGGCCTAAAGTTAATGAAGAATTGATTATATGAAGAATAAAGCTACCAATAAGTGGGAAGACTTCTTTAAATAACCTGGTAGGAATAGGGTCTAAAAGACAAGTTGAAGGTTTGGATGAGGAAACTATTTTGTCTAACTCACAAAGGTCGATTGGAGTAAACTCATCAAGACAGACATCAATAGAAGGAGTTGTAGTAGTTACAGTATTTAAGTTAACTGTGGGAAGAATCTGATTGATTTTATCTCTGATGGATGAAATTTTATTATTGAAAAAGTTCATAAAGTCCTGACTAGTAAGCTCTAAGGGAATGCTAGGACTGACAGAGTCCTGACTCTTTGTCAACCTGGCTACAGTACTGAAAAGAAACCTGGGATTATTCTTGTTCTCTTCTATTAATGCAGAGTAATAACTCGTTCTAGCTTTTCTAAGAGATTTTTTATAAATTAAAAGATGATTTCTCCAAGCTAAATAGATTTCATCTAAATTAGTAGAGCGCCATTTTCTTTCTAATTGACGAGTCTTCTGTTTTAAGCTACGAGTTTCTGTGTTGAACCAAGGAGTTAAAAATCTCTGATTAGACTTTTTCTTTTTTAAGGGGGCCACCAAGTCTAGAGCCTGATGCAGAGAAGCTGAAACACCAACCACCATGTTATCAATTACAGAAGGAGCAAGCTGTCTATAGCTTATTTCCGTTGTGTTGACACATGGCATAGAGGAAACAATCTGCATAAATTTGGAAACAGCATCATCTGAGAGGCATCTACTGTGATAATATTTTTCTTTAGGAGCCAAATAGTCAGAAATAGTAAAATCAAAGGTTAACAGACAATGGTCTGACAGTACAGGGTTATGAGGAGACACTACAAGATTTTCTATTTCTATGCCATATGTCAGAACAAGGTCCAATGTATGGTGGAGGTAATGAGTAGAATTTCCTACTTTCTGAGAAAACCCAATCGAATCTAATATTGAATTAAAAGCCACATTAAGGCAGTCACTATCTACATCCACATGTATATTAAAGTCCCCTACTATAATTATTCTATCAGATTTCAGCACTAAATCAGCTAAGAAATCAGCAAATTCGGATAAAAATTCTGAATAGGTTGATGGGGGACGATAAACTATGGCAAATAAAATTGGGTTTAACCTGGAATTGCTAAAGTGCCCAACACTGAGGACCAGGCCCTCAAAGGAATTATAACATGTTTTTTGCTTTACATTAACTAGTAATTTGGAATGGTAAATTGATGCTACTCCTCCTCCACGACCAGAACTTCTGGGATTTTGACAGTTTAAATAACCAGAGGGAGTTGATTCATTTAAACCAACATAATCCTCTTGCCCTAACCAAGTCTCTGTAAGGGAAATTAAATCAATCTGATGATCAATTAACAGATCATGGACTAACAGAGACTTGGGAGTTAGAGACCTAATATTTAATAAACCACATTTAATTTTTAAATTATGAGGAGGAACAGAGGCCAAATCATTCAATTTAGAGGCTTTATGTTTAATTTGAGTTTTACCAATATTTTGCTTTATCACTTTGGGATGCTTATACATTATATTTTTATTTACTTTGGAGGGAGCAGACAACGATTCTCTGATGGGGAAGACAGGGGCTAAGCTGAGGGGTGGCGGATGAAGAGGAGCTGCAGAGAGGCGTGTAAGACTGCGACTCTGCTTCCTGGTCCCAACTCTGAGTAGTCAAGGTTTTGGAAATTTGGATAAAAAAGATGCCAGATTGTTAGATAAATGAGAAGCACCATCCAAAGTGGGATGAATGCTGTCTCGTCTCATAAGACCAGGTTTTCCCCAAAAAGAGCTCCAATTGTCAATGTAGCCCACGTCATTTTTAGGACACCACACAGACAGCCAGCGGTTCAAGGATGACGAGCGACTAAACATGTCATCACTGGTCAGATTGGGGAGGGGCCCAGAGAATACTACAGTGGCAGACATCGTTTTTGAAAAGTCACACACCGATTCTACATTGTTTCATGACTTCCGACTGCCGGAGACGGATGTCATTAATGCCAGCGTGAATAACAAGTGTGGAGTATTTACAGTTACTTTTAGCCAGCATTTTCAAATTTGACTCGATGTCGCCTGCTCTGGCCCCAGGAATGCATTTGACTATGGCCGCTGGAGTCTCTAGGTTCACGTTTCTGACTACAGAGTCACCAATGATCAGAGTTTTTTCCACAGCGGGTGTGTTGCTGAGTGGGGAAAAACGATTAGAAATGTGAACAGGTTGGTGGTGTACCGGGGCTTTGCGACTAGGCTTCCTTCTCACCGTCACCCACCCTGTCTCCTCGCTGCTGAGGCGAGCCAGAGGACCGCTAACAGGGGGGCCTAAGCTAGCTAGCTCCGCTGCAGCTAAGGGGCGTCCGTCAAGAGTAACTGGCGCAGACGGTGTTTCAATGCAGCGGAGCCGGGATTCCAAATCAGACAACCTCGCCTCAAGCGCCTCAAAAAGACAACATTTATTACATTTACCGTTATCACTAAAAGAGGCAGAGGTGTAGCTAAACATCTGACAGAGAGAGCACACCAGAGGAGGAGAGGAAGGAGAGCTAGTAGCCATCGCTAGTGGCTAACCCAAAGCTCAGGAGAGTGAGGAGAGCAAACCACACAGACAGACGCAAACCACACAGACAGACAATATCCTATATCCTATACAGTATATAACAGTTTCATGGTATATTTAATGCCTTTGAAATTCTTTTGTAACCTTCTCCTGACTGATACCTTTGAACAGTGAGATCCCTTTGATGCTTTGGAAGCTCTCTGCAGACCATGGCTTGTGGGATAAGATGTGACAACAAAAATGTCAGGAAACGCCTACTAGAACAGCTGAACTTTAGTTGGGGTTAATCAGAGGTACTTTAAATGGTGAAAGATTCAATTCAATTCAATTCAATTCAACTTTATTTATATAGCGCCATTTCACAACAACAGTCATCTCATAGCACTATCAACTGTAGGGAGGACCCCCACAGTTGCAGAAAGACCCCAGCAATCAGGCGATCCCCTGTGAGCAAGCACTTGGCGACGGTGGAGAGGAAAAACTCCCTTTTAACAGGAAGAAACCTCCAGCAGAACCAGGCTCAGGGAGGGGCAGTCATCTGCTGCGACTGGCTGGGGGGTGAGGGGACAGAGAAGAAGAAAAGAACAGACATGTAGAGAGCAAACAGCACGATGGGGACTCAATCTATGGGAGAGAACAAACAAATGTTAATGACCAGCAAAAAAAAAAATATTTCATAGAGAGTGAGGAAAGGAGTGAGGCCCAGTGCATTACTGGAGGTCCCCCGGCTGACTAAACCTATTAGCAGCATAACTAAGAGAGGGTTCAGAAACACATGATCCCTCCCTAATTGTAGGCTATATCAAAAAGGTAGGTTTTAGCCCTATTCTTAAAAACAGAGATCGAGTCTGACTCCCGAATCCAGATTGGCAGCTGATTCCACAGGAGAGGAGCTTGATAACTGAAGGCTCTGCCTCCCATTGTACTTTTGGAGATTCTAGGTATTACAAGTAAACCTGCATTTTGGGAGCGTAGTGCTCTGTTAGGATGATACGGTAGTATCAGATCTTTTAAATAAAAAGGAGCCTGATTGTTTAGAGCTTTGTAAGTAAGAAGAAGGATTTTAAACTTAATTCTAAACTCTATGGGAAGCCAATGAAGGGAGGCCAGAACCGGAGAGATATGATCTCTCTTTCTAGTACCTGTTAAAACTCTTGCTGCAGCATTTTGGATCAGCTGAAGACTTTTTAAAGATGTTTTAGGACAGCCTGATAAAAAAGAATTACAATAATCTAATCTCGAGCTAACAAAAGCGTGGATCAGCTTCTCAGCATCACTCTGAGACAAGATGCTCCTAATCTTGGCAATATTACGCAAATGATAGAAGGCAGTCTTAGAAACAAATTTAATATGTGAATTGAAGGACAAATCCTGATCAAAAATAACTCCAAGGTTCCTCACAGAGCTATTAAGAGAAAGAGTAACTGCATCCAAACTGAAAGTTTGATTTGGAAAGGAATTTCTAAGGTTTTTTGGACCAACAAGAATGACTTCAGTCTTATCTGAATTTAATAGCAGGAAATTACAAGTCATCCAAACTTTGATTTCCTTAAGACAGGCTTCTAACTTGGCTAATTGATTAGTATCATCTGGCTTCATTGACAGGTATAATTGTGTGTCATCTGCATAACAGTGAAAATGTATACAGTGCTTTCTAATAATGTTGCCTAACGGAAGCATATATAAACTAAAAAGAGTAGGGCCAAGCACAGATCCCTGTGGAACTCCATGACTAAGCTTTGAGCTGAGAGAAAACTCATCATTTACATGAACAAACTGGAACCTATCAGATAAATAAGATCTAAACCACTGCAACGAAGTTCCATTAAGTCCAACATAGTGTTCTAATCTATCAAGTAGAATATTATGATCAATAGTATCAAAAGCTGCACTAAGATCTAAAAGGACAAGTACAGAAACTAGTCCATTATCAGATGCAATGAGGAGGTCGTTAGTGACCTTCGCTAAGGCTGTTTCAGTGCTATGATGGATTCTAAACCCAGATTGAAACTCCTCAAATAAACCATTTCCCTGCAGGTGGTCAAATAATTGCGTAGCAACAACTCTTTCTAAGATTTTTGAAATGAAAGGGAGATTAGAGATTGGTCTATAGTTAGCTAAAGCTCCTGGATCTAGTGTTGGCTTTTTGAGTAAGGGTTTAATTACAGCCGTTTTAAAAGCCTGCGGTACATGGCCTAAAGTTAATGAAGAATTGATTATATGAAGAATAAAGCTACCAATAAGTGGGAAGACTTCTTTAAATAACCTGGTAGGAATAGGGTCTAAAAGACAAGTTGAAGGTTTGGATGAGGAAACTATTTTGTCTAACTCACAAAGGTCGATTGGAGTAAACTCATCAAGACAGACATCAATAGAAGGAGTTGTAGTAGTTACAGTATTTAAGTTAACTGTGGGAAGAATCTGATTGATTTTATCTCTGATGGATGAAATTTTATTATTGAAAAAGTTCATAAAGTCCTGACTAGTAAGCTCTAAGGGAATGCTAGGACTGACAGAGTCCTGACTCTTTGTCAACCTGGCTACAGTACTGAAAAGAAACCTGGGATTATTCTTGTTCTCTTCTATTAATGCAGAGTAATAACTCGTTCTAGCTTTTCTAAGAGATTTTTTATAAATTAAAAGATGATTTCTCCAAGCTAAATAGATTTCATCTAAATTAGTAGAGCGCCATTTTCTTTCTAATTGACGAGTCTTCTGTTTTAAGCTACGAGTTTCTGTGTTGAACCAAGGAGTTAAAAATCTCTGATTAGACTTTTTCTTTTTTAAGGGGGCCACCAAGTCTAGAGCCTGATGCAGAGAAGCTGAAACACCAACCACCATGTTATCAATTACAGAAGGAGCAAGCTGTCTATAGCTTATTTCCGTTGTGTTGACACATGGCATAGAGGAAACAATCTGCATAAATTTGGAAACAGCATCATCTGAGAGGCATCTACTGTGATAATATTTTTCTTTAGGACCCAAATAGTCAGAAATAGTAAAATCAAAGGTTAACAGACAATGGTCTGACAGTACAGGGTTATGAGGAGACACTACAAGATTTTCTATTTCTATGCCATATGTCAGAACAAGGTCCAATGTATGGTGGAGGTAATGAGTAGAATTTCCTACTTTCTGAGAAAACCCAATCGAATCTAATATTGAATTAAAAGCCACATTAAGGCAGTCACTATCTACATCCACATGTATATTAAAGTCCCCTACTATAATTATTCTATCAGATTTCAGCACTAAATCAGCTAAGAAATCAGCAAATTCGGATAAAAATTCTGAATAGGTTGATGGGGGACGATAAACTATGGCAAATAAAATTGGGTTTAACCTGGAATTGCTAAAGTGCCCAACACTGAGGACCAGGCCCTCAAAGGAATTATAACATGTTTTTTGCTTTACATTAACTAGTAATTTGGAATGGTAAATTGATGCTACTCCTCCTCCACGACCAGAACTTCTGGGATTTTGACAGTTTAAATAACCAGAGGGAGTTGATTCATTTAAACCAACATAATCCTCTTGCCCTAACCAAGTCTCTGTAAGGGAAATTAAATCAATCTGATGATCAATTAACAGATCATGGACTAACAGAGACTTGGGAGTTAGAGACCTAATATTTAATAAACCACATTTAATTTTTAAATTATGAGGAGGAACAGAGGCCAAATCATTCAATTTAGAGGCTTTATGTTTAATTTGAGTTTTACCAATATTTTGCTTTATCACTTTGGGATGCTTATACATTATATTTTTATTTACTTTGGAGGGAGCAGACAACGATTCTCTGATGGGGAAGACAGGGGCTAAGCTGAGGGGTGGCGGATGAAGAGGAGCTGCAGAGAGGCGTGTAAGACTGCGACTCTGCTTCCTGGTCCCAACTCTGAGTAGTCATGGTTTTGGAAATTTGGATAAAAAAGATGCCAGATTGTTAGATAAATGAGAAGCACCATCCAAAGTGGGATGAATGCTGTCTCGTCTCATAAGACCAGGTTTTCCCCAAAAAGAGCTCCAATTGTCAATGTAGCCCACGTCATTTTTAGGACACCACACAGACAGCCAGCGGTTCAAGGATGACGAGCGACTAAACATGTCATCACTGGTCAGATTGGGGAGGGGCCCAGAGAATACTACAGTGGCAGACATCGTTTTTGCAAAGTCACACACCGATTCTATATTAAGTTTAGTGACTTCCGACTGCCGGAGACGGATGTCATTAATGCCGGCGTGAATAACAATTGTGGAATATTTACAGTTACTTTTAGCCAGCATTTTCAAATTTGACTCGATGTCGCCTGCTCTGGCCCCAGGAATGCATGTGACTATGGCCGATGGAGTCTCTAGGTTCACGTTTCTGACTACAGAGTCGCCAATGATCAGAGTTTTTTCCTCAGCGGGTGTGTCGCTGAGCGGGGAAAAACGATTAGAAACGTGAACAGGTTGGTGGTGAACCGGGGCTTTGCGACTAGGCTTCCTTCTCACCGTCACCCACCCAGTCTCCTCGCTGCTGAGGAGAGCCGGGGAACCGCTCACAGGGGGGCCTAAGCTAGCTAGCTCCGCTGCAGCTAATGGGCGTCCGTCGAGATTAACTGGCGCAGACGGTGTTTCAATGCAGCGGAGCCGGGATTCCAAATCAGACAACCTCGCCTCGAGCGCCTCAAAAAGACAACATTTATTACATTTACCGTTATCACTAAAAGAGGCAAAGGTGTAGCTAAACATCTGACAGAGAGAGCACACCAGAGGAGGAGAGGAAAGAGAGCTAGTAGCCATAGCTAGTGGCTCGAGAGCTGGAGAGCAAACCACACAGGCAGACAGCAAAACAGGAAGTGACGATACGTTACCACAAGGAAGTGACGATCCTTGTGTGAAAAGATGTGTGCTGACTCCCATTTAACATGAGTTTGAATATGATTGGTTAATTCTGAACACAGCCACATCCCCAGTTATAAGAGGGTTATAAGAGGGTGTGCATATTTATGCAACCAGGTTATTGTACGTTTTTTTTATTTTTCCCCTTAAAAGATTTCAGTTTGTTTATCAATTGGGTTGTATAGGTTATAGGTCACATTAATGGTGGAAAAAGTTTTGAAATGATTTATCTTCGACTCATTTTTTTTACATCACAAAAATCTGGCATTTGAGCAGGGGTGTGTGTCTATGTCTCTGTGTGTGTGTGTGTGTGTGTGTGTGTACAGTGGTGTGAAAAAGTGTTTGCCCCCTTCCTGATTTTTCTTTTTTTTTGTATGTTTGTCACACTTAAATGTTTCACATCATCAAACAAATTTAAATATTAGACTGTGGTGGCACTGAGTGGGGGGGGTTCTCCACCCAGAGTGTGTGTGGGGGGGTTCTCCACCCAGAGTCAGAAGTCAGTGGGGGGGCGGGGGTAGAGGACTGAAGGAGGAAGTGGCACTGGGGGGTTTCAGATGTAACAGAAAGGGCAAACTGCATCCCTGGGAGTCAGGAGACACCGGAGTTCACTAGAGAGGGAGTGAGAAGAATTGTTCGTGTTCTGTAATGTTAATGTGCCAGACAGGCTCTGTGTAACGTGTGTATTGTCTTTGACTCCCTGGGCCTCATGGGGCAGAAATAAAGTGGTATAAAAGGAGGCGCCCAGAGACACCAGGAAAAGTTTTCTGTGTTTTATGTTGGAAGGTGAATAACGTTCGTGTGTCGTCTAGCTTGCTGTCTCGTCTGCTTTCATCTTCCACATTGGTGACCCTAAGACGTGAAATAGAGAATGAGCTGAGGACCGCCCTGGAGAAAACCCAGAGGGAGAACACCAGCGCGGCATGTGCTGTCACAGTCAAGCTCCCGGACTTCTGGCTTCACAATCCAGCCGCTTGGTTTCTACACGTGGAAGCCCAGTTTGCACTCTGTGGGATCTCCACAGACGACACCAAATATTATCATATGGTCGCTGCGCTGGATGTGCACGCCACACAGCAAGTAATGAGCCTGATCCAGGAGCCGCCAGCCCAGGGGAAATACAACGCACTCAAGCAGATGCTGCTTCAACGTTATACACTGTCGGACAGTGAGAGAGCAGAAAAACTCCTCACGTGCTCACAATTGGGTGACAGATCAGCTGTGGAGCTGATGGAGAGTATGTTAGCGCTGAGGGGGAAGGATGACAAACACTTCCTGTTCACCCACCTCTTCCTCAGGAACCTACCAGCTACAGCAAGAGCGATCCTGGCCAACTCATCGCTGCTGGTGGCCAAGAACTACCACGCCCTGGTGCGAACAGAGCTCTCAGCGTGCACGCAACGACACCAGCAGCCATGAAGGACTCCAGTGAGGTCGAGGAGCCATTGGGGTGGCTGGGACGGATGCCAAGAGATGGAGGAACGGGACACTCTGTTGCTATCACCGCCGGTTTGGCTCGAATGCCCAACGCTGTCTGCCACCGTGCCAATTCAAGAAGCCAGGAAAACGGCACAGCCAGCAGTCAGTAGCAGCTGCGACCACTGGTGACAGGAACAAGCTGCTTTTCATCACAGACACACATTTGGGGAGATGTTTCTTGGTGGATTCCAGCTCCCAGAACAGCCTCATTCTGCTGGTCAGCGCGGACAGGTCGGCAGAAGGCTGCAGCCCTGAGCTTACGGCCACCAACGGATCCAACATCAGGATGTTGGCGAACGAATGTTGACAGTATGCTTACACGGACACAATTACCAGTGGGACTTCATGGTAGCTGCATGTTCTGTCCCCATTTTGCGGGCTGATTTTTTATGTGCTTACGGATTGTTAGTCGATGTTGCTAACAGACGTTTAGTGGATGCTGTCTCTTTTTCCTCCTTGCCCTGCACAGCTCAGGGAGTTGGGCCAACAACACATGCTAACATTATAGCTTCAGGGCGTAAGTACCAGCATTTGCTTTCACAGTTCCCAGCACTCATGGTTCCGACTTTTTCTGCTATGGTAACCAAACACGGGGTCGAGCATTTCATAACAACAAAAGGTCCGCCGGTGTTCGCGCCCTCGGCACCAGGATGTGGTTAAGCTGGCCAGCGCGCACAAGTAGTTCGCTAACTTAGAGCAACTGGGCATTGTTAGGCACGCCAACAGCCCGTTGGCATCTCTGCTACACATGGTGCCCAAGGCCAATGGGTCATGGAGACCGTGCGGCAATTTCCGGCGCTTGAACAACACCACAGAACATGATCGGTATCCCATCCCGCACATCCAGGATTTTTCCGTACATCTGGCCGGGACGTGTGTTTTTTCGAAAGTGGATCTGGTCCGTGGTTACCACCAGGTCCCAGAGCATGAGGAGGACGTCCCAAAACAGCGGTAATAACTCCTTTTGGCCTTTTCAAGTTTTTACGCATGCCATTTGGGTTAAAGGGCACAGCACAAACCTTCCAAAGAATGATGGACGCGGTGCTCTGTGACCTGCCTTTCATTTATGTCTACTTAGATGACATTTTGGTGGCTAGTGTGTCCAAGGAGGAGCACCTCGCCCACCTCAAACTAGTTTTCCAGAGGTTGGAAGTGCACGAGCTTATCGTTAACCCGGCAAAGTGCCAGTACGGTGTGCCACAGACCGTGAGGGCCCTACAGGAATTTTTGGGCATGGTAAACTTTTACAACCGTTTCCTCCCCGGGGCAGCCTAGCTGCTATAGCCGTTGTACGCCGCGCTCAAAAAAAAGAAGCCCGCGGAAAACATCGACTGGACCCCCGAGCGAGTCCAGGCTTTTGCAGACGTCAAAATAGCACTCACTAACACCGCCTTGCTAGCCCACCCTGCCCCGTCAGCGCGGATAGCACTCACCACGGACGCATCTGATGTTGCCATGGGGCAGTGGTGGAGCAGTACATCTCTGGTTCGTGGCAGCCGCTCGCATTTTTCAGCCGTACTTTGCACAACAACGAATGCAAATACAGTACATTTGATAGAGAGTTGTTGGCCCTCCACCTGGCGATGCACCACTTCCAGTTTTGGCTAGAAGGGCACGAGTTCACCGCATTCGCTGATCATAAACTGCTAATGTACACAATGTCCAAAGTCTTGGAACCGTGGTCGGCCTGGCAGCAATGACATTTGGCTGCGATCTCAGAGTTCACGACCGACATTCAACACATAGCCGGTAAGCTTAATGGCGTAGCCGATTGCCTGTCACACACGTTAGTCTCCTTGCTCTACATGGGAATAGATGTCCCAAAAGGAGCAAAACGGGGACGCAGATGTTTGCGCACTCCAGTCCGCGCCTACGGGGTTAAAATTGGAGAACAGAGTGGTGCAAGAAGGGTGCCCCCCTTGCTCTGCGACGTCTACACCGGTCGCCCACGCCTGGTGGTTCCAAGCTCTTGGCGTCGCCGCACTTTTGAGTCAGTCCACTCCCTTTCACATCCTGGCATGCATGCCTTGGTTAAACTGGTGGGCGTGAAATTTGTCTGGCCTCACTTACGCAGGGACGTGAAAGAGTGGGCTGCAGCGTGCGTCGCGTGCCAGCGGGCCAAAGTGCATAAGCACACCAAAGCCCCCCTCGAGCCATTTCAAATCCCGTCCAGGAGGTTCGACCACATCCACATGAATTTGGTGGGCTCCCTCCCACCATTTCAAGGTTTCACACACCTTTTGACAATCATGGACCGTATGACGCGTTAGCCTGAAGTGGTCCTGCTAGCTTCCACCATGTCCACAGAAGTGGCTCGTGCCTTTTTGTTGGCTTGGGTTGCACGGTTTGGATCCTTGTCGGACATCACTTTCGACAGGGGTCCGCAATTCGTTTCGGAACTCTGGTCCATGATAGCCCAGAGCCTGGGGATCAAAAACCACCGCGTACAACCCCCAGGCTAACGGGTTATGTGAACGTTTTCATAGGTTGCTTAAAGCAGCACTCAGAGCTTCACTCACGGATGCAAATTGGGTCGACCGCCTGCCCTGGGTCCTATTAGGGTTGCGCTCTACGCCTAAGGAGGATTTGGTAGCATCCCCGGCAGAACTCATTTTTTCTCAGCCGCTGCGGATGCCCGGGGAATTTTTACCGGAAAACCCCGCACCCGGGACCGACCCACCTGCACAATTTTTTTTAAAGTACAGAGGGTGCTAGCGTGCCAGGTCCGGACCACCACTGTTTTCCCTACACCTTCGTCCCAAAGAGCTTACAGAGTGCCAAGTTTGTTTTTGTCAGGCATGATGCACTCAGAACCCCGCTGCACCCACCGTATGACGGACCGTTCAGAGTGCTGGAAACTGAGGTAAAGCATTTTGTGTTAGACTTGGAGGGGTGGGGGCGTAAGGAGACCATCTGCATTGACAGGCTGAATCCCGCTTTTGTGCTGGCAGACAAGCAGGTGGTGTTGACCAAAGCTCCCCCCGCCAGCGTGGATGCCCACCAGCGGTGGTTCCGCAAGTTGGTGTTCCCCGATAGAGAACTGCGCTTGCAAAGCTAACCTTTTTCCCCCCCACCCTCTTCCCCTCCACAGACCAACGTGCCGTCCCGCACACCTCACCAGGAAGACGCTTCGACCGGATAGGCGACCCCCCACTACAGCCGCTATGGGCACCAGCTCAAGCCCAAGGGACCAGGGGGTTAATCCCCTTTCTGGGTGTTCGGGGGGGCTGTAAGGTGGCACTGAGTGAGGGGTTCTCCACCCAGAGTCGGAAGTTGGGAGGGAGATGGAATAGAGGACTGAAGGAGGAAGTGGCACCAGGGGGTCTCAGATGTAACAAAAAGGACGAGCTGCACCCCATGGAGTCAGGAGACACCAGAGTTTGATAGAGTGGGAGAGGGAGTGAGAAGCAGGGTTCGTGTTCTGTAATATTAATGTGCCAGACAGGCTCTGTGTACTGTATGTATTGTCTTTGGCTCCCTGGGTCTCATGGGGCAGAAATAAAGTGTTAGTATAAAAGGAGGCGCCCAGAGACCCCGGGAGAAGTTTTCTGTGTTTTATGTTGGAAGGTGAAGTAAACACAAAATGCAGTTTTTAAATGAAGGTGTTTATTATTAAGGGTAAAAAAAAAATAAAATCCAAACCTACATGGCCCTTTGTGAAAAAGTGATTGCCCCCTCCCCGTTAAAACATAAATTAAATGTGGTTTATCACATCTTTGGAAAGCTGAGTTCAATTTCTCTAGCCACACCCAGGCCCGCTTACTGCCACACCTGTTCTCAATCAAGAAATCACTTAAATAGGACCTGTCTGACAAAGTGAAGTAGACAAAAAGATCCTCAAAAGCTAGACATCATGCTGCGAACCAAAGAAATTCAGGAACAAATGACAAAGTAACTGAGATCTATCAGCCTGGGAAAGGTTATAAAGCCATTTTTAAAGCATTGGAACTCCAGCGAGTCACAGTGAGAGCCATTATCCACAAATGGCAAAAACATAGAACAGTGGTAAACCTTCCCAGGAGTGGCTCAAGTAGGTTCATTTTGTCTTCTTTTAATTATTTACCTTTTATTCTTATTAAAGACAAAAATAGAAAGGAGATGTTTTTACATTCTTTACATGTTTCGACTGTTCACTGCAGCCTTCATCAGAAGCGTCAGCTGATTGCTGCAAGGTGTAATTTTATCAGCTGACTTTCGTAGGTAGGGCCAGCCCAGCAGACCTGTCAGATCCACCGAGCAGGCCCCGCTTTCTGCCATCCGATGGTCTCTGGAGAATGTAGTCCCAGGTGTGGGAAAGCATAAAGGCCCCCTCATCCCGGTTCATGCCATCTTTTCCCCGCTTCCTGATTTCTATGGCCTCCTTGATCCAGTGTTTGTGTCTGTTGCTCCCCGATCCAATAATTTTTGCGTTGTCCCTGTCCATGATGTGATTATTTATTTTGCAGTGATCTGATATTGCTGATTTTAATGTTTCTTGTTCTGCCTTTTCTTTTTGTGATCTTGTGAGCCATCCTTGTTTCCTTCTCACATTCTGATAGGATATTTTCAGGTTTCATTGATTATTCTATATGATTTTAATGCTGTGTTATTCTATTTTATATTATAATTGTATCTGGTGCATATAATGAGCCAATGTCTGATTCTCTGTGTTTTTCCATTGTCTCAGAGCTTGAAAAGAATGTCTGTTTCTCAGTATAAGATTAGGCTGAGCAAGATTGTAAATAATGGTGAAGGTTTTATTGTTTTATCATACCAAGCTGTTCTGTTCTGTATGCCCGAAGTTAGGGTGACTTAGCTTGACCAGGTCATGTAAAGATCAAAGCAGAATGTTCAGTGCTGTACATAGATTAGAGCAGTCTTGGGAGGAGATAGCTCCAGCTGTCTTTAGGTTTAGGTAAGGTCAGGGTCTGTATGCCCAGGGTATAAGGAGCAACATCCTTGAACGCATGTTAGGGAGTTGGTGTGAGCAGGCTCTGAGGCACGTCATGCTGTGACTGATTGCCTCCTTTTTGTGACCAGAAAGAGAATAAATTGCTCAGAACTTGGAAACCGCCTATTGATTATTGATTCATTCTCAATCAATTCATTTTTGATCTAACAAACCGTTAGCTCACCTTCTGGTGTTCTTTTTTCCTTGTGGTGAATGATCTTCCAGTTTCTCCAATGTAGGTTTTGTTGCATGATCTGCATGATATTTCATATATTACATTGTATTTTTTTGTCTTGTTCTATTCTGTCCTTGGAGTGTACTAATAACTGTCTTATTTTTTTGTGTGGTTTTACTGCTGTGTTTATTTTGTATTTTTTCATGATCCTTTGAATTGGTTCTGTTTTCCCTTTGATGTATGGTATAGTTATGGTGTCTTTGTTTATGATTTCGGTTTTTGTTCTGTGTCTTGTTTCCTGTTTGTTTTCTTTGCTTTTGACTTGCTGTTTCCCTTTGTTTATGGCCCATGCTGGATATTGGCAGCATATGCGTGCATGTTTTATGTGGTTTTCTCCCTCCTGTCTGTCTTCTTGGTCTGTGATGGTGGTGGCCTGTTCGTATAACGTCCTGACAACTGATAGTTTGTGTGCTGTGGGGTGTTCTGATGTCCATAGTAGGTATTGATCCATGTGGGTTGGTTTCCTGTAAACTGTGGTTTTTTATACTGCCGTCATCGTTGTGGTGGATTTTCATGTCCAGAAAGGTTATGGTGCCATTTTCTTCCTCTTCATGTGTGAATTTTATATTCCCAGTGCTGTCCGTGCTGTTCAGATGGTCAGTGAGTTCTTGTGTGTGTCCTTTCCTTATTTTCTCCAAAATGTCATCAACATATCTCTTCCAGGGGGTGGGTTTACATTGTGTGGGTGCTGTGTTGATGGCTTTGTTTTCCAGATCCTCCATGAAAAAGCTGCTCATAATGGCTGATGAATGAATGAATAAATGAATGAATGAATGAATGAATTTTATTTATTTTGGATAGTACATTACAGGTTAAAAGAAACTGTATAATATAACAACAAGGTCAAATTAGACAAAGACTCCTTCTACTATACAATTCCACGTGAGTTATCCGAAATGGGTGATGGCTGAAGCCGCAGCTTATATTGCCCACCCATATTCCATCCAAGAATTCAAAGGAGAAAAAAGAGAAAACAAGACAAGAGCGATTACAATTTAAAACAAGGCTAAGACAAAATGTGACTGAGAGAAAAAGAAAACTGAGCTAGTCTAAGTTAAGCAGTTACTATTCAAAAACAAATCTAAGACATAGTGTCACAGAGAAAAAAAGAAAAAAAGAAAAAACTAAGCTACAACACAACACAGGCTGGAAATGTCAATCCTTATGTGAGTTTACATGTCGTCTTGTAAATATGTTTGGAGTATTTCTTCCTTTAGTTTTTGTTTAAATTGTCCAAGCTTTGTACATGATTTTAATTCAGGTCCAAAATCGTTCCATAATCTGACTCCTTGCACTGAAATACAGTGTTGCTTGGTGGTTGTTCTCACTGTAGGCTTTTGAAATATACATGTTCCTCTGAAGTGATATCGTTTCTCCCTTGTTTGGAACAACTTTTGGATATTTGCGGGCAGTGATAGATTCTTCACTTTGAACATTATTATTGCGGTTTTAAAGTCAATCAGATCTTTCAACTTGAGAGTTTTTTGTTTAAGAAAAAGTGGGTTTGTTGGTTCCCTGTAAGCTGCTTTGTTGATTATTCTAATAGCTCTCTTTTGAAGCATAAAGAGTGGATATATGTTTGTTTTATATGATAGTGGGTCTCCCATTGCAAATCCTTTTTTTTGTCCGTAGATTTTTTTCTCTGTATTAGGTGGATTTTGCAACAAATTGTAATAGTTCAGATATGTCTTCAACTGTGAGATTGGTGCATCTTTTTAGGGTTCTGTCATTTCTGAGGTGTTCTTGCACTATGTGTAGTGTGACATAACAGGGTCTTTGTGAATAATGAAATGACATCATGTGACATGAGGATCTCGTCTGATTCTATTTTCATATTTTTGAGTTCTTGTGCCAGCTCTTTTGAGTTTTTGCAGTGGTATTCTAATAGTCCAAGGAGGGGTTTGATGATTTCAACCAGGTCTTTTGATAAGTTGTATGTGACTGATCCGATACTGTCTATTATTGGTCGCAGTGGGATATCCTTCTTATGTATTTTTGGGGTTCCATAGTCCGGGGGGTGATGCTGGCTGTGGGTGTCAGGTGTTGGTATGCATCCTTTGTGATTTTTTTTGCTGTCTAATAGGGGTTTGAGAAGGGCTTTTAGCATTTTTTTCTTTTCTACTGTTGGGTTTGTTTTTATGATTTTATATGTGCTGTTATCTGCCAACATGGTTTCCATCTGTTTTCCATGTTTCCATGTCCATTACTACTGTGGTTCTGCCTTTGTCTGATGGGAGGATTGTGATTGTTTTATCTTTCTTGAGTGAGATTAATGCTTTTTCTTCTTCTTTTGTAACGTTCCTTTGTGGTAATTTGGCCGTTTTGAGGATTCCTGCGACTGCATTCCAGAGTGATGCCTTTTCCCCTTGGTCCTGGATTTTTTCACATGCAAGTTCTGTTGCGAGGATGTTTTCTTCATGGGGTATTTTGGCTGGTGTAATGGCGAAATTCAGTCCTCTGCTCAGCACTTTTTTCTCTGTGTCCGTGAGTGTGCGTTGTAATAAATTTTTGACCCACTTAGCTTTGGTTTCCGTGTGTGCTTGTCTTCGCTCGCTCTTCCTTTCTGAGTTTTTTCAGTTTCTTTAAATGGCTGTTTTTTGTCATAATGAATTCCTGTTCGTGTGTGTGTTTTAATTGTGCTTCTATCTGCTCTTGCGTTTCCTGGTCAGTCGGGTAGTGTTTCTTGAAAATGTCCATTTCCTCCTTGATCTGGCTGTTGATTCTGTCCACTTTGTTTGCCATCATTCTTATCCGTTCTTTGATCAGGTCTTTCTGTGCTTCATTGATAATTTTCTCTGTGTTTCTGGTTGGGATCTGATTTTTTATGTTGAGGCTTGCTGGTGTGACAGCCTCATCTCTGCAACGGAGGTTAAATCTCAGGTGGTTTCTGTAGGCCTGTGCCTGTGTGCCCATGTTTTCTCCAATTTTTCCAGCCACAGGAAATCTTTGATACAATTTTGTCCATAATTTCCATGTAATAGCTCAAGTAGGTTCATTTTGTTTTTTTTTAATTATTTACCTTTTGTTCTTATTAAAGACAAAAATAGAAAAGAGATGTTTTTACCTTCTTTACATGTTTCAACTGTTCGCTGCAGCATTTGTCAGAAGGCTTCCCAGGAGTGGCCTGCCAACCAAAATTATCCCAAGAGCACAGTGACAACTCATCCAAGAGATCACAAAAGACCCCACAACAACATCCAAAGAACTGCAGGCCTCACTTGCCTCAGTTAAGGTCAGTGTTCATGACTCCACCATAAGAAAGAGACTGGGCAAAAGTGGCCTGCATGGCAGAGTTCCAAGATGAAAACCATTGCTGAGCAAAAACAACATACAGGCTTGTCTCAGTTTTGCCAGAAAACATCTTGATGATCCCCAAGAATTTTGGGAAAATTCTCTGTGGACTGACGAGACAAAAGTTGAACGTTTTGGAAGGTGTGTGTCCCATTACATTTGGCATAAAAGTAACAGCATTTCAGAAAAGAAACATCATACCAACAGTAAAATATGGTGGTGGTAGTGTGATGGTCTGGGGCTGTTTTGCTGCTTCAGGACCTGAAAGGCTTGCTGTGGTAAATGGAACCATGAATTCTGCTGTCTACCAAAAAATCCTGAAGGAGAATGTCCGGCCACCTGTTCGTGACCTCAAGCTGAAGCGCACTTGGGTTCTGCAGCAGGACAATGATCCAAAACACACCAGCAAGTCCACCTCTGAATGGCTTAAGAAAAACAAAATGAAGACTTTGGAGTGGCCTAGTCAAAGTCCTGACCTGAATCCGATTGAGATGCTGTGGCATGACCTTAAAAAGGCGGTTCATGCTCAAAAACCCTCCAATGAGGCTGAATTACAACAATTCCGCAAAGATGAGTGGGCCAAAATTAATCCACAGCGCTGTAAAAGACTCATCGCCAGTTATCGCAAAAGCTTGATTGCAGTTGTTGCTGCTAAGGGTGGCCCAAGCAGTTATTAGGTTTAGGGAGCAATCACTTTTCACCCAGGGCCATGTAGGTTTGGATCTTTTTTCCCCTTAATAATAAACACCTTCATTTAAAAACTGCATTTTGTGTTTACTTGTGCTATCTTTGTCTAATATTTAAATTTATTTGATGATCTGAAATATTTAAGTGTGACAAACATACAATAAAAATGAAAAATCAGGAAGGGGGTGTTGTGTGTAGAATGTGATGTACAGCTTGCCGTAACCGCCCTGTGTGGTGTGGTGTCAGGCGGGCTACGGCCAGTCTGTATAGTTGTGTGTGTCTATAATAAAGTTCAGCTTGCTGAGTTTGCTGCATGGCATAAGTCCGTCTCCGACTCTGATTCCAGACATAACATTTTGGTGATGAGGAGAAACTATGGGGGCATATGGGCTACCTCCACCATTATTACCTTTTCTGGAATATCCAGGAGATCCAGCAATCCTGTGGCTGAACTGTGTGGCCATGTTTAAGGGTTATATCACGGTGCTTGGCCTAAGTAGACTCAACGGAGTATGAAGACAAGCACTTCTGGCCCACCATCTTAGAAAGTTGGAAAATTCTCTGTATGTTGGGAGAAATGGAGTCTTATGCGGATGTTGTTGGGCAGCTGGCCCAATATTTTGCCAAATATACGAGGACCACAAAACTGTGGGTAATGGAGCTTTTGGCACCAAAAGAAGCTAAGCTAGCTAGCTCGGGGAAGCTAGCAGCTCAGTCATTGACTATGGGGAAGTTAGCCACGAAGCTAGGTGTGCACCAAAACCAAGCTACGAGCTACCAGCTAGACTTCAAGGTAGAACTGGGGCCACGAGTGGGGGAGCCCCCGGTCACTGAAGGCAGCAAGCCAGCCGAGGAGCTCAGCACATTACGTAACCGTAGCGCTGGTGATGTTGACTGAGTCTTCCCCGCAGCTGGAGTCTGGGCAGCGGGAGAGCAGGAGCAAGCAAGCTGAAAACCCTGGGAAGCAGCAGCAACAGCCAGGTGCAGAGGCAGCGCAGCAGAGTGCCTTGGACAGAGGTGCTGGGTGCAGCGACGAAGCACCTGGGTCTACGGGTGACACTGATAAGAGTGATGCTGGGAGCCCTGGGAGAGAGCAGCGACAGTCAGTCGACAGAGAGGAGGTGCTGGGCGCCTCGGAGGTCGGGCAGGACCTCAGTGCCGGAGCTCAAAGTGACTAGGACGAGGGTTCTGGGCATTACGGCAAGGTGCCTGAGTCAACAAGTGACATTGACGAGTGAGCATTTGTTTTCCCCAGAGCTCGGCCACAAGGGGCGGAATGTTTGGCGCTACAAAGGTGGCAGCTGCAGCGGTTCTGAAGACGGTCGGGAGCGGACTGACAAGCACAGAGGAACTAGGTGCTGAGCAGCAGCACTGTGGTTCCAGACAAGAGAAGCAGTCGAGGGTGAGGAGAAGGGACATTCTTGCTGGGGAGGTCAGCTTCGATCCCGGGGGCAGGCGGCGGCCAGGGGCACACATGCCGTGGGGCTGTCCTGGGTCTCCGAGCCGGCTTTATCTTTGGCTGCCCATGGACTGCGGTATAATGTAGAAATCCAAGTGTAAATTTCCCCATTGTGGGACTAATAAAGGCTTATCTTAAATATGTCGATAGAGTGTAAATAATATATTCATATGTGCTTGTGTTCTAAATAAGTGTTTGATGTGAGTGGGATGTGCATGTGAATTCAATGTGTGTTGTTTGGGGATTAATTTTTTATGTGTTTTGTTTAGTGTAGCAACATGGTGATATTTTAGTTATAAATGGACTTTCTTTTAGTTAGTAAGTGGCAGAATAATCCACTGTGCTGTGCAGGTTGCGTGGCTGTCCACCCACCAACCTAGATTTTAGTTATGTTTTGTGTGAAGATGTTAGACCATGACAGTTCACGGTTATTTTCCTTAGTGCATGATTCGGGTCCTAAATTGGGATGGGTCTGAATTGTGTGTATGTGTTTTGGACTTTTGTAAGGGGGAGGGGAATATTGTGTGTAGAATGTGGTGTGTGTGTGTGCTTGGCCCTTAGGGCTTGCCGTACCCGCCCTGTGTGGTGTGACTTCAGGTGGGCTATGGCTAGACTGTATATAGTTGCATGTGTCTATAACAAAGTTCAGTTTACTGAGTTCACTGCATGGCATCAGTCCGACTCTGATTCCAGACATAACGGGGGCAAACACTTTTTCACACCACTCTGTGTGTGTGTGTGGGGGGGGGGGGGTGTAGGTGTGTGTGTAGACACACACTCACACACTCTGTGTGTGAGTGTGTGTCTACACACACACCTAAAGGGCAGTCACATCTGCCCTTTAGGTGTGTGTGTAGGTGTGCCCTTTAGGTGTGTGTCCAGAAAACATCATCAAGATGTTTTCTGGCAAAACTGAGACAAGCCTGTATGTTGTTTTTGCTCAGCAATGGTTTTCATCTTGGAACTCTGCTGGTGTGTTTTGATGTATGTGGTTACACAATAACCACATACATCAATGCAAAGAGATTATAAACACACAATTATAAATATTATAAATATTATAAATACTATAAATACACAATTATAAATATTATAAATATTATAAATACACAAATATAACAACCTGACTCACATTTGCCTATTTCAGGCCTCCCTCCCTTCGTCACACACTCTGTGTGTGAGTGTGTAGGTGTGTGCATGCATAAATTAAGTTAAATAACTGTCTGAACCACCTTACATAGATAGACAGATTAGTTTATTTGACAGGGACAGTGCAATAAACATAGACAATTAATCAATGACAATCAATCTGATGTGTTGCACATGGAGTGTATAGCTATTAGCTAATTTGCAACTCTTGTCCCTGGATGGGCTTTAGAAAAGAGAATCAAGTAAAGAAAAGAAAAGAAATAAAGAAAATACACAATAACCACATACATCAATGCAAAGAGATTATAAACACACAATTATAAATATTATAAATATTATAAATACTATAAATACACAATTATAAATATTATAAATATTATAAATACACAAATATAACAACCTGACTCACATTTGCCTATTTCAGGCCTCCCTCCCTTCGTCACTCACTATAAACAAACACATTCATTCCTTCCCTTCATTCACTCTCACCTTGTAGACAATCAATTCATACATGAGTACATTCTTGTTTATTTTTCAGCCAGTTTTTAACCTTTTTAGTGAATGTTTTAAAGTCCATTATTATTTTAGTTTCATTTGGTATTGTGTTCCAGATGTGACTGCCCTTTATAGAGAATGCTGTTTGTCCAAATGTGGTTCTGCGGTGGAATATTTTACAGTTATTGTTAACAGAACTCCTGGTGGCTCTGCTGCTGTCCTGTCTTTGGACGAAACCAGCAAGTGGCTCGGGTGCTGATTTATGGAGACATTTGAACGTTAATTTCAGAAAACAGAGGTCAATGAAACTCTCAAAACTCAATAGGTTGTATTTTTTTAAAACATTACAGTGATGCCACCTAATGGGCTTTTTGTCCAAGATTTTTAGGGTTTGATTATATAATGAACCTATATGTCTTATTGTGGAAGGGGCTGCTTGAGCCCAGACTGTCAAACAGTATGATATATGAGAAAAAAACCATAGAATGCATATACAGTACAGCTGCTTCGTAAGGTATGTAATATCTAATTAATTTAAAGCAGTTCAGATTTTTTTTTACTGTTTTTGAAATTTTCTTTATATGAAGATTAAATTTGAGTTGAGGATCTAGTACAATGCCAAGGTATTTGAATTCTGTAGCTAAACTGATGTCATGATCATGTATATTAACTTTAAAACGTTGCAGGTTACATTTTTTGATTGAAAAGCACATTGAGACTGTTTTCTGAAGGTTCAGCAATAGATGGTTCTGGAGGAGCCACTCTTGGACATCAACCATACTTGTAGACAGTACATCTGCAGCCTGTGCTGGAGTCTTGGCAGCTGTGTAAATAACTGCATCATCTGCATAAAGTTGGCATGTTGCAGCTGAGCAGTGTAACGGCAAGTCATTAATAAAAATGCTGAAAAGTAATGGACCAAGAATGGACCCTTGTGGGATACCCATGCGGTTGTTTAAAAATGAGGATTTATCCTGGTGAACTTTTACACACTGTTCTCTATTCTGGAGATAAGATGCAAACCATTCTAATGTATCTGGGGAGAAGTTAAAAGTTACCATTTTGGATAAAAGCAAACTGTGGTTTACAGTATCGAAAGCCTTTTTGAGATCTAGAAAAACAGCTCCTACCACATTACCCCTGTCCAAGGACTGTTTGACATTTTCAATAAGGCAACAATTTGCTGTTTCTGTTGAGTATCCTGGTCTAAAACCAAATTGATGTGGATGAAGGAGTTGACTGTCTTGTAAGTAGTCTATCAGCTGTGTAGCTACAACTTTTTCAAGAACCTTAGATAGGACTGGTAAGATAGAGATTGGGCGGTAAATGCATATATCGTCTTTATTACCTGATTTATAAACTGGTATGACGACAGCTTTTTTCCAGCCAGATGGAAATGTACTAGACCTAATGGAGAGATTAATGAGATGAGTCAATGGTTTGATTAATATTTTGCTGTGCGTTTTGAGAAAGGAGGTGCTCATATTGTAGATATCATTAGTTTTTGAGTTTGACAGTGTTTTAACAATACCAGCAATTAACTCCTCATTTACCTCATCGATGTGAAAAGAATCTGTTGGAAGTATTGAATTCGTGTTGTTGAGCACATTTGGCGGCACAAAGTTTTTTGTCAAGTCTTCCACAGAGCCCACAAAATATGAATTAAATTCATTTGCCAATGTAGCCTTGTCACTGATGGTCTTGCCATTGATTCTAAGTTCCTTTACCCCCTTCTGAACATTTTTTTTATTAGTTAAGTTATTTAAATGCCTCCATAGGGAACTGTTGTTACCCTTTGCATGATCTATCAGTTTATTGTAATAAGATACTTTTGATTTTTGCAGCTCTTGTACCACTTTATTTCTTAAACTTTTGTACACAAGGTGATCATTTTGCAGTTTAGAGGTTAATGATGTTTTCAATGCAGAGTCTCGCCTCTTCATAAGTTTTCTTATTTCATTATTTAACCATGGTAGGTTAATCTTCTGTTGTCTACTTTTTTTTTTTTTTATTTAAGTTTTTGTAAAGGGTATACAGGTCGTTACAGCAATGCAGTGTTTACATTTTCATCACATGTTCCCTTATTTTCTGATATCTGACAACATTGGAAGATTAATTCTTACAACACCCCTTTTTTTTTTTTTTAAAGTGAAAGAAAAAGTGAAATTAAAGAGAAAAAAAAAACAAAAAACAAATAACAAAAAAAACAAACAAAAAGAAAAAGTAAGTAAATAAAGATAAAAGAGCATCTGAGTAGCTTTGGAACAAAGAGCGGAACCATTATTGAAATGGTATTTGTCAAAGATTAGATCTAATGGAAGACACATATGCGATCCAGGGTTGCCAAAAGTTCATGAACCCATCCATGTCCTGTCTCAGTGCGAATGTCAACTTTTCCATCGAGTAAATGTCTTGGATCACGTTAGTCCAATCTTCAGGTGTAGGACAGTCCTTCAACATCCATTTTTTAGTTAGAGCTTTTTTGCTTGCCAATATTAAAACATTGAATAAGTATTTTTCTCCTCGTCTTTCCAGTGAGTCCGGTAGTAAACCCAAATACAAAGTTACAAAAGAAAAGGGAACTGTAATTTTGAATATTTTCCCCAATATTGTCTGTACCTTGGTCCAATATTGGTGGATAACTGGGCATGACCAAAACACATGAAAATGATTTGCAGACTTTTCACCACACAAGCGCCAACAGTTCAATCCCTTATGGGTAAATTTGTTTTGTGCAGGTGTTCTGAAAAATCTTGCCAAGTTTTTCCATCCAAATTCTCTCCACTGCAGGGATGAGGTACTTTTCCATTGCTGTTTATTTAGCTTTTCCCATATTTCCAGTTGTAAAGTGAAATTCCCCTCTTTTTCCCATCTCTCTTTTATATAAGATGTGTTGTCTCCTTTTAAGTCTTGAAGACCTTGGTATATTTTAGAAATGTATCTGATCCCTGGGATCCTTTTATATGCCATTAAGAAGACCTTCAGAACACCTGACTGGGCCCTTTCCAAAACCTCCTTTTTAAGTATATTGTTTATGTGGTGTCTAAGCTGGAAGAACCTGTAAAGGTCTTGATTTATTAGGCCTTGTTTTTTCAAATCTTCAAAACTTCTTAAGATTTGCCCTTTAAAAAAATCGTAATATTTTATCAGCCCTTTCTCCTTCCACTTTTTAAATCTGGTGTCTGTTTTATTAGGAGTAAAGTCCTGATCATAGGCGATCCATTGCAGAAGTCGATAGGGCTCTTTAGTTTGATTCTCTCTGACTATCTTAAACCAAATTTTTAGCGGGGTCTCTATCCACGGGTTAGTGTTATTCAAAAGCTTAGGTAAGACATTGTTCCCTATTATCGCCCGTAGGGGGATGTCACTTGTTATTTGGCATTCGATCTCCTTCCATTGTGCAGTGTAGACTGGGTTACATATCTCTACTAAAGTTTTAATTTGTGCGGCTTTAAAGTAGTCCCTGATATTTGGCAGCGCGAGCCCCTTTGTCTTTGTTTAGCTGTAGGGTTCTATATCTGATTCTAGGTCTCTTGCCCTGCCATATGAATCTTGAGATCCTTCTGTCCAGCTCCTGCCATGTTTTTTTGGGAGGTTCTACCGGTATTGTTTGGAAAAGGTATAGAAGACGTGGAAGTATATTCATTTTGACTGCTTCAATTCTTTGTGCAGTACCCAAGAATGGTATCATATTCCATCTTGCTAGGTCAGATTTTATTTTTGTCACCAGTGGATCATAGTTTAGTGATATAATTTTGTTGAGTTGTTTCGGGATATTGACCCCCAGATATTTCATAGATTCCGACTCCCAGTTAGTTTTGAGTTTGCTTAGTGAATAATGATTTGGGTCATAGTTGAATGTTAAAACTTGGGTTTTATGCATATTTAATTTGTACCCCGATAAATCTCCATACTCTGAAAAAACTGAGGTTAGTTCTGGTAAAGAAGTGTCCGGCTGCCCTAGGTATATTAAAATGTCATCAGCAAAGAGTGCTATTTTATGTTCCTTCTGACCAAGTGTAATACCTTGAATTTTTTGGTTTTGTCTTATCCATTGGCTCAGAGGTTCTATGAAGATTGCAAAGAGCAGTGGAGACAGGGGGCAGCCCTGACGACATCCTCTTTCCAGTTCAAAAGATGATGATAAATTACCGTTAATCCTTATTTTAGCTGTTGGTTTTTTATATAATGCCTGTATAGTTCTAATGAAGTTGTTATGAAAATTGAAACTGGATAAGATTCTATATAGAAAAGACCAGTCAACCGAATCGAATGCTTTTTCAGCATCTAATCTCAATATGACTGCATTTAAGTTATATTTTTTTATATGATGAATTATGTGTAAAGTGCGTCGAATGTTGTCTTGTGTCTGTCTTTGTCTTATAAAACCTGTTTGGTCTAAATGAATTAGGTCTGTCAGTATATTTTCTAACCTTTTGGCAAGGATAATGGTAAAAAGCTTATAGTCCTGATTTAGTACACTGATTGGTCTGTAGTTGGAGCACTCTAGTTTATCCTTTTCAGGTTTAGGTATAACTGCAATGACCCCTTCTCTCCAGGAGGGGGGGATTTCCCCTGTGTGGAGGACATAATTAAATGTTTTCAGGAGGAGAGGAGATAGTTGCTGTTTAAAGGTTTTGTACCACTCTGCTGTATAGCCATCAGCTCCTGGGGATTTGTTAGCTTTAAGTTTCATAATTGCTTTTTCCAATTCTTTAGGATGTATTTCTGACAGTAGTGTTTTATTTTGTGACTCCGTAAGTTGGGGAAGGTTTAATGTGTTTAGGAATGCCTCGGATGCGTTTTTATGTTTTTTGTGGGAGTATAAGTTCTTATAGTAATTCTCGAAGTTTTTAAGAATATCCTGAATTCTGAATTTTATTTCCTTTGATACTGGGTCTCTGATTTTGTAGATTGCTCTTTCTGTTTGATGTTTCCTCAATTTATAGGCTAGCAATTTTGCCGATTTACTGCCTGCTTCATAGTATTTTTGTTTCAGAAATGTAAGTTTCTTCTGGATTTCTATTGTGTAGATCTCATTTATTTGGTTTTTAATTTCCTTAATCTTGAGCGAGTCAGTAGAATGAGTGTTGCCTTTGTGTTCTTTTTCTAGGTTCCTAAGTTCTGACTCTAATGTGGATAGTTTTTCTTGTCTTAGTTTCTTTTGGGTTGCCATTTTTGCAATAATCTTTCCTCTTATTACAGCTTTACATGCATCCCACAGTATTAAAGGGGATACTTCTCCATTATCGTTATCTTCCAAATATCTGAGAATATCTGATTCCAATTCATCTTTCAATGGTCCTTTCAGGACATTTGAATTTAACCTCCAAGAAAATGTATTATTTGTGTATTTTTGGATATTTAAGTCCATGTAGATTGGACTGTGGTCGGAGAGATCCATCAGTCCTATTTTACATGTTTTTACTCTTCCAATGTCTCTATTAAAAATAAAAAAATAGTCAATCCTTGAGTAAGATGAATGTGGAGTTGAGTAAAATGTATAGTCTTTTACACTGGGGTTGAGTTCCCTCCACACGTCACAGATTCCCAATTCTTTTAGTAGCATCCGAGTCTTCCTGTTTTGGGTGTTATTTTGATGTGGGGAATTACCAGAAGCATCCCAGTATGGATTCAGTCTAAGATTGAAGTCCCCACCACATATCACTAAACCTTGAGCTTTAGTTATCATTAGGTCGAATACATTTTTATAAAATTTCCAGTTAGCCCCTGGGGGAGCATACACATTCAGCAGGGTGATATCTTCTCCCTCTAGCCGCCCAGTTACCAAACTGTATCTCCCTTCTTTATCTTTGTGTTCTGATTTTTTTTCAAATGTAATTTTGGTTGATATCAATGTCGCTACTCCCCTCCTCCTCCCTGATTTATATGAAGATGAAGAGATCATTTTAAACCCTTGTCTACTGAGTTTATTGTGTTCCACGTCTGTTAGGTGGGTTTCTTGTAAAAGTATTATTCCTGCTTTGTCTTTTTTCATTTTGCCTAGAATCTTGGACCTTTTAACTGGATTCAGGATTCCTTTTACATTATATGAAATTATTTTGGTTACACCCTGTTTCTCCATTGTGTTGTTTTGTTTAGTATAACTGTGTGGTGGCCCTCTTTTGTGCTACTCAGAAACTGAAAGAACATTAAAAACAAGAAAAACATTAAGAACATAGTGTAAAAAACTTTAAAACAAAAAGTTGTCATAAGAACTTCCTGAGCTGAGGTCTTTTTAAAGACCCTGTAAGAGCCTTGATGGAGTGAAGGCTCTGAGGGAAATTCCTCAAACTCTGTTACGTGTTGAGGGCCCTCTCTTACCATTGAAAGTAGTCCCATGCTTTTAACGTGAGTTTCAGAACCCAATCCAAACTTGTAATGATTTTTTTTTTTTCCTTTTATGCCTAAACCCTGTGAAATTGTGTGCACCCTCCCACCCCCATCACATCAAACATTCACGCAAAAACAGTATTTGTTAGTATGAGGAGAACATGTGGATTATTGTCACATTTCTATTTTAACAAGTTTTTTTTTTTTTTTTTTTTTTTATTACAAAGACTTATTTGTTTCAAATAATATGATTGTTCCATGAAATGTTTTACCACGTGCTGAATATGCATCTCCTTTAATGTTTGTTACCTTGTATGAGGGGGGTTGGATGTGCGGATTGATTCAAGAGAAAAGAAAAAAAAAAAAAAAAAAAGGTCGCTATTCCAACCTGAAAACGGACAGTTTATCCGCGACGCTCTGGTGCTGGGTTTCCCGCTGCTGGTCCGTGGATTTTGAAGGTCTTTGTGTTGTCCATGTTTGCGCTTTGATCTTCTGACTCGGGTCTGCTGCGGGTTTAAATACCGTTACCGGGAGCCCTCTTTTTGCCATGTCAGCTGTTGCTTCTTCCGCCGAATTATAGAGACACGTTTCATCGCCGTAGAAGACCCTTAACTTCGCAGGAAATGGTGTCTGAAAGCGCAATTTCTTCTCTCTTAACACCTTTTTCGCGTCATTGTATTCCCTGCGCTTTTTAAGGACCTCCGGGGCGTAATCGTGTTCCACGTAGATTTTTCTCTCCTGGTGCATAAATCCTTTTTTCTGCCAGGCCAGTCTTACAACCTCTTGTTTTATTTTGAAATTGGAAAATCTTACCAACACCGAACGTGGGGGCGCTTCCGCCGCCGGCCTAGCAGCTAATGAACGATGTGCCTTTTCTATCTTCAAGTCGGTGGTTTGTGGAATATCCAATTTCTCTCTTAGTAAGGATTCCACGCATTCTGCCATTGAGTTAAAACCATTTTCGGTTCCTTCTATCAGACCATGAATTCTTATGTTGTCTCTTCTTTGTTTTCCTTCTTGGTCGGTTAGCTTAGCCTCTATAGCTGCTTGTCTTTTGCGTAGGTCTAGCACAGAATCTTCGAGCACTTTTATTCGATCCTCTGTTTCCAAGATTCGGTTCTCGGCCTGGTCCACTCTGCTGTTTGTCCTTTTCAATTCTTCTCTGAATTCCCGAAATTCGGCCGTAACATCTCGGCGAAATCGTCGTAGCTCCTCAAATAGTGATTTCAGGCTAACCCTTTTGTTAGCTATCACCAGTTCCTCGTCTTCTGAACGGAGATCTTCCAGTTCGGATTCTCCGGCCGATACGTGTCCTGGCCTGGAGAATTTCAGTTTCTTCTGTTTTCCTTTAGACATGATGATTTTGTCTTTTGATTTTCACTCCTCCAAAAATCCGTTAAGTTTGATTTTCAAGGTGTTATCCTGGATTGGGTCTGAGAACTTCAGTGTTAAGCTGCAGTCGCCATGGCGTCCAGACCGGAAGTCCTGTTGTCTACTTTTAATTTGCTTTGTAAATTTTTCTATGGACTTAGTAATTGTTGCAGTTATAAAGTTACAACAATCATCTACTTCGTTTATTGACATGAGCTGCTCCCAATTTTGATTCTCTAAGTAATGTTCAAACTCCTCATTTTTTGATTTGGGAATAATAAAATTTGGTTTGTCAATATCGACTCCTCCAAAATATTGTAGACGCTTTTTAGTGAGTTTTCTGACAGCAAGAACCATGTTATGATCTGAGAGACCAGTTACAAGATTATAGGTTCTGGTTATTCGTTCTGGTTTATTAGTGAATACCATGTCAATAAGTGACACTTACATGACAATACATGACAGTCATGATAAACTTTCCCTCACACTTAAAACATTTGAGACTTTGATGTGTGGGTGTACAAAAGAATCCTGTCACTATAATTGTTTGATTATTTTATTATCTTCATAGACTCGTATATATTACATAACTGATCTCTCCCCTGCTGCCATTGATTGGAATTAAAAAAAAAATCAGCAATAATCATCCTTGTCTGTAAATGTTCCAGCTGCAGACTCCATGAAGGCTGCAGGACACTCTTCTTTAACACTACCAGGATATACTGAATTTGATTTGGAAAACTCCATGCAGGCGTTTAGCTGAAATCAAAGTCAATACGTCTACTTTGAAAAAAGTGATTACCCTTTTTTATACAAAAAATCGAGTTACAAAACTCGGATTCTTAATTCTCTGAACAATGAAACGTCGGGCAAATAAACACACTTTAACTTATTTACAAGCTGCTTTTTAGCTATTTTTTCCACGTCTAAAAGCGGCTGCAGGGTTATATTTTTGGTTTGTCTAGTTTTTCAGCGTCGCAGCTCAGACGCGCGCTCCCGCGAAAGGGGTGCTTTCCGCAGCAGACGTGCTTTTCTCGGCTCAACACCTGTCAGGAGACATTACGTATGCAAACTGTGCGTCACTTAAAGTCGCCCGTCATCGTAGAGAACAGATGATGTTTGTTTGCTACAGTGATTGTATAAAAAAGCCTTTTATAATATTGTAATCAATTTTGTGTTTGAAACGGGGATATATTTAACGGTGATCAGAGGCTGCTAGACCTATTATTTTTGTCTTGAAAATCTACTGTAGGTGTAACGTTTTGGAAGTCCTGACTGCTAACAAGCCCATCCATCCATCCGTCCATCCATCCATCCATCCATCCATCTTCTTCCGCTTAATCCTTTTCGGGTCGCGGGGGGGGGGGGGGACTGGAGCCTATCCCAACATCTTTGGGAAAGAGGCAGGGTCCACCCTGGACAGATCGCCAGTCCATCACAGGGCCAACACAGAGAGACAGACAACCATTCACTCTCACAGTCATACCTAAGGACAGTTTAGAATCCCCAGTCTGATGCCAATTAACCTAACTTGCATGTTTTTGGCATGTGGGAGATCCCAAAGTAAACCCAGAGTAAACCCACACAGACACGGGGAGAACATGCAAACTCCACACAGATCACTGTTGGTCGGGGGCTGGGATCAAACCCAGGATCCTCCGGCCAAGGGTGAGTTGCTGTGCTGCCACAGTGCTAACCACTGCGCCACTGTACCGCCACCGCTGCTAACAAGCCACCACTGATTTTCCTCACTTTAGCGTTCTCAAATGGGAGCACACTTTTATTTTTATTGAGGATATAGATTTTTTCTACACTTGCTTTTCACACTAGTGTTGGGTGTGCCAAACCCAATCATCTCCATCCAGAGCTGAATGCCACCATTTAGCTGAGTTCAGGAAACTAGTGCATGTAAAGCAAGTATTCTTGTCTGAAAACAGGTAGCCAAAATAGGCTTTACAGGTTCAGTGTTGCCAGATCTTACGAGAGAAACAAGCAAACATCTCTATAGAAACAAGCCCAAAAAAAGCCCAACAGCCAACCTACCACACTGTGTAAAAGAGAGGCTGCTTGATAACATACACTACCGTTCAAAAGTTTGGGGTCACTTAGAAATTTCCTTATTTTTGAAAGAAAAGCACTTTTTTTCAATGAAGGTAACTTTAAACTAATCAGAAATACACTCTATACATTGCTAATGTGGTAAATGACTATTCTAGCTGCAAATGTCTGGTTTTTGGTGCAATATCTACATAGGTGTATAGAGGCCCATTTCCAGCAACTATCACTCCAGTGTTCTAATGGTACAATGTGTTTGCTCATTGCTTCAGAAGGCTAATGGATGATTAGAAAACCCTTGTGCAATCATGTTAAGTCTGCAATGCTGTAATTGCTGCAAATGGAGGATTCTTTGACGAAAGCAAAGTTTGAAGGAAAAAATTATTATTTCAAATACAAATCATTATTTCTAACCTTGTCAATGTCTTGACTATATTTTCTATTCATTTTACAACTCATGGTGGTAAATAAGTGTGACTTTTCATGGAAAACACAAAATAATTGTCTGGGTGACCCCAAACTTTTGAACGGTAGTGTATGTTGTGGAGGAACAAATAAGTTCAGGCGAGATGCAACGAGCTGGAAGGTTTCAGAGTTTTATTTCCTCCATCATCATGAGATGCACTGTAACGCTGTGCGCTGTGTTGTGCTGTGTGTCCTGTGCTGTGCTGTGTGTGCTGTGCTCTTGAGGCATGTATAGCAAGCTCTTTTATACCTGTTATACAAAGAGAGAATGCATGGCACATTTGCATATTGATAAACATATCAGTCAATACATATCAATCACATGGGCTGCACGGTGGCACAGTGGTTAGCACTGTGGCAGCACAGTTTACCCTCGGCCGGGGGATCGCAGGTTCGATCCCTGCCCCCAACCAACAGTAATCTGTGTGGAGTTTGCATGTTCTCCCCGTGTTGCGTGGGTTTACTCCGGGATTTCTCCGGTTTCCTCCCACATGCCAAAAACATGCAGGTTAGGGATACGGGGCGCTTGCGCACGCAGCGACCGGCAGCTGGTGGCTTGTCACCAGACTGCAAAACAAATCTACCTATGGGTACAAAATAAGTACAAAAAAAAAAAAAAATCACGTGACCACTGGTGCCCGGACTTCCTGTCCTTAATCCGAGGATGTATAACAATAGTCTGTTGTTCTGGTTGTCCCCCCAGGGGTTCTCTGTCCATATGCAATCCCTGCTGAGCGTGAATAGTATCAGTCTGCATTGTGCTGGGTGCCCACACGGCTCCCCCAGAATGCTCAGAAGGGGCTGTGACCCCCCGTCGGAGGGCATGCCTCCCCGTCCCCCCCCCTCAGCCCGTGGGGGGGACGGGGGAGGGGTGGAAAGGACAGTGTGCTCCGCTCCGAGTTCCAGCACGTTGAACGACCGTGGATCGTGGGTGCACGGGCCAGTGTATTTCGTGAGTAATGGAACAAGATGGCGATCGGCCAGCTTTAGGGAGTGAGGTGCAGGAAAAGCACTGTGCAGGAGGAGGGGGAGAGGGGTGGGAGTAAGTGAGTGCCGGCCCTTGGATGTCAAAGGTGTCTGGGCTGCACAAAAATTGCTTGTGGATCCGCGATGGTGAGGGACTTTCCCGTTAAACCTGGCGATGATCCACAGTGGCTGTGAAAGAAAGAAAGAAAAAAAAATATTAAATTAAGTCACTAACTTCTCGTGCGGGTCCGGTCCAACGAGGATCTGGGGAAGGCGATCAGCCCAATTCCCCGAGGATGCGTAGTGGCTGTGATAGTGGCTCACTTCCGCCTCACTCTCACTCTCACTCACTCTCTCACTTCCGCCTCCAAAGAGAGCAGACGCTTCTTTTCTCTCTCTGCTCTAGCTCCCCACCTCCCCAACTAACTGGATCCCAGCTTGCTGTTGTCTGTCTGCGTCTGACTGTGGATTATCGAAAGAAATTATGGAATTAATAAGCTGGGCTTTGAACGCAATTGACACTATTTTTTCAACAAGGAAAAGTGCTCCGGGGGAAGCTGTTTACCCCGCAGGGACGGCTCCAGCGGGCTATTTACGGGAGACAAGTAATTGGAGAATCTTGTGCCTGACTAATCTCTCTATCGAAGACATTGAAGATTTGCATGTCTTCGTAATAATGGTGATTGGGATCGTTCTGATTGGATCTGGGATTGTCCTGGTGTACCGCAAATTGCTGAAGATGGATACAACCTATCAAAATGCTGGCGAGGCGAGGTGCATCCATCAAATTGAAAAAATGGAGAAGACCCTGATAGCGACTAATGGAGAACTGTCTCGGAAGGTGGATTACATCATGATTACGCTTAGGTCTATCCACGACGGACTCAACGCCCCGCAATGAAGGATTAAGTACTGAATCTGCAGAAGAATATAAAGTTCCTTCTCTGTGATCAGTTCTATTTGGCTCAATTCCCTTACAAAAAATCCTCCTGATCGTCTGCAGTCTGTGTTTTTTTCAAAACACTGAGCACATGGCCTTGGACAGCAGCTGCATGGACAATTGCCAAGGACAATTGCCAGTAGCCAGACAAAACATCTCCTGCCAAAGTGTCCTTGTTGTTCTTACTGACACAACACTTTGCTTCAACATTACATTCATATTGATCCACAAACTGACAACAAGATGATTCACTCACTGCTCTCTTTGTGTCCTGTGAACTCTTTTTGTCTGCTGATGTGCATTGAGGGCTTTTTTTTTTTCTTTGTAATCATAATATTGACCATGTGACCAGTATTCTGAAATCAATGATTTTTTTGCTCCTTCCCATTGTATTATTTCTTATGCTACCTGTACCCTCCTGTTGGCAGGCGCGTTTCAGACGCATGCCGCGTCACAGAAATGCAGGTTCATTTTCTGTGTCAAGTCAAATTCTCTCATATGTTATCAGTGATCTGTTAATGTACTTGGCAATAAATCTTTTTCTGATTCTGATAAACTGAAGCTGTGTCAGGGACTCGGCAGTTTGGCTTTAGGTGCAGGAGCAGCCCTAAAGTCATCGCGGAAAGCAATTGGCAAAATTCTCGTTGTGCACCGTGGCTGAGAAACCCATACAAAGTCCTGTGCATGTCTGCTTTAGGTGCGAGAGCAGCCCTAAAGATTCCAAGGATGGAGATCAGACGTGTTCCTCGGGCATGTGCAGCGACGGAGGACGATGTAAAAGTCTGTGGAGCCGGTTTGTCCCTGGCGCGTGGCGCACGCCTGGCACAGTGACCACATAGCTAGAAGTTGCGCTGTCCTCGTAATCCTGCTGTGTGAGCGGGGCTTCTGTGCGCGGGAGGCCCGCTGTCCGGAGTTTAGTCAGAGTTGGAGAGCTCGGTGGAAATCAATGCAGTTGGCGTCGATGATTGTCCCCGTTCAGGCTGCTTCCTTCGTTCGCTTGTGTCGTTCATGGTGCATTTTGGTCCCAGCACTGCGCTCCGGAGCACACTCCGGTGAGGATGAAGAGGTTGCAGGCGTTCTCTGGTCCTCTGGGATCCACAGCGCGGTCATTCTCCCTTGTCAGGTCACCAGTGTGGAGGTAAAAGATCAGGCGAGGGGCGCACCATGACGCGTGCTGAGGCTTCCTGTCCGGATCATCTCCGGGGTGTTCGCCTCGTGTTCCATTCTTCGTTGAGGGTCACCAGTGTGGAAGAACAAATAAGTTCAGGCGAGATGCGACGAGCTGGAAGGTTTCAGAGTTTTATTTCCTCCATCATCATGAGACACGCTGTAGCGCTGTGCGCTGTGTTGTGCTGTGTGTCCTGTGCTGTGTGTGCTGTGTGTGCTGTGCTCTTGAGGCATGTATAGCAAGCTCTTTTATACCTGTTATACAAAGAGAGAATGCATGGAACATTTGCATATTGATATACATATCAGTCAATACATATCAATCGCGTGACCACTGGCGCCCGGACTTCCTCTCCTTAATCCGGGGATGTATAACAATAGTCTCTTGTTCTGGTTATCCCCCAGGGGTTCTCTGTCTGTATGCAATTCCTGCTGAGCGTGAATAGTATCAGTCTGCATTGTGCTGGGTGCCTACAATGTCAATATACAGATTTTTTTTTTTTTTTGCAGTGAATTGACTGTTAACACAGTCAGCTTTGAGTAATGGAATTTTATAAACTCTAATTAAAGGAAAATACATATGCATTCTGCATAAGCAACAGCAAATTTATAGTAAACACAGACAACATAAAAAACTTTGAATAAATTAAATTTTTAAACTCTGATCAAAAGAAATGACACGTACATTCTGGATAAGCAACAGCACTAAACAAGATTACAGTTTAGTGATGTGGGAGGATGGGAGTTGTCGTCCGTTAGTCATTTAAACAAAAACTAAATATTACTCTATTATACAACAGCCGACAACTTTGATTACTTGGAAAATTATCTTTTAAATTGACAAACATCATATGTTTGTCAATTTATCAACTAGTTAACTTGCTAGCTAGTTTGTCAACTAGCTAACAAGCTAGGTGTTAGCTGTTAGCCACTAACCTGCTAGCTGCTAGTGCGTGCTTAAGAGCCATGAGGTGTTGCACAATTAATGTGTTGGTGTATGTTTGTCAACCTACTGTTTCTTTGTGTGTAGGAGCTGTGTCACGTTGTTGGTCAGACTAGGCAATATACGCTTCTGTTTTTTACTCAGTAAAGAGCCGTGAACCTGACCTGAGCTGTGATATCATCATTGCTGCCAGAACTAAAGGTGCGTTCACACCAAACGTGAACAGGCAAATACACAGGAGAAAATACAGAAAAGTGACAACAATAATAATGACAGATCTACAAAACTCAGAAATAACTTCAGTCTGAGCTCAGAGGGGAAAAATAGGAGCTCAGACTCATGGCAGAGCCCTTCCCTCAAGGGGTGGAGTCCAGACACCCCCAGGTAACACCAAAACAACCCCCCCCCCCAAAAAAAGAAGGGTACAGCAAAAAACAAACCCGGACGGGAGGGGGGGGGAACAGGCAAGGAGGGAGTGAGACTACAGGGCCCACTCAGCCCCCCCCCTCAACCCCCCCCCCCCCCAGAATTAGGGCCCCAGCCTAGAGAGCTTGAGAGTTCACGGGATCTACCAAAGTCCCAGGCCAACCGGACAGCCAGATGGTACCAGTCGGGTGGCCTGCCAGAGAATAAGGACCACGTGACCCAGCGGCTCAGTCCTTCAGGCGGCCAACCCGAGTTCTTAAGCCACCTGAACAGGAGTGGCAGCCCAGGAAGCAGCCCCCCCACTGGGAGACCCAACGATGAAGGGAAGAGCCGAGGATGGGGAACCACAACATCATCTGGCTGAGAAGGAAGGGGGACAGTGACACCCTCAGTGGTCCCGAGTTGGAACATAGTTGCACCGGCGGTGGCTCCAGGCTGGAGCTCAGCAGCACTCTTGGTGGACCCGGACTGGGCCAACACTGCACCCTTGGTGGACCTGGACTGGGCCAATGTTGCACCCGTAGTGGCCCCTGGGTTGAGGCGTAGCGCCCATAGCAGCCCCGCACTGGAGCGCAGGACCCACGTCGGGCTGATGCTGGGATGTAGCCCTTACAAGGGACCCCGGCCGGGATGCAGCGTCCACGGGGACCTGGATTGTGGAGTGGGAACCCAAATGGTGGGTCCAGGCAGGGGTGAAGCTGGACCCTGGGTGACCTCCAGTGGCAAATCTGGATCCTCTGGGACATCTGGCAGTGTTGGATTCTCTCTGGTGACCCTGGGAGACAGCTCAGACACAGAACAAAGAGAGAGGGGGTCAGAGTTACCGGCAGTGGCGGAGCCTGGCGAGGCAAGCTCAGGTGCAGTGGGCAGCTGCACCTGGCTCTCCTCACCAAGAGCCATGCAAGATTGCTCAAGGACTGAAAGGAGAAGAACAAAAGAGAGCACTTGCCTGAGCTCGAGCTCCACCGCCGTCCAGGACTCCGACGATCCAGGTGGTGATGAATCTTTGGGCTCGGCCCTCAGGAGGTCCAGTTCGGGCTCCAACTCTGCTGCGGCGGCCTCCACAGCAGGCATGATGGTCGTAGCAGTCTTCTTCACTCCAGCCATTGTGACCCACGCTGGTGACTCCTCCGGCATGGAAGCTGGGAATAGGCTCCGTGTTGGCTCTGGAGTAGGATCCTCCAGGACCACTGGCTCTTCCACCATCCGATGGCTCAGTTCTGGAACCAACGGACACTCAGGGGTTGATGGGGGAGACACGTAGAGGATAGGAGAAGGTTTAACAATTGCAGCAGGAGGAGAGAACTCAGGTGACTGCTTTGCTTGAGTCCCTCTCCCGGGAGACAGACAAGGCCTATCATTACAAGATGGAATAGAATGAAAAAGCACTTGCCTGACATTCCGGATCTTAATATTCTCTGCTGCAGGTGATGGGCAGTCATCCCCCTCTGTGTCAATGGCTATCCTGGCCCCCTCAATGGATTGTGGAGGAGCCAGTTCAGAAGACACAGAAGTGGGCTTTACTGGAGAAACCCTGGAGGACCTCTAGGCAGCAGGAGGGAAAGTCAAAGTGACTGGAATTGCGGCAGCAGCGGAGAATCAGAATTCGCCGGGATCCGCATTTTGACCAGCTCTTCCAACTTTTTTAATTTCCGATACACTAGGAAACTCCGGAGCCAAACAGTAGAAATCCTGTGATCATGTCCAAACAGATAGATGTCTTCTGCATCTTCAATCAAATCACACAGACACATGAGTTCCAATTAACCCATGAGTCACACATTTGGGCTCCCCTGGGCCCGATTTTCTGTTGAAAAGGTGGTGTCAATTGCATTTAAAGCCCGAAATTCCATTTTTTCCATTTTTCCGTTTGGATTGAGATCCGCGAGAAGGAGCGAGACACAGACACAGCTGAAGCAAGCTGGGATCAGTCAGGGAGGCGGGAGGAGGAGAGGAGTGAAAATGTGACTGCTCTCTCTGAAAGCCGGAAGAAGAATAGCGAAGAAAAGCGGAGAGAGTACGGGCTGGCAGAACAGTTTGTGAGGAAAGAAAAGAGAGAGGCTCTGCCGCAGGAATTGTCGGGCTGGACTTTGGGTAGATGGCTGCCGAAGAGGAGGAAGGCTTCCTCTGACGATTAACTGCGGGATGATGTGATTGTATTAGAGCTGTGGTTGCTTCCCCCGGCTCCTCACTCGTGCCTTGAAGGGAGAATATGGAGCCGAGTATGTCTGTCACTTCCGGGTGATTCCACAGGCAGGGGAATGCCTTCATCACTGGCGCTGCTCTATCCCGACTCCCTTGGCTCGTCTTGGGTGAACAGGAGGCCTGCATCTGCAACCAAATTCCCTCCAGGAAGTGCACCGCCCGCCGCTCCACCTCGTTAAGAGTGGACATGGCGAGCTCCAACACAGGTTAGTGAAAAAACCCCCAAAAAGGTGAAAAATGCACCAGCATAACAGCTGGGTCTTCTGTCACGGGCTGAACTATTCTATCACGTTTGCCTCTTCAAGGCGGGAGAGACAGACCCATGAGCTGGATCATATGCATGCATTTATTGACAAAAGAAAAATAAAGTTCTAAAAACTGTGCAGACAGAAAAAAAATGCAAACAAGGGAAAAACTTACAGCTGGTGTTCCTGAGCCGAAATCGCCCAGCGGATGTGGGAGTCGAACAAGAGGAGTACACGAATGAGGTACAAATTGACATTCAATAGTCCAGCAATGATCAAGTGAATAAACAGTCTATAAGTAGTGAGGAGTACAATCAAACAACAAGCGGCAGGTGCGGAGAAACAATAGCGGGCTGATGGCCTAATTACGCAGTGCTCACAGCTGAGATGACAGAGAGAGCAGTCAGCAGGCAACTAACAAGGTGGGGATGTCAGGAGGGAAGAAAATAGTGGGCCTGTCACAAGAAAACCAAAATATAATCCTAACCTACAAAAATAACAACATCACAACAATACAGAAATAAGTAACAAGCAGGATGATAAATCATCAGAACACAGTACACAGAAAAATACACAAGGAGAAAATACTAAAAACTGACAATAATAATGGCAGATCTACAAAACTCAGAAATAACTTGAATCTGAGCTCAGAGAAAAAATAGGAGCTCAGACTCATGACAAATAGTGAGATACAGACGGGCGAAGTTGTCTTTAAAACTTCTGTAGCTGTGTTCAACCTGCTGTAGAAATTCCCAAAATAACGTCATGCTTAGGTTTACATTATATGAACAGGGGCTCACCTGAAAATGTTGTCTCAAGCCTCCAAAACTTCACAGATGATGGGTATTTACATTGCTAGCTTGCTAGGATGTCCGTGGCCGGAAACCGTGGATAAATAACTCCAAAATCCCGATTCTGTCATGTACGGGGCTGTTGTTTCCTGCCCCGTTTCATGACCTGTGGTTGGCCTCTGATTGCTGTTATCTTTTCCAACTGGCAGATGATTGGTTCATCTGTCAGTCTTCAGCCACAGCCCTCCTCTCACCTCTCTCTGCCAGACACCTATCAGCCAATTGCCATCACCTGGAGTTCCACACATACACACACACACTAAACGCTCATGCATACTGATTCACCCACTCTGTTTGCCACGTACCTGTTTCTACTTGCTGCTCGTTGGTATCCGGGGGTATTTCTGGCCGGCAGTGGAAACACTCTGTGCATTGGCATCAGTCTCTTTGGGTTGACCTGGCTCGCTCTTCCACAGACTACTGAGTGTTGTTGTTCCCCAGAGCCATTCTGCTCCGACATTTATGTAAGTCTCCTCTCCTATTATTCTTCTGCCCTTTTTCTCCGCTGCCAGTTCTACCCTGGAGCGTGTGGGGCTTGCCTATAGAGCTTGTAGCCAGTCACCTTCACCTAATCATTGCTACTCATTGGACAGTTGTTATGGACACTTTGTACCTCATTTTTTCTTTGTTAATAAAACACATAACTTCACCTGCGTTTGGGCTTGTATTAATTCATTTGTGTGTGCGCACTTACGCACACTTATGACAGTATGCCAATGCCACAAAGAGCCCAGCGGTGAAGAAACGTGTTAGTCATCTTTTTTGTGGTTTTTCCTACCTGCTCTGGAGCATGATGTCCCCGATGAACCATTTCCACACAGGCAGAAGTGGACGGGCTGCGGGACGTCCCAGCGCAGAGGAGGAGTGGGCAGCCGAGGGCATCAGGGAGTTCCTGTGTGACGCTGTGGACGCATACAGCCCCGGTGAACGACTGGACTGCCTAAATGGGGCATTGAGGATTCTGGGGACTCATCGCGGTCTCTGGAACTACCTTTAATATGCTGAGCTGCTATCCTCCATCTGCGTGCTCGAGCAGGTGTTCCCTAACCTGGTGAGAAGGGCGTACCGCACCAAGCCAAAACAGAGACACTCTTCTCGGTCGGCGGCCATCTTTTCCTCCACGTCATCTCCAACTCCTACATGGCGGCCCCCAGGTCAGCGGCGTCAACGTCGTCTGGCCCTGGATTCCCGGAAGAATAATCCTGCCCTGCCATCTGCTTCCTTTTTTACACTGAGCCCGGTGACCTCCACAGCGGATCCTCACTCACGTGTCCCGTCCACGAGATTCTCCTCTACATCCGCAGTGAAGTCCTCTTCTTCGGTGTATTGGCAGACGGCTGAGGGGGGTTTATTTTCCTCACCAGCGGCTCCCGTTTCTGTGGCAAGAAGGGTGGCTGCCAAGGGGCCTATTGAAGGTCCAAACACCGCCTCTCCCAGACGGACGGGTGATGACGCCCAAACTACAGCAGCAGCAAACATCATTATCCAGGAAAACAGGCAAGTTAATTTTCATTCTACTCTTATTAATGATGAAATGTCTTGCCTGATTCCTGGTAGGGAGGCTCAGGGAAAGCAGTCCCCTGAGCACTTCCCACCTGCTGCTGTGAAGACTGGTTCATCAGCCCTCTCCATGCTCTCTCCCTTCTCCCCTGAATGTACACCGGAGCTGGACTGCCATGACTGGTAGGAGCCAGAGGTCCGGGAGGATTCTTCCCCCGCAGCAACAGTGAACCAGACATCAGCCGCCATGCCGAAGGAATTGCCAGCATGGGTCACGACGGCTGAGACAATGATGACTGCAGAGACCATCATGCCTGCTGCGGAGGCCGCCACAGCAGAGTCAGTGCTCGAACTGAACCTCCAGGAGGCTGAGATGGTGAGCACATGGCCCAGATCGTCGGAGTCCTGAATGGTGGTGGAGCTCCAGCTAAGGCAAGTGCTCTCCTTTGTTTTTCTCCTTTCAGTTATTGAGCATTTTTGCCTAGCTCTTGGTGAGGAGAGCTAGGTGCAGCCGACCGCTGCGTCTGAGCTCACCTCGCTGGGCTCCGCTACTGCCGGCGACCCTGACCCTTCTCCCTTTCTGTTGAAGTCCTTTTCCAGGGTCGCCGGAGAGAGTTCAACACCACTAGATGAGTCCGAGGATCCAGGCTTGCCGGTGGAGGTCACCGTGGGTCCAGCCTCCCCGGCTGAGGAGGTCATTGTGGGTGCGCTGCTCCAGCCTAGGGTGCCCATAGTCGACTGCCTTCTGGCTCGGGTGCTCATACCAGTCAGCTGGCCCACGGTTAAAGCAGCACTGGGGTCACCAGTGACCCAGCCAGGTCCCACCGTGGGTGCAGCAGGGGTCCAGCTGGGCTCCACCGTGGGTACAACCATGGCTCGGTCGGGGTCCACCGTGGGTGCAACACGAGCCCAATCGGGGCTCACCGCGGAAGCAATGAGGCCCCGGGAAGGGGCCACCACTGCTGCAATGTTGTCCCAGGATGGGACCGTTGCAGGTGCAGCCATGGTCCAGCCCTTGACCCGCAGCGGGTGCAGCCGAACTCCAATCCCAAGTCAGGACCACCGAGGGTGCAGTCGGCCAGCTTGGGGACACTGAGGTCTCTTCCTCCCTTCCAGAGGTCCTCGGGGTGTCCTTTCTTGTGGAATTCACGCTTGTGGAATGACCTCCCTCTGCACCTTCGAGCCATGGACAGTGTTGTGAGTTTTAAAACCTACCTGAAAACATTCCTGTTTAAACAGGCATTTTAATTCCAAGATTGACTGAAGGCTGTTACCACCTGACTGCATAGAGTGTATTTTTTGTTTCTTAGTTCTATTTTAATTTGTATTTTAACTGTATCTTAACTGTATTATTGTATTTCAATTGTATTTTATTGCATTTTAATTTGTATTTTAGTTGTATTTTAATTGTTTTGATTGTTGTTGCACTGTAAAGCACTTTGTGACTTTATATGTCTGTGAAAAGTGCTATATAAATAAAGCTTACTTACTTACGTACTTACTCCTCCGCCAGGCTCTGCCGTGGTCTGCCTGGTCCTGCCACCAGGAACCACAGGGGTTCCCCTTCTTCAGTCCGGCCACCCACCTCTCAGCCTTCCGGTGGGTAGGCCGCTGCCTCGTCTATCCCTCCGGGACTGGTGGCTCAACTATGTGGGCTGGCCGCCCGAAAGACTGGGTTCCCAGTTCAGGTGGCCCTTTCTCCCCAGCAGGCCGCCTGATGCTGTACAGCTGGCTGCTTGCTGGCCCTGGGACTTTGGCCGGCCCCCTGAACTCAAGACTATTTGTGGGCCCTGGGACTTTGGCCAGCCCCCTGAACTTGTGGCAGTTCGTGGGCCCTGGGACTTTTGCCGGCCCCCAGAACTTGGGGACTCTAGGGTTTTGGGGGGGGGTAGTTTTGTTTGGGGTTGGGAGCTTTTGTTTCTTGTTATATGATTTTCTTGTTATTTAATGCCCTCCTGACCTGCTTCCTCCCACCTCCCGCCCAGGGTTGTTGTGATGGTGCTTTTTTTTGGGGGGGGGATTTCTTTGTTTTGTTTGAATGGTACGGTGGGTGTCTGGTGTCCACCCCTTGAGGGGGGGCTCTGTCATGTACGGGGCTGTCGTTTCCTGCCCCATTTCCTGACCTGTGGCTGGCCTCTGATTTCTGTTATCTTTTCCAACTGGCAGATGATTGGTTCATCTGTCAGTCTTCAGCCACAGCCCTCCTCTCACCTCTCTCTGCCAGACACCAATCAGCCAATTGCCATCACCTGGGGTTCCACACATACACACACACACTAAACACTCATGCATACTGATTCACCCACTCTGTTTGCCACGCACCTGTTTCCACTTGCCGCTCGTTAGTATCTGGGGGTATTTCTGGCCGGAAGTGGAAACACTCAGTGCATTGGCATCAGTCTCTTTGGGTTGACCTGGCTCGCTCTTTCACGGACTACTGAGTGTTGTTGTTTCTCAGAGCCATTCCGCTCCGAAATTTATACAAGTCTCCTCTCCTATTATTTTTCTGCCCTTTTTCTCCACTGCCAGTTCCGCCCTGGAGCGTGTGGGGCTTGCCTATGGAGCTTGTAGCCGGTCAACTTCACCTCATCTTTGCTACTCATTGGACAGTTGTTATGGACCCTTTGTACCTCATTTTTTCTTTGTTAATAAAGCACATAACTTCACCTGCATTTGGGCTCGTATTAATTCATTTGTGTGTGTGCATTTACACACACACATGACAGATTCAGCTGAAGAGTTCCCAGTCCTCCTGTCTTCTGGTGAGTGAGTTTCATTTTCAAACTAGTTTACTCTACAAATGGTGATACTTTTAATCCGGTGACAGCAGAATCTCAAAGCTAGCAGCTAGCTAGCAAGCGAACGTGCGACTGTGCAAATTCGCGTGTACTCGTGTCTTCCCATTTACTTTATATGGATTCACGCTGTAAAACTGTACTCTGAAAAGTGTTTTCAAAATTGGACAGTTAGCACAAAACCATTTAGAAATGCATCAGAGGATTAAAAATCGCATGAGATGAACCATTCCTCAATTTATCTGTTTATTGAATCATGCAGAGAATATCACAGCTGTGGGTCTTGTTCCTCAGTACAACCTAACAGGAATTAGACCCAGAAAAAGAAAGGGAAAAGGTATATAAAGTTTTCTGATTCTGGGGCGGTCCCAGTAACCTCACACTTCTTGTTGAGCTGGTCAGGACCAGTTTCTTCATCAGACAGATAAATAGATACATACTTTAATTCGAACAAAAAAGTAAAACAAAAACAAAATAAATGACAAGTGCAAGAAAGTAACAGTATACAGTGTTCGAAAGGAAGAAGTGAACACTTATTAATTACAACTCCTCTTTTCCATAAATACAACCCATGTGAATTTTTTTTTTTTTTTTTTTTTGTTACTTATTTGTACCTGTAGGTAGATTTGGTTTGCAGTCTGGTGACAAGCCACCGGCTGCCGGTTGCTGCGTGCACGAGCGCCCTAAACCTACATGTTTTTGGTATGCGGGAAGAAACCGGAGAAATCCCGGAGTAAACCCACGCAACACGGGGAGAACATGCAAACTCCACACAGCTCACTCTTGGTCAGGGGCTGGGATCGAATCCACGATCTCATGATCCCCGCGATCCCCCGGCCGAAGGTAAACTGTGCTGCCACAGTGCTAAACCACTGCGCCACCGTGCAGCCCACAAAATATGTACATATTACCACATTTAAGACCCCAAGTAAACAATTAACTATATTTTGTACATATTAACATTAACACCCATCCATCCCAACATACATACAGTACAGTCCATTCATCAACCCCAGCCCCAAACAACACAAATATACACAGTGCTGTCCCACCAACCATTCCATAGTGTCCCAGAGTGAGCATAGTGAATCTTACATATAAATACTACCCTTTGTAGCGGTTTGATTCAACCCCCACAACACAGAGACAGAACACAGACAGTCAGCTCGCACTCCTGGGTTTTTTCCGCTGCATGCTGCGTTTACAGCTGTGAGGTTAAAGTGTCATCCATGCATTGTGTTCATGCATCCTGTCTGTACCTCTGATATGCAAATGCCCAGATTGACTGCTGTGAATGTCTTTGATGTATTGTCTGAGCTGAGTATATATGCTGCACTGTGCTGTAAATCTGCCTCTCTTTCTGATTCTGCAACTGGTAGACACACACGTGTCTCCTCTCTTTGAGAGCTGGAGGAATGAAGCTGCAGCCTGCTCAAGCCATGGGCTGCAGCCGAGTTCTGATGAAGGTGGGTGATAATAAAGCTATTTAAAAATCCAACGCTGCCTTTATTTTATCATCCTCTTCACCCTTCTAACATATATTCTTTCAGCAAATAATGTTTATACCTCTTTTTGAATTGATTTCTGTTTGTACATAGTTTCAGTTCCGGCTCCAGACTGTTCCACAAATCCACCCCACAGACAGATATGCACATACTTTTCTTGGTTGTTCGTATCTTGGGTTTTGTAAAGTTTAAGTCTCCTCTCAAATTATAATCATTGTCTCTTTTTTTAAATATTTTTTGTATATTAGTTGGGAGTTGATTATTAATTGCCCTGTACATGACTTGTGCTGTCTTAAATTTAACTAAATCCATGAACTTTATGACATGTGACTTTAAAAACAACGAATTGGTATGGTCTCTATATCCTACATTATTTATTATCCTTATAGCTCTTTTTTGTAATGTGCATATTGACTGTAGGTTGGTCTTGTAGGTGTTTCCCCAGACTTCTACACAGTAGTTAAGATAAGGTAGAAACAGTGAATTGTACAGTAAGAACAATGATTTATAGTCCAAGATGTGTCTTGTCTTCCCCAGTATGCCTATACATTTTGCCAACTTGGCCCGGATGTGACTGATGTGAGGTTTCCAGCAGATTTTATTGTCTAGCGTCACCCACAGAAACTTATTTTCCTGTACTGTTTCTATTCTGGTATCATCTATTGTTACCATTATTCCATGATTTATTTTATAATTTCCAAACAACATAATCTTTGGGGTTTTTTTTTTTCAGATTTAGAGATAATTTATTTTTGTTGAACCACTGCGTTAACCTTTTCATTTCAGTTGTGACCACCTCTAAAACCTGCTGCAAATTCTCACCAGTGCAAAGGATATTTGTGTCATCTGCAAACAAAATAAATTTCAGAATTTTTGATACTTGGCATATGTCATTTATATACAAGATAAAGAGTTTGGGTCCCAAAACTGACCCCTGGGACACACCACAAGTGATGTCCATGAAGGGTGATTTGTGCTCACCAATTTGTACAAATTGTTGTACCCAACTCAGTCCGACCCCTCTTATCCCATACCTTTCCAGTTTCCTTAGTAGAATTCTGTGGTCAATGGTGTCAAAAGCTTTCTTTAAATCTATAAATACTCCTACAGCAAACTTTTTTTTATCTATACAACTAGTAATTTCTTCAATAAGTTCGATAAGTGCCAAAGATGTAGATTTATCTGCTTTAAAACCATACTGGCTATCTGTAAGGAGGTTGTGTTTTTCAAAGAAATCATCCAGCCTCTTAGTGAAGATTTTTTCAAGTATTTTGGAGAATTGTGAGAGTAAAGAGACCGGCTTGTAATTTGTGAAATAATGACTGTCTCCTGTTTTGTATAGTGGTATTACTTTTGCTATTTTCATTTTGTTTGGAAATGTACCAGTTTGAAATGACAGGTTACAGATGTGGGTGAGTGGCTTAACAATTCCTTCAATTACTTTTTTCACTATTGTCATGTCAATTTCATTCCAGTCCATTGATTTTTTGTTCTTAAATTTACTCACAGTCTCGATAATTTCCTTTTCAGTAACTGCACCCAGAAAGATTGTGTTTGGATTTCTATCTTCTATTTCATTTACAGAACCACTGTTGTTTGTTTCTGGTGTCACTATTGATTTTGCTAATTCAGGACCAGCGTTTACAAAAAAATTATTGAAACCACTGACCACATCCTCCATATTATTTATCAAATTGACATTTTCAATAAAATATTCGGGATAATTAGCATTCTTAGGTCGATTACTAATAATCCCATTGAGTACTTGCCATATTCCTCTTAAGTTATTTTTATTATCCTCTAATATTCTGTTGTAGTATTCTTTCTTACAAGTCCTCATTATATTAGTAAGCTTATTTTTATATCTTTTATATTTGATCTCAGCCTCCACCATTCTGCACTTAATGAATTGTTTATATAATGTATTCTTCTTTTTACATGCATTTATTAACCCCTTGGTGACCCAAGGAATATTTTTGTTTTGTTGTCTGTCACTGTATTCTTTTATAGGACAGTTTTTATTGTACAATGATTGAAATATTTGTAAAAAATTATCATATGCTTTATTTATATCATTTTCATCATAAACTATCTTCCAGTCTTGTATTAATAATTCTTTTGCCAGTAAATACATAGATTCTTCAGTTCTTATACTTTTATATTTAATATTTTTGGTATACTTTTTCTTCCTATAATCACATTGATAGACAACAAAAATCGGCAGGTGGTCACTGATATCATTCAATAAAAGCCCACTCATGATATTTTTTTCCATAATGTTTGTGAATATGTTATCTATTAGTGTGGCACTGTGTGACGTGATTCTGCTAGGTCCGGTAATTGTTGGATGTAAGCCCATACTGTACATTGTGTTGATAAATTCTTCTGTCAAACTATGCTGTTTTGAATTCATCAGATCTATATTTAATTTAATCACCCTTTATTGTCATTCAACTGTACAACCAATTATGTACAGCAGAACGAGATTGTGCTTTACCTATCCACCGTGTCAATCACACACACCCCAAGTGTAGAATCAGAGGGCCGCTGCCATGGAAGACGCCGCCACAAATTTCCCTCCTCCATTCCATTTTTGCTGAGCACCAAGCTGGATGGCAGGAAGTTCCACTTTTTATATGGTCTTCGGCATGACCCGGCCGGGATTTGAACCCCTGCCTCCTGGGTGTGGGGCAGATGCTCTACCAACTGAGCCACCACTCCGGTATTGAAATCCCCACAGATGAACATAACTTTATGAGTTAGTTTTGCATACATTTTTTCCATCCAGTCCATAAATAAGTCAATGTTTGACCCAGGTGTTCTATATACGCAGCTCACTACTATATTCTTCACATTGTCCAGACAGATTTCTATTGTAATACATTCAAATAAATCATCCACAGTTACTGACAGATTTTCAACAACCTTGTATTTCAAGCTCTTGTCAGCATAAATTGCAACTCCTCCTCCTTTTTTCACTTTTCTATTTATATAATTTAATTCATAGCCATCCATGGTAAAATCCACTCCTTTCTCTTCACTGAGCCATGTCTCTGATATTGCCACAATATTGAATGGCCCTTTAAACTGATGTTGTGGAGAAGTGTGCAAGGACGAGGCTGAGTTTATTTCTCACGTCCAGTTTTATTCACATTCACATTCTCCAACATCCAAAAACAGAAAGAGAGTGAATCCCCCCAACATCTGTCCCTTTTATACCCCAGGACATCAAAGCACACAGTCACATTGTCTTTTAATCCCAAATCACAATGCATCCCCCTCCAGGTCTTCTCGCCTCCACCTAAAGTCCTGGTGGTCAGAAAATCCTTCAAGGCCATCTCTTTGCATACAAAAGGCCAGATTTCACATCCTCCTGTTACCGCTAGGAGGTTCAGTCCTTTTGTTCCTCTGAGACGTGAAGCATACAATAAGCATACAGTAATCTATATGTGCAGCATATGAAACCCACATATGTGCACCACAATGTAAATAATCTTTAATGTTATTAAAGTTGGCATAGAGACTTCTGCTGTTGAAGTAAATCATAGAAATATTGAAATCAGATGTGACCCTTGTGTTAAACTGTTCATCCGTGTAGTAACTAGTCATTATTGATGGAGCTAAATAAATTATTGTCAGGGTCTATGTTATATTCTACGTCCTGTGGGTTGTGATCCGTATATTCAAAAACTTTCAGTTCCTGATGTTCCTGTTTGTTGATCTTTTGTTTCATGTTGTTAAATGTCCTGTTGCAGATGAGTATAATCCTTCAGTGTCCTACATTTGTCTCTTGTTGCTTCTTTAGATGCATCTCTAGATGCCTCTTTCCCTGGAATGGTCCCTGGCAGATGTTTCCTGTTGATGTTCTACTGTCTCCTTTCGGTTCTTTATTGCAACCCATGACCCAGACACATTTCTTTATTTTTCTATATGTAAGCAGAAGCAGGTCTTCATTGCTAAGCAATGGTGGGTGTATGTGTGCAGAGCTAAAAACCCACATCCGGTTATGTATGCATGTAGCAGTGCAGAATACTTCATGCAGCGAAAAGCACATTGTGTTACTTTTTTTTTTAATCTAACTAACACATTATGAAGAAAAACATTCTTATGTAACTGAAATATTCTATCACAGCGCTGCCTGTTTGTGTTTGATCTGAACGGTGCAGAAGGGGGTTTCATCAACACCACTGTGTCCAAACCATACACCATAGCATGTCTCACTACTGTCTTGTAAATCTTCCCTTTCACTCTTGCTGCTACCTTTCTGTCACAAATCACCTCTGACACTCGTCTCCACCCACTCCACCCTGCCTGCACTCCACTGGTTGACCCCAGGTATTGAAACTCATCTACTTTCACTACCACTACTCCTTCCATCTTCACCGTTACACCTGCCTCCCTCTCATTCACACTCATGCATTCTGTCTTGCTTCTACTAACACTCATTCCTCTTCTCTCCAGAGCATACCTCCACTTCTCCAGATTCTTTTCACCTGCTCCCTACTCTCACTGCAGATCACAACGTCGTCTGCAAACATCATGGTCCACGGAGACTCCTGCCTGACCTCATCTGTTAGCCTGTTCATTACCATGGCAAACAAGAAGGAGCTCAGGGCCGATCCCTGATGCAATCTCACCCCCACCTTGAATTCATCCGTTACTCCTACGGCGCACTTCACCACCGTCTTGCTGTCCTCATACATGTCTTGCACCACCCTCACATACTTCTCTGCCACTCCTGACTTTCTCATAGAGTACCACACTTCCTCTCTTGGCACCCTATCTTTTCCTTTCTCTAGATCCACAAAGACACAGTGCAACTCTTCTGACCTTCTCTATACTTCTCCATCAACACTCTTAAGCAAACATTGCATCTGTAGCACTTTCTTGGCATGAAACCGTACTGCTGCTCACTGATTGTCACCTCTCCTCTTAACATGGCTTCAGAAACTCTTTCCCATATCTTCTTAGTGTGGCTGATCAACTTTATGCCTCTGTAGTTACTACAACTCTGAGCATCACCTTTGTTCATGAAAATTGGTACCAAAACACTTCTTCTCCACTCCTCAGGCATCCTCTCACTCTCCAAGATTGTGTTAAACAATGTGGTTAAAAATTCCACTGCCATCTCTTCTAAACATGTCTATACCTCCACAGGTATGTAATCTGGACCACCCGCCTTTCTATTCTTCATCCTCACTTCCACTTTGCTAATCCTCAGGACTTTCTTGTTCACCATCTTTTCTTCATCCATCCCCCTCTTGCTTTCATTTTCTTGATTCATCAGCACGTCAAGGTTCTCCTTCCACCTTCTCAACACACTCTCGTCTTTGTTAGTACATTACCATTTCTGTCCTTAATCAACCTAACCTGCTGTGCATCCTTTCCAGCTCCATCTCTCCATCTAGCCAATCAGTACAAGTCCTTTTTTTCCTTCCTTAGTGTCCAGCCTCTCATACAACTCACTATATGCCTTTTTCTTTGCCTTTGCCACCTCTTTCTTTGCCATGCGCGTAGATTCCAAATACTCCTGACTACATTCTTCATCTCCCTGACTATTCCACTTTTTCTTTGCTAACCTCTTCCTTTGAATACTTTTCTGTACCTCCTCATTCCACCACCAAGTCTCCTTGTCTTCCTTCCTCTGTCCACTGGATACACCACATACCTTTCTACCTGTTTGCCTCAATACTTTTGCTGTACTTTCCCAGTCATCTGGTAATTCTTCCTTATCACCCAGAGCCTCTATCAACTCCTTCTTGAACTCTGTGCAACTTTCTTCCTTCTGTAACTTCCCCCACTTAATCTTTGGCTCTGCCTTCACTGTTTTCCTTTTCTTGCTTTCAAAGCCATCCTACAAACTACCATCCAATGTTGTCTAGCTACATTCTCCCCTGCCACCACCTTGCAGCCTTCTATCTCTTTCAGATTTCTCCTTCTGTATAAGATGTAGTCCACCTGTGTGCACCTTCCTCCACTCTTTTAAGTCACCCTATGTTCCTCTCTCTCCTTAAAGTATGTGTTCAACACAGCTATTTCCATCCTTTTAGCAAAATCCACAGCCATCTGTCCTTCCACATTACTCTCCTTAAGACCATACCTACCCAGCACCTCCTCATCGCCTGTGTTCCCTTCACCTACAGTGCATCTGGAAAGTATTCACAGCGCTTCACTTTTTCCACATTTTGTTATGTTACAGCCTTATTCCAAAGGGATTAAATTCATTTTCCCCTCAAAATTCTACACGCAATACCCCGTAATAACAATGCAATTTTTTTTTAGATTTTTGCAAATTTATTAAAAATTAAAAAAATAAAAAAAAATCACATGTACATCAGTATTCACAGCCTTTGCTATGAAGCTTGAAATTGAGCACAGGTGTATCCTGTTTCCATTGATTATCCTTGAGATGTTTCTATAGCTTAATTGGAGTCCACCTGTGGTAAATTCAGTTGATTGGACATGATTTGGAAAGGCACACACCTGTCTATATAAGGTCCCACAGTTGACAGTGCATGTCAGAGCACAAAGAAGGCGTGAAGTCAAAGGAATTGTCTGTAGACCTCCAAGACAGGATTGTCTCAAGGCACAAATCTGGGGAAGGGTACAGAAAAATTTTCTGCTGCTTTGAAGGTCCCAATGAGCACAGTGGTCTCCATCATCCGTAAATGGAAGAAGTTTGGAACCACCAGGATTCTTCGTAGAGCTGGCCCACTGTCTAAACTGAGCGATTGGGGGAGAAGGGCCTTAGTCAGGGAGGTGACCGAAAACCCGATGGGCACTCTGTCAGAGCTCCAGCATTCCTCTGTGAGGAGATGAGAACCTTCCAGAAGGACAACCATCTCTGCAGTAATCCACTAATCAGGCCTGTATGGTAAAGTAGCCAGACGGAAGCCACTACTTAGTAAAAGGCACATGGCAGCCTGCCTGAAGTTTGTCAAGAGGCACCTGAAGGACTCTCAGACCATGAGAAACAAAATTCTCTGGTCTGATGAGACAAAGATTGAACTCTTTGGTGTGAATGCCAGGCGTCATGTTTGGAGGAAACCAGGCACCACTCATAACCATGAAATGGTGGTGACAGCATCATGCTGTGGGGATGTTTTTCAGTGGCAGGAATTGGGAGACGAGTCAGGATAGAGGGAAAGATGAATGTAGCAATGTACAGATGCTACATGCGCCCCGCATGGGCACATGTGCATGCAGCGACCGGCAGCTGGTGAAATAGAGTGTGTGTGTGTGTGTGTGTGTGTGTGTTTTTATGTACTTTTATATGTTTTTACAAAATCCTCTGTGTCGTTTCTGCCCTGGAGTGTTTGTGGACTATATGGCGAAGAGCTCCCTGGTATCTACAACATGGATTTCCTCCCCTTTCTTGCACTGCTGCTATTTTTTTTTTTTTTTTTTGTTACTTATTTGTACCCGTAGGTAGACTTGGTTTGCAGTCTGGTGACAAGCCACCGGCTGCTGGTCGCTGCGTGCGCGAGCGCCCTAAACCTACATGTTTTTGGTGTGCGGGAGGAAACCGGAGAAATCCCGGAGTAAACCCGCGCAACACGGGGAGAACATGCAAACTCCACACAGCTCACTGTTGGTCGGGGGCTGGGATCGAACCCACGATCTCATGATCCCCGCGATCCCCCGGCCGAGGGTAAAACTGTGCTGTCACAGTGCTAAACCACTGCGCCACCGTGCACCGTGCACCGTGCTATCTGTCCTCTGGCTCTTTGTCTCTGAAGTAAACGCGTTCGGCTCCATGGCGGGCAGAACGGCAGGCAGAATACATTATTCCAGGGACATGTTGCTGCATTTAAACACGGTTGATGCAGCGGCTGTGATTGAGCCTAAGCCGCAACTGCCAGACTTTATTTTGAGAGACGAACATAGCGGTGAAAAGAGAGACGGTTGAGGCGGCAGAAGAAAGCGCGGAAGGCATGGAGGTGTGAAATTGCGCCTTAGGAGACGGCAGTTTGGTAACATTCCTCTTCCTTCAAAAATTTTTGGGAACGTACAGTCTCTGAGAAACAAGGTGGATGAAATTCAAGGGAATGTACGCTACCAGAAGGACTTTAAGAACTGCTGTGTCATGGCGTTCACCGAATCTTGGCTTATTGTGCATGACCGAGATGCAGACCTGTGGATTGACGGCTTTGGAGGCCCGCTGCGCTCGGATCGGCAGGAAGAGGTAACGGGGAAAAGTCAGGGGGGCGGAGTATGTTTATACATTAATAAGCAGTACTGCACATCTGTCACGGTCTCAGAGCGCATCTGTACACCCGATGTGGAGCTGCTGTCTGTGTCACTATGCCCCTTTTATTTGCCTCGCGAGTTCCCCCAACTTTTCATCACAATTGTGTTCATTCATCCGAGGGCAGACGCTGACTTCGCCTCCAGAACCATCTTTGATGTGATCCAGCAGCTGCAATCAATTTCTCCAGAGGTGCCAAACTTCATTCTTGGGGATTTTAACCATGTTTCTTTAAAGAAGACACTTAAAAACTTTTATCAGTATGTCTCCTGCCCAACCAGGAGAAAAAAGACATTGGACCTGTGCTATGGATCCATAGAGAGGGCTTATAAATCACTCCCCCTTCCTCCTTTAGGATCCTCAGATCACAACTGTGTTCATTTGCTGCCCACATATAAAACTGCTCTCAGAAGAGGCAAGGTGGAGACGAGAGACATTGATGTGTGGACAGAAGATTCAGTGCACAGCCTCCAGGAATGCTTTGACTGTACAGACTGGGAGATGTTCACACTGGCCTGCGGGGATGATTTGGACTCTCTGGTTGACGTCACATGCTCATACATGTCTTTCTGTAAAAATAAGATTGTTCCACGTGAACGTGTCAAAATATATCCCAACAACAAACCATGGGTTACAAAATCAGTTAAATCCTGCTTAAAGAGGAAAGCACTTGCCTTTAAACAGGGGTCTGTTTCTGAGCTACAGGTTGCCACAAAGGAGCTGAAGGCCGAAATTTTAAGAGCAAAACAGAATTATAAATCAGAGTTGGAAAGCAAGATGGCAACAAAGAAACTTGGTTCAGCCTGGGCCAGTATGAAAACTATTGCAGGCCTTCAGAGCACAGAGTGCAGTAATCGTGTGTTTTTAGATGGTTTTAATTCAGACACAGAGCTGGCTAATGCTCTTAATTGTTTTTATGGTCATTTTGACTCCTTTGTTTGTTTGGGGTTTTTTTTCAAATGTTCACACATTTTGAATTTGATGCCTGCAACACATTCCAAAAACACTGGGAGAGGGGCAAGACAAGACTGGGAAAATTGAGGAATGCTAAAAAAAAAAAAAAAAAAAAAAACCCTTTTTGGAACATTCCACAGGTGAACAAGTTAATTGGAAACAGGTGAGGATCATGACAGGATATAAAAGGAGCATTCCCCAAAAGGTTCAGTCGTTCACAAGCAAGGATGGGGCAAGGTTCACCACTCTGAACAAATAGTCCAATAGCTTAACATTAGTACAATTGCAAGGAATTTAGGGATTTCAGCATCTACAGCGGCAAGGCTGAAAACAGGCATTTAATGCCCGTGGCCTTCAATCCCTCAGGCGAAACTCCATTAAATACCAACATCATTCTGTGAAGGATATTATCATGTGGGCTCAGGAACACTTCATAAAATATGACTGAGCACTTCTTAAAGGAAGATAACATCACTCTTTTGGACCATCCTGTGCGTTCCTCTGATTTAAATCCCATTGAGAACATTTGGGGATGGATGACAAGGGAAGTTTACAAAAACAAACATCAGTTCCAGACCATGGATGCCCTCAGTGAAGCCATCTTCACCACATGGAGCATCGTTCCCACTAGCCTCCTGGACACACTCACATCAAGCATGTCTAAATGAATTTTTGAAATGATCGACAAGAATGGTGGGGCTACTCACTACCGAGTCTTTTTTTTTTTTTTTTTTTACACTTTTAGCTGTTTTTTGTTTGTTTTTTTGGGGGGGGGCACTATGGTTTTAAACTTTTGATCAGTTGATGAACAGCCTGAGTTTAGATGCCGTTTTCAATAAATTGCCTACTTTCCATTTTTTGTCTCTTGCTCCCATTTATTCTTTTAGCATTTTGAAGCTCTACTTACAACCTTAGTACTATCCACCAGCGCGAAATGTGAATATTTGTAATTTTCCCCCCAGTCTTAAGGTTTTGATCAGGAGTGTATATGGATAAATAAGCATGAAGGTAGGAGGAAACTTTGTTTATATATACATATATTGCTCTGGTTTTTAAAGTGGTGTTACTTAGGTTTATTTAGTTGGAAAATTTAGCACATAGGCTGTTCAATTTTTTGTGCGTTTTTCCTTTTGTGAAACTTGAAAAAGTGCAACTACAGATCCTTATCCCTTATAATGTGTTCAGTCATTTTATATCTGGTATGCTGTTCATTTATGTTGTATTATGCGAGATGTACTAGATGTGGTGAATGCTGTGTGCAAATCTATACACGAAAACAAACGGGGGTTATCGGGGCAAACAAAATCCTGCATAGGGCCCCCAAAATCCAGGAAATGACCCTGGGAACACCCTATTCCTTCCAAGATCCAACCTGATCGGTAATGCTTTAAGGTTTTTCTGAGGAATCTGAATGTTATCCTTCTTCATTATTCCAAGTATTTTCTCTACATGAAAAGCTCCAATGGCAGAAAATAAGCCTGTAAGGTTTTGACACTCAAACACCTTCATTTAGGGAGAAGAAATCTTAGCTTGAAGTGTGTAGAGTGATAAAATGAGCACAGGGTCAGCCAACAGTTTGCAGAGCTCTGATTTTCTTTTAATGACAAACTTGACAAGACATTTAAATACAACAATTTTCAACCCACTCTATATATACACTATCTATAGGATCCCTATAGGCCAAAATCTATTTATCTACAAAATATATCATAATCCTATAAACTATAGTATAAATGATACAAACAAACTTCAAAAGAAATAAGCCACATTAACTGAAAAATACTTCATAAACTAAACAACCCCCCCCCCCCCAAAAAAAAAATCAATTCCCCCCTCCCCTCTGTTTACAATGGTAAAGACCAATAAACCAATTGATTCCAGAGGTAAATGGTTGCATTTCCATACGCACACCTCATGAAAGCACCCAGGTGGTGACCTCCGGAAAGAGAAGTTACTAAATTTCAAAGTAAACATAACAACTCATAAGTAATCGGAAAATAAAACTAATACTATTAGATAATATGTGTTAAATTAGGTTCTGTGATTACCTTTGTTGAGACATAATAGAGTCCTCAAAACACACACACACACACACACACACAGAGTGAAGAGCAGGTATTACAGCTCCTTCACAAAGTCCCAGAGCATAATACCACCACAATCATGTTTGACAGTAGGTTGGTGTTTGTCATTGTGACCATATAGCTCAATTTTTTTTTTTTTCCATCTGACCACATAACTTTCTTCTAGAAGCTCTTCCTGAAGTTGATGGCAGAAACGCATCACAAAAGTTTTTGTGTGTGTGTGTGTGGGGGGGGGGAGTGGTATTAAAGACACAGCTTGAGAAACATGCTACAACTAATTAAGTTCATGGGCAACAGGCCAGCCATCTGATGGGGTATAAAAAGAGCACCTTAGAGACGAAGAATCTCTTCAAAGTATAGAATGGCAGATTGTCAGCAATCTGCAAATAACACACTTTCAGAAAAATGTTTCAACTTAAAATTGTAAAGACTTTGAATATTTCATAACCTACAGTACAGATCATCAAAAGATTCTGAGAGTCTTCAGACATGTCCATATACCATAACCTTTGGGCCCTCAGGTGAACTGTATAAAAAAAAAAAAGCTATAATTTAGGCCTGGTGGACAACAGTGTTTTCATTTAAAGTGCAAAAAAAGAGATCTGTATGAACACATCAGCATCACAAAACAATGTCACACGCACATGGCTCCATCTCGGGTGTGAAAACTATTGTAACTATGCCAGGCCAGTAGATGGCATTGCGACTTTACAGCACCATGCGCCCACCGTATGGATCATGTGCAATAATACCCCCAAAGGTCAAGCTGTCATCGCTGGCATTCTGGATGTAGAATTTTCATTCTACAAACCACAAATGTGACAAGCAATGCTAATGTGATTCTTTTGCAATACTATTATGTTTGGGGTTATCCACTAAGTGGAGGGTTGGCAGTTCAAATCCCGCTCTCCCTAGTCATCCTGCCATTGTGTCCCTGGGCAAGACACTTTACCAACCTTGCCTCCAGCGTCCATGACAATAGGTATGAATGTGTATAAATGTTCAGTAGCGGTCAGAGGCTGTTGGTGTGGATTGGTAGCCACGTTTCCATCAGTCTGCCCCAGGGCAGCTATGGCTACAGAGGTAGCTTACCACCATCAGTGTCTGTCTGGAGTAAATGAATAATGGACTCACCTTGCTTCAAAGTCGCCCCATCTCCAATTCGGAAAAAAGTCACACCTCGCATTTGAACGAACTAATCCTAGGGACCTGCTCCGATTGAGCTCATTTTTACATGGCGGCATCTATAGGCATTGGCCATTAAAAATTGTATAAATTAAGTCAAAATCTCAAAAGGTGTGGCCAGGGTCACTGTAAGTGCTTTGAGCTGTCACTTGACATGTAAAGTGCCATATAAATCTAACCTATTATTATCATCATGTCTTGCTGTACTGTTGTGGGTTGGTCTTATTGTTCTAGCACCAAGGGAATTTCATTTTATCGCCTTCCTAAAGATGATGAAAGGAGAAAGCTTTGGGCTGCTGCTGTCTAATGTGAGAACTTCCCATTGAGCATTACAGAGTTTGTAGCCAACATTCTATATCTGGTAAGTGCACCCACTTAAGTTTATATAGTTTAGATAGAAAGTCTGAATTTATCCCCTTCAGTGTATGGCTGCGTGTCCATGGAGTGTGTTTTTTTTCCCTGTTCATTTTCGAGGCAATCCAGTGTTTAATGTGCTCAGTGCACTTGGTGCAAAAACATTCAGTGGTGAGCATTTTTGTCACTGTGCTGAAAGTTGAAAAAAGTTCCAATTTTGGAATGCCGCAGTGCTCATAAGCAGCACACTTCTCTAAACCGCCAATCAGTATCGGGCTGAAAGGATACAATGATCAATATTTAACAGAAAAAGCTTGGAGTGATGCATATTTTCTTATCTGTTTGATGTGGTTTAGTGCATGTAGTGGAGAGCTTAAAACACACTCCAGAGTTTGACCAGAAAATGACAGTATTGAAGATCTAAAAAATTACAAAGCTGCTGTGACTGCGGAGGATCCAAACGACCACTTGGCACTTGCAGAGCACACGAGCACCACAGTAAAGCAGCACAGCACACAAACTAACCACCACCGCTGTCTTCTGTAGGGATGCTTGCTACATACGGCCACCCAGACCGCAAGTCCCCACTGGTGCTTGTGTGTCTATAATTTCTAAAACTTTAAAAGTTAACATGACCGTTTAGAAGAACAATCAGATCAATTGCATATCACATGCAACCACACATGCACCAGGGCAGCACGGAACACAGTGGACAGGCAGCTCTGGCCCACAGCGGGACAGTGGACATGCACAGCTGGGGACAGAGCAGTTCTGGTTCTTTCAGCAATTACTAAACTACATCTTCATTCAGTGCACAATCATCTCTGCACAATCTCAACAAACTCCTAAAGTATTTTATTTTGCTGCGATACATCAAGGCAAGACTGTCAGACGACCACATCTGATTACATTTTTTTCTTCTCCTGTATAGCGTACAGCAGCATTTCTCCAGAAAGGTCTGAACAAACAAATCAACACGGTGTAACATCAAAAAACATCCAGGCTTATCTGGGTATTTGTGGATCACTTTCTTTCTAGCACATTACCTATTTGACACAAGGCTTTGACATTTACTGTATGTAATATCATGCAGTTAGTAGGCTACCGTATCAGGCACATTAAAAGGCTAATGCCAGCTAACGCTATATTACACAAACAGAATAAACCCCATGATAAAATACAGACTTGCGGGTTAAATGATATGCCCACTTGTATGCACGGTGGCTCAGGATAATGGCTGAAACTGCATTGGTCTTGAAAAGCAGGTAAATGGTAAAACCCATCTTAATTCGGGTCAAGTTTTCAAAGCAGCTATCCAAAAATGCTAACTGGCACTGGAGGCTAAGCTGACTCCTGAGTTCTGCTCTCTTCCTCCAAGGCCAAACCCTGTGCTTAGTCCTGACTGGTTCCTGTTATGTCACAAATGTGGTCCATCTAGACTTGCCTTTTAGAAGGGAGAGGAGCTGAACTGAACTTTCACAGTGGAAAACACAGATATGGCACTTAGAAGTGATTTCGCTCTTGATTTGTCTTGAAAGTCAAAAACATGTTGCAGACATGTTAACAAGAAAAAAAAAAAAAAAAAACAAAAACTTGATTTTGACCAGAGTGTCACTTTGAGGGCAAGCTGTGAAACTCATAGGCAAGCTTTGATTGACAGGTCACGCAGTTGCAAGGTTAATCAATTAATTGATAACTAAGCAGTCCTTTTCAATGGGAGCTTATTCTATGAAAAGTAGTGGCATCACCATCCAGACAAGGGCGCACGCAGTCACCCACTGCCACCTTTCGACCAATACGAAAGAAAAAAAGCAGAAGACACCAAGCCACCACAGCACATCTGTTGTGTAGAGCGAAAAAAACTTGGCTTTCTGGGTTACATCACGAGAACCACAACAAGTTCCAGTGGCACGGGAGCTTGAAGATCCACCCGCCTGCTTAAAACCAGCAGGATGGAGAAATGTACCGGAGCAAGGAACAAACTACATGACAGCAAAAACCCACTCCCATTGCCTTCAACCCACCACTAGACGGGAAAGCAGACCGGACTCAAGTTACCACTGAGGTAAGACAACAGAGGGAGCCCAGAGCATACTGGGTTTTCTTGATTTCCAGCATACTGCGATAATGTTTAACATGCAACAGATGAAGCAGCTCACAATTTATTTTCCTGTTAAAACTGTCTACTAGTGTATTTCAGTAAATTAGAACGGGAAAGGTTTTTTTTTTTGTAATACATCTTAAAAAAACAACATTTTATGATATTGGTAATAGTTTTTAAAGAGTCTGTGACATAATTCAACCACGACATCATTACAAAGAAGAACTAGTGTTTTTATTCTGTGTAGACAAAAAAATTCAATAACAAATTTTGTTTCCATATACTACCATAAATTACATCGTGATGCAGACTATTGCGATGCTTGTCAAAATTGGGTCAAACGCCACCGCTATTTTGTGACATAATGAGGTGAACCAAAGATGTAAACAAGCATGGCTGAGTACACTGAAGTGGAGGAAGTTGTGAGCGATTTCAGCGAAGATTTGAGCGATTTGTCGATAGGTTTTGAGGAAGAAGCAAGATCAAGTGATGAAGAAGAGCAAGTTGGTTCTAATGAAGGGCTACAACCCTATTTATTTGAACCATATCGTTCAGGAAGCGAAGAAGACTCACACGTTTCAGAGGATGAAGGGTCCGATGGTGAAGGGCTTGAGATGGACATCGGTCGCCTCCAAAACAATGAATGGTAATATACAGATGGATCTAAATTTCCCTGATCGGGTGTTAGGGGAAATAATTAAAAAAAAAAAAAAAGCTCAGATATTCAGTTTTGGTAGGCAATGAGATTTATAAAAATGAAAACTGAAAAAAGAAATTACACGTTTTTTAACACAAAGTCGTTCCATTTGGAGTAAAGTCAACACTCGGCTTCAAAATTCATAGAGGAGGATTTTACTTTCAGCAGAAAAAAAATATAATAAAATCACAATCGCCTTATGTGAAAATAAAAAAAAAAAATCAATTAGACAAACTTTTCCGGGTGAGTTTTGACACTGTTGCTTCTCTGCGCTGTTTTGATATGTTGATATCGTCTTGAGCTGTGGGTTTTCGTTTGAAAACCATAGATATGGCAGTCGGTTTTAGAACCCGTTTGTAACAAACTTTCAAGCCTAAAGATTCCTGTATAGCAGGCGCCTCCTCAAAACTGTCTGCAGTGAAATGATCGCTACAGAATTCAGAAGATGGTGTTGGTTGCCATTTGTCCCTTGTTCTCTGTACTTGCTTTGCCCATTTCTTAAGAAAATCTGGATCTTTTCGGAATGAGAACAGGCTTATACGTTCACTGGGGCAATTAGAACACCCAGACGCCATGCAACGTTTCGGCATTTCTTTGCTGATATAAAAGCTAAACAGCTTGTTTACATTGATACCACATGGATCAGCTGAGAGGAACTTCACCTCATGACGTCATATCCGGAAACAAGGCGAGTCTTAGGAGATCGCATTAGTGCAACACAGCGCTAAACTTGAATTCACTTGGAAATATTTTTCCACTTATTTAGCGTTCTAAATCAAAAGAACCAACTATATGGATGATTGAAGATAAATTCATACTGAATATGATCCATAGTTCCTAAATCGTGTCACAGACACTTTAAAATAAATTAAATCATGACATTTGCAATTTATTGCGATGTACCAGCACATAGTTCACACTATACAGTACAAAATTTGTTAAAACTACAAAAAATGCCATTGTCTGTAGTAAAAAAAAAAATGGAAATGGTACAATAAATCATTAAGGAATATGATATTCATGTTTTATTCAGTATATCACAAACAGTAATGAAGGTTTAATACGTTAAAGATAGAAAGGCCATATTGTACCGAGGGAAATTCAGATTCCCAGGGAAATTGCAGCTTATCAATTAATCATTAATTGATCGATAAGGTGAATCAACTAATAATTAATGAAATAACCTATAACTTGCATCCCTAGTTAGAACTCCTACAGGATTAAAACTACACATCACAGTTTTAAGCTGACTGGTTGGACAAATTTAATTTTTGTTGAGATTTGGGGCAATCCAAATGAAGCTGAAGTCAATGGAAAGAGGAACAAGAGAAAGGGCAGGCCAACATCAAACAAAATGCAGACCATCTCCACTTTCTACCTGAAATGCTCCTGGTTCAAACATCTAAGTGATTTGAATCCTATGCAGCCTGACCTCAAGGTTTTTAAGTTTGAACTTGCAACCAGAAAAGGAGCTTCCTGTATCATGAGGGATCAAAGTTTGTGTGAAAGGCTTTTCATTTTTATCTCTACTGTGGATCGCCTGATGTGAATTTAAGAGATTCACTCCAGTAAATGCCTTCCCAGATTCATCACATAAGTATGGGTCAACTTTACTGTGGGTGAGTTGATGTCTTCTTAAGCTACCCATCTGATTAAAGGCCTTCTCGCACTTACTACACGCAAATGGTTTAACACCAGTGTGTACGAGTTGATGTTGTCTTAAGTTACTCATCCGATTAAATGCCTTGCCACACTGACTACACACGAATGGTTTAATTCCAGTATGGATGAATTGATGTTCTCTTAAGCGCCATACCTTAATAAAGGCCTTATCACACTGATCACACACAAATTGTTTATCTGTAATGTGGATAACCTCATGTTTTCTTAATTCACTCTCATAAGCAAAGGTCTTCCGACACTTATGACACACAAATGGTTTAACTCCCCTGTGGATGAGTTGATGTGTTCTTAAGGTTCTCATGTAAGTAAAAGCCTTCCCACAATTACCACACACAAATTGTTTAACTCCAGTATGGATGAACTGATGTTGTCTTAACTGACTCCTCTGAGTAAAGCCCTTCTCACACTGAACACATACAAATGGTTTGACTCCAGTGTGGCTTTGTCGATGTTTTCTTAAGGTATCTTTCTGAGTAAATGCCTTTCTGCACAGCCCACACACAAATGCTTTAACTCCAGTGTGGATGAGTTGATGTCTTTTTAAGTGACTCATCTCAGTGAAGGCCTTCCCACAAGGACCACATACAAATGGTTTAACCCCAGTATGGATAAGTTGATGTCTTTTTAAGTGACCCCTCTCAGTAAATGCCTTGCCACACTCACTACACACAAACTGTTTAACTCCACTGTGAATGAGTTGATGTCTTTTGAAGCGACTCGTGTGACTAAAAATTTTCCCACACTGATCACAGACAAATTGTTTAACTCGACTGTACCTGACTTGCTGTGTCTTTAAACTACCCTTTTTAGTAAAGGCCTCCCCACGATGACCACACACAAACTGTTTTTCTCCAGTGTTGCCAAGTTGATGTCTTCTTAAGTCACTCATTTGAGTAAAGGCCTTCCAACACTGATCACAAGCAACATTTTTAATTCCAGTATGAATGCACTGGTGTTTTTCTAAACCATCCAAATGTATGAAACTTTTCCCACATTCTTCACAAGAGTATTGTTTATCACCCTTGTAGCATGATCTGTCTTTTTTTCCACTCTTGACACTGAGTGATTTAACTTTGTTTGCTGCTGTTGGCTGCTCTTGATCCTCCTGGAGCTGCTGTTTCTCTCCATTTTTGATTTTATGTCCCTGTAGAAACAAAGAAAGAAAAAGAAAAAAATAAATGCAGTTGTGTATGGAAAACCAAAACATAAAAGTTAAAAATGAAGTCTGAATGCAATTTACAAGCTCAATCATGGTCCACATCATGGACTGGGACAACACAAAAATTATTGGATCGGAGAGCAACAGACACAAACGTTGGATCAAGGAGGCAATAGAGATCAGAAAGCGGGGAAAAGACACCATGAACCGAGATGAGGGGGCCTTTATGCTTTCTCACACCTGGGACCACATTCTCCAGAGACCATCTGACGGCGGGAGGCGGGGCCGGCTCAGCGGATCTGACAGATCTGCTGAGCTGGCCCCGCCTACGAAAATCAGCTGATAAATGTCACCTGGCAGCAATCAGCTGACTCTTCTGATGAAGGCTGCAGTGCAGTTGAAACATGTAAAGAAGGTAAAGACATCTTTCTATTTTACTTTTGTCTTTCAAAGGAAAAAAAAAAAAAAAGGATAAATAATTGAAAGAAGACAAAATGAACCTGTTTGACGTAAGGTTCACTACTGTTCTATGTTTTTGCCATTTGTGGATAATGGCTCTCACTGTGGTTCGCTGGAGTCCCAAAGCTTTAGAAATGGCTTTATAACCTTTTCCACACCGATCTCAATTACTTTGCTCCCCATTTGTTCCTGAATTTCTTTGGATCGTAGCATGATGTCTAGCTTTTGAGGATCTTTGTCTACTTCACTTTGTCAGGCAGGTCCTATTTAAGTGATTTCTTGATTGAGAACAGGTGTGGCAGTAATCAGGCCTGGATGTGGCTAGAGAAATTGAACTCAGCTTTCCAAAGATGTGATAAAACACATTTAATTTAATTATTAATAATTGTACTGAAAGTCAGTGGTGTATAAGGTGAAGAGAAAATGAGAGAGCACAGTCCCCTGTGGAGCTCCTGTATCACTTACCACCATGCCAGACAAGACACTGCCCAGCTGAACAAACTGTGGCCTGGCTGTCAGGTAGTCAGTAATCCAGAAGATCATAGAGCTGTCGACTCCCATCACTCGCAGCTTCTCACCCAGCAGCAGAGGCTGGATGATGTTAAAGGCACTGGAGAAATCAAAAAATGTGATTTTCAGTGTCTCCTCCACCCTCCAGGTGTAGATGGGCTTGTTGCAGCAGGTAGATGACAGCGTCTTCAACTCCTAAATGGGGCTGATATGCAAACTGCAGAGGGTCCAGCCATGTCTTCACTTGCGGCCTCAGGTGGACTAAGACCAGTCTCTCCAGGACCTTCATCACATGAGATGTGAGGGCAACCGGTCGACAGTCATTCAGGTCTGATGGAGATGACTTCTTGGGGACAGGAACCAGGCAGGATGTCTTCCACAGCACAGGTACTCTCTCCAGACTCAGGCTCAGGTTGGACAGGTGTTTCAGTACTGGAGCTAGCTGGTTGGCACAGGTCCTCAGGATCCTGGTGGAGATGCCAGCAGGGCCCACCCCCTTCCACTGATGGAGTCTCTCCAGCTGTTTCTTAACCTGGTCTTTAGTCACAGTGATGTGAGGGAGGGGCCTTGTGTCTTCCTCCGAGGAGGAGGAGGGTGAGGGGGAGATGGAGAGAGGTACTGCATGGGAGGGTGGGCGGAGGGGTGTGTGAGGGTCTCGCTGTGTTGTGGGGGTGACAGACTGTGAGTTGAACCTATTAAAAAAAACAGATTCAGTTCATCAGCTCTCTCCTGCCTCCCAGATGGCTGCCTGACTCTCCCCTTGCACCCAGTTATTTGTTTCATTCCCACCCACACATCTTTAGCGTTGTTTTGCCTCAGTTTATTCTCCAACTTCCTCCTATAATTGTCCTTGCACCTCCTCAGCATCTCTCTCAGCTCATGCTGCACTCCCTTTAGCTTCTCCTCGTCTCCGGACCTAAAAGCTCTCTTCTTTTTGTTCAGAAGTGCTTTCAGGTCACTCGTGACCCATGGTCTGTTGTTGGAGAAGCAGCGTACAGTCTGTGCTGGCATGGTTGCGTCTTCACAGAATCTGATGTTTTTGGTGATGCAGTCAGTCATATTGTCTATGTCCACCCCATGTGGTTCACACAGTATGCCCCAGTCCATCATCTCGAAGCAGTCCTGCAGTGCATCAGAAGCCTCCTGTGTCCACCTCCTCATCATCTGTATATAAGCAGGCTGCCTTTGCACAAGGGGAACGTACCTGGGTGACAACATGACCATGCAGTGATCCGATTTGCCAATGGGGGGGGGGCGGTAGAGCTGTGGCACTATATGCATCCCTGACATTGGCATACAGTAAATCCACTGTTTTGTTTTCTCTGGTGGGACAGTCAAACTGGTGAAAGTCTGGTAATGTTTTTCCAGTGAGACATGATTAAAACCACCCATGATGGCCATAAATGCGTCTGGGTGCTTCGCCAGTAATGTGGCCATAGTGGAGCTGATGACGTCACAGTCCACCGATGCGTCAGCTGACGGAGGGACGTACATGATAATTATTAAGGCACACGTCATTTCTCGTGGCATATAATGAGGTTGCATACTCACAGCCAGCAGTTCAATATCCGGGCTGCAGCACTTTTCCTTTGCATAAATGTGTCCAGGATTACACCACTTTTCATTCACAAGAAGTGCCACTCCTCCGCCCCTCTTTTTCCCGCTACTTATAATATCTCTGCCCCCCCCCCCCCCGTATAGTCTTGAAGCCAGGTATCGCTACGTTAACATCCAGGATCTGAGAGTGTAACCACATCTCTGTGAAACACATGATACTACACTCACGATACTTCCTTTGCATCCTGACCAGCACTGTGAGCTCATCTGTTTTGTTTCCGAGCCACCGCACGTTCCCAGTGATGACCATCGGTACAGCAGACTTATGCTTCCTCATCCTCACCTTAGTTCCAGCCCTTTGCGCATGGCATCTCCTCTTTAGCTCATCTGGGATGAGGGGCTTTGCTCCGGGTAGTATAGCTGGCTTCCTCAGCACAATCAGCTGGTCGCGTGTGTAAACAATGCATCTGCGCCCCCCCCCCCCCCCGGTTGATCTCCATCGCCCAAGGAAGAGAAAAAAAACTAAGAAAGACCGGGCTAAAGTAGAAAAAAAACTTGGTCGTTAGTCCGAATCCTCCTACCGAGCCCTGGTTAATAAGACACACACTATATACAGGAATAAGCAGATAGAAACACAAGACACAAGAGAATTGCTGCTGGTATGGCCACTCTGCTTCCGGCGCCATTAACCAAAAAAGAGGCACCCAAGTGTCATGGTTATGTCAGACCATTCGAAACCATTTACATCAGCGTAGTCTGCATGCTAGACCACACTACCAGGCACAGGCGTCATGGTCTTGCATGGGCCAGGGAGCATTTACACTGAACAAGGGACCAGCGGGCTTCAGTGTTGTTCTCTGATGAAAGTCGATTCACGTTGAGCAGAAATGATGGCTGCCAATGATGTTGGAGATATCAAGGAGAGCACTATGCGTCAGCCTCTGTTGTCACCAGATGAGCCTTTGGTAGTGGGGGTGCTACAGTCTGCACAGGTGTGTTGAGTCGATACAGAACTGCCCTCACCTCATGAATGGTACAGTGACAAGCCAATACTACCTGAATAACATCATTAATCCAGTCACTGTGCCCCTGCATGAACCTGGCCTGGGTTCAAATCCCGGCCGGGTCATGCAGATGACCATATAAAAGTGGAACTTCCTGCCGTCCAGCTTGGTGCTCAACAATAATGGAATGGAGGAGGGAAATTTGTGGTGGTGCCATGCATGGTAGTGACCCCTCTGATTCTAGATGTGATTAACACTGTAGATAAGAGAAACGTAATTTCATTCTACTGTACATGATTGGCTGTATGGATTGAATGACAAAGTTGGCTTTACCTTACCTTTAAGATCACCAAACCTAGCAGAAAAACATCTCATTGTGCTACACTCATTGATAACATCTTTTCAAATAATATAGATAATAACACAAAAAGTGGATTATTAATTAATAACATCAGTGATCACCTGCCAGTATTCACAGTTTTTGACAATGACTACAGGGAAGAAAAACGAGAAACAGCATTTATATACAGACGAGTAAGGACTGAAGAATCACTGAATGCTCTAAAAAAAATGATCTTGCAAAACAGAATTGGGAAGAACTATATACTGAAAAAGATACAGACAAAGCATATGAAATATTTTTAAGAATATTTAAATTATTATATGATAAAAAATTGTCCAATTCCAAAAAAAAAATAAAAAAAAATCATTAAGAAGCAAAAATATTCAAACAGTCCACGGATCACTAAGGGATTAAAAAAATGCCTGCAAAATGAAAAATATGTTGTATAGAGAATTTATAAGACACAGAACTAATGAGGTAAAAATGGATATAAAAAATATAAAAATAAGTTAACCAATATCATGAGAATAAGGAAAAAGGAATACTACAGTAAATTAATAATAATTAAATTTAAATTAAATCACCCTTTATTGTCATTCAACTGTACAACCAATCATGTACAGTAGAACGAGATTGTGTTTTACCTATCTACAGTGTTAATCACACACACCCCAAGTGTAGAATCAGAGGGCCGCTGCCATGCAAGGCGCCGCCACAAATTTCCCTCCTTCATTCCATTACTGCTGAGCACCAAGCTGGATGGCAGGAAGTTCCACTTTTATATGGTCTTCGGCATGACCCGGCCGGGATTTGAACCCCTGCCTCCCGGGTGTGGGGCGGATGCTCTACCAACTGAACCACCACTCTGGTAATATAAAAATAATATTAACCTCTTGCACTCCGGTGTACCGCGGGCGGGCACGTCTCTGCGTCCTAGAGCGCACGAGGGTGCCCTAGTACGCACACTGTGCGTCCTAGGGCGCACTGAAGAAAAAAAAAAAAAAACTGTATTTCCGTTCTTCCACTACAGACACAGCCGCGAACAGAAAGCCAAAGGAGTGCTTTGATTGGTTTAGATGTGATTGACCTTTCATTTGACTAATAAGAGCCTTGAATTGTGTTTCTGAAACCTTGAAGAATCAATGACTGAAAACCTAGCAAGAAGGACCCGCCTACCAACGGCTGCGAATACAGCCAGCCAATTGAAGCACAGAAGTTCGAAAGCTGTTTTGTGTAAGGCTGGGTGAAGAGAGACTGACTGCTGCAGCAGATGAAAAAAGGACCCGCAGGAAGAACCGCCACAGACCCAGCAGCACGGAGACCACCCACAAGTGCGACCTGTGTGACAGGGACTGCCATTCGCGCATCGGCCTGTTCAGCCACAGGCGGTGCTGTCCCAGCAGAGTAGACGTTTAGGATTCTCTTCCACGGTCATCATAGACCGACGGAGGCCAACGACGAAGGCTGGGTGACACACACGCGTTCGCCAGTCTTTTTTTCTTACTACTGTTATTTGTTTTGAAAAATCGTTCGCCAAAACCGCAATCATGGAAGCGCAAAACTGCAATAATGGAATTATGTTTTGACTGGGTCGCGTGACCAGAACCACGAGTCCGTAACAAGCGGACCAGCTTCATGTTGGTCTGACAATGAGGAAGAGAAGTTCGCCAGCTACGCTGCTGTTGTGAACAGATAAGTGTTATAAGCTAAATTATTCTTTATCCCTGAAAATTGTAATCAAAAATGACTTTTGACCAATCGGTAAATTACAACTGTGTGTAGTAGACCGCTGCGCACCGTGACCGCAGCGCACCGGGCGATGTCCATCCTCTGTAGCGGGGGAGGGGGGGGGACAACCCCCCCCCACACACACACAGCCCTGAGTGTCACCTTTCATTAGAGCCCAACATCAAGCTTCTGTATTGAATCATTCAAAAGTTATAGACGTTTTTCCAAACTCTGCCATTTGGCACAATTTGGCACAGTTCAAAAACAACCTAAGAAAAAAAGCTGTGTAATATATTCATTTTTTGTGGTATTGCTACAAAATTTTGACCTCAGCTGGATAACACTTGGTTCTACATTTCTGTTGCATTTTCCAGCCCGGATCTGAAGCTGTGTGTTATTTGCAAGCATTTGTATCCAAAAAAACACCCAGGCGAAATTTATTTTCTTAAAGTTCAGTATGTTTAGATGACTGTTACTCAGTGGCCGAGATTAGTGGCAGAGAGATTATGACTGTTTTGCCAAAAAATTCAAAGTGTTTTCTTTTAAATGAGACCAACCCCATGAAGATGCTGCAAAGGGTTGAAGAACAGCTTTTGATTTACTTTGGGTACGTTATTTTTTGGCGTTTTTAGGGAAATTGACCAGAGTGCAAGGGGTTAAAGGTATATGGAATACATTAAATAAAGTAATTCAAATTGGTGACAGACAAGATAATTATCCTCAATATTATATAGATAATGATACAAATAATAATATAAATGAAGCAGTAAATAGATTCATTGAATTCTTTTTAAATACTGGATCAAAATTAGCAGAAAAAATCCCTGATCCATTCATATCTGAAAAGGGGAATAGCAAATTAATCGAAAGAAATCCAAATTCAATATTTTAACACCAGTGGAAGAGAGGGAAATCATTGAGATTGTACATAAATTCAAAAATAAAATTTCAGCTGACTGTGATGACATTGACATGGTAACCGTTTAAAAAAAAAAAAGTTATTGGGGAAATTGTTAAACCATTGAAACACATTTGCAACTTGTCACTCCAAACTGATACAATTCCAAGTAAAATGAAAATACCTAAAGTTATACCTCTATACAAAACTGGAAACAAACACCACAAGCTACAGGCCTGCTTCTCTTCTGCTCCCGTTCTCAAAAATACTGGAAAAACTCTTTAATGACAGATTAGTCAAGTTCATAGCTAAATACAAATTACTTACAGACGACCAATATGGATTTAGAACCAACCACTCTACATCAGCGACTTTGATGGCTGTTATAGAAGAAATGACTATTTCTATGGTAGAAAGGAATTTGCGGTGGGAGAATTTATAAAGCATTTGATACATTAAACCATGAAATATTACTTAATAAACTGGAATGATACAGACTTAGGGGAATGGTATTAAATTGAATCAGAAACTATTTAAAAAAAACAGGCAACAATTTGTGAAGATGGGACAATAAAAATCAAGAGTTTGGACATTGTGGTATCCCCCAAGGGTCAGTGTTGGGACCTAAACTTTTCATTTTATGTATTAATGATATTTGTAATGTTTCTGAATTGTTGAAGATCGTGATGTTTGTAGATGATACAACTGTTCTGGGTACTGGTGAGGATCTACAGTAACTTTTGAATATAATCACTACCAAATTTAGTAAAATAAAAGAATGGTTTAATAAAAATAAGTTATCATTAAATTTGAACAAAACAAAGTTCATATTATTTGGAAATGGTAAGACAAACATTCAAGCAAAGATACAGATAGATAATATCAATATTGAAAGAGTTCAAGACAATAAATTTTTAGGTGGGATTATAGATGAAAAAATTTGTTGGAAACCTCACATTAAATATGTACAAGCTAAACTATCCAGAAGTATTTTGGTCATGAGCAGAACAAAACACATACTGGACCTGAGATCACTCCATACTCTGTATTGTTCACTGGTTTTACCATATTTAAATTACTGTTCAGAAGTCTGTGGAAATGCATATAAAAGTTAATTGCAGCCACTCGTTATTTTACAAAAAAGAGCAATAAGAATCATTCATAATGCTGGTTTCCATGATCACACAAATGGCTTATTTTTACAGTCTAAAAGTTTGAAATTCTTTGATCTGGTGGAATATAAAACTGCTATAATAATGTACAAAGTAAGGAACAATCTACAGCCAGCTAACATCCAAAATATATTCATTGAAAGACAAAAGCATTATCATTTGGGGGGGGGGGGGTAAAAACAGTCTCTGTGTTGGCCCTGCGATGGACTGGCGATCTGTCCAGGGTGTACCCTGCTTCTCGCCCAAAAGATGCTGGGATAGGCTCCAGCTCCCCCGCGACCCAAAAAGGATTGAGCGGAAGAAGATGGATGGATTTTCCTAAGATCTTGTGAATGTGATAACTACAGAAAGAAATGTAGACTTTTTAAATTGATAACTTAGTTGTATCTAAAAAAAGTAACAAATGTCCAAGAGAGAAGTTGTCAATTTATAAGAAAAAAAGTTTAACCCCTTGCACTCTGGTCAATTTCCCTAAAAACGCCAAAAAATAATGTACCCAAAGTAAATCAAAAGCTGTTCTTCAACCCTTTGCAGCATCTTCACGAGGTTGGTCTCATTTAAAAGAAAACACTTTGAATTTTTTGGCAAAACAGTCATAATCTCTAAGTGCTCCTGCCACTGAGTAACAGTCATCTAAACATACTGAACTTGAAGAAAATAAATTTCGCCTGGGTGTTTTTTTGGATACAAATGCTTGCAAATAACACACAGCTGTCAGATACTGGCTGGAAAATGCAACAGAAATGTAGAACCAAGTGTTATCCAGCTGAGGTCAAAATTTTGTAACAATACCACAAAAAATGAATATATTACACAGCTTTTTTCTTAGGTTGTTCCCAGGCGTTTTTGAACTGTGCCAAATTGTGCCAAATGGCACAGTTTGGAAAAACGTCTAACTTTTGAATGATTCAATACAGAAGCTTCATCTTGGGCTCTAATGAAAGGTGAAGGGCTGTGTGTGTGTGTGGGGGGGGGGGGGGGTTGTTTATTCATTCATTCATGAATGAATGAATGAACGAACAAACAAGCCCCCACACACAAAGAAGCATGCCACGTAAAAAATGTGTGGCTTTTTTTTTTTTTTTTTTACAAGAAAAAATAACCTACAGTGCACTAAAAATTATACTAAAATATTTGTAATGTAGAAGATAACAACTCCCACCTCCCCCCGCTACAGAGGACGGACATCGCCCATCGCTACATGACGGAAAGCGGTGACGGTACGCCGCGGTCTACTACGCACAGTTGTACTAAAATATCTGCAATATATCTGCAATCCGCTACAGAAGAGTAGCGGGGGGGGGGGGCCTTCACAACATGACAGACCCGTACCGATCGGTCAACAGTCATTTGGATTACAATTTTCAGGGATAAAGAATAATTTAGCTTATAACACTTACCTGTCCACAACAGCAGTGTCGCTGGCGAACTTCTCTTCCTCATTGTCAGACGAACATGACGCTGGTCCGCTTGTTACGGATTCGTGGTTCTGGTCACGCGACCCGGTCAAACCATAATTCCATTATTGCGGTTTTGCGCTTCCATGATTGCGGTTTTGGCGAACGATTTTTCAAAACAAATAAGAACAGTAGTAAGAAAAAAAGACTGGCGAACGCCTGTGTGTCACCCAGCCTTACACAAAACAGATTTTAGGCAAGGGACGCACGCTTTCGAACTTCTGTGCTTCAATTGGCTGGCTGTATTCACAGCCGTTGGTAGGCGGGTCCTTCTTGCTAGGTTTTCAGTCATTGGTTCTTCAAGGTTTCGGAAACCCAATTCAAGGCTCTTATTAGTCAAATGAGAGGTCAATCACATCTAAACCAATCAAAGCACTCCTTTGGCTTTCTGTTCGCGGCTGTGTCTGTAGTGGAAGAACGGAAATGCAGCTTTTTTTTCCAGCGCGCACTAGGACGCACAGTGAGGGCGCCTTCGTGCGCTCTAGGACGTAGAGACGTGTCCGCCCGCGGTACACCGGAGTGCAAGAGGTTAAGAGAAAAGTTGCAAATGTACAAGGAAAAAAAGTTGAATTTTAATTCTCCTCCCAAGAAATGTTGCGGTGAACTGAAATTTTTAATCAAATTTGTCCATTTGTGTTTGTGTAATGCTGCTAACAGGTGGACAGTAAAATGGCATCAGAAACAGAATTGCTGCACCACAGAAACATAAAAGTGTGGATGACAACAGACCCCAGGTGTACCCATACCTGTCCTTCCTGGATCGACATCATCATTTTGGAAGAACCTCAGATGAGCGTGTGTGGTTGTCGCGCCACTACTGCTCTGACACCAGAGGCATGATGGGTTCTCAAACAGAAGAATCAGGCAGTGTTCACTGTGTGAGAAAAGAAAGAATGAAGATATTTTCCCCACAGTATTTTGTCTTAGCATTGTAAACTCATGGAATTTAAAAATGCACCACTTCTTTTTTTTTGAGTGTTTTCTTGTTGATCCCAGTGTAATTTCATTCAAAACTTTATCAAGGACACAAGAAAAATAGTTCCATAGAGCATGGAAAGGTAAAATAAAATAAAATATAAATACGATAAAATAATGATAAAAATTCACAAACCAAAATTCATATATAGTACAGACAAGTTTGTCAATGCTTCCACATTCTGGATTCATATCTAACAGAGCTCCACTGAGAACTGGTAAGAGACAATACAATGCAATTAGCAAAGTTCAATACCCTGCACATGAATCTATGTACAAGGTTCCATAAAATGGTAGAACAAGTTGGTACATTAACAAACATTAGGCTTGCATTGCAACTTCTTGGGACTTTCAGCAGTCGTCTCATACTTCCATTGTACATGTACTGTTATCACTACGTGTTATATACACTGGGGTATGTTAACGCAGATCAACAGCAAGCCAAACTCGTTTTTCACGAGCCAGGAAACCGAGCGTCCTGCTCACTTTATTCAGTCTCCTTAGACAGCTTACAGTACCTTACAACTGTGGCTCGAAGCTCGTTGAAAAGCCCGAGTGAAACTAGAAATAAAAACAGAAAATACATACATTAAAATAAGCTAGCGAGTCCCTGGGGGTAAGACTAATTCCTGGAATAAACAGAGAACACAATACACTTAACAAGCTAGCGGGGCTCTGGGATATGACTAATTACTGAAAACAAATCACACTCTAAAAACGATCTCAAGTTCACATTTAACAACTTATAAAACCAACATAACATTCATTTACTTACAGCCATTGCTTTCGGAGGTGTAAAAAAGGGGTTTAACACACAGGAGGAATGTTTTCAGAAATTCGCGGGCAGGCTATGCACTTCTGCCTTTTTTTCCTCTCTACCAAAGTCCGTTTCTTCTACCCATAAATCACAGCGGCAACTGACTGCGCTTTCAATATAAAATACAGACAAATTACTACTAACTATACAGAAATCACTTTTAACACAATAACCATTTTTAATGGGAATTGCTACAAATGAATTATTACAAAAGGACTATGATATTTTAATATGAACTTATGAACTATTTTTTCTAACTCTGTAAAACACACACTACTGAGGGCAGAACAGTACACAACAGTAAATCTCTGCAAAATGCCTTTTTTGTAAAAACACCACAAGTAGGCAGTATACAGTGGAGTACAAAATGCATTAAAAAGTGAAGTCTTAACTGACACAGTACACATATTAAATTTACGAGCCAACATATTAAGGATGGCCTCTGTTGGTCAATGTAAGATAAGATAAGATAAGATAAGATAAGCCTTTATTAGTCCCACAACGGGGAAATTCCAGGATTACAACAGCACAGGGATAGCAACACTCAGAGCAACAATCAGAAGGCAAGAAAAAAAACAAGCAAGCAAGAGCAGCTAATATACATATGTACATATTACTATAAAATATATATATACACACACACACAGACACACAGTGCAGACCTAGGACCTTGTAGACCATAGATGACGCGCCCTCTTGGTTTGCCGTTGTGGAGCTGTCTAAGCTAGCACAGTGTCGGCTGTGGCTACATCAGTCCAATATGGGAATGGCAGTCTCTACCGCATCTGGTGCAGGTGGTCACAGTATTTACTTCACAGACATGCGCCTTTCGTCTGGCTCTCTTTTCTTCGGCCAAGGTCTGGAGTTTTTCCCTCTCCTGCCTTGAGTTGTTTCTGGAGAGTGCTGCGCCATCTACTGCGGTCACCTGCTATATCCTCCCAACTCTCAATGCTGATGCCCAGGGCTTTCTTGTCACACTTACAGACATCCTTGTAGCGCAGCTGGGGACGGCCAACAGATCTCTTGCCAGAGGCAAGCTCGCCATACAGCACATCCTTAGGTATGTATCCGTCTTCCATATGGTGCACATGGCCGAGCCAGCACAGCCTACGTTGCCTGAGCAGCGTATACATAGTGGGGAGACCAGCATGTGCGAGGACCTGGGCATTTGGCACTTTGTCATTCCATGTGATGCAGAGGATGTGACGTAGGCAGCCAAGGTGGAAGCTGTTCAGCTTCTTCTCTTGCTTGGCATATGTTGTCCATGCCTCGCTGTTGTACAGCAGTGTGCTTATGATGCAGGCATTGTATACTTCTGTTTTGGTTGACACTGTCAATTTGGGATTCTCCCACACGCGGATTGCAAGTCAGCCTAAAGTTGATGCAGCCTTTCCGATGCGCTGGTTGGTTTCCGCATCAAGGGACAAGTTGTCGCTGATGGTAGACCCAAGATATGTGAACTGGTGGACAACAACTAGTTCATAGCTGTCGATGGTGATGACAGGTGGTGTTTCCACATCTTGGCCCAACACGCTGGGTCTTTTTCAGGCTGATGGTGAGCCTGAAGTCTTTGCATGCTTGGGAGAATCTATCCATGAGACACTGGAGTTGTTGCTCAGTGTGTGAAATGACTGCAGTGTCAACAGTGAAGAGCATGTCTGATGATGGCCTTGCGCACCTTGGTCTTTGCTCTCAGTCTAGTGAGGTTAAAGAGTCGTCCATCTGATCTGGTGTGTCGATGCACTCCTTCTGTCAAGGCTGCAAAGGTGCGCTTCAGAAGCAGAGAAAAGATGATGCTGATAAGGGTGGGCACAAGGACGCAGCCTTGTTTCACACCACTCGATGTCAAATGGCTTAGACATGCTGCCCTCATACCAGATGGCTGCCTTCATGTTGTCATGGAAGGATCTGATCATGCTGTGTAATTTCTGGGGGCAATCTATTTTCAGAAGGATGTTGAAAAATCCATCCCTGCTGACCAGGTTGAATGCCTTAGTAAGGTTGATAGAGGCAATGCAGAGGGGCTTCTGCTGCTCTCTGCACTTCTGTTGTAATTAGCGTAGGGAGAAGATCATGTCTATTGTTGAACGTTCTGCTCGGAAGCCATACTGGGACTCTGGATAAATGCACTCAGCCAGCTTCTGAAGCCACATGAGCATGACACGGGCATAGAGTTTGCCTACAATGCTCAGGAGGGAGATGCCCCTGTAGTTATTGCAGTCACTTCTGTCATCCTTGTTCTTGTACAGGGTGACAATCTTAGCGTCACGCATGTCTTGCAGTACAGTTCCTTCCCTCCAGCAATGACAGAGAACACCGTGTAATGGCTGCAAGACGGTGATTTTGCAGCGCTTAATCAGGTCCGGTGGGATGCCATCCATGCCAGGTGCCTTGCCAAAGGCTAAGCTATCAATAGCCTTGCTAAGCTCCTTCAATGTTGGCTCGACATCTAGCTCCTCCATGATGGGCATAGGTTCAATGGCATCTAAAGCTGAAGTTGCCACGATGCTTTCTCTGGAGTACAGCTCTGAGTAGTGTTCTACTCATCTCTCCATCTGCTTACCTTTATCGGTAATCACTTCTTGGCTGGATGATTTGAGGGGGGTCATCTTGCTCTGAGTTGGACCGAGAGCTTTCTTGATCCCCTCGTACATCCCTCTGATGTTACCAGTTGCAGCTGCAGTCTGGATGTCATTGCTGAGCTGCTGCCAATACTCACTGACACATCTTCTTGCTGTCTGCTGTACTTTACTTCTGGCTGCTCCGAGTGCTTGAAGGGACTTCACGCTCAGTGAGCACTTGTGTTCAGTAAGAGCAGCGCGTTTTGCTTCAATAACGGGAGTCATCTCACTCAACTTGGCTTCAAACCAGTCACAGTTCTTAGACGTCTTCCTCCCAAAGGTTGTGAAAGCTGTTTTCTGAATGGCCTCCCAGAGGTGGTCCCAATTTGCAGACGCAGAGGTGTGCGGGTGGTCTGTGGTCAGGCGTCCTTCAAAGGACTTGACAAATTCATCAATTTTCTCTGGATACTGCATCCAGTATCCAATTTTCTCTGGATACTGCACTGCGCCACCGGGCTGCACGGTGGCGCAGTGGTTTAGCACTGTGGCAGCACAGTTTTACCCTCGGCCGGGGGATCGCGGGGATCATGAGATCGTGGGTTCGATCCCAGCCCCCGACCAACAGTGAGCTGTGTGGAGTTTGCATGTTCTCCCCGTGTTGCGTGGGTTTACTCCGGGATTTCTCCGGTTTCCTCCCGCATACCAAAAACACGTAGGTTTAGGGCGCTCGCGCACGCAGCGACCGGCAGCCGATGGCTTGTCACCAGACTGCAAACCAAATCTACCTGCGGGTACAAATAAGAAGTAAAAAAAAAAAATAAAAATCTTGGTGGTGTTGATGCGTGGCTTCCCGTCTTGCTTGTTGTGATGGATCTTCTTTGGGAGAATCCTGATCTTGCGGCACACTAGTGAGTGGTCAGTATTGCAGTCTGCACTATGGTATGTGCCAGTAAGGAGCATGCGCTTTAAGCGTGTGCATCTGACAATGACCGTGTCCAGCTGGTGCCAGGGCTTTGAGTGAGGGTGTCGCCATGACACACTGTGTTGTGGCTTTGTCTGGAAGTAGGAGTTGGTCACGCAGAGGCCGTGATAAGAGCAAAGCTCTAACGGGCGCTGTCCGTTCTCATTTATCTTGCCAACTCCAAAATGTCCCAGACAGGAAGGCCAAGAGTCATGGTTGGTGCCCACCCTGGCAATGAAGTCACCAAGGAGGACATACTGTGCATATATATATATATATATATATATATATATATATATATACAGTATATATATATATACACACTAGGGATGGGCATAATTTACCGATTAACCGATAATTGATCATTAAGAATTTTACCGAGGAAGTTCATTTTCGTCGACAAACCGTTTTTTTTTTTTTTAAACAATCCGAGGCCTAGTGTACGGCCGTCCTCAAACAATGCAATGGCAAAATTTGGGCACCAGGGGGCAACATTACACCATCGCCGTACCCTGGCGTGCCTCAGTTGATACACGCGGGCTTCCGTAGGGCAATCGCCAAATCATTAAGCGGTTACGGCGAAGTGTTGCGTGGGACCATTTCAATTTAAAAAATGACCAGGTGTACTGCAATCACTGCAATGCAGCATACAAATATACCTCATCGACAGGGTCCATGGAACACCCTTATTACGCAAAGAAACCGCCAACAGTGGTTGCGCGCTGAGTAATGGCGGTCGTGAAGATTCTTTTTTTTTTCAGAAACTTTATTGAGAAGGTCATGAAGATTCGGTGTACACACGTCGAGGGAAGCTGCAGGAGGCGGCGTAGTAGCTCGACGGGAAGACTATTTCGCACAAAATGGCGCAAGAGAACAGCAAAAAGTTCTGCGCGGCTAGACTAAGTAACACGAGCGATAGAGCAATGAATGCGGTCTTCGTTTGTTGGGTGGCCGCTCGGCAGGGAGACAAGGTGGGTAAAACGTCTCGGCCAATCAGCTTGCGGGGTGAAACGTCTCGGCCAATCAGCTTGCGAGATTCCCGAGCCGAGCCAACACGAGAACAGAGAGAGGGCTCTCCGTGCACCTGATGTTATAATGTAGTCTACCTGCTTTGTTACGTACCTAAAAATGTTAATGATTAACCGATTATTAATCATTAATTCTCCCGACGATCGGTGAAGAAAATTTCACCGAATGCCCATCCCTAATACACACTGTATATACAGTATATGATGACTAAGCAGACCCGTAGGTTTTGCTCCGTTTCTGCATTCAAAAGACTTTTCTCTACTGCTGCTGCTTGTCATGGCTGGCTGCCCCCAGATGAAAATCCACAGAATAGGTATGTGGGATTATAATGTTGTGAATAAGGCTTTAGGAAATTATGAATCACTTTATAAAACACTGGATTGAAAATGTACTTGTACATGTACAGATTGGATCCTGGGGTCCACTTGGGGTGCTCACTTGGTCAGGTGTCCACTTGACCAGATCCTGGCCAAACTCATTGCACGCAGCAGCAAAAGAGCTGCAAAGGTCTTGGACTTTGGGTGAGTGAGCCACAAATAGATAAGAATTGGTTAGCCGAAGCAGTAAATAAATATATATATGTACAGTTATACACACAGTGTCTTTATAAGTTGCAAACGTGAAAAAGAAGGATGTAAATTTACTAGAAAAAGGAAAGTTGAGAGCAAAACATCAAATTTTAGACACTAAAGTTGCAAGTGCACAGGAAAAATAAAGTCCCACATTTACAAGACTAAACACAGAATGTGTTTTTTCCTCATGAATTTGTCTCTTGTACATTTGAGATTTTATTCCCACACATTTGTGAGTTCTTTCCTCATACAGACACTATTTTTTTAATTATTTTTTTGTTTATAATAAAACTTTACAGCAGTTTCTATTAAAGCCTCACAAGAAGACGGCAAAGAGAACATTAAAAAAATCAGATGCACATGATGCTTGCTAGCCAGCGTTCAACTTAGCTTTATTAAACTTTAGATTAAAATGTCAAAGCTTACAGCTCCTACTGAAGCCTCACAGCGAAATACAAGTCTCAGACTCTTTACTTCATCTGAAGATCTTTACAGGTAAGCAAAGGAAATGGAAACAAGAGTAGAGGCCCGTCAGGCGCTACCTAGCTAGCTGTTAGGTCAGGTTTATAATTGGTTAAACCAGTGTTTAGATTAAAACGTCACAGCGGTCAATTTCTAGTGAAGCGTCTCAACTTAAAAAAATGGTTCTCACTCTTCCCCGTTCGTGAAGATGCTTGTAAGAAAACGAAAAATAGAATGTAAACAAAGGCAGAGACCCGTCAAAGCTTAGCTAACTAGCAGTTAGCTCAGGCTTGACAAACACTACTAAAGCTTTACAACGTATTGCATGGTACTGAGTCGCTACGAAGAATTTTATAAGATGGCAATAAAAACGTAAACATTAGTGACAGGACGTACCGTTCCGATGCTTCGAAGTCGTGTCCAGAAATCCAAGAAGTGTTTAGTGAAGCAAGCGTGTGTTCAGCACAGAGATAGAACAGAGTTCCCGTCAGTGGCGCCGGATCTCGTGATCTCTCTTGCGTGAAAGAGAGGCTGCTTGATTACAATATCCACCTTATTCCTGGGGGTGCCGCTGTAGGAACGATTATGGGCGGAACTTCCGGTTTTGGCTGCGGTAGTGTTAAATTAGTCAGTAACAGTGGCGTAGCAGGGGCATTTAAAATAGTGTTTTTAAAAGTTTTTCAAATTCATTTTAATGTATAGTCCACATACGTATTTTGCACTCAAGTGGCAGCTAATTTCAGCGCTTGCAGTTTTTGTATTTTTTGAATGTTTTGGCATAGTTCTGGTGTTCCTGGTTGTGCCATAGACTGTATAAATGGAGGCTTCTCACCGGCAATGTGAAGATGATGCACTGAAAACGAAAAAGGACGGTTGGTGTGACTGGTGGTAGAGACACAGGACAGACAAGAGCACAGCAGGTATGTTTTTACTCGTATGGATGTCACAGATCTGACGTTTATGTCTTATATATGTCACCAGAATGAAGGCTGTGTTATGTATGAATAATGAGACAGGAGCAGTATTGAACAGAACAGCGAACTACCCTTTATTATCAGAATACAGAATTATATACACCAGTGGCCGTGCCCGCCTGACATCACCCTGGGGGTGGGCACGGCATCACACACACACACTACACTCACAACACCACACTTCCCCTCCCCCTTACAAAATGCAAAACCACACACACAATCGAGAGCCTCCCCAATTTAGGACCCGAATCATGCACTAAGAAAATAGGGGAACAATCAATTGTAATAAAATAAACTACCACATTCACACAAAACAACTAAAATTTACCAAGTCTCTAAAATATGTAAAATAATCCCATAGCACACCACATACATACTCTCATGCACACCAGCACTATGTACATGTATTTACATTAAAATGTTTATGTTACTCAACAGTCCCTGGACAGCCATGAACAAAACCGGCTTGGAGGCCCAGGGCAACCCCACGGCATATGCCCCCTTGGCCGCCGTCTGCCCCCAGGATCGAAGCCACGGTCCCCAGCAGAAATGTCTCCTCTCTCCATCAACTGCTTCTCCTCTCTGGCCCCGTAGTGCTCCTGTCTGGCACGCCGTCCCACTGTGCCCATCGGTCCGCTCCCGACCGCCTTCAACACCATCATCCTGGCTCCAAACACTGCGGCCCCCCGTGGCCGCACTCCGGGGAAAACTGAAGCCCGCTCATCGGTGCCACTCGCTGCCTCGGGCACCTCGCCGCTGCTCTCGGCACCCTGGTCTCAGGCGCTCTGCTGCGCCATCTCCGTGCCCAGCCGTAGCTGCTGGCTCCCGGGGCTCACAGCATCGCTTTTGCCAGCATTGTTTCTCGACCCAGGGACCTCGCCGCTGCTCCCAGCACCCTCATTCCAGGCACTCCACTGTGCTGTCTCCGTGCTCGGTCATAGCTGCTCTCTCCAGGGGCTCTCAGCTTCACTCTGGTTGGCATCACTCTCCGACCCATGCGCCTCGTTGCCACTCTCAGCACCCTCGTCTCAGGCACTCCGCTGCGTCGTCTCCATGCCCGGCTGTCACTGCTCTTCCCCGGGACTCTCAGCCTTCATGGTCCCGCTCACTCGCTGCCTAGCCTCCAGCTGCGGGGATGACTCCTGCTCCTCTCCTTCTCCACTGTCGTTGCACACTGCGCCATCCAACTCATCAGCACTCCGGTCCTCCACCTTCCTGTGCTTTGTGGCTAGCCCACCTGTTTTGTCGGAATAACATGAGACTGGAACCGCATTCAACTGAGCACTGAACTAACTTTATTATAGAATTAACAGCTTAATATATTCCAGCCATAGCCCGCCTGACCTCATCACCCACAACCCCCCGGCCAGGCTACGGCAAGCCCCAAATATCAAATCCCCACACAACATTCCCCCCCCTCACAAAACACGAAGAACCCCCAGAACATAAGTAACAAACGTTGCTTCCTTTTTTTTTTTTCAACTGAACACTCAAAACTCAGCCAACTAAGTCAGCATCTGGATAGCCTACCAGAATGCCCCTTCGTGCTGGGGTGGATTATTCTGCTGCCCATTCCCAACACGCATTCGACAACGCTGTCTTTAAAACATAGTCCTCCAGGTACCTGGGCCTCTGATGTATTCTAGCCAAGCGCCCCATAGAGGGGGAACCTGCTCCAAGTGCCGTCGTCCCCAACCCCCCCATCCGATAAGTCCCAACCCACACCAGTCTGTTCCGCTGTAGCTCCTGGACTCTGGGCAGGCAAGGACTTCCTGAGTCGGCTGGAGTGCCATCGTGACCCGTCCAAGAGCTCAAACGTGTCCCGGCCCCGCCGCCTCACGATCTGTAGGGGCCCCATCCAGACAGGTTGCAGCTTATGTGTGCGGTTGGGGTGTTTAATCCAAACCTGATCCAACACTTCCAGTTCGTGGGCCCTCACTCTGAACTTCCTGTCGAACCACCGTTTCATCTTTCGCTGTTGGGCAGCAACCCGGTCCCGTGGAGGGTTCGTGCTCCCTGGAGAAGGGGTTGTGGATGGTCTCTTTCAGTCCAGAGGCAGGTGGAGTTCGCGCCCCAGCATAAGTTTTGCCGAGGAGCACCCTGTCAAACCATGGGCCATTACCCTGTAGGGGAGGACTGTGCTCTGGAGGGCATCCGGAAATGTGAAGCTGTCCACCAAGTGGGCTCTCAACCCATTTTTCAGAGTCTTGTTGAAACGCTCCACACCTCCATTGGCTTGGGGGTGATAGAACATGGTTTTGATGTGCTCCATGCCCCTAATGCCCAAAAACTCCTCAAATGCCCCAGAGGTGAACTGTAGGCCATTGTCTGTAGTAATGGCATCCGGGACCCCCCATCTAGCGAACAATGACGAGAGGAAACCCGTAACCACATTCACTGTGACTGAATTAGTGGGCAACACCTCCAGCCATTTAGAGAACAGATCGTAGTCCACAAGCAGAAACCGGCTGTTTGGGGGTGCTGCATGCAGTTCACCGCAAATGTCTAATTGGATGTGCTTCCAAGGGCCCTCCGGGTACGGTAATGGTCGCAGGGGTGGGGTGGGGGGTCTGCCGGTCTTCCCGCTCTCCAAGCATGGGACACAGTTCTTTATCATAGTTTCAATGTTCTTGTCAATACCAGGCCGTCAAACTGAATCCCTGCAATGCTGCTTCACTCTGACCACACCCAGGTGATCCTTGTGGAGCATCGTCAGAACTTGTGATATCAGAGACACTGGGATCAACGTGCAGTGTCCCCTCGCTACACACACACACCGTTCCAACAGCTCAGTTCGTCCCTATACCAGTGAAAAGGTGCCAGCTTGCCCTGCACATTCTCAGGCTAACCCTCCCTGATGACCGAGCACAGTTGCGACAATGTGGGGTCCCGTTCCGATTCTGTCCGGAGCTGCTGGAGGGATGCCATGTCCCATAGGGGTCTGTGCAGTGTGTTGACCAGATCCACCTCCGTGGGATTGTCACCATCGTCATCTGGTTGCGCGGTGTTGATTGTGGCACGGGACAGGAGGTCTGCCACTACGTTCTCTTTTCCAGGAGTGAACTGGGTAGTAAAGTTGTAGGCCCTCAGCCGCTCCATCCACCTGTGGATCCGTAGGGGTCTGTGTCCCAAGCCCATTGTCTCCAGTAGCGTTGTCAGCGCCCGGTGGTCCGTCCACAGTGTGTAGTGGCGCCCATAGAGGTAGATGTCCCACTGTTCACATGCCCAGACACAGGTGAGAACCTCCCTCTCACTCACGGCATATTTCTGTTTAGCCGCTGAAAAAGACCTTGACGCGAACACCACTGGGTGCTCGGTACTATCTTGCACCTAAGACATAACCACCCCACCGCTGAACCAGATGCATCACAGGTCACAAAAGTTGGCCATTTTGGATCAAAGTGAGCCAACACTGGAGGGGTGGTGAGTTAGGACTTCAGCCTAGCAACCACCGCTGAGCTCAGACCAAAGGGCATGCGGGTGTACCTGAAAACGCCCATGTACGTCACAAACACTATCAGGTTCCTGGTGGCTGGGTGAGGAGGCACTTGTAGGTATCTTTGGCGGAGATCAAGTTTTGTGAATACCCCTGAGCCGCTGAATGATGCGATGAGTTCTTCCATAGTAGGGAGTGGGTATTTACCCGGTTCAATCACCTTATTCACCATCCTGAGGTCAATACACGACCGAATGTTGCCCGTCTTCTTCCTGGCCACCACAATGTTTGATATCCAGGGTGAAGTGTCCACCCTCTCGATGATGCCAGCTTTGAGTAGTCTATTCAGTTCCACCATAACATCGTCCTGCAGAGCGAGGGGAAGCCGCCGTAATGGTTGGATTTTTGGCGTCACGCTTGGGTTGATGAGCGGGCGGTGGTAGAATCCCTTGATGCATCCAAGGCCCACAAACAACGCTGGCCAGCGGACATGCCATTTGAGGAACACCGTCAGCACCGTTGAGCCCTCTGGGTCCATGATGGAGAATCCCAGTGCCCCCAACAGGTCGATTCCCAGCAAGTCAGCCCCCTGGCATGAAATCTGGAAGGTGAACACAGTGTAGCATCATCTTACTTTGGCTCATCAATAGAATTATTCTTCAGCTTAAAGACATTGTTTCACCCAGGAAAAGGACAGTCAAGAACTGCTCTTTCATCCCCCAGGCCACAATTGAACTCACATTCCTTTGCTAAAACCAGTTTCAGGAATTCACCCTAATGCACTTCCTTTTGAAGTTATGGGCCAATAAACGGTGGAGACATAGAACAGAACCCTGGAGTATGTCATATGGCCCACAAAGATCCACAGCTCAACATTGCCCTCTACTGGCAACCCTGGGACATGCTAGTTAAATCCAGTTAAATTTGCTGGTTAAATCCAGACATGCTGGATTTAACCAGCAAACCTTTTAATCACATCTGTATTAACTCATTTCTCAACATCTTCCTCTTTTTCCAGGACACCAGGAAAAAGTAAATGGACCCTAATGTTTGATGTGGACAATAATGGGTTTGAAATATATTAATCCTTGGATTTTAGATATGTGCATGTTAAAACGTTTAAATGAATGTTTATTCCTGCATGTTGATTTATAAGCACTGATTATAAGTTACATGAATCATTAAGGTTAGCTTAGTTTTATATACAAGGGTATAGAGGGATGTTCCAGTATTAAGATGTGTGTATAAGATTTGCCAAGAAAGTTTCTCAATTGACAACAGCTCTCTCTAGGTTCAGACAAAAGACTGTTTGCTCATTAGACTAAAGCTCATAAAATCCATCCACGAAGGAAGCCTATTGGCTGGGGGCTCCTGTCAATCACAGAGGCCCGCGAAAATTCTCCACAGATAAAAGGGAGCTGCGTCATCACTTCATTCTCTTACTTCTTTTGTCCTTTGTCACTTCATGTCTATTCCACACAGCAGAGATCTTTTGGGGAGAACAAAGACTGCTGAACAAAGAAGGCTTCTCCCATGTGTCTTTTTGTTACGATCACAGAGCAGATAACTCATAACTTTGCGTTCTGTAACTTCATGTACTTTTAATGTTTTTCTTTAAATGCCTAGGAATTATTTCTTTCTTGAGCTCAATTCTAATTAGGAGTTAAAAACTCCAATCCTAGACGTCTTTAGTTTTATAACTTTTCCTGTTAAACTTTCTGTAAAACCACCGTTTTAATTTTAATTTAAGTTTTAATCTTGACTTTATTTTTACAATTTTATTGACCATTTCCACACCAGAAGTTCTTTTATCTAAAGTCCCAAACTCTTTTAATTTGATATCAGATTAGATATTGCAAATTATTATTGAATTCCCTGGGAAAGCCGCTTGCCAATGAAGAAGAAAGAAGACGCAGCGCTCCACGACCATGCACAGCTGAAGAAATCACCACGCCACGAGGAGGAGACGTCCTGGGCTAGACCCCAGCCATTGTGATCAAACCTACGAAACCTCATCTTGTGATAACTGACTAGAAAAGTTGCCGTATCACCGCATATTTGCTGGACAAATATTCTGGCTTTTGGCACTTTTCACACATCGAAAACTTCCAGTCGGTCACACACAAGGATCTTCAACTTCAGCTTCAACAAGGAGTCACGTGAGCTGCAGTTTTATTCATCTGCTGAATTAAACGTCTGAGGTTTGATAATAATTTGATATCTAATCAGATGCAAATTAAGTGAAAATGAGAGAAGTTGTTGAGAATTTATTTTATTCTGAGTCTGGTTCACAGTCCCCAGTATCGAATTCACTAAAATCTTGAGACTGATTATTAATTAATTTATTGAGTGATTAAACAGGTATAAAGTGAAATTAAAGATTAAATTGCTCCTTAGAGATAGGAGCTGGTGCCCCCACATCATCTCAGGTCCCAATACATTAATACAAATTAGATAATTTTTATACCTGATCATAATTATTAATCACATATTGTTATATATATTAATGGTGCTGCCGTGAGACGCTGGGATTCAACTTGAAACATACTCAGAATGAAATAATAGAGCTATGTGTGTGGTTTGGTCAAACTTATAACTTTTAAAAACAAAGGTGGTGAGTTGTTTGCAGGGCTGACTCCTGCAGCCATTGTCTGTGTGTCTCTGTGTTACGAAGGGGAGGGGGTGAATTTGGCCCGCTCTTCCTGAGCACTCTGCTGTGTGTGTGCTGATCGCGAGGGTAAGGAGGGAACACTTCAACCCTACTTCGCTGAAGTCACTTGTTGTTGGTTAATGCATGCTTAAGAAGCGTGATTATACGCTGAATAATTAAGATAGGCCTGGAAACACATAGCGAAGCAATCCTATTTGTTTTCCCATTAGTTCAAAATTCCTGGGCTGGGACCTGGGCTGGAACCGTAGGCTCATCCAGCATAATGTGCGCCAGCTTAAGCCTATCTAGCATGACCCACTCTTTATGCCCACCCATCTCTAGTACAAAACTCTTAGGGCCCGTCTCCAAAACCTGAAATGGACCGTCATATGGGAGTTGGAGAGGCGAGTGGTAAGCATCATGTCGCACAAAAACGAAACAAGCCGCACTGAGCTCAGTAGGCACAAACGATTATGGAAAACAGTGGTGAACGGGTCTCAGAGCCAGTGTGCCGTCGGACAAAAAAGGGTAGATGGCGGGACCGACCTGTAGGGTGGAACTTTTGGGCAAAAACTCTCCCAGAACATGGAGCGGTTGACTGAAAACCAGTTCAGCAGGCGAAGCATCGAGATCTTCCTTAGGAGTTGAACGCCACCCAAGCATCACCCAAGGCAAACGATCCACCCAATTACTATCGGAGAGCGCAGCATGCAACACCGCTTTCAGCGACTGCTGAAAACATTCACACAAGCCATTAGCCTGAGGGTGCTATGCTGTAGTATGGTGTACCCGCACTCCCAAGGACCTTACAAGCACCGACCAGAGCTACGACACAAACTGGGGCCCCTATCGGAGGTAATATCTGATGGGGTGCCAAAACGCGCAACCCAGGAAGAAAGAAATGCACATGCCACATCTGCGCCCGAAGTGGAGGACAGAGGGACCGCCTTTGGCCACCTAGTGGTCAGATCCACTATGGTGAACAGGTGCGTAAAACCCAGGTCCACATGCACATGGTCAAAACGTTTAGCCAGAATCTGAAACAGTTCTAGGGATGCCTTGGTGTGCTGGTGGACTTTAGTACATTGACACGCCAAGCATGCGGCTGCCCACCCCTTGACATCCCTGCGGAGGCCGGGCCAGACAAACTTGGCTCCGACCAGTTTGACTGACGCCTGGACTCCAGGGTGAGAGAGGGAGTGAACTGAGTCAAAAACTTGACGGCGCTAGGTTGCAGGGACAACAGGGCAGGGGCGGCCAGTGGAGATGTCACAGAGGAGAGTAGGACCTCCCTCACGCATCACTGCCTCCTTGAGTTTGAGGGCTGTACCTGTAGACCAAAGGACCAGGATGTCCAGGTCGTTGGCTTTTTTTAGCCTCAGAGCCTCATTAAGCGGCTGAAGGAGGTGGGCAGTGCGAGGGAGGACGCCGTTGTAAAAATTTATCATGCCCAAAAATTCCTGCAGTGCCTTAATGGAGTCCGGACGGGGAAATTCCACCACCGCTTGAACCATAAAAGGCAACGGAATCGTGCCTTGCGACAAAATGCGGTGGCCTAATAAGTCAATCACCGGCAGCCCAAACTGACACTTAGCCAGGCTGATGATCAGACTGTGTTCTTCAAGGTGCCCAAAAACTTGTTTGACGTGCAACACATGCTCTTTGGCTGACGCACTGGTCACTAATGTGTCATCACTAATGTGTCATCTACCTCAGCTTCTGTGTGGACAAATCCGTTCCCACCAAGACCATACGGCGTCACTCAAACAACAAACCCTGGATCAACCCTGAGATAAAAACACTTCTGAGAGAGAAGAAGAGGATCTTCAGGTCGGGGAACAGGGAGATGCTGAAGTCCGTACAGAGGGAGCTGAGGAGAAAGATCAGAGAAGGCAAGGAAAGCTTCAGGAAGAAGATGGAGGACAAGCTGCAACAGAGCGACATCAGCGGGGTCTGGAGAAACCTCAAAACCATCTCGGGGCTCCAGAATACCTCCCCCCAGGCCACGGGGGGCAGGGAGTGGGCGAACAACCTGAATCTGTTTTTCAATAGATTTGACCAACCGCCCTCCCCCCTGTCTGCACAACAACCACTGCTGCCTCTAAGAAATCAAGTCCTGCTGCCCACTCCCCATTCCACCGACACCCCCCCCACTCCCAACACACAGCCCCCCATCCTGACCCTGACCAAGACCCAGGTGAGGACGGAGCTGAGGAAGATCAAGGCGAGGAAGGCGTCGGGACCGGACGGCATCAGCGCAAAGCTCCTCAAGTCCTGTGCAGACCAGCTGTGTGGGATTGTGACGTATATCTTCAACATGAGCCTGAAACTGGGGAGGGTACCACAGCTGTGGAAAACATCTTGTGTGGTACCTGTACCAAAAACTTCCCACCCCAAAGACCTGAACAGCTACAGACCGGTGGCCTTGACGTCCCACTTGATGAAGACCCTGGAGAGACTGCTCCTTGCTCATCCCCGCCCCCTGGTGGAACCAGCGATGGATCCACTCCAGTTCGCCTACCAGCATGGCATTGGGGTGGAGGATGCGGTGATCTTCCTCCTTCACCGTTCTCTGTCCCACCTGGAGAAGCCCGGGAATATGGTGAGGATCATGTTCTTTGACTTCTCCAGTGCTTTCAACACCATCCAACCGATGATCCTGAAGGACAAGCTGCTGCGTGCAGGGGTGGACCAGCACCTGTCATCATGGATCCTGGACTACCTCACGAACCGGCCTCAGTTTGTGAGAACCCGGGACTGTGTTTCCGACACGATCATCAGTAGCACGGGGGCCCCCCAGGGAACGGTGCTGGCTCCCTTCCTGTTCACTCTTTATACTGCGGACTTCTCACACAACACAACACATTGCCATCTACAGAAGTTCTCTGATGACTCTGCGATCGTTGGTCTCATCTCCAACGGAGATGAAGCTGAGTACAGAGGGCTTATCCAGGACTTTGTGGACTGGTGCCATCGGAACTGCCTCCAGATCAACGCGAGGAAAACTAAGGAGCTGGTGGTGGACTGCCGCAGGCATGGGCAGCCCCTCATAGCACCAGTAAATATACAGGGAACAGACATCGAGATGGTGACATCCTATAAGTACCTGGGTATTCATCTGAACAATAAACTAGACTGGTCACACAATACTGACGCACTCTACAAGAAGGGACAGTGCAGGCTGTTCCTGCTGAGGAGACTCAGGTCTTTTGGTGTACAAGGGGCGCTGCTGAAGTCATTCTATGACACGGTGGTGGCATCAGCCATCACTTTTGGAGTGGTCTGCTGGGGCAGTGGCATTACTGCAGCCGATAGGAAGAGACTGAACAAACTGATTAAGAAAGCTAGCTCTGTCCTGGGGCAGCGCCTTGATCCGATGGAGGAGATAGGAGAGAGAAGGACGGTGGCTAAACTGTCATCTCTGCTGGAGTCCGAGTTCCACCCTATGCAGGACATACTGGATGCACTGAGGAGCTCATTTAGCAGCAGACTACATCATCCCAGGTGCACAACCGAGAGGTTTCGTAGGTCCTTCCTACCAACGGCTGTCAGACTGTACAACCTAAGCAGGGCTGCTCGCAGAGATAGCAAAAAGACGTAACAAACTAATAGTTTGTTTTTTTTGTTTTTGTTTTTTTTTTTTTTTGTTTTTTTTTTTTTGAATGCAAAAGATGCAATAGACTTACACAATGGTCCTCTCCGGCATACAACTAGGAACATACCGGTCGCTATGGAGGGTGAGAATATGTATGGGCACATAATCATACCATGTAGGATAACTAAGTAGACGGTTATGCTGTTTCATCCCACCTAGCAACAATGCTCTGCACTGTGTGTGTTTATATATTTACATATTTATTCCATCTAGCTACAATGCTCAGCACTGGGTGTGTTTATATTTATATATCTATATATTTATTCCATCTAGCTACAATGCTCCGCACTGTGTTTTTATATATCTACATATTATTCCATCTAGCTACATTGCTCCGCACTGTGTGTGTTTATATACTTGCATATTTATTCCACCTAGCTGTAATGCTCCGTACTGTGGGTGTTTATATATTTACATATTTATTCCATCTAGTTACAATGCTCTGCACTGTGTGTTCATATATTCATATATTTATTCCATCCAGCTACAATGCTCTGCACTGTGTGTCTGTGTGTGTGTGTGTGTGTGTGTGTATATATATATTTTATAGTAATATGTACATATGTATATTAGCTGCTCTTGCTTGCTTGTTTTTTTTTTTTTTTTTTTTTTTTCTTGCCTTCTGATTGTTGCTCTGAGTGTTGCTATCCCTGTGCTGTTGCAATCCTGGAATTTCCCCGTTGTGGGACTAATAAAGGCTTATCTTATCTTATCTTATCTTATCTTATCTTATCAAGGTAGACAAACACTGGCGTAACACCGAGTCCATCAACCCCTGAAATGTTTGGGCCACGCCTTTAAGGCCAAACGGCATGCGTAGGAATTCAAAAAGTCTGAATGTGTTATGTATGCCCCTTTCAAGGCATTAATGAGGCACCAAACGCCAGCAGTGAGTTTGCTTATTTATTAAAGAAAAGGAGCAAAAGAACGTGCCACAAGGGGCAAAAATACAAACAAACACATGACCTCAAAGGGTGATAACTGAATAAATAAAGAATCATTACAGTCACTTACATATAAATATAGCGAGGGCGAAACCTGATGCTGAAGAGAGGGCTGGAATCAGGGTTAAGGATTCCAGCCTGAGTAGGGCGAAGTCGCAGTGAGGAATGAGCCTTGCTAGCGAACTTAAATAATACTACAGAAAACTAATGAACCAACAGGTGTGGAGAGAAGTAATCACTAAATACACACAGCTGTGACAGACCACGAGCAGACTTGACAGCCGGAAGTCCTGCAGTGGCGCTATCAAGATAAGAGCACAAATAACCCCATAATAAACAAGACTAAATAACAGACAGAAAATGTGGAAAATAATAAGTGACTCAAGCACGGGACAGACCCGAGCTCGGGATCACTACAGTGCCCCCACCCTTGAAGGGATGGATTCCAGGCATCCCACCATAACATCAAGGGAGAAAAAGGACCCCCCCCCCCCCCCAACCAGAAAAACTACCAGAACCAGCCTCGGGAGGGTGGAGCGGGAATCCAGGCCTGGAGGGAGAGGCACAAAACATGAAAACAAACCCAAGATGCTAAGCAGCAAAACTCCTAGAAACGTCAAAGAAAAATTCAATAATGTACCAAAACACAAAAATATCATAGCAAATACCACAACTACAAGTACAAAAGAAAATTTCTCTATAGTTCCAGAAATGTCAAAGTGAAAATTTATCAATGTACAAGAACACAGTTGGGTAAAACTAGTTGAATTTACATACTGGAAATCCTAAGAGAACAAGGAGTACAGAGCTAAGCAAAGCAGGCTAAACAAGAAAACTGTTCTGGTGGCCTACCAGAGTCCTGGCTCCACCCGACCGTCACAAGGAAAAGGTCTGGCGGCCTACCAGGCCTCCAGCATCACCAAGACAGATGAAAAAGTCCATCAGGTGGCCTCCCAGCATCTCTAGGCCAAAGGACCACTGTACACCGTCTACCTCCCCCTGGAGGCAGAAAATGACACCAGTCACCACCGCAGGCCCCAGGATGACAGACACCAGAGACAAACCATGGCTGAGAACAAACCACGATGGAGACAGATGAAGGAAGGGATCCACAGCAGCCTTGGGCACCAGCACAGCACCCACGGTGGCCCTGGTTTGAGGCGTGGCTGCACCCTCTGTGGCCACGGACTGAGGAGTGGCTGTACCCCCGGTGGCCCCGGACTGAAGCGTAGCCCTCATGGCGGCCCAGGCTTGGACGGCGTCTCAACGTCTTTAGCTGGGGGAGCTGGACCCACGAAGACCTCAAGTGGCAGATCAGAAACCACGAAGACCTCCGGTGTAGCCGGGAGATCATCGGTGACCCTGACAGAAGACTCGACAGAAGGGAGGAGAGAAATGGTGTCAGGGTCACCGGCAGCAGTGGAACCCGGTGAGGTGAGCTCAGATGCTGCTGATGGCAGCACCCGGATCTCCCCACCAAGAGTCAGACAAGCCCTCTCCAATACAGAAACAATGCAAACAAAGGAGAGTGCTCGCCTGAGCTCAAGTTCCACCGCCATCCAGGACTCGATTGATCCGGATGGTGATCCTTCTGGCCTGGCCTCCTGGAGGTCCAACTCCAACTCTGCTGTGGCAGCCCCAACAGCAGGCATGATGGACTCTGCAGTCTTAGAACTCCCTGACGTAGTAACCCACACCGATGGCTCGCTCGGCGTGGTGACAGGAGACCCATTACCAGCTGGGACAAGGCTCTGCGTAGGTGAAATCCGGGGATGCTTCATCATCGGCTCAGGTTCCAGGTAGCAGATGGCCCTCCTCCTCTGTCCATACCGCAGCTGCGGAGCTGGAACCAGGCTCTCCAGGCCCGCAGTCTCCTCCTCCGTTCGGTGGCTAGGTCCTGGAACCGGCAGACACTTGGGGAATAAAGGAGGAGACACAGAGGAAGCTAGTAAAGTTTTTGTGACTGCAGCAGGTGGTGAGGACTCAGTAGACTGCATAGCCTGAGCCCCACCCCCAGGAATCAGACAAGGTAATTCATCAAATTGTGCTATAGAATGAAAAAAAACACTTGCCTGTTTTCCTGGGGTACGATGGTAACTGCTGCAGCAGGCTCAGTTTTTCCCTTTTCCATAGTAGCGGTGATGGTGGGCCCCTCAGGAAAACAAGGAGGAGCCGCTCCTGCAGGATCGTTGACAGGCGGAGCCGGAGAAGAAACAATAGGGCTTGCAGCAGCCAAAGAAAGCGCCGTAGAGGAGGAGGGAACAGCTGAGACAATCCGGGGAAGAGGAGCTGGCAAAACAGCTGCCAAAGAAAACCCGGAGGCAGAAGCTGCTGTCATACCTCTCAGACATGGTGGAGAAAAAACAGCTGGCTGGGAGACGGAGGAATTCCTCTGGTGGCCTGTAGCTGGATCAAAACGGGAACCTTGCGGTGTATTCACCCGGTGATTCTCCTCCTTCCACTTTGAGACAGCCGTGTCACAGGGAGGAGAAGGGTTCTGTGCCGGGCGGCAGCATCTTGGGCAGGGGACAAACCTATCGTCAAATCGGGAAAACATCGCTGCTGGGCGGAGACAGTGGCCAGCAGCTCGGCGAACTCAGGAAAATTATTCAGACCGGGATGTGCCTCCACAATCCTGACTGCTGCACCACACTCTTCAGAACTTTGTCCGGGGTGCAGGATGAGCGAGCTTCAGCCATGCGGTCCCTGATTAATTCAGCTGCCCACTGTTCATCTTCGCTGGGAACCCTGGCTGCTCTCCTCCTACGGCGTGCTGGGAGACGGCTTTTTGGCGATGGAGACACCGGAGCTGGAGCCATAGCAGGAACCTCATAGCAAACCGAGGAACGGGAGTGCTTCGCCGTTGGCCCCGGTTTAGGCTTCCTGGCAGACCTCTTCACCAACTTATGGTTCTCCTGCTGAAGTGCCGACATCCTCTCCCTGCCCTCAGCATGTTCACCAAGGCGAAGATGGTGTTTCACAGCCGCCTCCGCAAAGTCCATGTACCATAATGCGTCTTTAGGGGTGGAATATTGGCGGGCTATGGCCAGGAGATTGTCTATTTCCATAAGAGCCTGGCAGAACTCAAAACCCAGGCTCATAGGATACCACCTGCCAAAAGACGCCATAACTCCCAAAAAATGCTGGCACCCGAAAAAGGAAAAATTGAGCCAAAAAGACAAACTCACTGTGACTGGCACCTGCTTTGTCTGCGTCCTACTCTTATGTATGCCCCTTTCAGGGCATTAATTGAGGCACCAAATGCCAGCAGTGAGTTTGCTAATTTATTAAAGAACAGGAACAAAAGAACGTGCCACGAGGGGCAAAAATACAAACAATTAAATACACTACCTCGAAGGATGATAACTGAACAAATAAAGAATCAATACAGTCACTTACATATAAATATAGCGAGGGTGAAACCTGACGCTGAAGAGAGGGCTGAAATCAGGCAGAAAATGTGGAAAGTAATAAGTGACTCGAGCATGGGACAGCCCCGCGCTCAGGATCACTACAGAACGGGGTAATTACCATGGTCTTGGGGACGTCCTCTGTGTGCACGGGAGCCTGATGATAACCGCACACCAGATCCACCTTTGAAAAAATGGCAGAGCCTGCCAAATGCATGGAAGAATCTTGGATGTGCAGAATAGGATAATGGTCATTTGCAGTGATGTTGTTAAGCCGACGAAAATCACCGCACGGCCGCCACGAACCATCCGCCTTAGGTACCATATGAAGCGTCAAGGCCCTTGGACTGCTAGAACACCTCACTATACCGAAACGTTCCATAGTGGTGAACTCCTCTTTCGCTATGGCCAACTTAACCGTGTTGAGGCGTTGCACGCGTGCAAAAAACAGCGGCCCCACGGTGGGGATGAAATGTTCTACCCCGTGTTTAGTAGCCACGGTGGAAAAAGCAGGCATTGTAAGCGACGGAAAATTTGTCAGCAATCAAAGAAAAACATTATCTGACACTAAAAAGTTAGCATGTGACAACAGCCCTGTTCCCCCAGCTTCACACGGAAAAGTGGCAAAAGACACAGCATCAATCAAACGGTGGTTAGCAACATCAACAAGCAAACCATTTGCACACAGAAAATCCGCACCAACAATAAGTACTGCAATGGAAGCAATTACAAAGTCCCACTCAAAACTGTGTCCCTGGAAACAAACAGTCACAGACTTTGTGCCAAATGTCTCAAAGGAAGAACTGTTAGCTGCACTCAAATGCGGGCCATTGCCCACTGCTGGTCTGTCCACACTAGTTAGTGGGAGTAGACTCTTCTGTGAGCCAGAGTCCACTAGGAAACATCTCCCTGACAGTGAGTCTCTAATGAAGAGCAACCTCACCTTGTCCACCAGCGCCCACAGCTGCTACTGAGCACTGGCTCTGGAGTTTCCCGTCGTCTCAAACATGCATGGAGGAAAGCAGCCTTAGCCTTGCTGCCAAACCGCAGGTGGAAGACACATAGACCTTTCCCGTGTCGTCTCCGGGCCACCACTAAAGTTACTGCCGCCGGGTCCATGTCCTCCATCGTGGGTTGCAGGATATCCGATGCCACGCTTTGCACAGCAAACTGCCTGGTAGCCAGCAGGACCTGACCAGCTTCCTCGGCTAAAGCTCAGTAGTCACCGGTAGCCAAATGCAGGGAGGTTCAGGTTCAGGTTCAGGTTACTTTATTTGTACCTGTAGGTAGATTTGTTTTGCAGTCTGGTGACATCCATATTTACAAGCCACAAATTACATTCAACATAGACACAAACACAGGCACACATGAAATTGACTATAAACATGATAAAAATACTCAAGGCTCCATCAATCAGGGTATAAAAAGACAAAGAGATGAGAGAAAAACCAGAGGTAAGAGAGAAGAGTCATATTAAAAGTTAAAAACTAGTCAAAGAGGTTAAAAACTCAAAGGTCTAAAACTCAATAAAATATTTAGAACCCAAGTAACATCCTACAAAAATAAGTAAATATAAAATGGAGTTAATAAATAGGTACCTAAATTATGTGCAATATATTGTTACAGCTTGTTCAACTCTTTGACAGCAGCAGGAACAAAGCTGTTTTTGTAGCGCTGGGTTTTACTTTTTGGGACAGCAAACCTCCGTCTGGAGGGAAGAAGCTGAAAGTTGCAGTGCAAAGGGTGGGAGTCATCATTTAAAATGGAGGTAGCAATCCTCTGTACTTGTCTGGTGTACAGGGATGTCAGGCTCAGCTGTGACTCACCAAGCAAACGACTGGACCATCTAACTACCTGATCCAAGGATTTCCTCTGTTTCAGTTTTATCTGACCAAACCATGACACTAAAGAAAAGGATAAAACAGATTCAATAAAAGCCCGATAAAACATTGTCATTATGGTTCGGTCAATTTGGAAGCGTGCAAGTTTTCTCAAGCAATGCAAATATTGCTGACCCTTTTTGCACACCCTTTCACAGTTCTCTTCAAAGTTTAAATTACTATCAATAATCGTCCCAAGATATTTGTAGGATTGTACACATTCAGTGGTCTGGCCTTTTAGTATGGTGACTTTGTGCCTGGGAGTTTTCCTCCTAAAGTCAATAATCATGTCTTTAGTTTTTGTCGTATTCAGCTGTAGGTAGGAATCCTCACACCAGTGAACAAAATCATCAACTACTGGGCCGTGGCCACTCTCACCATCCTGGAGGAGACTGACAATAAGTGAATCATCAGCATACTTTATGATGTGTCTGTTGTCATGTCTGCTCCGACACATGTTTGTGTAGAGTAGTGGTGACAACACACACCCCTGAGGAGAGCCAGTAGAAGAGCACTTTAGGTCAGACAATGTACCATTGACCCTTACTCTCTGCGTCCTGTTGGTTAAGGAATCCAGAATCCAACCCACCAGATTATTGCTCAAATCAAATTGTTGCAGGAGCCTTTCAACTAAAATATGAGGTTGGATTGTATTAAAGGCGGAAGAATAGTCCACAAATAAAAGCCTGGCGTGTGTCCCATTAAAATCCAGATGTTTAAAAAGCATGTTAAACAGAGTGACAGTGGCATCCTCCACTCCTCTGTGAGGTCTATAGGCAAACTGCAGAGGATCCAATGCATGCTCAGTCTGCTTTAGGACCTCACATCTGACCAGTTTTTCAAAAATTTTCATTAAAATTGAAGTCAAAGCAACTGGTCTAAAGTCGTTTACCGTTTTAGGACAGCTGGATTTTGGAACGGGAACAACCACGGCTTCTTTCCAGATCTTAGGCACATGTTGTGTTTGTAAGGACTTATTGAAAATGTAATGAAATATAGGACTCAGTTCATGTGCACAGTACTTTACCAAGCGCCCACATATATTATCAGGGCCCTGACTTTTGTTCACTTTTACAGCGCAGAACTCCCTTTTAACATCCTGCATCTCAATATTAAAGTGCTGATTGTCTTTGAGTTTCCGTTTCAAATCTTGGGTTTCAGTGCTAAAATCAAAGGAGTCAAAACGACCATAAAAACAATTAAGAGCATTAGCCAGCTCTGTGTCTGAATTGAAACCATCTAAAAACACACGATTACTGCGCTCTGTGCTCTGAAGGCCTGCAATAGTTTTCATATTGGCCCAGGCTGAACCAAGTTTCTTTGTTGCCATCTTGCTTTCCAATTCTGATTTATAATTCTGTTTTGCTCTTAAAATTTCGGATTTCAGCTCTTTTGTGGCAACCTGTAGCTCAGAAACAGACCCCTGTTTAAAGGCAAGTGCTTTCCTCTGTGAGTTGGTCCAAATTGTACGCACAGGCAGCGGGAGCTGGCGCAGGAATATGTGTGGAAACAGGAAACCACTTTCGTCCACTCCAAGCAGTGATAGCATTCTGTCCAGAAGATCCACAGCCGTGCCGTCACCCAAGCCTGACAGGGAAAGGACTTTATCCGCTTGTTCCACTGCCAATAGACTATACCTCCAGAGCAGGAACTGTTTGATGGTGGCGTATTTACCGTGCTGTGGGGGCACGCAAAGTAACTGCATGACACGCCGTGTGGATTGCTGATCCAGAGCAGCGACAACCAAGTAATATCTGGGTTTATCTGCAGTGATTCCTCGAGGTGGAACAGCACTTCAATATGCTGGAACCATGAAGCTGGGTTACTCTACCAAAACTCCGGAAACTTCACAGCCACAGTGCAAGTGGCCAGCTGTGAGGGTCGGGGCAACATGGCTGATGAGGAAATGTAGTTTTCTTCTGTGTCAGACATGCTTGTGTGGAGTTTGCATGTTCTCCCCGTGTCTGCGTGGGTTTAGTCCAGGATTTCTCCGGTTTCCTTCCACATGCCAAAAACATGCAAGTTAGTTTAATTGGCATCAAACTGGGGATTCTAAATTGTCCTTTGGTATGACTGTGAGAGTGAATGGTTGTCTGTCTCTCTGTGTTGGCCCTGCCATGGACTGGCGATCTGTCCAGGGTGTACCCTGCCCCTCGCCCAAAAATGCTGGGATAGGCTCCAGCCCCCCCACGACCCGAAAAGGATTAAGCAGAAGAAGATGAATGAATGAATGAGTGAATGTACACGGCTCCCCAAACAGCCGTTTCTTACTGGTGGTCTACAATCTGTTCTCCAAATGGCCAGAAGTGCTGCCCACTAGCTTGGTCACGACGGACATAGTCATCGGTTTCCTCTCATCACTGTTCGCTAGGTGGGGGGTGGGGGGCGGATGCATCACAATGGACAATGGCCCACAGTTCACCTCTGGGGGGGGGGTTGAGGAGTTCTTGGGTGATAGGGGCTTGGAGCACATCAGAACCACGTTCTACCACCCCCAAGCCAATGTGGGTGTGGAACGTTTCAACAAAACTCAGAAAAACGGTGAGAGCCCATCTGGTGGATGGCTTTGCTCCCTTCAGAACACGTTCCTCCACTACAGGGCAACGGCCCATGTCACAACAGGGTGCTCCCCAGCAAAACTCATGGTGGGATATGAATTACATCTGCCGCTGGACTGGCTGCAGCCCACGACAACCACTCCTTTGGGGGACAGAGACCCTCCACGAGACCAGGTCATTGCCCAGCAGCAGAAAATGAAACGTCATTTTGACAGGAAGCACAGGGCGAGGGCCCATGGATGCGACGTATCGGACTGGGTCTGAATTAAGCATCCCAACTTCACGCATAAACTGCAGCCTGGATGGGGCCTCTGCAGATCGTGAGGCAGCTGGGCCGGGACACGTTCAAGCTCTCGGATGGGTCACGGTGGCATTCCAGCCAGCTCAGGAAGTTGTTGCCAGCCCAGGGTCTGGAAGATGCGGCAGATTTGACTGATGACGGTTGGGACTTGCCTGAGGGGGGTGTTGGGGACTCTCAGGTGTGGCCGACGGAGCCTGGAGCAGGCCCTCCTCTGGTGAGGCGCTCGGCTAGGATGCATCAGAGGCCCAGACACCTCAATGACTTTGTAGTAGAAGTAGCTTTAGCTGAAGCGTGTTGGGCGTGGGCAGCAGAATAATCCGCCCCAACACGGGAGGGTGCCCTGGCAGTCTACCCAGGTGCCCATTTAGCTTGTTAGGCCTGTTGTTCTATGTGTGTAAAAAAAAAAAAAAAGCCAATATGTGGAAAAAAAAGAAGTCATACTGTTGTGTCTTCAAATAAGGAGTCGAGGTGATGTTTTATAGTTTTATTAATAACACGAACACAGGAACGCAGGAGACTCTACCACGAGCACAGGAGCCACAGCAAAGAGACAAGATGTCTCCCACAGCTGGCTTATATACCCCAGGTGACGCCACCTCCCAGGGGTGGGGCGTCACCCCTCTCTAGCCCAGGGAACCATCATAATAATATATATATAATATACGATCTAACATTCCTCCCCTCCAAATAAAAACACAAGCACACTAATTTACCCACCTTTATAATTTACACCCGACTCACACACTGGTACAAAGATGATTATAGTTCTACATACACACACACACACACACACCACACTGGCCCAGCAGAGCACTCCGCTATGTAAAAAAAACAGTCACTGAACAGAAAAGGGCCACACACCAAAATAAATTAATCCTGAAATAAATAGATACACACATTACAACCATACTGCATATACAAAATATGAACAATGGCAGTACCCGACTCCACAAACCCACATTCTCACCCCACAAACTGAGCACAGAGACTCCAGAGGGTGGGAAGTCTTTGGTACAGGTACCACACAAGATGTTTTCCCACAGCTGTGGTACCCTCCCCAGCTTCAGGCTCAGATTGAAGATGTGCTCCACAATCCCACACAGCTGGTCTGCACAGGACTTGAGGAGCTTCGCGCTGATGCCGTCGGGTCCCGACGCCTTCCTCTCCTTGATCTTCCTCAGCTCCGTCCTCACCTGGGTCTTAGTGAGGGTCAGGTTGGGGGGCTGTGTGTTGGGAGTGGGGGGGTGTTGGTGGAGTGGGGAGTGGGCAGCAGGACTTGATGTCTTTAGAGGCAGCAGTGGTTGTTGTGCAGTCGGGGGGGAGGGCGGTTGGTCAAACCTATTGAAAAACAGATTCAGATTGTTCGCCCACTCCCTGCCCCCCGTGGCCTGGGGGAAGGTATTCTGGAGCCCAGAGATGGTTTTAAGGTTTCTCCAGACCCCGCTGATGTCGCTCTGTTGCAGCTTGTCCTCCATCTTCTTCCTGAAGCTGTCCTTGCCTTCTCTGATCTTTCTCCTCAGCTCCCTCTGTACGGACTTCAGCACCTGTTCCCCGACCTGAAGATCCTCTTCTTCTCTCTCAGAAGTGTTTTTATCTCAGGGTTGATCCAGGGTTTGTTGTTTGAGCAACACCGTATGGTCTTGGTGGGAACGGTGTTGTCCACACAGAAGATGATGTAGTCCGTGATGGTGTGAGTGAGGCCATCAATGTCCTCACCATGTGGATCGCAGAGCTGCTCCCAGGCGGTGGTTTCAAAACAGCCCTTTAGAGCGTCCATTGCCTCCTCAGACCATAACTTCACTGTGCGCATGGCCAACATTTATCAGCTGACTTTCGTAGATGTCACCCTGCAGCAATCAGCTGACTCTTCTGATGAAGGCTGCAGTGTACAGTCAAAACATGTTAAGAAGGTAAAGACATCTCCTTTCTATTCTATTTTTGTCTTTAATAAGAACAAAAGAAATAATTAAAAGAAGACAAAATGAACCTACTTGAGCTATTCTCTCTATCCTGTATCCTGTCTCACAGTTCCTGCCGCTGAAAAACATTCCCACAGCATGATGCTGCCACCGCCATTGGCATGGTTATGAGTGGTGCCTGGTTTCCTCCAAACATGATGCCTGGTATTCACGCCAAAGAGTTCAATCTTTGTCTCATCAGACCAGAGAATTTTGTTTCTCATTGTCTGAAAGTCCTTCAGGTGCATTTTGGTAAACGCTAGGTGAGCTGCCATGTGCCTTGTACTAAGGAGTGGCTTCCGTCTGGCCACTCTACTATACAGGCCTGATTGCTGGATACCTGCAGAGATGGTTATCCTTCTGGAAAGCTCTCCTCTCTCCACAGAGGAATGCTGGAGCATGACAGAGTGACCATCGGGTTCTTGGTCACCTCCCTGACTAAGGCCCTTTTCCCCTGATCGCTCAATTTAGACGGACGGCCAGCTCTAGGAAGAGTCTTGGTGGTTCTGACCTTCTTCCATTTACGGCTGATGGAGGCCACTGTCCTCATTGGGACCTTCAAAGCAGCAGAAATTTTTCTGTACCCTTCCCCAGGTTTGTGCCTCAAGACAATCCTTTCTCGGACGTCTACAGACAATTCCTTTGACTTCATGCTTGGTTTGTGCTCTGACATGCACTCTTAACTGTGGGACCTTATATAGACAGGTGTTTACCATTCCAAATCCTGTCCAATCAACTGAATTTACCACAGATGGATTCCAATTAAGCTGTAGAAACATCTCAAGGACGATCAGTGGAAACAGGATGCACCTGAGCACAATTTTGAGCTTCATGACAAAGGCTGTGAATACTTATGAACATGTGATTTCTTAGTTTTTTATTTTTAATAAATTTGCAAAAGTCTCAAAAAAACCTTTTTCACAGTCATCGTGGGCTATTGTGTGTAGAATTTTGAGGAAAAAATGAATCTAATCCATTTTGGAATAAGGCTGTAACATAACAAAATGTGGAAAAAGTGAAGTGCTGTGAAGACTTTCCGGATGCACTGTAGCCTTTATTGACCTGAAATCCACATACAGTGGGGTAAAAAAGTATTTAGTCAGCCACCAATTGTGCAAGTTCTCCCACTTAAAAGATGAGAGAGGTCTCCAATTTTCATCATAGGTATACCTCAACTATGAGAGACAAAATAAGAAAAAAAAATCCAGAAAATCACATTGAAGGATTTTTAATGAATTAATTGGTAAATTCCTCAGTAAAATAAGTATTTGGTCAATAACAAAAGTTCATCTCAATACTTTGTTATATACCCTTTGTTGGCAATGACAGAGGTCAAACGTTTTCTGTAAGTTTTCACAAGGTTTTCACACACTGTTGCTGCTATTTTGGCCCATTCCTCCATGCAGATCTCCTCTAGAGCAGTGATGTTTTGGGACTGTCGCTGGGCAACACAGACTTTCAACTCCCTCCAAAGATTTTCTATGGGGTTGAGATCTGGAGACTGGCTAGGCCACTCCAGGACCTTGAAATGCTTCTTACAAAGCCACTCCTTCATTGCCCAGGCAGTGTGTTTGGGATCATTGTCATGCTGAAAGACCCAGCCACGTTTCATCTTCAATGCCCTTGCTGGTGGAAGGAGGTTTTCACTCAAAATCTCACGATACATGGCCCCATTCATTCTTTCCTTTACACGGATCAGTCGTCCTGGTCCCTTTGCAGAAAAACACCCCCAAAGTATGATGTTTCCACCCCCATGCTTCACAGTAGGTATGGTGTTCTTTCTCCTCCAAGCACGACAAGTTGAGTTTTTACCAAAAAGTTCTATTTTGGTTTCATCTGACCATATGACATTCTCCCAATCCTCTTCTGGATCATCCAAATCCTCTCTAGCAAACTTCAGACAGGCCTGGACATGTATTGGCTTAAGCAGGGGGACACGTCTGGCACTGCAGGATTTGAGTCCCTGGCGGCGTAGTGTGTTTCTGATGTAGCCTTTGTTACTTTGGTCCCAGCTCTCTGCAGGTCATTCACTAGGACCCCCCATGTGGTTCTGGGATTTTTGCTCACCGTTCTCGTGATAATTTTGACCCCACGGGGTGAGATCTTGCATGGAGCCCCAGATGGAGGGAGATTATCAGTGGTCTTGTATGTCTTCCATTTTCTAATAATTGCTCCCACAGTTGATTTCTTCACACCAAGCTGCTTACCTATTGCAGATTCAGTCTTCCCAGCCTGGTGCAGGTCAACAATTTTGTTTCTGGTGTCCTTTGACAGCTCTTTGGTCTTGGCCATAGTGGAGTTTGGAGTCTTGACTGTTTGATTAAAAATCCTTCAATGTGATTTTCTGGATTATTTTTTTTTCTCATTTTGTCTCTCATAGTTGAGGTATACCTATGATGAAAATTGGAGACCTCTCTCATCTTTTAAGTGGGAGAACTTGCACAATTGGTGGCTGACTAAATACTTTTTTGCCCCACTGTATGACTGGATCCCAAGAGATGTGCTTTTCTGTTGTCTCTCAATACAACTCAGATGTCCACACCTAATAGCCATATTGAGGGCTTTATACACCGGAACAAAAGGTTGTATTAAAGGATGCCCTAATTTCTTTAAAACGCTAGTGGGCTGTCAACAAGGTGCCTTGGAATCTCCTCCTATCTTTAATATATACATGGATTTGTAGTGAGAGTGGCCAGAAATGAGATATTGAAGTCTAACTCAGAGGTAGGCTTTAATGCAACATACTGCATGCCGAATGAAATGTCTCCAAGAGAGTATCATAAGAAAGCATCAACGTTCCGTCACAGGCAAATCACTGAACTTCTCATGCTGATGATCAAGTTCATTCATTCATTCATCTTCTTCCGCTTAATCCTTTTCGGGGCGCGGGGGGCTGGAGCCTATCCCAACATCTTTGGGCGAGAGGCAGGGTACACCCTGGACAGATCGCCAGTCCATCGCAGGGCCAACACAGAGAGACAGACAACCATTCACTCTCACAGTCATACCTAAGGACAATTTAGAATCCCCAGTTTGATGCCAATTAACCTAACTTGCATGTTTTTGGCATGTGGGAGGAAACCGGAGAAATCCTGGAGTTAACCCACGCAGACACAAGGAGAACATGCAAACTCCGCACAGATCACTGTTGGTCGGGGGCTGGGATCAAACCCAGGATCCCCCGGCCAAGGGTGAGTTGCTGTGCTGCTGCAGTGCTAACCACTCCGCCACCGTGCTGCCCTGATGATCAAGTTATTTTCACTAATTCAGTAGAACTACAAAACATGTTGACAATCTATGACAATACCTTCAGACGCTTCGGCATGCAGATATCCTATGACAAAACTGAAATGGTGGCATTTAATTTCGATGAAACGCTGATGGAGAAGGAAAGTCTGGTCCCCATTGGTACAAAGAAGCTAAAAAATGCCAGGAACTTCAAGTATCTTGAATATACAGTAACTAGCTCTCTAAACACCCCACAATCCCTCTATGCAAGAATAGGAGCTGTGTTCCAGAAATGGGAAGAACTAAAACATGTTCTGACAGGCGTATACAGCTTGCAACTAGAGTTAAATTCTTGACTGCATGTGTACGATCAAGACTTCTATACAGCATTCAAGCCTGGGAGTTATCAGAACAAGAACTTCGAAAAGTGGCGATTGTATGGCATAGCTTCCTTAAGAAGATGGTGCGAAGAGGGTATGAACTAGGGCTGCAGCTAATGACTATTTTACGGCTCGGGTAATCACCCACTCTAATCGAAGATTACTCGTGTAATCTGTTACTTTTTTTAAAGAAACTTGCATTGACCAACATTTGCGGAACTTTCTTTCCTAAAGAGCAGTAGTAATTGTACTAAACACTCAATAACACAGGTACACATTTATTGCAATGCTTATTGCCATGTTTATTACATAGAACATGACTTTAAATGGTACGTTACACCGTAACGTTCCTTTTGCTAGCCATTAGCATCCACTTTAGCAGACGCCATTAGTATCTGCTATATGTTTTTTGGTCATATTGTGGGGACACACATTCGTGACCTGCTTTTGGACTCACATTTTAGACCAGAGCAAGGGCAGAGCTTCTGTGGTTATTACAGGAAGCTGCAGGAGAGTTAGCTTTGGTATGCAAAGCTTGAGACTGTGGGATATAATTAAGAGATTAATGAGAGGATGCATTGTAGATAGTGGTGTGATATCATGCAGAGAGGATGCATTGTTGCTGTCTTTATAATGCAATGGTTTTGTGAGACATGTGACCTGTTAGCTGTAAAAGTCCTGGTATTTAAGGGTGAGAGTTCCCTTTGTCGTTCTCTTTTATTCTGCTTCGTGACGTTGGAAGATGTGAATAAAACTGACTCGAGAGATAAACTCTGCCTCGTCATTTTCACATTTCCACACTGGTGACCCCAAGACGTATCATGCATGAGGAGAATTCCCCCGGGCCAGCCTCGTCAGGAGCCCTCAGCCAAGCGAATGCCGCTACAGTCCAGCTACCGGACTTCTGGCAGAACAATCCACGCTCCTGGTTCAACGCGGTTGAGGCGCAGTTCAACCTCCGGGGATATCGGTAGATGCCACAAGATTCTACCACGTAGTCGCAAAGCTGGACAACAACACGGCCCAGCATGTGGAGAGCCTGATCGACCAGCCGCCGGACAACGACAAATACGGCACGTTGAAGGCTGCACTCATCCAGCAATTCACCCCCTCGGCGGAGGAGCGAGCAGAGAGGCTCCTGGCGCTGACGGAGTTGGAAAATGACATGCCCGCGAACCTGATGGAGAAGTTGTTGAGGTTGAAAGACTCTGACGACGATCACTTCATTTTCACCCACCTCTTCCTCAGGACTATACCGTCAGCAGCGAGAGCGACCCTGGCCAGTTCGCCACTGTTGGCCCAACGGGACTACCGCGCGCTGGGTCGAGAAGCGCAGCGGATTGTCAATGCCACCAAGCGGCGCGCAGCCGCGGCCGCTGCTGCGGAACTCAGCGCGGCGACCGGAGACGACAGGAGGCCAGAGGCAGCGGTACCAGACGCACCGACGACGGCAGCGGCAGGGGCCAGGGAACGCGGATCGGACGTCCTTTGTTTCCACCATCGCCGCTTCGCAGAGAGGGCATGCAAATGTGTACCACTGTGCCAGTTCGGGCGTTTGGGAAACGCCAAGACCGGGGGTCGGTAGCAGCCGCGGTCCTCGGGGAGGAGAACAAGCTGCTCTACTTATCGGACGCACGCTCAGGGAGGCAGTTCCTCATCGACACAGGCTCCCAGTTGAGTTTCATCATGCCTTCCTAAGCGGACAGACTAGCTGGTTCCGGAGGTCCCCGGGTGTCAGCAGCGAACGGCTCGGAGATTAAGACCTTCGGTGAGAAGACTCTGCTTCTGTCCCTACACGGCTGTACATTTGAGTGGACTTTTGTTGTAGCAGCAGTAAATTTCAGTATGTTGGGGGCTGATTTTCTGTGCTCACATGGTTTGTTGGTTGATCTCGCTAACAGGCGCCTGGTTAATGCACTCTCTTTTGATTCTATCCCCTGCACAGCGCGAGTGGCCCCGCCTACAGCACAAGCCAACGTCACAGCTGCAAGCGGTAAGTTCCACACACTACTCACTCAGTTCCCAGCACTCACGGTCCCCACTTTTTCGGCAACAGTCGCTAAGCACGGGGTGGAGCATTTTATCACCACTACCGGACCGCCCGTTTTTTGCAAAAGCTCGGCGCTTGGATGCAGCTAAACTAGCCATAGCGTGCGAGGAATTCACCAACCTGGAGAGATTGGGCATTATCAGACGTTCAAACAGTCCGTGGGCTTCCCCACTGCACATGGTCCCAAAAGCCAACGGATCATGGCGACCTTGCGGGGACTTCCGCAGATTAAACAACGCTACAGCTCATGACCGCTACCCAATCCCGCATATCCAAGATTTTTCCGTTCATTTGGCAGGGGCGCGCGTTTTTTCTAAAATAGACTTGGTCCGCGGTTACCACCAAGTCCCAGTGCGCGCTGAGGACATACCCAAAACAGCGGTAATAACTCCATTTGGCCTATTCGAGTTTTTACGCATGCCATTCGGACTTAAAGGGGCTGCTCAGACGTTCCAACGCATGATGGACGCGGTGCTTCGCGATTTCCCTTTCATGTTCGTCTACTTGGACGATATTTTAGTAGCCAGCGCGTCCGAAGACGAACACGAAAAACACCTGGCCACAGTTTTCCGAAGGTTGGAAGATCACGGGTTAATAATCAACCCAGCGAAGTGTCAGTTCGGGGTGGTGCAGATCGATTTTTTAGGACACCGCATCTCCCCCGATGGAGCAGTTCCACTTCCTGATAAAGTGCGCGCGGTGGCAGATTTTCCCCGGCCGCAGACGGTCAGGGCGTTGCAGGAGTTTTTGGGAATGGTGAATTTTTATAACCGTTTTCTCCCCCGCGCGGCGCAACTCATGCAGCCACTGTATGCCGCGCTCAAAAAAAAGAAACCTGCGGATAAGGTCGAGTGGTCCCCGGAGCGGGACCAAGCGTTCTCGGAGGTGAAAGCAGCTTTGGCAAGGGCTGCATTGTTGGCGCACCCAGACCCAACTGCCCGCATAGCGCTCACCACTGACGCTTCAGAGGTGGCCATAGGGGCGGTCGTGGAGCAACATGTAGCCGGGATTTGGCAGCCAGCCCCTCGTTTTTTTCAGCAGGACCTTGCGCGATAGCGAACGTAAATACAGCGCGTTCGACAGGGAGCTGCTCGCTCTCCATTTGGCCATTCGCCACTTTCAGTTCTGGCTGGAGGGACGCTCTTTCACCGCGTTCGTTGACCACAAACCGCTCACATTCACGATGTCCAAGGTTTCCGAACCGTGGTCAGGCCGGCAGCAGAGACAGCTGGCCGCGATATCAGAGTTTACCACTGATATCCAGCATGTGGCGGGCAAACTCAATGTAGTGGCAGACTGCCTCTCGCGCGCCGTAGCAGCCCCGGTCAGCGTGGGAATAGATTATGCAGCCATAGCCGCGGAGCAGGGTAGTGACGCGGACGTGCGCGCGCTCCAGTCTGGACCAACAGGGTTAAGGCTGGAGAACAGGGTGCTGCAAGACGGTATGCCCCCCCTAATCTGCGATGTCTCCACGGGTCGGCCGCGACCAGTAGTACCAGCTGCGTAGCGCCGCTGCATTTTTGACTCGATTCATTCTTTGGCGCACCAGGGAGTGCGCGCGTCGGTCAAAATGGTAGGAGAAAAATTTGTGTGGCCGAGCCTCCGCAAGCAAGTGAAAGAGTGGGCAGCAGCCTGCACGGCGTGTCAACGAGCCAAAGTACACAGGCACACGAGAGCTCCTTTGGAGCCATTTCACATTCTGGCCAAGAGGTTCGACCACGTTCATGTGGACCTCGTGGGCCCCCTCCCGCTGTCACAAGGGTGCACACACCTTCTCACAATAGTGGACCGCACCACGCGCTGGCCTGAAGTGGTCCCGCTGGCATCAACCACGGCTGAGGAGGTTACGCGCGCGTTTTTAACAGCTTGGGTGGCGCGCTTCGGCGTCCCATCGGATGTTACGTCCGACAGAGGCCCTCAATTTGTTTCTGAGCTTTGGTCGACAATGGCCCGCAGCCTGGGTGTCACAATTCACCGCACAACCGCGTACAATCTGCAGGCTAACGGGTTATGCGAACGTTTTCATAGGTCATTGAAAGCAGCTCTCAGGGCGTCACTGACGGGTGCAAATTGGGTGGACAAGTTACTGTGGGTGTTGTTGGGGTTGCGTTCTGCGCCTAAAGAGGACTTAGAAGCCTCCCCAGCAGAGCTCGTGTTTGCGCAGCCACTCCGGCTCCCTGGGGAGTTTCTTCCAGATAACCCTGCGCCAGACACCTCCCCGTCTCAGCTGTTGCGGAGTGACATAGAATCAAACACGCTGCCCGGCCCCGCGCACCACAGTTTTCCGCGCGATTTTGTGCCTAAAACTTTGAAGAACGCAGAGTTTGTTTTTGTCAGACACGATGCGCACTGAACCCCGCTGCGACCGCCTTATGACGGACCCTTCAGAGTGCTGGAAACAGGGGACAAGCAGTTTTTGCTAGATTTGGGGGGTAGGGAAGAGAAAGTTGGCATAAACAGACTCAAACCCGCTTTTGTGGTGGCAGATGAGCAAGTGCTGTTGGCGAGGGCCCCGCGGTGAGGCAGACCCCCGCGGAGGGCTTCACAGAGTAATGTTTCCCCAGAACCCCCACAGGTGCTGACAGAAGGTTTCCACCCCCAGACGGAAAACCCCCAGCGTGACAGCACCGCGGAGACGTCCAACCCCAGCTACAGCAGATACGGCAGGAGACAGAAGCCCAGACAGCTGGTGGACTAATGTGTATTGATACTATCACAGCATGCATGTTGTTTTTCCCTTGTTTGTTCTAAAATGCTGGGGGGGCTTTGTGTGGGGACACACATTCGTGACCTGCTTTTGGACTCACATCTTAGACCAGAGCAAGGGCAGAGCTTCTGTGGTTATTACAGGAAGCTGCAGGAGAGTTAGCTTTGGTATGCAAAGCTTGAGACTGTGGGATATAATTAAGAGATTAATGAGAGGATGCATTGTAGATAGTGGTGTGATATCATGCAGAGAGGATGCATTGTTGCTGTCTTTATAATGCAATGGTTTTGTGAGACATGTGACCTGTTAGCTGTAAAAGTCCTGGTATTTAAGGACAAGAGTTCCCTTTGTCGTTCTCTTTTATTCTGCTTCGTGATGTTGGAAGATGTGAATAAAACTGACTCGAGAGATAAACTCTGCCTTGTCATTTTCACATTTCCACAATATAAGCATAATTAGCATAGCTGACTACATTCTATTCATCTTAATTTTAAATCTCTATCGTAATGTGGGATGCTTTCCGCCCAGATACATCCGACCTTGTAGCATGCTAGCTCACCACTCGGCTTTAGCATGTACACACTGCACAATGTTTTCCTTCAATTTGAGCTAGAAATGATTCCAGACTTGAGATACTTTTGTCATTTTTAAAAATAAATTTCTTTATCTTTGCCAGTCCATCACTATGCCGCTCTGACATGGCGCCATTAAACAAATCTGCATTTTGTTTAGGTAGCGTGACCAGAAGAAGGTCATATAGACCGGAAATGCTACATTAAACGACATGTTCACACATAAATTTTGAATCAAGAATTTTTTGTAACAGAATTATTCGAGTAATCGCTGCAGCCCTAGTATGAACACAGGAATGCCAAACATAAAAAGGATGTGGATCTCAAAACAGTCGACTGGAGTTTTAAGATGTCTAATAAACAACTACGCAAAATCACCGGTGCCTTACCCATACGTGAATTCTGTTATACGCAACACCTGAAATACATGGCTCAGCTGTGTAGGTTAGAAAACAACACCCTACAAAAACAGGTGCTGTTTGAACATACCCAGAACAGGATATGGGGCAAGATAGAAGGCACACTTGACATTGACCGACAACAACCCCAGAGAAAAATGATGGAGAAAAATGACTTCTTGCAACTTCTGGACATGAAATTTCAGAAGGAGCGCTGAAAGGTTGCAAAGTGGCCAAGTGGGAAGCAGTGATGATGTGCATGCAATGTGATCTTTTATGTGAATGCAATGTGACCTTTTGATATGTAGAAGGACCTGAGTATTTAAGTGAAGAGTTCTGTGTGAGATGTTCTCTTTTCTACTATGCTCATGTGAGAGAATGTGTAATAAACTGCCTGAGACAAACTTGCCTCATCATTTACACACTCTACACTGGTGACCCAAGACGAAGCATGCAACACGAAGAGAATTCCCCGGAGCCAGCCTCATTGGGAGCCCCCAGCCAAGCGTATGCCGTTACAATCCAGCTACCGGATTTTTGGCAGCACAATCTGCGCTCCTGGTTCCACCTGGTTGAGGCGCAGTTTGTCCTCCGGGGGATATCGGTGGATGACACGAAATTCTACCATGTGGTCGCAAAGCTCGACACCCACACGGCTCAGCATGTGGACAGCCTGCTGGATCAGCCACCAGCCAGCGACAAATACGGCACGTTGAAGGCCGCACTTATCCAGCACTACACACTCTCGGTTGAGGAGAGAGCAGAGAGACTCCTGATGCGGACTGGGTTGAGAGATTGCACGGCTATTGACCTCATGGAGAGGATGCTGAGATTGAAGGGCTCGGACGACGACCACTTCATTTTTATCCACCTTTTCCTCCGGAACCTTCCATCAGCGACGAGAGCGGCCCTGGCCAGTTCGCCGTTGCTGGCCAAGTGGGACTACCGTGCACTGGCCCGGGAGGCACACCGGATCATCATGGCCAGCAGAGAGCTCGCGACCACGGCGGCAGCGACGGTGCTTGGCGCGACGACCGGAGACGGCGAAGAGCCATCGACGGCGGTAGCAGAACCACCGACGACGGCGGCGGCAGGGGCCAAGGAACGCGGAGGAGACACCATTTGTTTCTATCACCGCCGCTTTGCAGAGAGGGCACGCAAATGTATACCACCGTGCTAGTTCAAGCGCTCGGGAAACGCCAAGACCGGGGGTCGGTAGCAGCTGCGGCCCTCGGGGAGGAGAACAAGCTGCTCTACTTGACGGACGCACGCTCAGGGAGGCATTTCCTCGTGGACACCAGCGCCCAGTTGAGTTTCATCATGCCGTCCTACGCCGACCAGCTGGCAGGATCCAGCAGCCCCGAGATGGCAGCAGCAAACGGCTCGGAGATTAAGACCTTTGGTGAGAGGACTCTACTCCTGTCTCTACACGGCCATACATTTGAGTGGACTTTTGTCATAGCAGCATTGAATTTCAATATATTGGGGGCTGATTTTTTGTGCTCACATGGTTTGTTGGTTGATGTCGCTAACAGGCGCCTGGTTAATGCACTGTCTTTTGATTCTATTCCCTGTACAGCTCAAGCGTCCCAGCCAACAGCACAAGCCAACGTCACAGCTGCAAGCGGTAAGTTCCACACACTGCTCACTCAGTTCCCAGCACTCACGGTCCCGACATTTTCGGCAGCCGTCGCTAAACACGGGGTGGAACATTTTATTACCACCACCGGGCCGCCCATTTTTGCAAAACCTCGGCGCTTGGACGCAGCTAAACTGGCCATAGCGCGCGAGGAGTTCACCAACCTGGAGAGGTTGGGCATCATCAGGCGTTCAAACAGCCCATGGGCTTCCCCGCTACACATGGTCCCTAAAGCTGACGGTTCGTGGCGACCTTGCGGGGATTTCCGCAGGTTGAACAACGCCACAGCGCACGACCGCTACCCAATTCCTCACATCCAAGATTTTTCCGTTCATTTGGCAGGAGCGCGCGTTTTTTCTAAAATAGACTTGGTCCGCGGTTACCACCAAGTCCCAGTGCGCGCTGAGGACATACCCAAAACAGCGGTGATAACTCCGTTTGGTCTATTCGAGTTTTTGCGCATGCCATTCGGGCTTAAAGGGGCTGCACAGACGTTCCAACGCATGATGGATGCGGTGCTGCGCAATCTCCCTTTCGTATTTGTCTACCTGGACGATATTTTGGTTGCCAGCGCGTCCGAAGACGAACACAAAACCCACCTCACGGCAGTTTTCCGGAGGTTGGGAGAGCACGGTTTAATAATCAATCCAGCGAAGTGTCAGTTCGGGATGACGCAAATTGATTTTTTGGGGCACCGCGTCTCTCCCGAAGGAGCAGTTCCGCTGCCTGACAAAGTGCATGCGGTAGCAGATTTTCCCCGACCACAAATGGTCAGGGCATTACAGGACTTTTTGGGAACGGTGAATTTTTATAACCGTTTCCTCCCCCGCGCAGCGCAGCTCATGCAACCACTGTACGCCGCGCTCAAAAAACAGAAACCCGCGAATAAGATCAAATGGTCCCCGGAGCGAGAGCGGGCGTTCTCGGAAGTCAAGGCAGCCCTGGCAAACGCTGCATTGTTGGCACATCCAGACCCAACGGCCCGCATAGCGCTCACTACTGACGCATCAGATGTGGCCATAGGGGCGGTCGTGGAGCAGCGTGTAGCCGGGGCTTGGCAGCCGCTCGCCTTTTTCAGCAGGACTTTGCGCGATAGTGAACGTAAATACAGCGCGTTTGACAGGGAGTTGCTGGCTCTCCACTTGGCTATTCGCCACTTCCAGTTCTGGCTGGAAGGGCGCTGTTTCACCGCGTTCGTTGACCACAAGCCACTAACATTCGCGATGGCCAAGGTTTCAGAACCTTGGTCGGGCCGGCAGCAGAGACAGCTGGCCGTGATCTCAGAGTTTACTACCGATATTCAGCATGTCTCGGGTAAACTGAATGTAGTGGCAGACTGCCTCTCACGCGCTGTGGCGGCCCCGGTCCACGTGGGGATAGATTACGCAGCCATGGCCGCGGAGCAGGTTAGTGACGCGGATGTGCGTGTGCTCCAGTCTGGACCAACAGGGTTAAGGCTGGAGAGCAGGGTGCTGCAAGACGGTATGCCCCCCCTAATCTGCGATGTCTCCACTGGGCGACTGCGTCCCGTGGTACCGGCCGTGTGGCGCCGCCGCGTTTTTGACTCGGTTCATTCTTTAGCGCACCCGGGAGTGCGCGCGTCAATCAAGATGGTACGAGACAAATTTGTGTGGCCGAGTCTTCGCAAACAGGTGAAAGAGTGGGCAGCAGCCTGCATGGCGTGCCAATGAGTCAAAGTACACAGACACACGAGGGCTCCCTTGGAGCCGTTTCACATCCCGGCTAAGAGGTTCGACCATGTTCACGTGGACCTCGTGGGCCCCCTCCTGCCATCACAGGGGTACACGCACCTTCTGACAATGGTGGACCGCACCACGCGATGGCCGGAGGTGGTTCCACTGGCGTCAACCACAGCCGAGGAGGTAGTGCGTGCGTTTTTAACAGCATGGGTGGCGCGTTTTGGAGTCCCGTCGGACATTACGTCCGATAGAGGCCCTCAATTTGTTTCCGAACTTTGGTCAGCAATGGCCCGCAGCCTGGGTGTCACAATTCACCGCACAACCGCGTACAATCCTCAGGCTAATGGGTTATGCGAACGTTTTCATAGGTCATTGAAAGCGGCTCTCAGGGCGTCACTGACGGATGCAAATTGGGTAGACAAGCTACCGTGGGTTTTATTAGGGTTGCGTTCTGCGCCTAAAGAAGACTTAGAAGCTTCCCCAGCTGAACTTGTTTTTGCGCAGCCACTTCGGCTGCCCGGGGAGTTTCTCCCGGATAATCCTGCGCTGGGCAGCTCCCCGTCTCAGCTGTTGCAGCGTAGCATTGACACAGACACGCTGCCAGGCCCCGTTCACCACAGTTTTCCGTGCGTTTTTGTGCCTAAAACTTTGAAAAACGCGGAGTTTGTTTTTGTCAGACATGACGCGCATCGCCCCCCACTGCGACCACCTTATGATGGACCGTTCAGAGTGCTGGAAACAGGGGACAAGCATTTTTTGCTAGATTTGGGGGGTAGGAGGGAAAAGGTGGGCATAAACAGACTCAAACCCACTTTTGTGGTGGCGGACAAGCAAGTGCTGTTGGCGAGGGCCCCTCGGCGTGGAAGACCCCCACGGGGAGTTTCCCAGAGTAGAATTTCCCCTGAACACCCGCAGGGACAGACAAAAGGTTTTCACCCCCAGTCAGTAGCTCCCCAGCATGACAGCGCCGCGGAGGCGGTGAATCCTGGTTACAGCAGATACGGGAGAAGACTGAAGCCCAAGCAGCATGTGGATTGATGTGTAATGATTCAGCATACAGACTGTTATTCTTTTGTTCGATCCAATATGCTCGGGGCGGGGGGGTGGCCGCACATGGCCAAAACATAATGAGCAGCATCTTTGATAAGAACAAAGGGCAGAGTTTCCTTGGAAATAACAGGAAGCTGTGAAATGTGATCTTTTGTATGTCAGAGACGGCTTGGAAGATACTTTGTGTGCCAGAGACTGTGAGGGGGATGTTTAAGGATTAAAGAAGTGCATGCAATGTGACCTTTTGATATGTAGAAGGACCTGAGTATTTAAGTGAAGAGTTCTGTGTGAGAGGTTCTCTTTTCTACTATGCTCATGTGAGAGAATGTGTAATAAACTGCCTGAGACAAACTTGCCTCATCATTTACACACTCTACAGTATCCAGATTAATTTGAACTTTACTGCAACAATATAAAGCCTGCCCCCCCCCCCCCTTTCCCCAGCATTAGACATTGTATTCTGGGCTAAATAACATCCGTCAGTCAGGTCCCCACTGCTTCCTAGACCCAACCTTATAGCTAATGCTTTAAGGTTTTCCTGACTACAATCCATTATTATTCCAAGGATTTTCTGTAAAGCAAAAGATCCACAAGCAGAATATAAATCAGTAAGGTATTGACACTCACCTTCTTTCAGGATGATGAAAACTTGGCTTGAAGTATGTAGAGTGATAAAATGAGCACAGGGTCATCCAACAGTTTGCAGAGTTTTGATTTTCTTTTAATGACAAACTGGAGTAGACATTTTAATACAACTCACAGCAGACTGCTTAGAAATGACACCAGCCCTCACAGACCAATAGAACACTCTATATACATATACACCAATTATAGGATCCCTAAAACCATGGTTGAAGGCTCAACTCTATTTACAGTTTATCTGCAATATATATCACAATCTTATAATAATAAATCATAGTATACGTGATATAAACATAAAAAGAAATAAACTATATTAACTGAAAATTACTTAAAGATGCACTCTGGCAGCTCTAAAACCACCTCAAAAACAAATAGGTATTGCCCAAAATAGTATATTGTGGCTTTTTACCCACAAAAAACTTTCATTGCCTTTGAATTGCTTGGAAAGAGCTTTTATATCTTGCGCTTACTTATGTATGTGCAGATCTATAAATATTCTAATTAGCTCCACCCATACCCCCACCCACCAGTAGCTGATGCTGCAAGGCCGCCTGAAGACTGCTTCACTATGCAAAACGGACGCCTTCATCCCCCTAAAGCTACGTGTCCACCTAGGTGTGCGTTTTCACACTTCCCATTCACTGTGTATGTAGCACTCTGGTAGTGTGCACCGAGCAGTCGCTTGGAGATGCTCGCAGGCGAGAGTCACGAGCCCAATCCTCTGTAGCGGCAAATTGCACGGAGTATCATTGTCTGGTCAGAGAACTTCAGATGGTTTTCAAGCAGTATTTTCAGCTACAAAAGTGCAGTTTGGTGAACTTTTTCTGTCTACCCAACCTGCTCTGCTCTCCCCAACCCCTATTCTTATTTTAGAATAAAACAAAAAGAATTCTAAACAACTTTCTAAATAATATAAATTTTAAAAAAAATCATTTGGTGCAAATTATGCCAATTAGAAATAATTACAGCAGAGTGGAAAAAAACGTTTGAAGTGACTCTTCGGCAAAAATCAAGTTTTTTCTGTTGTTAACATGTCTGTAACATGTTTCTTGTGACTTACAAGACATATCAACCGCAAAATCAATCTCAAGTCTGTGTTTTTCTGCTGTGAATTTGCAGTTAAGCGCCCCCCCCCCCCCCCAAAAAAAAGGCCAGTTTGGACAGAGCACTTCCAGCTATGTAAGCATTCCTGCTTAGCCTGATTGGTTATAACATTAACCAATCAGGCCAAACACTGGGCATGGCTACACACCTGAGTTCACTCTCTCAGGAGAAGAGGGAGGAGCTGAGGAGCAGCATGGGCTTTTCCTATTTGAGAAAGATGGCAGATTATACGTGTTCAGTTTTTGGCTGTATTATGTCTGGAAGCAAGGACCAATTCAATTTTTTTCAATTCGACTTTATTTATATAGCGCCATTTCACAACAACAGTCATCTCATAGCACTATCAACTGTAGGGGGGAACCCCCACAGTTGCAGAAAGACCCCAGCAATCAGGTGATCCCCTGTGAGCAAGCACTTGGCGATGGTGGAGAGGAAAAACTCCCTTTTAACAGGAAGAAACCTCCAGCAGAACCAGGCTCAGGGAGGGGCAGTCATCTGCTGCGACTGGCTGGGGGGTGAGGGGACAGAGAAGATGAAAAGAACAGACATGTAGAGAGCAAACAGCACGATGGGGACTCAATCTATGGAAGAGAACAAACAAATGTTAATGACCAGCAAAAAAAAAAAATATTTCATAGAGAGTGAGGAAAGGAGTGAGGCCCAGTGCATTACTGGAGGTCCCCCGGCTGACTAAACCTATTAGCAGCATAACTAAGGGAGGGTTCAGAAACACATGATCCCTCCCTAATTGTAGGCTATATCAAAAAGGTAGGTTTTAACCCTAATCTTAAAAACAGAGATCGAGTCTGACTCCCGAATCCAGATTGGCAGCTGATTCCACAGGAGAGGAGCTTGATAACTGAAGGCTCTGCCTCCCATTGTACTTTTGGAGATTCTAGGTATTACAAGTAGTCCTGCATTTTGGGAGCGTAGTGCTCTGTTAGGATAATACGGTAGTATCAGATCTTTTAAAGCAGCGGACACATAGTCTGTTTGTTGAAGGATAGCTTTAATGAAGAGCTAGCAACACGTGGAACAAGCAAGAACAAGCTAGCTATGCAGGGGTACAGGTTGTGTAGCAGGCTAGAGGCGGAGCACCAAAGACCAGAACTCCCGCGATTAGTCCCTTAATATAGTCATGGTGTGGTGACGTCATCCGTGCCTGCGTCCCCACATCCATGACGCATATGGTGGTATACCAGTATGCCACATCAACATCTCCCCCATCCCAGGAAAAACCACAACTTTGCTGGTGATGGTTAACCTTAGCTGGATACCTCTATTGTGGCATACAGCTAACACTGCACCAATATAACCAGAACCATTTTATGTAATGCAGCACAGAGCTAGCCAACAAACATACATAGCCTGGCTATTGGCAGGTGGTATATATTGCATGTTAATAGCATAATATGGTAAATTAGCTCTTAAATCCAAACCATGAATTACTTAAGGTTCCATGTACCAAAACATTACCAAACCATTATACTGTATGAACCAATATGAACCTGGGCAACTGGGTAGACTGCCGGTAACACCCTGCATGGTTGAGTGGATTATTCTGCCACTGTTATCAACCATGCTCTGTTTAAACATTTCAAAAACAGTCATTTTCTTACTGTCCAACCTCAGGGGCCTCAGGCGAGCCCATGGTAGGCGTGGCCCTGGAGACGTTGGCCATAGCGGATCTGGATGCCATCTCACTGGAATCATAGCTCACTTGTCAGCAAAGTCCCAGCCCGGGTCCCACACTAGTTGTGTCAGCTCCAGGATTACGTCTTGATCTGGGGAAGCTGCTGATCTTACCCTCTGCAGACACATGTGGAAGGTGGCTGGTCCCAATTGCGCAGTGATCTGCAGGTCGTCTGGGTGTTCGGATCGGCAAACCCAAACCTAATTGAGCACTGTGAGTTCAGACCTAGTCGGCTTCATGCAGCACTGCTGCTGCTCTCTCATCGCTGACATTGGTTGCTGTTGTGGTGGCGTGACATTCTCACCAGTGGCAGGACGCTCTCCAGGTTGGCATTGTTCTGCAGGGTCCTGCTTGGCCACCGACTCTCTCTCCTGCAACTGTACGGTGGCTCCATGAGGCTTATGCTGGGCGAGGATCGGAAACAAGTCCGGATCACACCCTCTCTTCTCTAATGCTGGTTGTGACTGCAGCATTGTGTCGTTCTCAGCAGCAACACGACGCGCTCTGGTTTGTCATCATTCACCGGGGTCCTGCTTGGCCACAGACACTCTCCTGCAGCGGTACGGCAGCTCCCTGAGGCTTATGCCAGGCAAGGATCTGAGCTGAGTCTGGATTATGTTCTCTCTCCTGCGATGAGGCGGCAAATTGACAACACTTGTGCTGTGTGAGGCGCTGCTGTCATTCTTCTTTCTCACTGCCGGGGAAAAGCCTCGTTACTGGGGTACTGTCTGGTGGGTTGTCCGGTGGCAGACATGGAGGCAGATCAGTCTTGTCGGGGCAGGTCCTACCCTCCTCCAGGTCCTGCATGACTGTGGACCGGATCTCCTGTGATGAAGCAGCAGCTCGAGAACGCTCGTGCTGTGTGAGGACCAGCTCCAGGTCCCATGTGGGTGTGGTCTGGAGCTCCTGTGGTGGCTCCAGATCCTGCATGTATGCGGTCTGTGGCTCCTGCGGCTGCTCTGGTTCTACTGGGTTCTGCTCGGCGTGCGGTGCATGGCAGGGAGTGGCTGCATCCACAACTGAGTGCAGCAGACTCAAGCTGTTGTCAGCCAAACTAAGTTTACCGCTGGGTTGGTGCGCTATGGTGCCCTGCTGTCCCATGGTGTCTACCTCGGGGCCCTCCTGAAAAGACATGGGGTTGACGGGCCCAGCAGCTGGGGCAACAGTTTGTACTGGCAGATCCGACTGTGGGGAGCCTGAGCCAGGGCCTGTTAGCAGCAATGCTAACTAAGTAGCCTCTTCTAGCTCTAGCCGGGACACTATCGCCAGTGCTTTCGCCAGTGACAGGCATCGTCATTAACTTCTCCCGCACCTTCGTATTCATGGTGTACTCCGCCAACTTGTCTCGCACCATCTCCTCTTCCAAGTGTGTAAATCTACATGTACTTGCCAGACAGCGGAGGTCAGCAACGAACTGTTGGACCAACTCTCCTGCTTGCTGTTGTCGCTCGTGAAACTTGAGTCATCTAGCCGTCACACTCTCCGGCCAGGGTACCAGACATGCTTCCATCTTCATGAAAATATCGTATTCTCCTCCAGAAGACCAAGTTTACCTCATCGCCAAAATGTTATGTCTGGAAGCAGGGACCAGCGGGCATGTCTGTGTGTTGAAGGATAACTTTAATGAAGAGCTAGCAACATGTGGAACAAGCAAGAACAAGCCAACTGTGCAGGGGTACAGGCTATCTAGCAGGCTGGAGGCAGAGTGCCAAAGACCAGGACTCCTGCCATTAGTCCCTTAATATAGTCACAGCATGGTGATGTCCTCTGTGCCTCCGTGCCTGTGTCCCCATGGCTGTGACACGTATGGTAGTATGCCACATGTATGAGCAAGAAATCTTTTTTTTTTTTTTTTTTAAATTACATGTCTTACACACAGACATAAAAATTCAAACATTCAAAGATTTTCTTTGTTAATACTACTATATGTACAGGACATACACGAGAATTGAAATAAGTCAGCAATGATTAATTTTAATTGGAAAAACCTCAGTACCCCTGCTGAAATACCAGAGAGAGGACACAGGTTTGCAACCTGCATTTTGCCCTACATGCCAGGGGAGACAGCCGCAGGGGTCTCCTCCATGGGGCATGTGGAACAACAACCGAGGAGAGCCAGCAAGGCAGCGTGCGCTGCGGTCGTGGTTCCACGGCAGCGGGTGGGTGCAACGGCTCACCAGCCCCCAGCAAGCTGTTCGGTGGTCCCAGCCAGTTCACTTCGGCAGCAGACGGGGTGTAGCGCCCGCTTGCTTGCCTCCTTCACTCCAAATCGGGAGACTTGGAGTGAGCCAGGGAGACTCTCGGTGAGTGGGCAACCAGAGACTGGCAGGGAGCCCTCCAGTCTCCCCCCGGGGCTGGGCAGCAACTCTCCACTTCACCGAGAATGATCTTTCCACAGGTTCACCAATGACTTTTACTTCCTCAAGTTGGATCTCCTCTGAGCCCATTGTCCTATTCTTCCTGCTACTGGTGGATGGGAGTATTGGTGGAGCTAATTGGAGTATTCATAAATCAACACATACTTTTATTTATACAGGAGAGTTCCATTGAGAGGCAACTTCTCTTTTTCAAGGATGCCCTGTTCACACACACAGTTACACATTCACACCAGGAAGCTGCCCAGTACAACCACAGACTGACCTGCAGCAGTTGTGGTTAAGGGCCTTGCTCAGGGGCACCACAGTGGGGTTAAGGAGGGTGGGGCAAACACTGCTATGTTATCTGTCCAACCTAGATCTAATCCTGCCAGTCCAGGGATCGAACCCCGTGACCCTCCGCTCATCAGTCCACATCCCTAACCATTAGTCCACCACTGCCACCACCTTAAGTAGGTGGAAGATGTAAAAGCTCTTTCCAAGCAATTCTAAGGCAATGAAAGTTGTTTTGTGTATAAAAAGCCACAATATATATTTTTGGGCAATACAAATTTGTTTTTGAGGTGATTTTAGAGCCGCCAGAGTGTGTGTTTAAAAAAAAACACCTTCTTCTGCTGAGCTAAATGTTGGCAATAATTTGAAAAAAAAAAAAAAGTGTGGCATTAATAAGACAGTCTACATTTATAATTCACTGTCCAAAACCCCACAGGTAACAAACTAGCAGTTATCCTACAGACAAAAAGCTTAAAACATCCTGAAAATAAAAGGCTCACCTCTACATCACTGTCAGAGACTCTTCTCTCCTCTCTTTCTTCTTGACAAACTGTGAGGGAAAACTGCCGGCTGTAGGTCTTATATTAGGCAAGTATATCAGGTTGACGAGTGTTTCACAATAACAGCACATAACGGACAACCATTCTTAAAACTGAATTGTTATAAAGGGCTTTTATTTTTGAGTTGTGATGGTGAAAATATATTCACAGTAATTCAGACTTCGGTCATGTCTAATGAATCCAGCATTTACTGCACAGTTGACTAATTTTAAGGTTATTGAGCAGGAATTCAAGGATTGTTTCTCATTTTAAGGGCAATTAAGGTGTTGACTTTAGATAATCACATTTAAGAATTTTTATGGACCTGGAGACACTGATGAAAAAACTGTTTTGTTTTTTTTCCCCCCTCGTTTGTGTTCTTCTGGAGAAATTCTCACCACATAACCATACATGAATGCAAATTAATCTGTCCACACAGAATTAAACCCTTTATTTTCCTCTGTGATTTTACTTTTCCTGGATCTGTTCATGTCTTACCTAGGGTAGGAGAGATAAGCAGGAAGTTACTGCTCTCTGTGTGAGCCATTGTCAGATGTGATGCATGGTTGACAACATAAATAATTCAAATACTGTATATGTTACGTTCATGAAAATATGTGTTTCCATTGAGAAATGTATCCAATAAACAATAATTTGAAAAATTAAATAATTAAAATGAACATTAATTTCCATGCATTTTGAGATATAACTGCATGGAGCCACAGCATGGGGCTGAAGGGCCACATGCATCTTTGGAGCCATGGGTTGCCGCCCCTGACTTAAGCTGGATTTATGCACCCACATCACATCAACGCCATTAGCAATGTCCATCGCAGAAGCAAGTGATCAGCAGGTTTCAGCCGATGTGTGTAGTGATTGGTGTTTGTTGTGTGTTTTTGTTTATGAAATAGTGACGGACAAGAGCAGATTGTGATGGAGTTGGAGCTAAAAAATGTTAAGAAAAAGCAACTTTTAATACGATTGTTGTACAGAGAAAACGAGAAGTCGGTGCGTGTACCACAGTCACTGCCATTTTGACAATCTGTAATTACTGGGGTTATGATGAGCCACAAAATGTTCTGGATGTGCTTACTAGCTCAATATGCTTTTGAATGTGGACCACTGTTTAACTGACTTGTCTTGGAAGTTGTGCTGCCATGAACAGGCAGAGAGAAGCAGCGGCGAGAACCAAGAAATGTAGAGAGGAGACAAAGCGGACAATCTGTGTAATTACTGGAGTTATGACGAGCCACAAAATGCTCTGTATGCGCTTACTTCCTCAATATTCTTTTGAATTTGGACCGCTGTTTAAGACAAGATAAAATAAGATAAGCCTTTATTAGTCCCACAATGGGGAAATTCCAGGATTGCAGCAGCAAAGGGATAGCAGCACTCAGAAATAAGATAAGAACTGGTTAGCCAAAACAGTAAATAAATATACATATGTACACAGTTACGTATATACACAGTGCAGAAGCATTGCAGCTAGATGGTATCAACAGCATTACGGTTAGTTAAATTACCCGTCAGAACATAGCTATGGATCCAGACACTATATTTCACATTTGAATCAACAGTGTTGTTGCCACCCTCAATAATGATACCAACTTGCTTTGGAAGCTGTGCCACCATGAACAGTCAGAGTGAAGCAGTGGCGAGAACCACGAAATGTGAAGGAGGAGACAAAGCCGACCAATCATAGCTCTTACGGTCTGCATCGCCGATGTGCACATCTCCTTGTCTGGAGAGGTGCATGTCAAACAATGTAATAGGAATGCACACTGCTGCTGTGTCGACGCTGGATCGTGTTGACATGAGTGCATAACTTTCACTTAAGGGTGTGAAAACTACTGTTGCATCTATGCTGGGCCAGTAGGTGACATTGCAACTTTACAGTACCACTACAGCACACCACACACCTGTCTATAAATGGCTTCCTGTTAACCGTGCATGATCAAAATGGAAAAAGCACTGGCAAAAGCACATGGAAAATTCTGTCTGGACAGATGACGAAGTGGGGTGTTTACTCAGAGTGACTTTGAACTATAAGAATACAAAATATTCGTAATAATTCTTCTCACACTTCTTTTCCTACATGCGCATTTAAGTAAAACTATAGCACATATACGTGACATGTCATGCTGATGTCACCGTTATTGTTTTACTCCATGCACAGAGAGGAGTAACAAATATGCCAGCACAGCCATTCCACTCTGGAGACTGGTTTCAAACCTTTACACTTTCACAATTCTGAAAGGCACAGAACCCCACTGAGGAACAGAGTGTCGCACATGACAAGGCAGTGAGAGCATGTGCTTAATTACCCCCATTTTCTTTCTATAACATTTCAGATGATTTTTAGTGAGAAATCTTGTGTGTCCCAATAAAATAATGTGGTCATACACCATGATAAACCAATATCTGTCTTTGCTCCTTTCACAGAGTTTGCCTACCAATGTGACGACCCAAATAAACAGCATGTGATCAGTGACATCACATACACATCCCTAACAGACAGTGAATGCTGTGCAGCTCCATGCAGACTTTTGTTTTTTGACAAAAATTGCTCAAAATATCCATAGCAGAAGTTATTGACAACTGGCCTAACCCCTTTGAGACATCTGCCGTTTTCTGTTAATTACTGAGCAATAAAATATAAAACATATAGTGCTGAGTTAAAAGTGGTTAAGGACTGTTAGAACTAAAACATTGATATCAGTAACACATTCAGGATTAAGAGTGCATACATCTCGACTGTAAGTTGACTAGGCCGACAAATTTCATTTTTATTGCAATTTGGGAAAATAAAAAAAGGATGGAGCAACAACTAGACAAACAAAACACAAATGAGCTCCACTTTTTACCTGAAATGCTCTTGGTTCAGCCATTGAAGGGATTTGAATTCTATGCACCCTGATCTCAATGTTTTTAAGATTGTACCTGCAACCAGGAGAGGAGTTTACTATATCATGAGGCATCAAAGTTTGTGTGAAAGGCTTTTCATTTTAATCTCTACCTGATGTGATTTTAAGAGATTTACTTCATTAAAAGCCTTTCCCGATTCGTGACATGAGCATGGCTAAACTTTACTGTGGGTCAGTTGATGTCTTCTTAAACTGCCCATTTGATAAAAGGCCTTCCCACATTGACCACATACAAATGGTTTAACTCCAGTGTGGATAAGTTGATGTTGTTTTAATAGACTCATCCGACTTAAGGCCTTCCCACACTGACCACACATAAACTGTTTAATTCCAGTGTGGATGAATTGATGTTGTCTTAAGTGACACATTTGAGTAAAGGCCTTCCCACACTGACCACACACGAATTGTTTAATTCCAGCATGGATGAGTTGATGTTGTCTTAATAGTCTCATATGACTAAATGCCTTCCCACACTGATCACACACAAATTGTTTATCTCTAATGTCAGAAACCTTGTGTTTTCTTAATTCACTGTCATTAGCAAAAACTCCACTGTGGGTCAGTTGATGTGTTCTTAAGGTGCTCATCTGATTAAAGGCCTTGCCACACTGACCACACACAAATGGTTTAACTCCAGTGTGGATGAGTTGATGTGATTTTAAGCTACTCATACGAGCAAAGTCCTTACCACACTGATCACACACAAACTGTTTAACTCCAGTGTGGATGAGTTGATGTCTTGTCAAGTGATTCATCAGCGTAAAGGCCCTCCCGCACTGACCACAAACAAACTGTTTAACTCCAACGTGGATGAGTTGGTGTGAGTTTAAGCTACTCATTCGAGTGAATTTCTTCCCACACTGACCACAAATAAATTGTTTAACTCCAGAGTGAATGAGTTGATGTCTTCTTAAGGAATTCATCAGAGTAAAGGCTTTCCCACACTGATCGCACACAAATTGTTTAACTCCAGTGTGGATGAGATTATGTCTTCTTAAATGACTTCTCTGACTAAAGACCTTCCCACATTGTCCACACACAAATTGTTTAACTCCACTGTGGATGAGCTGATGTGATTTCAAGCTACTCCTCTGAGTAAAGGCCTTCCCACACAGACCACACACAAATGGTTTGACTCCAGCATGGATGAGTTGATGTGATTTCAAGCTACTCATGTGAGTAAAGGCCTTCCCACAATGAAAACACACAAATTTTTTAACTCCAGAATGGATAACTTGATGTTTTCTTAACTGACTCATCAGAGTAAAGGCCTTCCCACACTGATCACACACAAACTGTTTAATTGCAGTGTGGGTGCATTTGTGTGTTTTTAAATTATACAAATGTATAAAACCTCTCCCACATTCTTCACAAGAGTTTTGTTTATCACCATTGTGGAGTTTCATCCAATTTCTTTTTCCACTCTTGACACTATGTGATTTAACTTTGTTTGCTGCTGTCAGATGATCATCCTCCTGAAGCTGCTGAGGTTTCGCTCCATTTTTCCTTTTAAGTTCCTGTAGCATCAAAGACAGGAACAGAAACAGTGAATAAATGCAGTTGTGTATGGAAAACATCCAAAGTAGAAAAAAAAAATAGAATGCATTTTAAAAGCCTGCTGAGATTACATTTAAGGGTTTTTTCAACAGGACAAATCTCCTTTTCTGAATCCTTCTGAATCTACATTCATTTTGCATTTCTAATAAGTGTATATTCATCTATGTTCTAAGCAATAAAGAGCCCTGGACCAGATAGTATCTGTGGTCAGGTTTTGAAAGTGTCCTGAGAAGATATCTGGCATCTTCTATCATATATTTGCTATCTCTTGAGCAGCAGAGGATTCCTCAAATCTGGAAACAATCAATAATTGTCCCAGTAGTCGAAACAAAAATCCAGTTACTTTAAATGACTTCTGGCATGTGGCACTGACCTCTTTAGTTATCAAGTCCTTTAAAAAAATAATCAAAAGTCAGCTTTGAGCATAGGATGGGGATTATCTTGATCCCCTTCAGTTTCCCTACAGGTCTGGAGTCGACAAATAGCAACACACACACACACACACACACACACACACACACACACACACACACACACACACACACAGGCGTGAAAAAGTGTTTGCCCCCTTCCTGATTTCTCATTATTTTGTATGTTTGTCATACTTAAACGTTTCAGATCATCAAACAAATTTAAATATTAGACAAAGATAACACAAGTAAACACAAAATACAGTTTTTAAATGAAGGTGTTTATTATTAAGGGTAAAAAAAAAAAAAAAAATCCAAACCTACATGGCCCTGTGTGGAAAAAGTGATTGCCCCCAAAAGCTAATAACTGGTTGGGTCACCCTTAGCAGCAACAACTGTAATCAAGTGTTTGCAACAACTGGCAATGAGTCTTTTAGAGTGCTGTGGAGGAATTTTGGCCCACTCATCTTTGCAGAATTATTGTAATTCAGCCACATTGGAGGATTTTCGAGCACGAACTGCCTTTTTAAGATCATGCCACAGCATCTCAATCGGATTCTGGTCAGGACTTGGACTAGGCCACTCCAAAGTCTTCATTTTGTTTTTCTTAAGCCATTCAGAGGTGGACGTGCTGGTGTGTTTTGGATCATTGTCCTGCTGCAGAACCCAAGTGTGCTTCAGCTTGAGGTCACAAACAGATGGCTGGACATTCTCCTTCAGGATTTTTTGGTAGATGGCAGAATTCATGGTTCCATTTACCACAGCAAGTCTTCCAGGTCCTGAAGCAGCAAAACAGCCTCAGACCATCACACTACCACCACCATCTTTTACTGCTGGTATGATGTTATTTTTCTGAAATGCTGTTACTTTTACGCTGGATGTAATGGGACACACACCTTCCAGAAAGTTCAACTTTTATCTCATCAGTCCACAGAGTATTTTCCCAAAAGTCTTGGGGATCATCAAGATGTTTTCTGGCAAAATTGAGATGAGCCTTTATGTTCTTTTTGCTTAGCAGTGGTTTTTGTCTTGAAACTCTGCCATGCAGGCCATTTTTGCCCAGTCTCTTTCTTATGGTGGATTTATGAACACTGACTTTAACTGAGGCAAGTGAGGCCTGCTGTTCTTTGGATGTTGGTGTAGGGTCTTTTGTGACCTCTTGGATGAGTCGTCGCTGCACTCGTGGGGTAATATTGGTCGGCCGGCCACTCCTGAGAAGGTTCACCACTGTAGCCATTTGTGGATAATGGCTCTCACTGTGGTTTGCTTGAGTCCCAAAGCTTATAACCTTTTCCAGACTGATAGATCTCATTTATTTTGTTTCTCATTTTTTCCTGAATTTCTTTGGATCGCAGAATGATGTTGAGCTTTTGAGGATCTTTTGGTCTACTTCACTTTGTCAGGCAGGTCCTATTTAAAGAGTCCGTGACATAAACCAACCAAGACATCATTAGAAAGGAGAACTACTATGTTTTTATTCTGTGTGGACAAAAAAATTCAATAAAATTTTGTTTCCATATACTACCATAAATTACATCATGATGCAGATGATTGCGATGTTTGTTTGTCAAAACTGGGTCAAACGCCGCTGCCATTTTGTGATGTAATGAGGGGAAACAAAGATGTAAACAAGCATGGCTGAGTACACTGAAGGAAGTTGTGAGCGATTTCAGCGAAGATTTGACCGATCTGTCGATAGTTTTTGAGGAAGAAGCAGGATCTTATGTATTGTATTTTATGTTTTTTATGTAAACATGCTTGGCAATAAAGCTTTCTGATTCTGATCGAGTTGGTTCTAACGAAGGACTGCAACCCTATTTATTTGAACCGTATCGTTCAGGAAGTGACGACTCGCACATTTCAGAGGATAAAGGGTCCGACGGTGAAGGGTTAGAGATGGACATCGGTCACCTTCAAAACACTGAATGGTAATATACAGATAGATCTAAAATTTCCCTCATCGGTGGTTGGGGAAATAAAAAAAAAAAAAAAAGCTCAGATATTCAGTTTCGGTAGGCAATGAGATTTATAAAAATGAAAACTGAAAAAAGTAATATCACGTTTTTTAACACAAAGTCGTTCTATTTGGAGTAAAGTCAACACTCGGGTTCAAAATTCATAGGGGAGAATTTTACTTTCGGCGGAAAAAAATAAAATCACGATCGCCTTATGTGGGAAAAAAAAAAAAAAAAAAAATCAGTCAAAGAAGATATTTAGAACTCAATCCATACAGCAATTCAGTGTTTTTGATTTCATAAACTTCAAAAATAAATACTGAAATGTAAGCGGCATGACAGAAAAAAATGGAAAATTAAAGATGCCACATAGAGATGCATCAAAATGCACCATAAATTGATCCACATTCAAATAACTAATGCCCGAATCGCAATCAAATTAAACTGTGAGACCACTGAAGATTCAGGCCTCACATATTAAATTTGATGATGACTCTGTTGTTGTTAGTCTACAAACTATGTCACAGCACCCAAATATTTGGACGTTTTCATTTTTCTACAAAGACAGCAGTCACTTGCTGACATGAAAAAAGAAGTAATAGCCCTGTTTCCACTCCCAGGAATAAGGAAACAATTCTGCAGGAACTTCCCTCATGTGTGCGTCTCCACTATCAGTTTTCAAGAACCTGTAGTGGCTGAAATAAGGCCCTGGTCAGGAGCAAGTACTTCAGAGCAACCCCTAAAACTGCTGGGTGGGGTTTAGGATTGAATCGGCGCTAACTGGATTAAAACTTGGCTGGAGCACTCTGTGCGATGTTGGCTTCACATGACGAAACACACAAAAATTAAAGAAAAGTGGCAACTCACAGGACTGGCAGCTCAGGCGATTTGTAGCCGGAAAATGTCAGGGTAAATTCCATTTTTACCCGGTAATACAATGTGTTTTTGTTATACCCTTTCCTGCATCCATCTCACACCCTTCACCTCCCCTTTTCATTTTCTCTTGCCCAAAACAATACCTCATTTCTGAACCAACTCCCAATATAAGCTGTTGGTCTCTCTGCTTCCAGCAGAGGACACACAGAGTTTTCTCACGGCTGTATATCTCTGTAAAGTCACTCTCTCTTCCAAGAAATATTAAACAATATATCTATTATATCTATTTATTTGTTGTCTCTCATGTTATTATCTCATTATTATTATTGCCATAATTTTTAGTTCTGTACAGCACTTTGGTCAATGTCTGTTGGTTTGAAATGTGCTTATAAATAATCTTGACTTGACATTATTGTGGAGGGGGTGGTATATGCCCTAATGATTCCAGGCAAGGCCATCTTGAGGCAACGCATAGGTGCCTTCAGAACACAAGCAAAACAGCAAAGTTGTTGCACAATTTTTAGCCCAATTAAGAAGTAAGATTAGAAAATTTCCCAAAGGAACCTGAAAATTCCAGGGACCCCAGGCTGGTCGAGAACAGGGATGGGCAACTGGCGGCCCCACCCTCATCCACTGCGGCCCACCAGTCCATTTCTAAAAATCAATTATTTATTTATATCACGTTTGGAACCGCATTCTTAAATGCAGTTATAGAGTCCGCCAGCACAGGGAGCTCTAATTGAAACTCTAGGTGCTGCTCTGTGTGAGTGGTGGAGTGAGAGCGCGAGAGTGAGGGAGCTACAGAGATACAGAGGGAGCCGTTTGCACCGTAGAACATGTTTGTAAGGTATGTAGAGGCTGTAAACAGCAGTAAATGTATGAAGTAGGCTGCTTTTAAACAAGAATAAATGCTACAGCTGAGGAGGTGTAGCTCCTTAACCCCCCCCCCCCCCCCCCGGTGGTGCCCTTGAGCAAGGCCCTTAACCCCAACTGTTCCAGAGGAGATGCTCAGTGGCCACAGGCCAGTCTGTGGTTGTACTGGGCAGCTTCCAGGTGTGAGTGTGCAACTGTGTGAATGTGAGCAGGGCGTCCTTGAAAAAGAGAGGCTGTCTCTCAGAGGAACACCCCTGTATAAATAAAGGGTAAATAAAAAAATAAAAATAAAATGTATTCCTGTTTGGCAGGTGAAGCCTCATTAAGCTTAGAGGCTTTTCTTCTAACTGTGCAGAAAAAGATTCAAAGTTTTGAGGTTTCTTTCTAAAGATCGCAACTGAAGCACTGACACCGTTTCAATCCTGTGTCAGCAATAAAATTTCAGAGACTGTGGTCGTTGCAATCTGCTGATTTTTTTTTTGTTTATTTATACCAGTGGCTCTTAATTTTTTTTTTTTTTTTTTTTAATTCCCCATTTTGGGGAGCCAGACGATTACCAAGCCCACCTACCCATAGCTATTTCTCTGCCCCTCCACACCCAAAATGAATCCAAGAGCAAGCTAAGCCTCGTTATATTTCCTTTACTTCTTGTTTTGGTTTTTTTTTGTTAATTATTGTCCAGAATTTCACTTTGCTCATCATTTTGATGGAGAAAGTCTTAAAAATTAGGTCATGATATAATTTTATCCATCCATCCATCTTCTACTTCTTATTCCTTTTTGGGTCACGGGGGGGGGGGGGGACTGGAGCCAATCCCAGCATCTTTGGGTGAAAGGCAGGGTATATCCTGGGCAGATCGCCAGTCCATTGCAGGCCAGATAAAATTTTATCAGTAATTTTAATTACAATATGATAAAACACTGAGTAGCTTTTATTTTCATTTGCATTTTCAGTTTTAATTGTGAAACTTTTAACTTTGCAGGAAATAATTCCCCCCCACACGGAAGGTTTACAGGTAAATCTGGCCCTCCGGAAGTAAGGAAAAAATTTTGTGACCCTCACTACCACCAAAGTTGCCCGTCCCTGGTGTAGAATAACCGAAAAAATAGTCAGTGACATAAAATAAAAATGTAACCAGTATGAAAGTATAAACCAGTATAAAAACGTAATCCATGTGAACACTGAAAATGTACTGCAAAATTCCTAATTACCAAGTAGCAGCGAGTTTACAATAAAAAGATGAAAGGTTACAAAAAATAAAAATTGACAAGAAAAAAAGAAGTCACAAATTTACACGGAAAAAATATTAAATTTCTGAGAAAAGAGTTGCAAGTTCATGAGAAAAGTTTCAAATTTATAAGAAAAAAGTTGGAAACCTGGGCAAAAAAAAAGTTAAAAACTTAAGAAAAACAGCAGCAAATTCATGAGAAAAAAGCGTCAACTTTAAATGAAAAAGTACTAAACTTGCAAGAAAAATGTTGTCAATTTATGAGAAAAAAAATTATAAAAGTTGCAAATGTACAAAAAACCCTTTAAAGATCATTTCAATTCTCCCTCCTAAAAAATGGTCAGGTGAAGTAAAATTTTTAATCAAATCCATCCATTAGTGTTTGTGTAATCCTGTTAACAGGTGGACAGTAAAACAGCAAGAGAAACAGAAGTTGCTGCATCTCAGCAACATAAAAGTGTGCATGACGACAGACTACAGGTGTACCCCCACCTGTCCTTCCTGGATCGATGACATCATGGTGGGAGAAGTTCAGACGAGCGTGCTGTGTTGTCTCTCGTGTCACTGCTGCGCTGACACCAGAGGCATGATGGGTTCTGAACTAGGAGAACCAGACAGGGTGTTCACTGTGTGAGAAAAGAAAGAATGAAAAGAATCAAGACATTTTCCCACGGTATTTTGTCTTAGTATTGTAAACTGATGGAATTTAAAAATGCCCCACTTCTTTTTCTGATTATTTTCTTATGGTTTCCAGTGCAAAACATTATTAATCACTGATAATTTGACCTTAAAGCAGCATCACGGTTATTTGAAGCTTTCAAGTCAGTTGTTTTTTTTTTATATTGCTCTTTTCTTCTCCCCTTTAGTTCACCAACAAGCCTCTTAAGCCACAAGAGTACCTTTTATTTTTTGTCTTTTATATGAACAAAAGATAAATAATTAAAAGAAGACAAAATGAACCTATTTGACGCACAATAGTACCTGTAACCAGCTCAATAACCCAAAAATTTAGATTAAAAACGCACAGCTTACAGTTTCCACTAAAGCTTCACAACGTGACTCTTTACCTCATCTGAACATGGCTGTCGGATGGTGGAGAAAACCTCAGGCACTTGCTAACTAACAGTTAGCTCGCTTTTATAACTGCTTATGTAGCTGAGGCACTATGTTTATTATGTTTATTTTTAAGTGAACTTCTTCAAAACTATAGTAAAGTGACAATATTAATAATCTAGTTCATTCTGAGTCAGTGGAACAAATTTATAATTTAGAGGTTCCGATTTTCCTTGTTGTTAGTGGGTCATTAATTGGTGGGACACAGGAAAAGATCTTCTTGCGCATACAGGGGTTTTCCATGTAAAACCTGCGTGGACCACACACAGGTAAGATGGGTGTGTGGCTCTACTCCTTCTAAAGTGTTTTTAAGTTTAAACTGTCTTCTTTGCTGTAATAAGTGCTTATTAATAATTTATAACACTGCAGAAGAGCTTTTATTAAGGTTTAGTAATTTCTCAGCAGAAAAATATCACTTTTATTGCTGTTTTGTCGCTGTGTCCGCTCAGAAGCTGTTTTTTTCCCCCTGTTGCATTAGACAGGACCAGAGTGCTGCTGCTGTGTGCCCCACCGATTAATCCCCGTCTTTCATAGGTATGTTTCATGTTAAAAATGTAATAATGTTTTATTTGAAGCTGCACTTAAGTCAATACTTTGAGCCACTTTATATTTTTTTTAGTTTTTATTTTTATATGTATCCGTCTAATTTGAGTGTGTCTTTTTATTTATTGATGATTTTGAGTACAACTGTGTTTATTTGATTTTTATTTATTTATTTCAGTTTTACTGTGTTTTGGTTTGACTTCTGGAATGTATTTTGTTAATATACAGTATAATTTTGTAATACAGCACATGTTTAAAAAAACTGCGTGGACCCTGTGTTGTGTCCATAATTATAGGGATAACGAGGAAGTATTGACTTGGTTAACAGGGCTTTATTTCAGGATACAAAACTATATACATAAGGCTTACGGCACTCGCCTGCATACAGGCGGCTCCCACGACGAAAGAGGCAGAGCCTCTTCTGCCCACTTCCTTTATACCCCGAGTGGCGTCACCACCGGAAACCAGAAGTTAGCCACCCAGTCTAACCCACGTCCAACCCAGCCGCCATCTTACTATTACCAGCCTGTTTCATATGTAACCCCCCCCCCCCACCCTTTAAAAGATGTCAGGCACACAAACAACCCACCCCAATTTGTCACCCAACTCACGCACTAAAAGGGAAGAACATATGCACAAAAATAAACTATCCATTCACACAACTAAGGCTGGGGGGCCGGGTAGACTGCCAGCGCCCCCTACACAGCTGAGCAGGTTATTCTGCCGCGAAAGAAGAACAGTTCAACCAAACAAAAGAAAGCCGTGTTACTAACTCAAAATAATACCATGAACAATAATATATAAACACCATATAAAATTACAATATACACACTATTGGTGGCCCCCACCCCAACTCCCACCCCACAATGGGCATTCACAACAAAATTACATTGGGCATTCAATTAAAATAACTCAAACTCACCATAACCGTAATTAATTACCGAGCCACTATCCCTCTGGCTGCAAAACTCATCACCTAAACACCAATTAAACACTAGCACACTAAACCACAGCACTGAATCAGGCACACCACCATCCTGGCTAATAAAATTAGCCAGGATGTAAACACACCACTTAGATTCACAACTAAATAACTTAACATGCCTTCCTTACTTTTTTTTTTTTTTTTTTAAGCAAATTTACTGGGGCACCAAACAGCAAAACAACATACAGTATACAGGACCAGGGTAAACACAATAGACACACAAAACAAAACCTTCAGTCCTTGGATGGATCCCTCTCCAGGCGTCTCCGTCTCTTCACCTCAGGGCTCCTGCTGCGCCGTCTCTTCTCCACCACTAGTAGCTGCAGATCCCTTGGATTTCTCCAGGTGTAAATGGACCTACGCCGGTGTGCCTCCATCCAGTCAGGCTCCAACTGGAACCGCCTCTGGTCGTCCCACTGCTCGCATGGACTGTGATCCCGTCGTACTCTAGCATCAACCTTGGTCATCGAGGGAGCCCTCTTCCTTTCATCCGGATCACCAATCCTGCGACAGGCCTCCATCACCAATCACTCCAGCTCGTGGGCTCTTTTCGGTCTCCTCTTGGCAGGCCGTCGCTGGGAGCGCTTTATGATCACCACGCTCTGCGGTCTAGCCCCTTTTTCTCCGGGCGTAGGCACCTCGTCCTCATGAGCCTCATCAGCGGGTCCTGGCGTGCCGTCCGGCACGCTCGTCCAGGGCAGCCTGCATGATGGCACTGGGTCCAGCCCAAGACGGCTCAGCGTGGTGCAGCATGTGGTCTCCCTCTGAAACTTTGTCCAGCCAGTCCGAATCCCACACCTCAGCACCCTCCATGACTGGAACAGGTCGGCCCCAAAGTCCACATCCAGACCATTCTTCACCAGACACATTAGAAATGGAGAACCCAAGACTGTAAAATAGGTTACACCCCATAACGTTAACCCCGGATGCTGAAGCGTTGGTGCAAACTCTGGGTGCCACACTCTCCTTATACTGGGCCTCCATCTCCACATAGCCCAAAATGGCCAACCTGTTCCGTCCATAGCCATAATACTCTCCATACTGCCTCCTAATCTGCCGGTGGGGAAACAGTCTCTCCATGTTCGTCAGGTTCAGGATGGAAATAACCGCTCCAGTATCCACCAAAAGTGGAACCTCGACGCAACTAGCGTGACAGTGCAGCCAATCCTCCCTGTCGTCTCTGGGGAGATGGTACGCACAACTGTCGGAGTCTTCTGCACAGCCCCTGGTTCACCCCTATGGCTCCTGCGTACGAAGTTTTCGCACACCCTGGCAAAAATGGTTCAAAACACTGCACTTGCCACAACACTTTCCTTTCGCCAGGCACACCCTAGACTTAAAGCAGTGCTCAGTGGACCCACAACCATAACATTTTGGTGTACCTGGGGCAGACCTCATCTTGACCACGGAGGCAAAATCATCCTCTCCGCATTCGCCATCACAAGGGTCCAGGATCAGTGCCTTAGCACGAGACTCATTCTTGTCCAGAGCAGCCCCTTCAGTAAGGCCTCTCACGATGGTCTCTGCTGCCTCAAACTGTTGGGCAAGCTCGACAGCTTCAGCTAACGTCAACTCCCCTGGGTGTGTCAACAATTTGGACCGGGCTGCCGGGCAGCAGATGTGCTCTGCCAGCTGGTCCTGAATCATCTCGTCCTCCAGGGCCTCAAACCTGCATTCCCTCGCCAGCTCACAGAGGTCCGCCAAAAATCTTCTCACCGGCTCTCCCGAACACTGGCGGCGCTGTCGAAACTGAATGGGCTTCACTGTGACGTTTTCCGGTGCCCTAAAGTACCGCGCCATTAGCTTCACAACCTCGTTGAAACTGTCAGCACCTCCAAGGTTCTCAAGAATCCTCTGCCCTTCCATTCACAAATTATGGACCAACACAGCTCTTGCTCGAAGCTTCTCCATCTCGCCCAGGTTTAAGACAACAAGATAGTTGGTGAAGGCAGCAAACTAACGAGGCCACGGCACAGGCAGCTCGCCCGGGGCCTCCAAAAACGTCCAAAAGCTGGCAGTGGAACGCTCCATTACTGCTTTTATCTCGTCGCCAAATGTTGTGTCCATAATTATAGGAATAATGAGGAAGTTTTGACTCGGTTAACATGGCTTTATTTCAGGATACAAAACTATTGTGACGTTTGCAAGGTTCACACAAAGAAAATGGAGCAAGATGGTTATGATGAACGGGCTTTATTTTACACACACTCTGAGCACAGGCAGGAGGGAAGGTCATTCTCCCAGACCTCCATTTAAATCACGGTTACACACACATAATAAATCTTGCCTATGAAATACTGCTGGGTAATTATAACGCAGTTATAATTACACAGCAGCAGAATAGCTCAGCAATAACATTTACTACACACACAAAGTAACGTTTCAATTGTCAAAGCATGCTGGGAAACCCCTGCCCCCCTTCACATGGCCCCGACGTTACACTGCCCCCCCCCCCCGGACTGGTTTCTGTCCCCAGAAAAATTAAAGTCCAATTTAGAAGTCCAATACAAACTCATCCAGGTGTCGGGGCAGTCTTCGGCGCCGGCGGCCAACACGTACAGGCCCCTGGGTCTCGGTCGGGGTATCGGGCCGGGATGGAAGCTCCGGTTCGTCCACCAGCGGTGCAGATGGCCGATACGGGGCGAGACGGTCACGATGAAGGACCACAACCCGGTCCCTTTTTCTAAGCCTCACCCTGTACACCACATCTGACAGTCTCTCCAGGACCACGCATGGCCCCGACCAATGGCTCGCCAGCTTCGGTGATCGTCCTCTCTTCCTCTCAGGGCAGAAAACCCAGACTCAATCTCCCGGTGCGAAGTCCCTCCCCTGGCAGCGGGAGTCATATGCTCGCTTCTGCCGACCCCCTGCCGCTGCCAGGGCCTCTCGAGCCAGCTCGTGCACCGTGTGGAGACGTTCTTTCAAACAAAAAAAATAATCCAATCCGGGTTTTCCTTCCACCTCCGGCTCAGGGGGGGGGGGGGGGCTGAATACCAAATCCACCGGTGTGCGCAGCTCGCGTCCAAACATGAGCGCCGCAGGGGTGCACTGAGCCGCCGTCCGGTACGCCCACAAAACAAAAGGCAGGTGCAGGTCCCAGTCTCGCTGTCGCTGGTCCACTAGGATAGCGAGCTGGGTGGTGAGGGTCCGGTTGAATCGTTCGACCAGGCCGTCGCTCTGTGGATGCAGCGGGGTGGTCCGGGTTTTCCGGATGCCCAGCCTCTTGCAGACCTCCCCGAAGACCTCCGCCTCGAAGTTCCGACCCTGATCGCTGTGCAGCTCCTCCGGTGCGCCGAACCGACAGAACATTTCGTCCACCAGCTTTGATGCCGTCGTCGTGGCGCTTTGGTCCGGGACCGTGTACACCTCTGGCCACTTAGTGAAATAATCCATCGCGACCAGCACGTAGCGGTTCCCCCGGTCCGTGGTCAGGAAAGGGCCCAAGATGTCCACTCCCACTCGCTCCATTGGTGCTCCCACCCGGTACTGCTGCAGGGGAGCGTGGGATCGCTGAGTTGGTCCTTTCTGAGCTGTGCACGTGTCGCAGCAGTGAACGTGGAGCTCCACGTCCTGATGACAACTGGGCCAGTAGAACTGGGGCCAGTAGAACTGGGCTCGAAGGCGCTGCAGTGTCTTTGTCACTCCGAAGTGGCCCGCTCCTACCGCCCCATGAACCAGCTGGAGTACTTTGGGCCGGAGTCGACGAGGAACCAGCAGCTGCCAGACATGCCGCTGCCCAGCTGGAGTCTGCCACTGTCGATACACCACGCCCTCGTGGCAGCGGAGGTTGGCCCACTGGGAGTGCAGGGCCTTAGTCTCTGGGTCCAGCGGTGACACAACCTCCCAGGCGGGCCGCTGTCCTGCGTCCAGCCACTGCCGAACCTGAGAAATGACCGGGTCTCGGTCCTGCTCGCTCTGCAGCTGCTGCATGCCAAGGACCTCTGTGACGTCATCGCTGGGGAGAGCTGCCTGATCATCCGAGGAGGGGCTGCGCGTCGCTGCGTTATTCCTGCTCGCAGCGGCTCGGAGAGCGGCAGCCCGTGGGGCGATTTGGTCCCGATCTTCAGCCCGTTGGCAGTGACGACACTCCTCTGTCGCACAGGGGCGCCAAGACAGCGCGTCAGCGTTGGCATGGAGGCGGCCTGCCCTACGCACAATCTGGAAATTATAATCCTGCAGTGCCTCCAGCCATCTCGCCAACTGTCCATCCGGTTCTTTGAAGTTTAACAACCAGGTCAGGGAGGCGTGATCCGTCCTGAGCTGGAACCTCCCCCCGTACACATACGGGCGGAAATGACGCAGTCCTTGGATGACAGCCAGCAGCTCTCTGCGAGTCACACAGTAATTTCTCTCGGCTCTGCTGAGAGTGCGGCTGAAGAAAGCGACTGCCTGCTCTCCCTGCTCTCCCTCCTGGGATAGCACCGCCCCGATGCCCTGGTTGCTGGCGTCCGTGTCCACGATGAAAGGGCGGTTCGGGTCAGGATACTGCAGGACGGGGGCTCCGATGAGCGCTGCGCGGAGCTGGGAGAAAGCAGCAGCATAGCTGTCACTCCACTGGAACATGCGTCCTTTCTGCGTCAGCTGATGCAGCGGGCTGGCGATGGTGGCGAAGTCTTTCACAAACCTCCTATAATAGGAGGCCAATCCAAGAAAACTTCTCAGTTCTCCAACGTTCCACGGCACTGGCCAGTCTCTCACTGTTGCCACTTTTTCCGGGTCGGTGGCGACCCCCGCTGCGCTGACGATGTGGCCCAAAAAGGTGGTCTCCCGCCGGAACAGGTGGCATTTCTTAGGGTGTAACCATAGCCCCGCCTGCTGGATGGCACCCAGCACCTCTCGGAGATTTGACAGGGCGCTGTCAAAATCAGCTGCATGTACCAGTAGGTCATCCAGGTAAACAACGCAGCGACTCCGGGGCACGTGAGCCAGCACTCGCTCCATCAAGCGTTCAAAGGTGGCCGGGGCGTTGCAAAGTCCAAACGGCATCACTTTAAACTGGTACAGTCCCTGCCCGATGAAGAAGGCTGTTTTTTGGTGGGCCTCAGGTGACAGCTCTACCTGCCAATAGCCGCTGCATAGATCCAGCGAGCTGAACCAGCTGGAGCCGGCGATGTGGTCCAGTGCGTCATCGATGCGGGGCAGGGGGTAGGAATCTTTCCTGGTGGCGTCGTTCAGGCGCCGGTAATCCACACAGAACCGCCACGACCCGTCCTTCTTCTTGACCAGCACCACAGGCGCCGCCCAGGGGCTGCTGGAGGGCTCAATAACATCTGCCTCCAGCATTTCTCGCACTTTTTGTTCTGCCGCTGCCCGCCTTGAAAAGGGCAGCCGGCGTGGGTGGAGTCAAATCGGCCTGGTCTCACCGGTGTCGATCTCGTGCTGCACCAACCTGGTCCGGCCGCATTCCTCATCCTTCAACTCGGCCCACGCGCGGTGCCGGCTCCTCAGGGGAAACATCTGCGGGAGGTGGCCTGTCCCCGTTCACGCCACCTCGCTCTAGTTTAACGCCGGCAAGGGGCCAGTTTGTCGTGGGGTGGGTGCGGGGCAGTACCGTGCGATGTGTCCCATCTCTCCGCAGCGGAAGCACCCTTCCTCGCGCCGCCGCAGCCATCTTCTCCGTGGACGCGCCACCATGGTCTGCCATAATTCCTCCTCCTCCTCCTCGCTCTCCATCGTAGCCTGGTAGGTTCTTCGGCTGTGCGTTGGCGCTTCAGTTGTGCGATTTATTAGCAGCTCTGCCCGCTCTGCTTCTGCCACTGCAGTCTTCCAGTCGCTCGCGGCGTGGAGCCATACGTGGCTCTGGAGCTGGGCCGGGCGGAGACCTTGGATGAAACTCCGGAGGGCGAGCTTCTCTACTGCCTCCGGTGCGAAATCTGGGTAGCTGCGCCGGGTTAACAGCCATATGTCTGCAGCATAGGCTCCTAGTTTTTCCTGGTGGTTCCGGTGGCGGCGGGTCAGTTGTTCTTGGGCGTGCTCAGCGTCCGCTATTCTCCCAAATCGTCTCTAGAGCGCCCCTTGTAGTGCTGGCCAGCTGTGGCGCTCCTCAGGCAGGAGATCAGAGAGCGTGCAGAGGGCTTTCCCTTCCAAGGCCAGCGCGACCTGTACGGCGGTTTCCTCTGGCGACCAGCCGTTCAGCGCCGCGGTCAGCTCGACCTGTGTCAGGTAGTCATCCAATGTGGCTTCGCCGTTGAAGCGGGGAATCTTGGCCCGCTGTCGAACAGGTGGGGTGGTCGTCTCCTGATCGCTCGCCACTCCTGATCGCCGTGGGGTCGCCAGCCCGTCCTGTCCTGTGAAGGGTGGAATGTTTGCTCTGTTCCGCCCGCTCTGTCTTGAAAAAGACAGGAGGCGGGGTGCGCTGGCACCGTCGGGTCCGCCGCTTCGTTCGTCCCGGCTCCCGGTGGTGGTGCCTCGGTCTCATCGTCCATCATCAGCTGGGCAATGGCCTGCTCCAGCTGCTGGATCTCCATTCTGATCCTGGCTTCCATTTGCTCCATGCCCACTTCTGACACCAGTGTGACGTTTGCAAGGTTCACACAAAGAAAATGGAGCAAGATGGTTATGATGAACGGGCTTTATTTTACACACACTCTGAGCACAGGCAGGAGGGGAGGTCATTTTCCCAGACCTCCGTTTAAATCACGGTTACACACACATAATAAATCTTGCCTATGAAATACTGCTGGGTAATTTTAACGCAGTTATAATTACACAGCAGCAGAATAGCTCAGTAATAACATTTACTACACACACAAAGTAACGTTTCAATTGTCAAAGCATGCTGGGAAACCCCTGCCCCCCTTAACATGGCCCCGACGTTACACTATATACACAAGGCTTATGACGCTCGCCTGAAAGAGGCAGAGCCATTTCTGCCCACTTCCTTTATACCCCGAGTGGCGTCACCACCGGAAACCGGTAGTTAGTCACCCTGGTCTAACCCCCGCCCAACCCGGCCGCCATCTTACTATTACCAGCGTTTTTCACATGTAACACTGCACAGACGGGACGAGCGTGTGCTGCTGCTGTGCCCCACTGATTAATCCCTGTCGTTCCCAGAATAAAGTGCCAGCTGTGGACCCACTGTTGGAGTCATTTCCCTACACAACGCAGAGAACAGTTTCAAGTCCGCTACACTTACGGTAGTGTCTAGATTAAAAGGTCACAGCGGACAGTTTCCACTGAAGCTTCACGACTTAAAATGTTTCTGATTCTGTAACTAAATATGCTTGTAAGAAGACGGCAAATAACATGTAACCAAAAGCAGCGATCCATCAGGCCTTAGCTAGCTAGCAGTTAGCTCACGTTTAACCTTCGTTACCCCAGAGTTTCGTGTAAAACTCGACACAAGGCAATTACTACTGAAGCTTACACTGTAATGCATGCTTCTCAGGTGCTGCTACTTCATCTGAAGATTTATACAAGACGTCAAAGGGCGTAAACATATGTATTTCGTTCCAAACACGCAGGTGTATAATGGAGCGCCATAACGGTTTCATTTCAGGCAGATTTTGTTTCCCAAACTCTCGCAATAGAACTTCACTGCTGCACCACCTGATGCCATGACAGAGGTATGAAGCTGCAGACTGACAGCTGATGAGTTAACCGTTTACCTGGTGGGTAAGTCACTGCTGGAGGATGTTTTCAGCTTCTGTTGTTGCCCTTTCTAACGTCCACTACTACTTCTTCTTCTCCTTCTTTAGAGTTTAACGGCAGCTGGCATCCGTGTTGTTGCACTGCTGCCACCTTCTGGTTTTCACACGCCTCTAATCATCCTGCTTTACATCCGTCTGTCCAGTCTGGTCGCTCTTAGGAGCTGTATTATCCATTTCCTCCCCTGCACACAGTCCCCATAGTCCAGTATGCTTTTTACAGTTTTTTCTACCCGTCCTATTTTCTGTAGCTGTTGAATCATTTCCTCCCTTTCCTGATTAAATTTCCTGCAAGATAACAATACATGCTTTAGTGACTCTGGTTCCTGACAATTTTCACATAAGCCAGTTGGGTGCTTTCCTAAGATCTATAAGGTGCCGTTGAGATAGCCATGCCCAATTCTCAGTCCACTTATTAGAACTTGTTCTTTGCGTTTTGTTCCCCTGCCTCTTGTTTCACCTACTGTACTCTGAATGGAGTACAAATGTCTGCCTTTTGTTTCTGTGTCCCACATCTGCTGCCACTGTTGTTTTTCAACCCCCCCCCCCCCCACACACACACACACACACTATGCTTTTCCCCTCCGACTTTAATCTAGTGTCTACCATTTCCTTCCTTGTTGCCTCCTTTGCCAGCTTGTCAGCTCTCTCGTTCCCTGGGACACCCGAGTGTGCTGGGACCCACAAGAATGTGACCCCACCCCACTTCTGAGTACACATGCAGTATTTCATACACTAGGCCTTGATGTCTTTTAGCTGCACCTGACTTGATGCTTGACAGAGCTGACACAGAGTCACTACATATTAGAATGTTCCTGTAGCTTACAGCTACACTCCACTCTAATGCCATCAACATGGCATACAGGTCAACAGCATAAACACTTAAAAAAATCAGCTGTCCTCCTGCTGATCACTGCCGCTGACCACTGACCCCGTCGTCCCCATCTGAGGGTCCTTTGACCCATCAGTAAAAATTTGTGTCCAGTCTTTATACTTATAATCCATATAACTAAAATACTCACTTCTCATATCAGCACTCTTTCTATTCAGTTTTACTTTGAGTAACTCCATATCAACAACAGGACTTTTTAGTAGCCAAGCAGGTCTGACTGGCCATATAACTGTATCACTAAATTCTCTATCATATACTCCCATGTCTTTTGCCACTTGATCCCCTATACAGCCAAAGCTTCCTTTTTGAGCGGTTTCTTTCTCCCAGCAAGTCTGTAGTACCATTTTTGTTGGGTGGTTATCACCATGTCCCCTCAGATTCACCCAGTAATTACCCATTAGCTGTTTCCACTGTATTTTTAATGGCATTTCATCTGCTTCCACCTGAATTTAACACACTGGTGAGGTTCTTGCTGCCCCTGTACATATTCTAAGAGCCTGGATTTGTACAAGATCCAGTCCAACCAATATAGATTTAGCTGCTGGCCCATAAACAATACTTCTGTAATCCAGTCGTGACTTTATTAATGCTACATAAATCTCTTTTAAAGAGACAAAGCCAGCTCCCCACTCCAGCCCTACCAGACACCTCATTACGTTTATGACTTTGATACATTTACTAACCACCTGTCTAATGTGCTCTCTCCATGTTAATACCTGATCAAAGAAAACTCCGAGGAATCGAAAACTCTCCACTCTCTCCAGAGTGTTTCTATAGCATTTCAGACTGCACTGCTTCAGTTTCTTTCTTGTAAAGAACATTGTCTTTGTTTTTTCCACTGAGAACTTAAAACCCCACTTTGTTCCCCACTTTTCAACTTCATTAATACCAGCCTGCATCTTCTTAACTATATGTTCAACGTTTTTTCCACTTTTCCACAATGCCCCGTCATCCGCAAAAAGTGATCTCCCCATATCAATTGGAACATTTTCAAATACATCATTTATCATCATCAAGAACAAAGTCGGACTGATTACACTCCCCTGGGGTGTTCCATTTTCTACCACATATTGCTTTGACAGCTCTGTTCCTATCTTCACCTGAATAGTTCTTCCATCTAAGAAGTCCTTAATCCAATTAAACATTTTCCCTCCTATTCCCATTCTATGCAGTTTAATGAGGAGCCCCTTTTTCCACAGCATATCATATGCCTTCTCAACATCGAAAAATACTGCCACCACTGTTTCCCTGTTTAGAACTCAGAACTCAGAAAAGATTTATTGCCAAGTACATTCACAGTAAATAACTGATAAATATACGAGGGATTTGACTTGACACTGAGAACGACATAGTTGACATTTTCAGTGACGCGGCAGCGTCAGTGACGCGCCTGTCAGCAGAATGGGAACAGGAAGCAATGGGGGAGAAAAAGGATAAACACAATAGGAGAGAGAAAAAAGCATTGTTTGTCAGAATACAGTTCATATATATGATCAATATTATGATTACAAGAAAAAAAACTCTCAATGCACAAATAGCAGACAATAGAATCCATACAATGACACAAAGAGAGCAGTGAATGAGTAATCTTCACGTCAGTATAGTGAGTCAGTGTGAGTGAAGGTGTTGAGTGAGGGTGTTGATATCAGTTAAGGACAACAAAGTCTCTTCAGCAGCAGATGTTTTGTCTGGGCCGTCTGGGCAAAGGCGTGTGTCCTTGGCACGGCAGATGGAATGGTTTGCCAGACAGCTGGCTGTCCTTGAGAGTCAAATGCTGCTTGCCATGTTAAGAAAACAAGTAAAACTGAAGATAATCTGGAGGACTGTGAGCTGAGGGTGTCAAAACAGGTCAAATAGCACTGACTTCAGAGAAAAAACTTTATATTCTCTTACAGATTCTGTGCTCAAATCCTTCATGGCTGGACGTTGAAATTATCATGGACGGCTCTCAGCGTGATCGTGATGTAATCCATTTTCCTAGACAGTTCTCCATTAGCCGCTGTCAGAGTCCTGCCCAGTTGGTCAATTTGATGGATAAGCCTCGCCGGGTCTGCATTTTGATAGGCTCCATCCATCTTCTTCAATTTGCGGTACACCAGAACAATCCTAGATCCAATCAGTAGAATTCCGATGACCATTGCTACGAAGAGGTATAAATCTTCAACATCTTCGATAGAGAGATCACACAGGCACAAGAGTTTCCAATTACTTGTGTCCTTCAAATAACCCGTGGCAGCTGTACCTGCGGGGCAAATCGGCTCCCCCGGGCCAGTTTTTCTCGTTGAAAAAACAGTGTCAATTGCATTCAAAGCCCAGCTTATTAAATCCATAATTTCGTTTGATAATCAGCAGTAAAGACACGCAGACAGACAATAGCAAGCTGGGATCCAGTCAGTCAGTTAGGGAAGGAAAGAGATAAGAAGCCGGAGCTGGGTGAAAAAGCGTCTGCTCTCTTTGGAGGGCGGAAGTGAAGGGCTTACTTGAGCTTTCCTGATTTCTTCTTCCAGACACACCACTGAACCATCGTACTCCTGCCTTTCCTGAACCCACTTTGGCATATAGCCACCATGTTCCTGCTCTCCAAAAAGTACATTAATCATTCATTGATCATCCGCTCCATTATTTTACATATTGTAGAAGCTGGGTTAATCATCTCAGACTGGATGCAGAGGGTAAACAGAGAAGGACAATAGGTATTGAGATGAGAGAGATTAGGGTGAGGTAGCAGGAAGAAGTAGTGGGGGGAGAAGGGTTGAATGTATTGTGATGCGAGATGTCATGCAGATGTGAGATGGGCAGTTGATATAAAAGGAGAGACCCTGGTGTATTGAGATATGCTTTTTCTGTGTATGACTGATGTGAGAGTGAATAAAGTCGTCTGCTGCATAAATCTGCCTCCGTTATTTACACTCTCCACACTGGTGACCCCTTGACGACTTATGGAACACGAGGCAAGAACCCCGGAGTCAGCCCGGACGGGAACCCCCAGCAATGCGTGCGCTGTTTCAGTCAAACTACCGGACTTTTGGCTGCACGACCCGCGGTCTTGGTTCCACCACACCGAGGCTCAGTTTGCCCTCCGAGGAATAACGGCAGATGACACCAGATATTACTATGTGGTCGCAGCGCTGGACGCTCGCACATCTCAGCAAGTGGTGAGCCTGCTCCAACAGCCTCCAGGCCACGACAAATACTGGGCTGTCAAGGCTGCGCTGACCCGGCGCTACACGCTCTCGGACTGTGAGAGAACAGAGAGGCTCCTGAGGCACTCTGAGTTAGGAGATGGGTCGGTGGTCGAACTGCTGGAGAAGATGTTGGCGTTGATGGGCACAGACAACGAGCATTTTCTGTTTGCCCACCTTTTCCTCCGGAACCTCCCAACAGAGGCAAGAGCGGTTCTTGCCAATTCGCTGTTGCTGGCTGCGCGTGACTACCGGGCGCTAGCCCAGGAGGCAGATTGGATCATCCTCACCACCAGAGCCCTCACAGTGAATGCGGCGGCGGCTGAACCCAGCGAGACGACCAGCGGAGGCGAGGAGCTGGCGACGGTAGCGGCAGCGGGGGCCAGGAAGCGCCAGAGAGACACGCTCTGCTTCTACCACCGCTGCTTTGGAGAGAACGCACTCAGATGTGCACCACCGTGCCAATTCAAGCATTCAGGAAACGCCAAGGCCGGCAGTCAGTAGCAGCTGTGACCGCCGGTGAAGAGAACAAGCTGCTTTACGTGACGGATTCGCGCTCGGGGAGACGGTTCCTCGTAGACACCGGCTCCCAAAAGAGCCTTATCCTGCCGTCCTACGCCGACCGGCTAGTGGGAGCTAGCGGCCCCCAGCTGGTAGCCATAAACTGCTCGGACATCAAGACTTTTGGTGAGAGAACGCTGACTTTATCCCTACATGGCCGTATGTATGAGTGGACTTTTGTCATAGTGGCATTGAGTTTCCCAATCCTGGGAGCTGATTTTCTGTGTGCACACGGGTTGCTAGTCGATTTTGCTAACAGACGCCTGGTTAATGCAATGTCTTTTGATTCTCTCCCCTGTACAGCTCGAGGGGCCGGGCCAATAACACAAGCCAACGTCACAGCTCCAGGTGGTAAGTTCCACACACTGCTGACTCAGTTCCCAGCACTCACGGTCTCAACGTTTTCGGCGGCCAGCACTAAACACGGGGTGGAACACTTTATCAACACCACTGGGCAGCCTGTTTTTGCACGACCTCGGCGCCTGGATGCAGCTAAACTGGCCATAGTGCGCGAGGAGTTTGCCAACTTGGAAAGGTTGGGCATCATCAGGTGTTCAAACAGCCCATGGGCATCCCCGCTACACATGGTCCCTAAGGCCGAGGGATCGTGGCGACCGTGCGGAGATTTCCGCAGGTTGAATAATGCCACAGCACACGACCGCTACCCGATTCCCCATATTCAGGATTTTTCTGTTCACCTCGCCGGGGCACACATTTTTTCTAAACTAGACCTGGTCTGTGGTTACCACCAGGTCCTGGTGGGCGCGGCGGACATACCCAAAACAGTGGTAATAACTCCGTTTGGCTTGTTTGAGTTTTTACGCATGCCCTTCGGATTAAAAGGCGCGGCACAGACATTCCAACGCATGATGGATGCGTTGTTGCGCGATCTGCCGTTTGTGTTCGTCTACCTGGATGATATCCTGGTGGCCAGTACGTCCGAGGACGAACACGTAACCCACCTCAGGACTGTTTTCCGGAGGTTGGAGGAGCATGGGTTAATAATCAACCCGGTGAAATGCCAGTTTGGCGTGACGGGGATTGACTTTTTGGGGCACCGCGTCTCACTGGAGGGAACGATACCCTTGCCGGACAAGGTGTGCGCCGTGGCGAATTTTCCCCCACCTCAGACGGTTAGGGCGCTGCAAGAATTTTTGGGGATGGTTAACTTTTATAACTGGTTCCTCCCCCATGCAGCTCAGCTCATGCAGTCGTACGCCGCGCTCAAGAAACGGAAACCGGCGGACAGAGTCGAATGGACTCCGGAGCAGGAGCAGGCATTCTCTGAGGTTAAAACAGCCCTGGCAAATGCCGCACTGTTGGCGCACCCAGACCCGGCGGCCCGGATAGCGCTCACTACTGACGCCTCGGACGTGGCCATAGGGGCCGTTGTGGAGCAACGCATCGCCGGTTCTTGGCAGCCGCTCGCTTTTTTTCATGTGATGTCAGGGCAATTGATCTATAATTTCCAGGTTTGCTGTCATCCTTCCCTGGTTTTTTTAATTGGGACAATTACTGCTTCCTTCCAACTCCCTGGTACTTTTCCCTCCTCCCAAACCTTGTCATAGAGCTGCAGCAGCAATTCCATACTTCCTACACTTAAATCCTTTAGCATGCTATAGCATACTTCATCTTTGCCAGGGGCTGTGTTTCCCATTTCCCCAAGTGCTTTCTTTAACTCCCCCATAGAGAAAGGAACACTTAATTCGTCCTCGGCATCAACTTTCCTGCCCAAGGCCTCAAAATTTTCCAACTTTGTCTTATTTCTGCCTCTCTTTCCCTCCTCCGACAGGTTACTGCTGCTATGAATCTTAACAAAGGCATTTGCCAACATCTCTGCTTTATCCTTGTTTGATAGTGCAGTTTTGCTTCCATCGCTCAGAACCGGATAACTCCACTCCCTTCTGTCACCTCCCATCTTTCTAACAATTCCCCATATTTCTCCTATCTTAGCTGAGGTACCAATTGAGTCGCAGTACCTCCTCCAGAATGCCTTTTTTGTCTGCCTTATTGTCCTCCTTACTACTGCCTGTGCCTGTTTATACTGGACCATATGTTGAAAATTATGAGTTCTTTTGACAAGTTTGAATGCTTTATTCGTTTTCTTTACTGCTTCCTTACACTCATCACTCCACCATGGAACTACTTTATTCTTTCTACTACCTTTACTTTTAGGGATGGATGCTAGTGCAGCTGAGATTATGCCTTCCTTTATATTACTATCTAGTGCATCAATGCTCATATTATAATCATTTTGCCTTAAATAGTTATTTCCTCCATAAATTTCCCCCAGTCAGCTCTCTCTAGCCTCCACCTCCCACCTGCATTTCCTGTCTTGTTAAGAATGGCTATACTTGTTTTGCACCAGACTGGGTAATGGTCACTTTCTATTATCCCTTACTTATTTACTGTCCAACTGCACTTTTGCTGCAATGGTGCTAGACACCAATGTTAGGTCCAGAGCAGACTCTTTCCCGGAGTTTATATCAATTCTTGTGCCACTGCCATTATTTATACACACCATATTCTTCACATCAAGCCATTCTTCAATTACTTGGCCATTAGCGTCTGTCTTCCCACTTCCCCATAATGTGCTGTGTCCATTAAAGTTGCCACATCATGCAATATTTCTACTGCTCTGTCCCTCCACTTCCTCAAGTTTACTTAGTTCCAGTCTTTTGCATGGATTATAATAATTCACAATCACCACCTCTTTCCTTTCAGCCCACTTTCACCACTATATATTCTTGTTCATCCCCCAATTCCTATGACTTTATACGGAATACCATGCTTAATAAAAGTAATGCATCCTCCTCCCCTCTCTTGTCTATCTTGTCTCACTGCCACATACCCAAATAAAATAAAGTCCAAGTGAGGTTTTAGCCAGGACTCCTGAATGAACACTACATCTGGCTTTTCCTGCCTGCTTAGCACAAATTGTTTGAACTCTTGACCATTTGTTATCAGGCTTCGAGCATTCCACTGGAGGATTAGCATTATTAACAGTATCAACCTACACATGTTGTCTCTTGGCTGGAGTGCACCCTGAGCTCATCATTTATCTCTTCCCATTTTAATCCTTTCATATCTAAGTGATGTTCTGCATCTTTCACAATAACTTGGTTCCTTTCAGTTTTCGATTTAATTCCGTGTGTTGCATTTAACACTCCTGCCATAAAGATCACCAGTTTCTTCTTTTCTACCCAGGCGTCTGTCTTGTTTTGCTGCTCCTTTGTTACCACTTTCTCTCTGCTCCCTCCTCCTTCCTTATTCTGCTTCTCCTGCCCTGCCAGCTTAACTGCCTCTGCATATTAGACTTTCTCCCTCACTCTTATCTGCTGCACCTCTGCCTCTTTCCTCAATACCTCACATCCTCAGTCTGCTACACTGTGGTCTCCTCCACAGTTACAGCATCTAGGTTTCACTCCTCCACACTTCCCATACTCATGCTCTCCACCACACCAGGCGCTTTACATACTTTAGCCACATGGCCAAATTCCTGACAGTTAAAACATCTCATTGGCTTTGGAGCATATTCCCTCACCCTGTACCTTAGAAACCTGAAGTACACCTCTTTTGGCAGTTCTTGCCCTTGAAACTCTATCAGAATTGACTCTGTCTCTACTTTTTCCACCCCTTTCATCATTCTTTTCACACTCCTCACTGAATTATGACCTGCCTTCAAATTTTCAAGCAATTCCTTCATGTTTACGCTCAGAGGGATACCTGCTATCACTCCTTTATAGCCAGTGGACCTCTGTTCCCCAACTCTAACCACCCTCACCACTTTAACTTTGTCAGTGCCAGTCAGCCTTTGTGCCTTTTCCACCTCTACATCTGTGTTACATCCAATTAATAAGTTACCGTCTCCCAATACCCGAGCGTATTTCACTTCCCCCACCTGCTCCCTAATGATTTTTGTTAGTTTTATCGGGTTAATCTTCTTAACACCTTCTTCTCCCTCAAACCTTATCACTACATTAATCAGTTTTGCCCTGTCCTCACCTCCCTCTCTCTCGCTTTCTGATATTCCTGCACTAGACACATTGTAGAAGAGCGTGGAATAACGAGGCGATGTGATTTATAAACCAAAGTTTAATATCAGCTCGCTCCTCTAATAAGTCTCATCTCAGTGCAGAAGCAGAATAAGAGGTCGAACACATTCAGACCTTCATACTTATACTTACACACAACAAAAGACATTGCATATCAAAGCTGACATCCCGCATTAACTTAATCCCCCCTCCTTTGTCTTCCGTCTCCTCCACCTGACCCAGGGAGGTCAGGGCGATCGATCTCCTCCATTGTCCTCTGTCTCCTCCACCTGACCCTGGGAAGTCAGGGAGATCGATCTGGTCTCCACCGCTGCGACTCCGTATGCTCTTTGATCTTCGCTGGCGGTCGAGACCTCTTGTCCTGTTCTGAGGCGTGAGGTCATTGCACATATGTAATCACTAAACATTCTAATATGTTTATACATATGTAGGTATGGGATATATGATTAATATAAACCACAGCCCCCCTCCAAACGACTAAGAAAAGGACAATCAAAGTAAGTCTACAGTTTAAGATAATTTCTATGACATACTATACTGTTAAACCTCTTGACAGGGAAAACAAGGAAGAATCTTTCCAGCAGTCATGCTCCTGTAGAGAATTCAGTGGTAACCATAACAGTGTAGTAATATCACAAATCAGCCTTAAAACTGTCACGGCACAATCTGATAACATAGTTAACAACTCTTGGTTAATTTGCATCAGTCCCTGTGCCGTCTGGGTTTTAATCTTCTCCCGAATCTGCTGTAGGTCCGCTTTGGCATCCTGTGTAAGGAATCTGCAGCTTGGGGGAGGAGAGTGGTTATTTGTTCCCTGCAGGGGGGCTGAGTCTTTTTTCTTGGGGGGTCTACCCCGCCGAGGTGCCCTCGCCACCCGTGCAGGTTCGTCTCTCAACAAGAAAGCAGGTTTAAGTCTGTCAATGCTGACTGTTTCTTTTCTGTCCCCTAAATCAAGCACAAAATGCTTATCACCAGGTTCCAGCACTCTGAATGGTCCGTCGTATGGTGGACGGAGGGTTGACTTTAAAGCTTTATGCCTAACAAAAACAAACTCGGCGTTTTTTAAAGCTTGGGGGACAAAAACTCGTGGCAAAGAGTAATGTGCCGGTCCGGGGAGAGTGTCTGGTCCATTACTGTCTAACGGCCTCAGGGATGGAAGATGCCCAGGCTCTGGGTTCTCTGGTAAAAACTCACCTGGGAGTCTGAGAGGTTGTGCAAAAACTAACTCTGCTGGGGAGGCATCTAGATCCTCTTTAGGTGCAGCACGCAACCCCAATAAAACCCAGGGAAGTTTATTTACCCAATTTGTATCCGTTAGCGAGGCCCTGAGGGCGGCCTTTAAAGATCTGTGAAAACGCTCGCATAACCCATTAGCCTGAGGGTGATAAGCGATGGTGCGGTGAATTGTCGCCCCTAAGCTGCTGGCCATGGCTGACCAGAGCTCTGAGACAAATTGAGGCCCCCTATCGGACGTGATGTCCAATGGGACTCCGAAACGTGCCACCCAGTTTGTCAAAAAAACGCAAGCAACTTCCGCCGCTGTGGTTGACGCCAGTGGGACCGCCTCAGGCCAGCGCGTAGTACGGTCTATCATTGTTAACAGGTGTGTGAAGCCTTGAGACTTTTTTTTTTTTTTTTTTTTTTTTTTTTTTTTTTTTTAGTTTTTTGTACCCGTAGGTAGATTTGGTTTGCAGTCTGGTGACAAGCCACCGGCTGCCGGTCGCTGCGTGCGCGAGCGCCCTAAACCTACATGTTTTTGGTATGCAGGAGGAAACCGGAGAAATCCCGGAGTAAACCCACGCAACACGGGGAGAACATGCAAACTCCACACAGCTCACTGTTGGTCGGGGGCTGGGATCGAACCCACGATCTCATGATCCCCGCGATCCCCTGGCCGAGGGTAAAACTGTGCTGCCACAGTGCTAAACCACTGCGCCACCGTGCAGCCCACCGTGCTGCACTGCGCCACCGTGCAGACGAAGGTAGTGGTCCCACGAGGTCGACATGAACGTGGTCAAACCTTCTAGCTGGGATTCAAAAAGGCTCTAGAGGGGCTTTTGTGTGTTTGTGTATTTTGGCGCGCTGACAAGACATGCAAGTTTTTGCCCATTCCTTTACATTTTTGCGCAGGCCAGGCCAAACAAACTTTTTGGTGACTATTTTAACAGAGGCGCGCACACCTGGGTGCGCGAGGGAGTGAACTGAGTCGAAAATACGGCGGCGCCATGCAGCTGGGACTACCGGGCGAGGTTGGCCGGTTGAGATGTCGCAGATTAGGGGGGGTACACCGTCACGTAAACCCCTTTCCTCCAGTCTTAACCCTGTTGGTCCAGACAGGAGCGCGCGCACGTCCGCGTCACTGCTTTGCTCCTCTGCCATGGCTGCGTAATCTATCCCTACGTGAATTGGGGCCGCGTATGTGTCCGCGTTGGCGAAGAGTTCTGCAGCTGAGGTAGTATAATCTGTCTCCTCGTGCTCTGGCGATGTCACAGCGCGAGAGAGGTAGTCTGCTACCACGTTAAGTTTGCCTGCCACATGTCGAATGTCTGTGGTGAACTCCAAAATTGCAGCTAGCTGTCTTTGTTGCCTGCCTGACCATGGTTCTGAAATTTTAGCCATCGCAAAAGTGAGCGGTTTGTGGTCTACAAAAGCCGTGTAACGCCACCCTTCTAACCAGAACTGGAAGTGGCGGATGGATAAATGAAGCGCTAGCAGCTCCCTGTCAAAAGTGCTGTATTTACGCTCGGTTTGGTTTAACGATTTGCTAAAAAATGCTAAAGGTTGCCAGGTCTCGCCAACATGTTGTTCCACAACTGCCCCTATGGCCAAGTCTGAAGCGTCTGTGGTTAGCGCTATGCGGGCCGAGGGATCGGGGTGAACCAACAATGTGGCGTTCGTTAGAGCACTTTTTACTTCCGCGAAGGCGCGTTCGCGCTCCGGGGTCCATTCGACCGCGTTGGAAGGCTTTTGTTTTCTGAGTGCGGCATACAGGGGCTGCATGAGTTGAGCTGCGCGGGGGAGGAAACGGTTGTAAAAATGAACCATTCCCAAAAATTCCTTCAGCGATTTGACCGTTTGTGGTCGTGGAAAATTTTTTACCGCGCGGACTTTGTCTGGTAATGGGACTGCCCCCTTCGGTGAAACTCTGTGTCCCAAAAAATCAATTTGTGACACGCCGAATTTGCATTTGGCTGGATTGATTATTAACCCGTGCTCTTCTAGTCTCTGAAAAACCATAGTGAGGTGTTGTTCGTGTTCTTCCTCCGACGTGCTGGCTACCAGAATATCGTCGAGGTAGACGAACACGAAGGAGAGGTCACGTAATACCGCGTCCATCATCCGCTGAAAGGTTTGAGCAGCGCCTTTGAGGCCAAACGGCATCCGCAAAAATTCAAAAAGACCGAAAGGGGTTATTACAGCCGTTTTAGGAATGTCTTCCGCTCGAACGGGGACTTGGTGATAGCCGCGGACCAGGTCTATTTTAGAAAAAATGCGCGCACCCGCCAGATGTAGTGAAAAATCTTGGATGTGAGGAATTGGGTAGCGGTCATGCGCTGTTGCATTGTTTAATCTGCGCTAATCGCCGCACGGTCTCCAAGAACCGTCGGTTTTCGGGACCATGTGGAGTGGCGATGCTCAGGGGCTTTTCGAGCGTCTGATAATGCCTAATTTTTCCAGGGTGGCAAACTCGTCCCGTGCTATGGTGAGCTTGGTCGCGTCTAAGCGCCGAGCTTTGGCGAACACGGGTGGGCCCGTTGTGGGGATGAAGTGTTCAACCCCGTGTTTAGCTACTGTTGCTGAAAATTTGGGAACTGTGAGTGCTGGAAATTGGGTGAGGAGTTGGTCAAACTTACCTCCTGCTGTTGTGACGTTGGCCTGCACGGGTGGTGGAGAAACTCGAGCTGAGCAGGGGATAGAAGAAAATGACAGTGCATTAACCAAGCGTCTATTTGCTAGATCGACTAACAACCTATGTGCACACAAAAAATCAGCGCCCAACAAGTTAGAAACTCACCGCCGCTACAATAAATGTCCATCTATAGTTGCGGCCGTGAATGCAAAGAGGCAGGCTCCTTTCACCGTAAGTGTCAATGATGGATCCGTTGGCTGCCATCGCCCCATTGCCCCGGGGACCTATGGCCCGGTCTGCGTGGGAAGGGGTGATAAAACTCAGTTGGGCTCCGGTGTCAATCAGGAACTGTCTGCCGGTGTGTCCGTCGGTCACATAAAGAAGCTTATTTTTTTCGCCGAGAACCGCAGCTGTTAACGGTTCTCGGCTTTGGCGTTTCCTGAACTTTTGAACTTGCAGGGGGGAACGCATTTGTACGCCTTCTCGGCGAAATGGTGGTGGTAATAACAGATGTCGTTCCGCCTGTTGCGTCTTGGTCGTGTTGCCGCCATGGTGGGCGGGCTCTGCTCGGTTGTCTGTGGTTCTCCGCTGTTCTGGGCATCCGCGCTGAGATGTGCGGATGCTGCTGTGGCCATCTGTTCGCCGCAGGCGTTGATGAGTCGCTGCGCTTCGCGGGCCAGCGCGCGGAAGTCTTGCTGGGTGCTGCACCGCATGTTGACCAGCGTCCCTCTCATGTGTGGCAGCAGAGTGCTTAGGAAGATATGTTGGAAGAGGAAGTTGTCGTTGTCCTCTTCCCTGAGCTGCAGCATGTCCTCCATGAGGGCCTTGGGTCTGCATCCTCTGTGGCCGTAGATCGCCAGGATCTTCTCTGCTCTCTCTTTGGCTGAGGGGACGAAATTCTCGACGATGGTCGCCTTAAGCTCTCTATATTTGTCATGGGCAGGCAGCCGTTGGATTATGCTCCACGCACATCTCGAAGTGGCAGCGTCGAGTTTGGCGACGATGTGATAAAATTTTGTGTCGTCTGCCGTTATGCCCGCCAGTGCAAACTGAGCCTCAGCTTGCTGGAACCACGAGCTCGGGTCTTCTTGCCAGAAGTCTGGCAGCTTGACGGTGACGGCGCTTGTGTGGGCCGTCCCTGATGTGTCCGCTGGGTGAGAGCGCCTTCCTTCGGCTCTCACGGTGGGGCTGGTGCTCGGTTGAGCCCTCTCTGTAGCTTCTGCCGTGGGGGAACGTCGTCCATCTGTTCCCCTGTCTGCATGGGCGCCGGCGCTTGCCCGGGTCGCCTCTGATGAGTCAATCGCGGGAGAACGTCTCTGTTCCATCCTCGCGTCAGGGTCACCAGTGTAGAAGAGCTTGGAATAACGAGGCGATGTGACTGCTCCGCCGTGCGTAAAAGCGCATTACGCGCCGTGGACCAAAGGGAACGGCACCGCCTCAGATGTGCCTGGACAGAGGGAACAGCCAACTCGCCCTCCTGCGCGGGGAACAGGGGTGGATCATAGCCCAAGGATGCTTTAAAGGGTGACATCCCGATGGCCGTAGAGCGAGAGGTGTTGTGGGCGTACTCCACCCAGGCGAGGTGAGAACTCCAGGATGTGGGTTTGGATGACGTGACGCAGCGGAGTGTAGCCTCCAGGTCCTGGTTAGTCCGCTCACACTGCCCGTTAGACTGGGGGTGATGGCCAGAGGAGAGGCTTACCTTGGCTCCCAGGGCGTTGCAAAATGACCTCTAGACGTCCGAAGAAAACTGGGGGCCGCGGTCGGAGACCACGTCGACCGGGATTCCATGCAGTCTGACCACGTGCTGGATGAGGAGGTCTGCCGTCTCCAAGGCTGAGGGAAGTCCACGTAGGGGCACGAAGTGGGCGGCCTTGGAAAAACGGTCTACAATGGTCAGAACTGTGTCAAAGTTGTTGGAGACAGGGAGCCCGGTGACGAAGTCCAGAACGATGTGCGACCAGGGCCTGCCAGGGACGGGCAGGGGCTGGAGCAGACCCGCAGGGGGAGCGTTACCTGACTTATTGGCAGCACAGACGGGGCAGGCCCGGGCGTAACGGGCAGCATCCTTCCGCAGGCCTGGCCACCAAAAGGATCGCTGGAGAAGGTCAATCATCCGCAAAGCTCCAGGATGGCAGGTGAGCTTGGAGGTATGGAGCCAGTGTATGACGTCCCCCCAGACGGCAGATGGCACGAAGAGCCTCCCCTCCGGTCCGCCGCCAGGGTCCGGTTCTGACTCCTGCGCCCTCCGGATCTTGTCTTCTATGTCCCATGTAACAGCCCCCACGACGCACGATCTGGGCAAGATGGTGTGGGCAACGTCTTCTGCGGCCTCCGGGGCAAATTGCCTGGAGAGGGCGTCGGGCAGGCCGTTCTTGGAGCCAGGCCTATATGTGATGCTGAACTTAAACCTTGCAAAGAACAGGGACCAACGCGCCTGGCGGGCGTTCAGACGCTTGGCAGATCTTAGGTACTCCAGGTTCTTGTGGTCAGTGAGGACCACAAAAGGCAAGGCTGCCCCCTCCAGCCAGTGACGCCATTCTTGGAGGGCAAGCTTGATGGCAAGAAACTCTCTGTCCCCCACGTCGTAATTCCGTTCCGCCGGGGACAGGCGCTGAGAGAAGAAGGCGCAGGGTTGCTTGACTCCATTGGCTGGGGACCGCTGGGACAACACCGCCCCCACCCCCGTGTCCGAAGCGTCCACCTCCACAATGCACTGCAGCGCAGGATCGACCTGGCTGAGGACCCGGGAGGAGGAAAACTCCGTCTTCAGCACCTGGAAGGCCGAAGCAGCCTCTTCAGTCCACCGGAACGGGGTCTTAGGAGAGGTGAGGCGGGTCAGGGGCCCAACGATGGCTCCAAAGTTCGGGACAAAGCGGCGGTAGAAATTGGCGAACCCGATGAATTGCTGAACTTGCTTTCGAGAAGTTGGTGTGGGCCAATCCACCACTGCTTTGATCTTCGCTGGGTCCGGAAGCACCTGGTCATGGGAGATGACGAACCCCAGGAAGGAAGTTGTCTTGGCGTAGAATTCACATTTTTCCGCCTTGATGTACAGATGATTCTCCAGCAGTCTCTGCAGGACCCGCCTCACGTGGACCCGGTGTTCATCCCTGGACCTGGAGAAGATGAGAATGTCGTCCAGGTAGACGAATACGAACAGGCCGATGAAGTCCCGGAGGACGTCATTGATGAGGCGCTGAAAAACGGCTGGAGCGTTGGTCAACCCAAACGACATCACGAGATATTCAAAATGCCCGTTTGGGGTTCGGAAGGCAGTTTTCCACTCATCTCCCTCCCGGATCCGGACAAGGTGGTAAGCGCTGCGGAGATCCAGCTTAGTAAACCAGGTCGCCCCCTGGAGGGAGTGGAAGGCAGTGTCCATAAGGGGCAGGGTGTACCGGTCCTTCTCCGTGATATCGTTGAGAGCTCGATAGTCGATACAAGGACGAAGAGATCCGTCCTTCTTTCCAACGAAGAAGAACCCTGCACCAATAGGAGAGGAGGACGGTCGGATGATCCCAGCACTGAGCGACTCCTTCAGGTAGCTGTTCATTGCCTCCTTCTCCGGCGCTGACAGACTGTAGAGGCGTCCTGAGGGTAAGGGCGCCCCCTGGCGGATGTTAATGGCGCAGTCGTAGGGCCGGTGAGGAGGCAGAGACATCGCCTTGGACTTACTGAAAACGGCACCCAGGTCGTGGAACTCTGAGGGCACTAGGGTGAGATCCGGGGGCGCGGTGTCCTGAGCTGTGGGAGGCGAGGACGGGGCGCAGGCCACGGATTGGAGGCAGGTACCCATGCAGAAAGTGCTCCATGCAGAAACCTTCCCAGTCTTCCAGTACAAGGCGGGGTTGTGGAGGCGGAGCCAGGGATAACCGAGGATGACAGGTGTTACTGAGGTGGGCAGGACGTAAAAGGAGATATCCTCCCGATGGTTTCCAGAGATGATCACCGGGACCGGGGATGTTTGGTGAGTTACTTTTCCCAGGGAAACTCGGGAGAGGTTAACTAGGGCGAGAGGAGTATCGAGGGGGTGACAGTGGATGCCCAGTCGGGTTGCCAGGCTTTGTGAAATAAAGCTACCCTCCGCGCCTGAATCCACCAGTGCATGTGTGAGGTGCCCAGTGAGGTTGTGACAGAAGCGGATGGGCAGCGTCAAATGTGTGAGGGGACTTAACCAATTAGTGTCCACGAGGCCCCCTACAGTGACTCGCGGACCACCTCGTTTGGCTTCTCCGGACAATGCTCCACCGTGTGCTGGCTACCTCCGCAATACATGCAGAGGCCCAGGTCACGACAGCGCTGTTTCTCCGCCAGGGGGAGCTTTGTCCGGCCCGTCACCATCGGTTCCGACTCCTCGGAGACCTCCGGTGGCGGCAACGCCAGGGGGCGAGCTTGGGGCAGACGTGCAGAGGCGCCCCGCGAGCGAGAAGACTGCTTCCGCTCGGAGGCGCGCTCGCGCAGCCTGTTATCCAAACTGATGGTGAGAGAAATCAGCTCCGCCAGCGTCTCCGGGGTATCCCGTCCAGCCAGCTCATCCCTCAGACCGGAATTAAGACTGCGGAGGAAGATGCCGCAGAGCGCACGCTCTTCCCAGCCAACTTCCTCCGCGGTAACCCGGAAGTCGATCACGTAGTCGGCCGCCGATCGGCTCCCCTGTTGGAGTCCGAGAAGACGGTCGACCTGGACACTGTCCAAACGCGAATAATCGAACACTTCCAGAAATTGTCGCACAAACTGGCCATAGGTGAGGGTGGCGTAGCTGGGCTTCACCATAATGGCGTAAGCCCAGGTAAGCGCACGACCCTCAAGAAGATTACCAATATAGCCAATCCTGCTATGGTCTGAGGGAAAATCTCCGGGAACGCGAAGAAACACGGACTCACACTGCATAATAAAACCCCGAGCTCCACCCAGCTTACCGCTGAAGCGAGCAGGAGTGGGGATTGGCGTGAGCCGTGTTGGCGCCCCCGGAGCAAGCTGGACGGCCACCGGAGCCGCAGGAGCCACGCCACCCGGACAAGTCGAGGGGAATGGCTGCTGGGGGTCCAAGCGGTCTAATCGGTTAGTAATGATAATTAATTGATTCAATATCACCTGCTGCTGATGAGCTATTAAATCCACCCGAGCCTCGAGGGTGGAAAGACGGCGTGCGAGCCCGCTGTCTGCCGAGCCGCTCTGCTGAAGCCGTACTGACATAATGCATGGCCCAGGAGACACACACGCAGGCTCAGGATAGATTTAACAGCTTTATTAGCAACAGGGAAGTGTATGGCTGCGTGTCTGTGGAATAAGAATGTATTGGTGGTGGCGTCTGCGTCAGGCACGGGGGCAGGAGGCCGTACAGCCGGACAACCCTGTGGGAGAGAGCAGAGGGAGAAGGGTAACGGGCACCACACCAATACAGGGAATAATGATGGTAGCTGGCTTACTTGGTTGTGACAGGTGGCTGGCGTCGACAAGGGCGGAGCCCGGGAGACAGCGACCTGCGGTACCTGTGGCAGCAGCGTAGAGCCAACAGCGAGGTGATGAAATCCGCCGCTGGGAATGTCCACCTGTGCACAGGGGAAGGCTAGAGGAGAGAGGTAAGGGGAGCTTACCCAGGATATCTTCGCTAGTCGGTTTGAGATCCGTAGTAGCAAAGGGGCCGAAGTAGAGAGACGGCTTCAGGCCGAAGCCCAGGGCAGAGTGGATTAAATACCTCGCCGCTGACGAGGAGCAGGTGTGCATGCGGCTGGCGCTGCTGATGAGCGGCGAGTCATAACAGTATTAACACTCTCCAAACAAATTCAGCGCGCTGATATCCAACTTCTGCCTCTCAGTACTAAGGCAAACAGAGCAATATCGGCGTCTTACTGGGCCTGTACAGGCCGTCGGCCAACTCTATCACTCCGTTCACCCAAGACTCACTTAGTTCCAACAATACCCAGTCCAAACTCCAAATTCAAAGTCAATAAACCCAAACAAACAAGTCAATTTTACCAGTAGCGCAATATTCAGCAGCAAGTCAGTCCTTCCAGTCACGTGTCCTCCACCTACCACTGACCTCTCTGTAACCTCAACCTCCACTACTTCAAAATATGGCTGCTTCTTCTTCTTTTAGATTTGATTGGCGGTTGGCAACCAGCTTACAGGTGCATTACCGCCACCTACCGGGTTGGAGTGTGGACAAGCAAATGGCAGGGAAAAAAAAACGAAATTCTTTTAATTAACCCAGTTGCACTTAAATATCTAAACAGACCTACATATACAGTATTTCTTTGACTGTAATTCTGAACGTTTTCCAAAAAAAACTTAAATTAGCCCTTTCCATTACTGCAATCAGTTGTTTCTGTGGTCTATATTAATCATATATTCCATAACCTACATATGTTTAAGCATGTGAGAATGTTTGGTGATTACATATGTAAGGCGACTTCACACCTCAGAATAGGACAAAGAGTCTCAACCGCCAGTGAAGATCAAAGAGCATCCGAGGCGCTGCGGTGGAGACCGGATGGGTTGCCCTGACCCCCCAGGGCCAGGTGGAGGAGTACGAAGACAATGGGGGGATTAAGATAATGAGGGATGTCAGCTTTTGATATGCATGTCTTTTGTTATGTGCAAGTATAAGTTCGTAGAGCCGAAGGTGTTCGTTCTCTTCCTTCTTCTGCTGCTGCACCTAGATGAGACTTGTTAGAGGAGCTGATAATAAACTTTGGTTTATGAATCACATTGCCTCGTTATTTCAAGCTCCTCTACAGTTTCCTTTGTTCCTGGTACCCCTGACATTCCAACAAAAAGTGCTGAACTGTTTCCGGAGAACCACAATGTGCACAGCTGCCAGTTGGGTGTTTACCTATTCTATGTTGCGTCTGGTTTAAAGTAGTGTGTCCTATTCTTAATCGGGTGATGAGTATCTCTTCTTTCCTGCTTCTGCCAACTCCCATTCCAGAGTTTACCTGCTTTTGAATGTAATAAAGATGTCTTCCTGTATCTATTAAGACCCAATATTCTTGCCACTTTTCCACTATATAATTTTTAATTATTGATTTGTCTTCTGCCTTACTGAGTGAGATTTCCAGATGTATTGCTTCCAATTTCAATGATTGTTTTGCTAATAAATCCACATCCTCATTACCCTCTATTCCAATGTGGGCTGGAACCCAAAGAAAGTTTATTGACTGACCTTTATTGTAGAGATTGTAAATTAAGGAGTGGATTTCTACAATTAGGTCCTGCTTACACGACTGCAGTGACTGAATACTCTTGAGAGCTGCCCAGCTATCTGAAGCAATGACTGCATTATTCCTATAATTTATCTCCAACCACTGTAAAGCTAATATAATGGCAACTAGCTCAACTGTATATATTGATAAGTGATTATTGGTTCTTTCTTTGATAGATATTTTATATTGGCGAATGTATACCGCAGCTCCACTATGACCAGTTGTAGGATCCTTGGAACCATCGTTAAATGCTATCAGCATGTGTCATGTGCTGGCGATTACTCGCCCCCTCCTTCCTGTTCACTGGCTCCCTCATCAGACGCACCTGCTGATTCCTGCCTAGGCCAGCATTTATAAGGAAGTAATCTTCAGTAATTCAATGCTGGCTCATTTGGATATACTGCTCAGCAGACAGCTCCTCAAGTAAGCGGTTGTGTCTCGTATGGCATTGTCTTACATTCTCCTCTCTTCCACCTTTTCCAGGTTGCTGCCAACGAAGCGGTGCATCTTGTGGGATTTGGTGCGCTCACCAGCCTGTTGCTCCACCTCTAGGCAACCTTCCTCCTCCACCCGATCAGACCCATTCATCTTTCCCGACCGGCAGTTCTGCCTGCCGGTTCATCTCCTTCGCTGGGTTCTGTGCCGGTCTCTTCTCATCTCTCACGTGAGTGGTACTATTTGTTTCCCCATTTATTCTCCATTCCTCTCTAACCAGCTTCGCCTATCCTCCGCAGGGCTCCTGCTTATCTGGCGAGTGACTGGCGCTTTCCTCAAGATTGCTATTTTGAAAACTCTAATAAAAGGTCAAACATTGTTTGTGAGTTCACTTGGTGATTGCACGTTACACTCAGGTTGCTTGTCCAGCCATTATGACACAACGAGCCAGCCAGAGCCACAACCTGGCAGGTGCATCATCACCAACTGATTACTCCGCGATCCACCGCCTTGACGTTACAGGGAGGCAGGTGGCAGAGCACACTCAACTGCTGCAGGCAATTACACAGCAGCTGAGTGTCCTTACTGATCAATTGGGCCGTGCGGCTATCCTGGCTACACCACCTCCACCTGCTCCTTCTCTTTCCCCTAACTGTTCGCCGAACCCTTGGTATTTGCACTCCTGCTCCGTACACGGGTGAGGTGGGGAAATGCAAGGATTTCTTATGTCAGATTCGGCTTTATTTTGGGCAGGTGCAGGGGGAGTTTCCGGATGACATTTCTAAAATACATCAGTTCACTCATCTGCTTCAGGGCCACACTCTTAGTTGGGTGCGGGCTGTTATCAACAGTCAGAGAGCTTCACCACCCACATTTGACCAATTTGTGTCTGAGTTTACCCGCACCTTCGACCGTACCGAGAGTGAAGGGAATATTATGAGTCGCCTGATGTCGCTCCGCCAGAGCAGTCGGTCTGTGGCCAACTTCTCGGTGGAGTTCTGGGTTGAAGCAGCAGATTCGGGGTGGAACAAGGTTGCGTTACGCAGCGCATTCCTCCATGGACTGAATCCTCGGCTTCGTGATGACCTGGCAGTTCATGCCGTTCCTGCCACCTTGGACGGCCTGAAAGATCAGGCGGTTGGGCTAGATAATCAATACCGTGAACGTGACCAGGAGCATGGAGCCTCCTCTCGCTTGCTCGTCTCACGCTCGCTCCCGGCGCCTACTGACCGAGGTGAGTCCGACTCTGCCCTCGAGCCAATGGAGCTCAGCTCTGCTCGCCTTCCGCGTGCAGAGGTTGAGCAGCAGCAGTGTATCGGGGCGTGTGCCTACTGTGGTTTTTTGAAGCACAAGTTGGACACATGCCACCTACGGCCAAAAGAATCGGCCTGTCAGTAGCCACGGGGGGTCTGGTGTGTGGGACTCATTTCGATCCCCCTGGTAATTTTTCCATTCCGGCCCTCATCCAGCTACCAGGGGTCGAGAGGAGGGTCTCCGCCCTAATTGATTCCAGGGCGGTGGGTAATTTTGTCTCCTCCAAGCTGGTGCACGAGATGGGGATTCTGACAGTTAAACTGCCAGCTCCCCGTTCCGTGTGTACACTTTCTGGCCAGACGGTGGCGTCCATTACCCATTGCATGGTGCAGTTATCCGTCCTTTTGTCCGGTAACCACCGGGAGAAGCAGAGTTTTTACGTGTTTCCACGAGCTTCTCACATGGTGGTACTTGGTTATCCATGGCTCCGGAGGCACAATCCAGTTATTAAATGGTCTCAAAATTCTATCACCTCCTGGAGTCCCAACTGTTTAGCAACATGTCTAAATTCGGCTGAGTGTTCCCCGTCCCTTCCCGTCTCCTCACCTCAGGTTGAGCTGCCGGACCTCAGCCTCGTACCCAAGGTTGATCCTGATCTCGGGGAGGTGTTTAGCAAGTCACAAGCGTTAGCGCTTCCTCCGCATCACTCATATGACTGTGCCATTGACCTCCTTCCAGGTGCGAGGTTGCCATCCAGCAAACTCTATAATATTTCTGGGCCTGAGAGAGAGGCGATGGAAAGGTACATTAAGGATTCGTTGGACACCAGCCTCATTCGGCCATCCTCGGCAACCCTTGGAGCGGGGGTTTTCTTTGTAGGCAAAAAGGACGGGTCTTTGCGTCTGTGCATTGACTACTGGGAATTTAACACCATCACTGTCAAAGATAAATACCCTTTGCCCCTGATGAACTCCGTTTTCGAGCTCCTGCAGCGTTCACGTGTATTTTCTAAGCTCAACCTACGTAACGCTTACCATCTAGTTAGAATACGCAAGGGGGACGATGGAAAACAGAGTTCAAAACACATCTGAGGCATTTTTAGTATTTGGTTATGCCTTTTGAATTAACTAATGCCCCTGCTGTTTTCCAGCGTTTAATCAATGACGTCCTCCACGATATGCTTAACTGGTTTGTTTTCGTCTATTTAGACGACTGATTTTTTTTTCACACGCCAGAGGAGCACGAGACTCATGTTAGAGCTGTGTTACAGCGGCTCTTAGAGAACTAACTGTACGTCAAGGCGGAGAAGTGTGAATTTTCTACATCTTCCACTTCTTTCCTTGGCTTTATCATAGCGGAGGGAGAACTGAGGGCTGACCCAGCCAAGGTGAAGGCTGTGCTTGATTGGCCAACACCCCACTCCCGCAAGGAGCTGCAATGCTTCTTGAGGTTTGCGAATTTTTATCGCAGGTTTATTTGAAACTATAGTGGGATAGCACAGCCTTTAACACAGCCGACCTCTGTTAAGGTGCCATTTGTATGGACCAAGGCAGATGAGCAGGCCTTTAACAAATTAAAGGGCCTGTTCACTGGCAAACAAATCTTGGCTCAGGTCGAACCTCAGCTCCAGTTCACCCTGGAGGTGGATGCTTCAGAGATGGGGGTGGGTGCTGTTTTATCCCAGCGTTCTTCCCCGGACTTGAAGCTCCGCCCGTGTGCGTATTTCTCTCGGCGGCTCACCCCATCCGAGAGGAATTACGACGTCAGGGATCGCGAGCTGTTGGCCATTAAATTGGCGTTTGTGGAATGGAGACACTGGCTGGAGGGAGCTGCTCACCCGGTAGTCACCACAAGAACGTAGAGTATCTGTGGTCGGCCCGCCGGCTTAATCCTATGCAGGCTCGGTGGGCCTTATTTTTCCAGCGCTTTAATTTTACTGTCACTTATAGGCCCGGTGCCCGTAACGGGAAGCCTGATGCTCTCTCCAGACAGTTCAGTCAGGACTTGGCTGACCCCCCTTCCCGCCCCCAGTCCATTCTCCCGCCTTCGTGCGTCCTGGGAGCCCTCACCTGGGAGATCGAGAATAGAGTCCGCCAGGCCCAGTCCTCAGACCCCGAACCAGCGGGATGTCCCCCCAACTGCCTGTACCAGTTATCCAGTGGGGGCACACTGGACATTTCACCTGCCACCCGGGGGTGGTGCGGACTATTGACATCATTAGACGAGCGTTTTGGTGGTCCACGTTGCGGCGGGATGTGCAGGAGTATGTAAAGGCCTGTCAGACGTTTGCCCGGAACAAGTTTTCCTCCACCACCCCCCACCCCCAATCCTCAGCTGGCCTTGGTCCCATATCGCTATGGGTTTTGTCACTGGTCTTCCCCCTTCCAATGGCAATACAGTGATTTTGACCATCGTGGACAGGTTCTCCAAGGCTGTACATCTGGTTCCCCTCCCCAAGCTGCCATTACATGGAATTCCTACAGACATCGTGTCTGACTGGGGTCCGCAGTTCACATCACGAGTCTGGAAGGCCTTCTGTCACTGTCTGGGTACCACCATCAGCCTCACCTCCGGCTACCATCCCCAGAGCAATGGGCAGGCTAAGCATGCCAACCAGTCCCTGGAGGCCGCCCTTCATTGTGTGGCAGCCGACGACCCCGCTTCTTGGAGCTCCCACCTAACCTGGGTAGAATATTCGTTAAATTCCACAGTCTCCACAGCTACGGGCCAATCACCTTTTGAGGCCTCTGTGGGCTACCCCCCCCCACGTTCTCTATGGCGGAGAGAGAGGTTGTGGTGCCGTCCGTGGGGGCCCATTTTCATCGCTGCTGCCGGGCCTGGAGATCCACCAGAGCAGCGCTTCTGCGTGCCACCGAGTGTAATCAGCGCTACGCTGACCGCAAGAGGGTCCCCACGCTGAGCTACAAGAAGGGACAGCAGGTCTGGGTGGCCACGGACCAGTTTCCACTGAAGGTGGAGTGCTGCAAGCTCACTCCCCAGTTCATGGGCCCCTTCCCCGTCACAAGTAACATCGGCGACTCTGCTGTCCGGCTCCAGCTTCCACGGACGCTCCACGCGCACCCTACCTTCCACGTCTCCTTCCTGTTCACCGGCTCCCTCATCAGATGCACCTGCTGATTCCTGCCTAGGCCAGCGTTTATAAGGAAATAGTCTTCAGTGATTCAACGCTGGCTCGTTTGGATATATTGCTCAGCAGACAGCTCCTCAAGTAAGCGGTTGTGTCTCGTATGACATTGTCTTATATTCTCCTCTCTTCCACCTTTTCCAGGTTGCTGCCAACGAAGCGGTGCGTCTTGTGGGATTTAGTGCACTCGCCAGCCTGTTGCTCCACCTCTAGGCAACCTTCCTCCTCCACCCAATCAGACCCATTCATCATTCCCGACCGGCAGTTCCGCCTGCCGATTCATCTCCTTCGCTGGGGTCTGTGCTGGTCTCTTCTCATCTCTCACGTGAGTGGTACTATTTGTTTCCCCATTTATTCTCCATTCCTCACTGTTGCACTCAGGTTGCTTGTCCAGCCATTATGACAGCATGTTTCTGAAGTTCTGTTCTATATATTTATGCACTATATAATCTGTTGCTGATTGCTTATGTTGCCTCCTCAATTGTTATATTTGAAAATCTATCAGTGGCATCTCAAACAACCATGGAGGAATTACAGACCATAGGACCGTTGGGCTAAAATCTATGTATTTTAATCCTGCCTGCTCAGCAATGGCATCACTTATCCAACCAAAGCTACCAGTGTTGGACTCATTGTGTTCCCAGAAATCATCAGGAATAGCTTTTGCAGGATGTGATCTCTTATGCCCCTTCAAGTTGATCCAGTATGTCAGCATTAATTTGGTTCTTAATCTTAAGTGCATATCGCCCATCTCTACTTGGATCGCTGATACTGGAGAAGTTTTAAATGCACCACAACAAATCCTAAGACCCTTTGTCTGCTCTATGTCCAGTTGGTTTAGGTGACAATCAGCAGCTGACATGAATGGAACACATCCATAATCTAGTGTAGCTCTCATTAGACCTCGATACACCCTCAACAGAGAGGCCCTAGAGGGCCCCCAGTCCCGTCCTGCCAGACATCTCAAAATTTTATTTTCTTACATTTTCCTTTAGTTTTTTTTTCAATATGCTGCTTCCAAGTTAGTTTTTCATCAAACAACACACCTAAATACCGAATTACCTTTACTTGCTCTAACTTTTTGTCATGGATGGTCTCACGAGCCATCAATAAGACGCTATATCATCTTCCGCCATCCCTCAGCTTAGCCCCTGTCTTCCCCATCAGAGAATCGTTGTCTGCTCCCTCCAAAGTAAATAAAAATATCATGCATAAGCATCCCAAAGTGATAAAGCAAAACATTGGTAAAACTCAAATTAAACATAAAGCCTCTAAATTGAATGATTTGGCCTCTGTTCCTCCTCATAATTTAAAAATTAAATGTGGTTTACTAAATATTAGGTCTCTAACTCCCAAGTCTCTGTTAGTCCATGATCTGTTAATTGATCATCAGATTGATTTAATTTCCCTAACAGAGACTTGGTTAGGGCAAGAGGATTATGTTGGTTTAAATGAATCAACTCCCTCTGGTTATTTAAACTGTCAAAATCCCAGAAGTTCTGGTCGTGGAGGAGGAGTAGCAACAATTTACCATTCCAAATTACTAGTTAATGTAAAGCAAAAAACATGTTATAATTCCTTTGAGGGCCTGGTCCTCAGTATTGGGCACTTTAGCAATTTTAGGTTAAACCCAATTTTATTTGCCATAGTTTATCGTCCCCCATCAACCTACTCAGAATTTTTATCCGAATTTGCTGATTTCTTAGCTGATTTAGTGCTGAAATCTGATAGAATAATTATAGTAGGGGACTTTAATATACATGTGGATGTAGATAGTGACTGCCTTAATATGGCATTTAATTCAATATTAGACTCGATTGGGTTTTCTCAGAAAGTAGGAAATTCTACTCATTACCTCCACCATACATTGGACCTTGTTCTGACATATGGCATAGAAATAGAAAATCTTGTAGTGTCTCCTCATAACCCTGTACTGTCAGACCATTGTCTGTTAACCTTTGATTTTACCATTTCTGACTATTTGGCTCCTAAAGAAAAATATTATTACAGTAGATGCCTCTCAGATGATGCTGTTTCCAAATTTATGCAGATTGTTTCCTCTATGCCATGTGTCAACACAACGGAAATAAGCTATAGACAGCTTGCTCCTTCTGTAATTGATAACATGGTGGATAGTGTTTCAGCTTCTCTGCATCAGGCTCTAGACTTGGTGGCCCCCTTAAAAAAGAAAAAGTCTAATCAGAGATTTCTAACTCCTTGGTTCAACACAGAAACTCGTAGCTTAAAACAGAAGACTCGTCAATTAGAAAGAAAATGGCGCTCTACTAATTTAGATGAAATCTATTTAGCTTGGAGAAATCATCTTTTAATTTATAAAAAATCTCTTAGAAAAGCTAGAACGAGTTATTACTCTGCATTAATAGAAGAGAACAAGAATAATCCCAGGTTTCTTTTCAGTACTGTAGCCAGGTTGACAAAGAGTCAGGACTCTGTCAATCCTAGCATTCCCTTAGAGCTTACTAGTCAGGACTTTATGAACTTTTTCAATAATAAAATTTCATCCATCAGAGATAAAATCAATCAGATTCTTCCCACAGTTAACTTAAATACTGTAACTACTACAACTCCTTCTTTTGATGTCTGTCTTGATGAGTTTACTCCAATCGACCTTTGTGAGTTAGACAAAATAGTTTCCTCATCCAAACCTTCAACTTGTCTTTTAGACCCTATTCCTACTAGGTTATTTAAAGAAGTCTTCCCACTTATTGGTAGCTTTATTCTTCATATAATCAATTCTTCATTAACTTTAGGCCATGTACCGCAGGCTTTTAAAACAGCTGTAATTAAACCCTTACTCAAAAAGCCAACGCTAGATCCAGGAGCTTTAGCTAACTATAGACCAATCTCTAATCTCCCTTTCATTTCAAAAATCTTAGAAAGAGTTGTTGCTACGCAATTATTCGACCACCTGCAGGGAAATGGTTACCTGAAGAGTTTCAATCTGGGTTTAGAATCCATCATAGTACTGAAACAGCCTTAGCGAAGGTCACTAACGACCTCCTCATTGCATCTGATAATGGACTAGTTTCTGTACTTGTCCTTTTAGACCTTAGTGCAGCTTTTGATACTATCGATCATAATATTCTACTTGATAGATTAGAACACTATGTTGGACTTAATGGAACTTCGTTGCAGTGGTTTAGATCTTATTTATCTGATAGGTTCCAGTTTGTTCATGTAAATAATGAGTTTTCTTTCAACTCAAAGCTTAGTCATGGAGTTCCACAGGGATCTGTGCTAGGCCCTACTCTTTTTAGTTTATATATGCTTCCGTTAGGCAACATTATTAGAAAGCACTGTATACATTTTCATTGTTATGCAGATGACACACAATTATACCTGTCAATGAAGCCAGATGATAGTAATCAATTAGCCAAGTTAGAAGCCTGTCTTAAGGAAATCAAAGCTTGGATGACTTGTAATTTCCTGCTATTAAATTCAGATAAGACTGAAGTCATTCTTGTTGGTCCAAAAAACCTTAGAAATTCCTTTCCAAATCAAACTTTCAGTTTGGATGCAGTTACTCTTTCTCTTAATAGCTCTGTGAGGAACCTTGGAGTTATTTTTGATCAGGATTTGTCCTTCAATTCACATATTGAATGAATGAATGAATGAATGAATGAATGAATTTGAATGAATGAATGAATGAATTTATTTATTTCAGATAGTACATTATAGGTTAAAAGAAACTGTATAATATAACAACAAGGTCAAATTAGACAAAGACTCCTTCTACTATACAATTCCACGTGAGTTATCCGAAATGGGTGATGGCTGAAGCCGCAGCTTATATTGCCCACCCATATTCCATCCAAGAATTCAAAGGAGAAAAAAGAGAAAACAAGACAAGAGCGATTACAATTTAAAACAAGGCTAAGACAAAATATGACTGAGAGAAAAGAAAACTGAGCTAGTCTAAGTTAAGCGGTTACTATTCAAAAACAAATCTAAGACATAGTGTCACAGAGAAAAAAGAAAAACTAAGCTATAACACAACACAGGCTGGAAATGTCAATCCTTATGTGAGTTTACATGTCGTCTTGTAAATATGTTTGGAGTATTTCTTCCTTTAGTTTTTGTTTAAATTGTCCAAGCTTTGTACATGATTTTAATTCAGGTCCAAAATCGTTCCATAATCTGACACCTTGCACTGAAATACAGTGTTGCTTGGTAGTTGTTCTCACTGTAGGCTTTTGAAATATACATGTTCCTCTGAAGTGATATCGTTTCTCCCTTGTTTGGAACAACTTTTGGATATTTGCGGGCAGTGATAGATTCTTCACTTTGAACATTATTATTGCGGTTTTAAAGTCGATCAGATCTTTCAACTTGAGAGTTTTTTGTTTAAGAAAAAGTGGGTTTGTTGGTTCCCTGTAAGCTGCTTTGTTGATTATTCTAATAGCTCTCTTTTGAAGCATAAAGAGTGGATATATGTTTGTTTTATATGTATTTCCCCATACTTTATTACAATATGTCATGTATGGGAGTATTAATGAATGATACAAGGTGTATAGTGTGGGTTGATTCAGCAAATTTTTCACTCTGTGTAATATTGCAATTGATTTGGATACTTTACCTTTTATATAATTAATATGTGGCTTCCAACACAGTTTGTTATCAATTATTACTCCAAGGAATTTAGTTTCGGATACCCTTTCAATCTCTACACCATTTACACTGAGTTTGGGTACTGGGTAGTTGTGATGGTTGTTAAAGACTATAAATTTTGTCTTGCTTAAATTGAGCGTTAATTTGTTTGAATCAAACCACAGTTTCAGCTTTCCTAATTCCTTTCCGAGTGTATCCAGAAGTTGTTCCAAATTGTTTCCACTGCATAGCAGGTTAGTGTCATCAGCAAACAATATTAAGTCCATTTTTTTTGAAACTTTACATATATCATTTATATACATATTGAATAATAATGGTCCCAAAACTGAACCCTGTGGGACTCCACAGGTGACCTTCAGTAGCTCTGAGTTTTTGTTGTTAACACATACAAACTGATATCTATTCTTTAAGTAACTTCTTAACCAGGACAGTGCTACCCCTCTGATACCACAATTTTGTAGTTTCTTTAATAATAGATTGTGATCTACTGTATCAAATGCTTTTTTAAGATCCAGGAATACTCCAACTGAATACTCTTTATTTTCAATGGCTGTTTCTTCTGTAAATTCCATTAAGGCATATGCTGTTGTCCTTTTGTGTCTGAACCCATATTGCTGCTCACACAATAAATCATTCTTCAGTATGAAGTTGTCAATTCTCTCATAGAATATTTTTTCAAGTATCTTGGAAAATTGCGGTAATAGTGAAATTGGTCTGTAGTTGGAGAGTTCCCCTCTGTCGCCTGTCTTGTAAATCGGAATTACTTTAGCTATTTTCATTGCATTGGGAAATATACCTGATTGGAGAGACAGGTTACAGATATACGTCAGTGGTTTCACTATGCATTCGATAACAGTTTTGACTAGTAGCATATCAATACCATCGCAGTCAGTAGATGTTTTACTTTTGAACGATTTAACAATTTCAATGACCTCTCTTTCGTCTGTGTTCTTTATGAAGATGGTGTCTTTTACAGCAGTGTTATTGCATATTGAATCACCTGTTGGCACCGTAGTGGGTATTTCTCGGGCCAGTTTAGGTCCAATGTTAACAAAAAAATTATTAAATTCATCTGCAGGTGAAGCTGTATTCACATTCGGAGTCGATTTATTATTTTTTGGAATGTTAGTTGGGTAGCTGGTATTTCTGCTTTTATTTCCAAGGATACTGTTGATTATTGTCCATGTATTTTTAATATTGTCTTTGTTTTTTTCCAGTTCTTTACTGTAATAGTCTCTTTTACTACATCTTATTATATATGTTAACTTATTTTTGTATGTTTTATACCGCTGCTCTGCTTCTTTTGTCCTTTTCTTTATGAAAGCTTTATATAATAAATTTTTCTTTTTACACGCCTTTTGTAGTCCTTTGGTTAGCCATGGTTTGTCAGTAAATTTGTGTTTAAGCTTTTTTTTAACTAATGGGCAGTTTTTTTCATAAAGAGTGGTTACAATGTTTGTAAATGTGTCATAGGCTTCATTTACATCTGATACATAGACTTCTGTCCAGTCTTGCTTCAGCAAGTCCTCTTTAAAAGAACTGATTGCGTTTGGTGATTTGTGTCTGAACGATTTTGAGATTTTTTCTGGGTTGGGCCCCGTGTGGCCATGGATAAGTGCAAAGATTGGCAAGTGGTCGCTTATATCATTTATCAATAATCCACTTTCTATTTTCTTGTCGAGAACATTGACAAACAGGTTGTCAATAAGTGTAGCAGAGTGAGCTGTGATTCTACTGGGATGTGTTATTGTGGGATATAGACTCATGCTGTACATAGAGTTCATGAACTCTGTAACTACATTTTGTTGATGTGGATTAAGTAGATCAATATTGAAATCTCCACAAATTGCTACCATTTTCTTACTAGTAATATTATTGTACAGCTCGACTAATTTATCTCTGAATGTCTCAATGCAAGTTCCCGGCGTTCTGTATATGCAGCTTATGATTAGATTTTTTGTTTTGTCTAGGTCAATCTCAACAGTAACACATTCCAGAATCCCTGGTAGTGCTGAGGACATTTCATTTACAAGCTTACATCTATATAGGTCATCAATATACAGTGCAACACCACCACCCTTTTTTTGAGATCTGTTAATGTTAAACATCTGATATCCCTCTATTGCCATCAGGGGAGCCTGGTCTGCATTAAGCCAGGTTTCAGAGACTGCTATAGCTGTGAATTTTCTGTTTAGCTGTTTTAAATAGTCCTGAATCTGTGAGAAGTTTTTGTTAAGACTTCTGCTATTGAAGTGTATTATTGACAGTTTACCATCTAATTGCACTTGACTTTTGAATTGCTTTTCAGTGTAATATTCACAGTGGTTATGAATATTATTGAAAAAGTGGTTATCAGGATCAATATCATTCTCCATCTCTTGTGGTTTATGTTCAGCATAGTGGCATATTTTTAGAGTTTGAGTTTCCTCACTCTGTGTTTCATAGTCAGTGTTCATCTGTATTTATCTAAGTCAGTAGCATCTCTGATCATTATACTTTTTGCTTGCTCAGGTGTTCCATTTAGTTTAATCCAAATTCTACAATTTCTTGTCCAGGTTGTCTGTATCTTATTATGTTTCTTTAGCATCCGTGCTTGCCGTGCTAATTCAGCGTTTTTTTTTTGTCAGGTGTTCATTTAGGTAAACTTGAGTTTCCTTTAGTTTTTTGGCCTGCCTCAGTATGTCATTTTTCACCCTCCTGTTCACAAAGCGCATCACAATTGATTTCTTTGTTTTGTTATCTTTCTTCGGTAAAGCATAACAGGCTGAGATCGCATTGGCTTCTACCTTAATGTCTTTATCATTAAGGAACTGAAGCACTTGGTTTTCTAAGGACATTGATTCACTTATGGAAGCATGTTCACCACTCAGTCCTGTAGCGGCATGGGCGTACGACTGATATCTGATGTCTAGTCCACTTATAACTATGTCATCAATGCGAGAACCTTGTTCAAGATCCTCGACGCGTTGCTCCAAAAGACGCCCGTGTTGCTCCAGGTCCATAATTTTTTTGTCTTTTTCTTTTATTATTGAATGTAGGGCTTGTACCTCCTGTATTAGGTCTAATATTTTGTCCTGCTGGCTAGTCACTTTGGCCAGTTCTTCTAACACAAAGTTCAGAGTTTTTTTAATTTCTTCCATTTCCTCTTTTTTGGGTGGCATTTTACTGACCTGTGGATAGAAATAAGCAGAGAATCCGGCTAGGCCTCAACTAGCTCGGTCGCTACTGGACCCGCCGCTCCTGCGCAGCTTCTCCGCCGAGTGACGCTGCTCAGCTCCGCAGATCACCGCCGTCTATCGCCGGCGCCTGCCTCCGTCTACCTGGCCAGTTATGTCGTGCATCGCCGGCGCAGCCGGAATCCACCGATCACAGCCACTCGTCGCCGTCTGGCTAGGCGGCTCCTCCGCTGGGCCCCGTCCCCGTCAGTTATGTCGCACTCCACCGGCGCAGCTCTAATCCACCGATCACCTCCGCCGATTGGTGGCCAATCACCGTCGCTCGCTGTCGTCCGGCTGGGTGGCTTCTCCTCTAGGCCCCCTCTAGGCCCCGTCACCGACCGCCGTCAGTCTGGTAGTTCCTCGGCTGGGCCTCGCAATTGGGCACCGGTTCAGGCCACTGTCCTGCTGGATCCAGGTGGCCCCCGTCTCTCACCAACGCCGCGCCCGAGCTCCCAATCGCCGCCTCGGTTGGTTCGTCCTCCTTTTAAATCCTTCTCTCCTCGGCTCCAGATGGCCAGATGTAAAGAATACCTTCTCACTGCTGCAGTTACTCTAGGTTAGCATCTGGGTTAGCATCAGAGGCGAGCCTTTAGAGGTCGGAAACGGGGCGAAACGGAGCCAGCTTATTAAATTTGTTTCTAAGATTGCCTTCTATCATTTGCGTAATATTGCCAAGATTAGGAGCATCTTGTCTCAGAGTGATGCTGAGAAACTGATCCACGCTTTTGTTAGCTCGAGATTAGATTATTGTAATTCTTTATTATCAGGTTGTCCTAAAACATCTTTAAAAAGTCTTCAGCTGATCCAAAATGCTGCAGCAAGAGTTTTAACAGGTACTAGAAAGAGAGATCATATCTCTCCGGTTCTGGCCTCCCTTCATTGGCTTCCCATAGAGTTTAGAATTAAGTTTAAAATCCTTCTTCTTACTTACAAAGCTCTAAACAATCAGGCTCCTTTTTATTTAAAAGATCTGATACTACCGTATTATCCTAACAGAGCACTACGCTCCCAAAATGCAGGACTACTTGTAATACCTAGAATCTCCAAAAGTACAATGGGAGGCAGAGCCTTCAGTTATCAAGCTCCTCTCCTGTGGAATCAGCTGCCAATCTGGATTCGGGAGTCAGACTCGATCTCTGTTTTTAAGATTAGGGTTAAAACCTACCTTTTTGATATAGCCTACAATTAGGGAGGGATCATGTGTTTCTGAACCCTCCCTTAGTTATGCTGCTAATAGGTTTAGTCAGCCGGGGGACCTCCAGTAATGCACTGGGCCTCACTCCTTTCCTCACTCTCTATGAAATATTTTTTTTTGCTGGTCATTAACATTTGTTTGTTCTCTCCCATAGATTGAGTCCCCATCGTGCTGTTTGCTCTCTACATGTCTGTTCTTTTCATCTTCTCTGTCCCCTCACCCCCCAGCCAGTCGCAGCAGATGACTGCCCCTCCCTGAGCCTGGTTCTGCTGGAGGTTTCTTCCTGTTAAAAGGGAGTTTTTCCTCTCCACCGTCGCCAAGTGCTTGCTCACAGGGGATCACCTGATTGCTGGGGTCTTTCTGCAACTGTGGGGGTTCCCCCCCTACAGTTGATAGTGCTATGAGATGACTGTTGTTGTGAAATGGCGCTATATAAATAAAGTTGAATTGAATTGAATTATATATCAACAGGTGAGTTTGCACAGTTTATTAAAGGAAAAGATGAATGACAAAATAACAAGCCACGGGGGGCTAAAACACCCCATCGATAACTCAGTCAATGACAACGAAGAACAGATTCGTAATGAAACACACTTACAATAATAGATGAAGGGAAGAAAACGTCTGACCAGGGAAGCTCGGCAAGGAGTGCTTGACGATGTCAGACGAGGAGTTGTCTGACGGAGACTGCAGCGACGCTCAGCCCTTAGCTGATCCCTTAAATAGGGCTCAGGATGGGACAGCTGATGGCAATCGCTAATGCAGCTCAGTTGTCAGAGAGCTCCACTCTGACAGCCGGAAGCCCCTCCAAGCGCTGTCACAATAAGAGCTATTTGTACCGCGGTGGCTTTTACTGTGACAGTGCAGCAGCCGGACTTCCGGCTGTCAAGTCGAGCCGGCCCTGTCACAGCTGGTCTTGATTCTGTGATTATGTTTTCTCTTAACCTGTTTGGCCCTTTGCTTTTGTGTGTTAGTATATAAGGGAGCATCTGAGGCTCACTCCTTGCCGTGACCTCGTATTTGTCGTCGTTCCAGGCTGGGATCCCAATCCCCGGTTCCAGTCTTTCTTCAGCGTAGGCTTCGCCCTCGCTTCATGTATTTGTAAGTGTTTACTCTACAGCGTTAGGTTTCGCCCTCGCTCTCTGTCCACAAGTGTTTCATGTCTCTTTATTTCTCTCCTTAGTTCACCCTCCGGGGTCACATGTATAGGTATTTGTATTTTGCCCCACGAGGCTTATTTTGTCACTCTTCTTTAATAAATATACACAAACTCTCTGTCGGACTTGGCGCCTCATTAATGTCCTGAAAGGGGCAAACATGACAATCTAACTTCCATCTTGTGCCAGACTGCATCCCTTCTTCTCCCGCTTCTAGACCAATTTTAACTCTTATAGGGTAATGATCACTCCCATTAGCTGACCAACTTAATACCTCCCAAGATGCGATACCTGCAATAGCATCTGAAACCAAAGTTAGGTCTAACACACTTTGTGTCTAGATTACTGCTGAATCTAGTACCTTTCCCATCATTCATGCATACAAAGTCCCTATCCTCTAAAAATTCCTCAGTTACTGTGCCATTTATATCTATATCCCTGCTACCCCACGTGTTATGTGCATTGAAATCCCCACACCAAACCACCTTACCCTGTGCTTGTCTATTTACAGTGTTCAAAGTGTCGACTGTCAGTCTGTTACATGGATTATAGTAATTAATAATTAATTTGTCTTTTACTGCCCATGTTTTTACCATTATTGATTCATGGTCTTTCTCTATGTCCATTATTTTGTAATTTGTTCCATTATGCACAAAAGTTGCTACACCCCCTCCTCTATCAGTTTCCCTGTCATTCCTTATAGATGTGTATCCTTGAATGACAAAATCCAACTAAGCCATGTTTCCTGCATACAGATTACCTGGGGCTTGTCTTGCAAATCAGATATAAACTTTTTGAATTCTTGCCCATTTGATATTAAACTCCTGGCATTCCATTGTGGAATTGTGATTACCATTATGACTCACCAGCCCATGATGTCTGTGAACTTAAAGATCCCCCACTAAACAAGTCCTCAACTGCTTCCCAATGTAGCCCCTTAATGCCAAGATATTTTTCTGCTGCTTTCACAATGATTGATTTTTTTCTGTTTTCTTGGAAGTCTGCGCAGTGCAGTTTATTACATCTACCACAAATAAGAAAATTATTTTCCTTCATAACCAGAGTATCTTCCTTAATTCTACTGCATGCACTGCAAGTCTGCACACTTTCCCTGTTCGAGTCCACTCCCACTTTTTTAGCTGGCACCTTTTCCGCAGCTTCTGCATATGTTAATCCCTGGAAGACTTATCTGCTGAATTTCTGCTGCTCTTTTACTGGCTTCACAACCTCAATATGTGCAGAGCTATGTTCCCCACCGCAGTTACAGCACTTTAATTTGGCTCCTCTTTCACACTTTCCATATTCATGTTCACCGGAGCTTCTGGCACATCGCTGTCTACCTTTGCATATCGCTGCTACATGACCAAACTTTTGACATTTGAAACTTCTGAGTGGAGTAAGAACGTAAAGTCTGACTTCATAGCTCATGTAGCCAATATACACCTTACTTGGCAGTCTTGTTTCATCAAATTTTAACATTACTGACAGACTATTACATTTTTCACTATTTCTATTAGTTTTCAGTCTTTGTACCTCTGTCACTTTTGCTCCAGTTAAGTTTTTCATTATTTCATCAGTTGAGACAGCCGTTGAAATGCCCGATATCACTCCTCTCATTGCCTTATTTCCTTCCAATATTGAACATTGCACATTTTCCCCTCCATCTTGATTCTGAATGCTTTTCCTTGTTGAACACTATCTTTACATGTAACTAGTAACGAACCACTATGAAGAATTCTTGCATTTAAAACTTCTCCAAGTAACTTGTTAATTGCTTTTGTGAGCTTGATTGGGTTCCACTCATGAAATGATGCTCCTTTGTGAGTAAGCTTAATGATTACTTTACACTCCTCCTGTTTATTCCGGGATTGTTCATCTTCTGATTCATCAGCAGTTGATATCGCTCGATTGTTTTTCTTTACGTTTGCTTCTTTTAGACTCCACCAAACTCAAACTTCCTCTTTCCCGCTTCCCACCCCTATTCCTCCTAGTTCACTCCCTGTTTCATCACCTTCCGCTGCCTGCTCTGCCATCTCCTGTCCATTCACAACCCGGTTGTGCCACCATCTCCTACTCTCCCAGTCTTCGGCTCCAAAACCGTGAGCTTTTCTTTCCGTCTTCTGTTGTTGCTAGCTCACACCTCCTTCGGGTCAAAGCTCCTGTCACAAAATGCCACCTGCCCGTGTGCCTGTCTGTGTGCCCTGCTGCATGGCTGCTGCTGTCCAGAATATCTGCATTTGTTATGAACGAATGACAAAAAAAATAAATTAAAAAAAAAAAATCACAAAATGGACAGGGGCAGCACGGTGGCGGAGTGGTTAGCACTCTTATTCTCTTTAGCTTCCATCTAATAAATGTACACCTTTTTTCTTATCGACTTAAAATTTTGTTTTTATCTTTTGATTTTGTAACTAAATTTGGGATTTCTTTTACATTTAAATTTGCAACTTTTTCTTGTTCCTTCTCATTTTTTTCCATAAATTTGTGACTTTACTAAAATAAAAGTATGCATGTACAGTGGTACCTCTACTTACGAACGTCTCTACATACGAATTTTTCAGGTTACGAGACGCCTCACCGGGAAAATATTGCCTCTAGTTACGAACAAAATTTCAGGATACGAAAGGCAAAAAAAGTACGCGCTCCTCGCAGCTCCCGTATTTTACCGAACGTAAACATACCTGTAGCTGCTCTGCCATTGGCTATCGCCTTGCATCTTCCTGGTATCCCATTGGCCACGAATGGGTGCGTTTGGTTGATCTCGCTTTATCTTATTATTATTTACTATTCTTACTACTTTATTTTATCCTTCTTACCTCTTGTAAGACTGTTGACTGAACTACACAATTTAGAGAAAAAAAATTGTTAACTGCCATGTTTATCACCATCTACGTTATAACTCTGTACTTTCACCTTGTTCTTAATAAAGTTTTGGGAAAAAAAAAACAACATCAACGATCAGCACGGTATTAAAACAAAAGGAAGCCCTTACAAGCCGATAAAAGCAAACGTCCTTGGATCGTTTCATCACAAAACGTCAGGCAAAAACCACTGATGAGACAGAACATGAACCAAAGAAGGCAAAAGGTGACGCCGACGATTGCAGTTAAAAGGTAAATGAACATAATTTTTATTATTCTTTCTCTTTTATTATTCTCTCATTTTAAACTCTCATTTTATGTTTATTGTGCAGTAATCTAATTGTAACATGTATTTGTTACATGTTTTGATGCGTTTTTACGATTTATAAAAAATTTATGCCCGAATTTTGGGGGCTTGGAACGGATTACGGCATTTACATGTAAAACGCGCCTCTACTTACGAATTTTTCACGTTACGAGAATTCTTCCGGAACGAATTAAATTCGTAAGTAGAGGTACCACTGTATTCCCTGGAATATAATCCAAATTATCATATATAGATAAAAAATAAACATCATTAAGTTAAATACTTTGAGGTAGGTAGGATAGAGAAGCAGTGACTCTCTCAAAGAAACGAGTGTAAAAATCAACCCCGCGAGGAAAGCCATGGTCAGATGCTGAACAGGCTCTCTGTGGGTCCATAATACCTCTGACTTACTTTTCATGAGCCCCTGTAACAAGAGCCATGACTGTTTTAAAAGGATTAACATTAGTTCCTCTCTGACAGCCTGGTGGATATTTTTAAAAATAATGGAGTCTTCACTTGTCCTTTGTAAACTCACGCCCATTTGGAATAATCCTGATACAAAAAAAGAGGATGTTAAACTCTCCAATATGGTGTGAGAAAGGAATAAAAAACTTAGAACATCTTATTCGAGGTGGAAACTTTATCCAATTCCAGGAACTCGTGTCACAGTACGACATCAGTGATAAGTTTAGTTTATTCACACACACACACCACACATTACCAACAGCATGAATGAGTTACAATATAAGTTATCAACAGCATGATTAGCAGTATACAATAGGCTTTTTTTTTTTACATCGTTTTGGAGTGTGAACAGGTCATCCCAAATAAGCTATTTAAAGCTTTTAGTAGGGAGCCCAATTCTACAATGAAATAATGACGGAAATCAGTTCAATTGTCTTTGTGTGAAAGACACATGTTCTTTTCATTGTTCTTTTCATTCACTGTTCAAAATGGGCCTGAGTCACACAAATATCTGCTCCCATTGCACCAGCAACGTCCCGAATAGTTAATATATGCATTCTATGTGGTCCTGTGCACCGGTCCAAAAGTTCTGGCAGAAGATATGTGGAGACCTATCGGCATGGCTTGGGTGTCATATCTCAACATCCCCACACTTTGCATATTGGGTGATTTAAGTGAAATAAATATAGAGGTAAAAGTGCCACACATGGTTCTCACTGCTTTATGCATCGCCAAGAAAATGATCCTCATGAACTGGAAATCAAGAAATAATTTAAGTACAATCCACTATAAGAACCTCCTATTAGATTACGTATATTAGTCTGGAGAGAATGTCTGCCTCCTCTAAAAAAAACAACTGGGTGAATTCAATTCTTTCTGGTCCCCGTTTATTGATTCTATAACTTGAAGGGTAGTGGGCGGTGGCTCGCTCTCCTTGGCGCCTCCGGTGGCTGGCTGCGCCCTGACCATGGAAGGTTTTCTGTGACCCACTGGGGCCTGTGTCCTGGGCACATGTCCTGGGGTGGCTGTGCATCTGGCCTTGCTGGGGGTGGGGGTGGGAGGGGCTTGTCTCCTGGTTGAGGCTAGGTCTGGCTTTGGGCCCCTGGTGCTGGGGGGCCATCTGCCCCTCTGGGCCGGGTGTGCGCCGGCGGCAGGGTTGCGCCTTCCCCAGGGCCCTGTCGGCGCTCCAGGGGCTGGTGCTTATGTCTTGGGGTGGTGGGGGGTTGCAGGGGGATCGCTCCCCCATCCTCCGGAGCCAGAGTGGGTGTGTGTGAGTGTGTGTATGCAAGTGTATGTGCAGGTGTGTGCGAGTGTGGGTTCACCAAATTATTATTATACAGTGGTGTGAAAAAGTGTTTGCCCCCTTCCTGATTTCTCTTTTTTTATGTTTGTCACACTTAAAATGTTTCAGATCATTAAACAAATTTAAATATTAAACAAAGATAACACAAGTAAACACAAAATGCAGTTTTTAAATGAAGGTGTTTATTATTAAGGGTTAAAACAAATCCAAACCTACATGGCCCTGTGTGAAAAAGTGATTGCCCTCCCCATTAAAACATAAATTAACTGTGATTTATTACATCTTTGGAAAGATGAGTTCAATTTCCCGAGCCACACCCAGGCCTGATTACTGCCACACCTGTTCTCAATCAAGAAATCACTTAAATAGGACCTGCTTGACAATGTGAAGTAGAACAAAAGATCCTCAAAAGCTAGACATCATGCTGCGATCCAAAGAAATTTAGGAACAAATGAGAAACAAAGTAACTGAGATCTATCAGTCTGGAGAAGGTTATAAAGCCATTTCTAAAACTTTGGGACTCCAGCAAACCACAGTGACAGCCATTATCCACAAATGGCAAAAACATGGAACAGTGGTGAACATTCCCAGGAGTGGCCGTGCGACCAAAATTGCCCCAAGAGTGCAGTGACTACTCATCCAAGAGGTCACAAAAGACCCCACAACAACATCCAAAGGGCTGCAGGCCTCACTTGCCTCAGTTAAGGTCAGTGTTCATGACTCCACCATAAGAAAGAAACTGGGCAAACATGGCCTGCATGGCAGAGTTCCAAGATGAAAACCACTGCTGAGCAAAAAGAACATTAAGGCTCGTCTCAGCTTTTGCCAGAAAACATCTTGATGATCCCCAAGACTTTTGGGAAAATACTCTGTGGACTGACGAGACAAAAGTTGAACTTTTTGGAAGGTGTGTGTCCCATTACATCCAGCGGAAAAGGAACATCATAGCAACAATAAAATATGGTGGTGGTAGTGTGATGGTCTGGGGCTGTTTTGCTGCTTCAGGACCTGGAAGACTTGCTGTGGTAAATGGAACCATGACTTCTGCTGTTTACCAAAAAATCCTGAAGGAGAATGTCCAGCCGTCTTTTCATCACCTCAAGCTGAAGCCCACTTGGGTTCTGCAGCAGGACAATGATCCAAAACACACCAGAAAGTCCACCTCTGAATGGCTTAAGAAAAACAAAATGAAGACTCTGGAGTGGCCTAATCAAAGTCCTTACTAGAATCCGATTGAGATATTGTGGCATGACCTTAAAAAGGTGGTTCATGCTGGAAAACCCTCCAGTGTGGCTGAAATACAACAATTCTGCAAAGATGAGTGGGCCAAAATTCCTCCACAGCGCTGTAAAAGACTCATTGCCAGTTATTGCAAATGCTTGATTGCAGTTGTTGCTGCTAAGGGTTGCCCAACCAGTTATTAGGTTTAGGGGGCAATCACTTTTTCCACACAGGGCCATGTAGGTTTGGATTTTTTTCCCATTAATAATAAACACCTTCATTTAAAAACTACATTTTGTGTTTATTTGTGTTATCTTCGTCTAATATTTAAATATTAGACGAAGATAGCACCGGACATGGAAGTCCACCTAATCCACCTAATCCACTGCCACCTAATCCACATAGCACCGGACATGGAAGTCCGGTGCTATGTGGATTAGGTGGCAGTCAAAGGCGGAGACCTTGGCGGACTGATCCCAAGCTTTCTAAACTGGCTTTTGGTACGTGGAATGTCACCTCTCTGGTGGGGAAGGAGCCTGAGCTGGTGTACGAGATTGAGCGATACCGGCTAGATATAGTCGGCCTCACCTCAACACACAGCTCCGGTTCCGGAACCAGTCTCCTGGAGAGGGGCTGGAGCTTGGCCTTTTCTGGAGTTGCCCCGGGCGAGAGGCGACGAGCAGGGGTAGGTATTCTTGTATCGCCCCACCTTGCTGCCTCTATATTGGAGTTTTCCCCGGTGGACAAAAGGGTTGCTTCCCTGCGCCTTCGGGTTGGGAAACGGGTCCTGACCATCATTTGTGCCTATGCACCAAATGATGTTTCAGAGTACCCACCCTTTTTGGAGTCTGTGACTGGGGTGCTGGAGGGTGCTCCTCCTGGAGACTCCATTGTCCTACTGGGGGACTTCAATGCGCACGTGGGCAACGACAGTGAAACCTGGAGGGGGGTGATTGGGAGGAACGGCCTGCCCGATCTGAACCCGAGTGGTGTTCAGTTATTGGACTTCTGTGCTAACCACAGTCTGTCTATAACGAACACCATGTTCAAGCATAAGGGTGTCCACATGTGCACCTGGCACCAGGACACCCTAGGCCGCAGGTCGATGATTGATTTTGTTATCGTATCATCAGACCTGCGACTGTATGTCTTGGACACCCGAGTAAAGAGAGGTGCAGAGCTGTCAACTGATCACCACCTGGTGGTGAGTTGGATCCGATGGCAGGGGAGGAAGCCATTCAGACCTGGTAGACCCAAACGTATAGTGAGGGTGTGCTGGGAGCGTCTGGCTGAGGCCCCTGTCCGGGAGGTCTTCAACTCCCACCTCCGGAAGAACTTCAACCACATTCCGAGGGAGTCTGGAGACATGGAGTCTGAATGGGCCATGTTCTCCACCTCTGTTGTTGAAGCGGCAGCCCAGAGCTGCGGCCGCAAGGTGGTCGGTGCATCTCGTGGTGGCAACCCCCGAACCAAGTGGTGGACACCAGTGGTGAGGGGGGCCATTAAGCTGAAGAAGGAGTCCTATCAAGCTTGGTTGGCTTGTGGGACTCCCGAAGCAGCTGAGGTGTACCGGCAGGCCAAGCGGAGTGCAGCTCGGGTGGTTGCTGAAGCAAAAACCCGGGTATGGGAGGAGTTCGGTGAGGCCATGGAACAAGACTTTTGGTCGGCTTCAAAGAGATTCTGGCAAACTGTTCGGCGGCTCAGGAGGGGAAAGCAGCTCCCCGTCCACACTGTGTATGGTGCAGATGGGACACTGTTGACTTCAACTGGGGATATCGTCGGGCGGTGGAAGGAATACTTCGAGGATCTCCTCAATCCCACTGATACGCCTTCCACAGAGGAAGCAGGGTTTGGGGACGAGGGGGATGACTCGCCTATCACAGGGGCTGAGGTCGCCAAGGTGGTTAAAAATCTCCTTGGTGGCCGGGCCCCGGGGGTGGACGAGATTCGCCCCGAGTACCTCAAGGCCCTGGATGTTGTTGGGTTGTCATGGTTGACACGCCTCTGCAACATTGCGTGGAGGTCGGGGGCAGTGCCTTTGGCATGGCAAACCGGGGTGGTGGTTCCTCTCTTCAAAAAAGGGGACCGGAGGGTGTGCTCCAACTTTAGAGGGATCACACTCCTCAGCCTCCCTGGGAAGGTCTATGCCAAGGTACTGGAGAGAAGAGTCCGGCCGTTGGTCGAACCTCGGATTCAGGAGGAGCAATGTGGTTTTCGTCCTGGCCGTGGCACATCGGACCAGCTCTTTACCCTCTCGAGAATTCTTGAGGGTTCGTGGGAGTTTGCCCAACCAGTTTACATGTGTTTTGTGGACTTGGAGAAGGCATTTGACCGCGTCCCTCGTGGATTTTTGTGGGGGGTGCTTCGGGAGTATGGGGTATCGGGCTTGTTGTTACGAGCTATTCGGTCTCTGTACGACCGTTGTGAGAGTTTAGTTCGCATTGCCAACACTCGGTCGGAGTCATTCCCAGTGAGAGTTGGACTCCGCCAGGGCTGCCCTTTGTCACCGGTCCTGTTCATAATTTTTATGGACAGGATTTCTAGGCGCAGCCAGGGAATGGAGGGTGTCATGCTTGGTGACCACAGGATCTCATCTCTGTTGTTTGCAGATGATGTTGTCCTGTTGGCTTCATCCAGCAATGACCTACAGCTCTTGCTGGGACGGTTTGCCGCTGAGTGTGAAGCGGCTGGGATGAGAATCAGCACCTCCAAGTCCGAGTCCATGGTCCTCAGCCGGAAAAAGGTGGATTGTCCTCTCCGGGTTGGGGACAGGCTCCTGCCCCAAGTGGAGGAGTTTAAGTATCTTGGGGTCTTGTTCACGAGTGAGGGGAAAATGGAGCGAGAGATCGACAGACGGATTGGAGCAGCATCTGCAGTGATGCGGACGTTGTACCGGTCTGTTGTGGTGAAGAGGGAGCTTAGTTCTAAGGCAAAGCTGTCGATTTACCAGTCAATCTACGTTCCTACTCTCACCTATGGTCACGAGCTTTGGGTAATGACCGAAAGAACGAGATCGCGGATACAAGCGGCTGAAATGAGCTTTCTCCGTAGGATTGCTGGACTCACCCTCAGAGATAGGGTGAGGAGCTCAGTCATCCGGGAGAGGCTCAGAGTAGAACCGCTGCTCCTCCACATTGAAAGGAGTCAGTTGAGGTGGTATGGGCATCTGATTAGGATGCCTCCTGGACGCCTCCCACTTGAGGTGTTTCAGGCACGTCCCACTGGGAGGAGACCCCGGGGCAGACCCAGGACTCGGTGGAGAGACTATGTCTCCCAGCTAGTCTGGGAACGCCTTGGTATCCCCTCTGAAGAGCTGGAGCAGGTGGCTGGGGAGAGGGAAGTCTGGGCTTCTCTGCTTGAACTGCTGCCTCCGCGACCCGGACCTCCGGAAAAGCGGTAGAAGATGGATGGATGGATGGATAATATTTAAATTTGTTTAATGATCTGAAACATTTAAGTTTGACATACAAAATAATGAGAAATCAGGACGGGGGCAAACACTTTTTCACATCACTGTATATGTTTGTGTACAGACGTGAAAAAATTAGGACACCCTGTATAAGCCTTGTGTGTTATTTTTTAACATATTTGGACATATGGATATTTAATATCAATGTTAAAAATATTGGGAGAGTCATGTAATATAAATAAACAATTAAAAATGAATTAAAGACTAATTAAAAGGGGGGGCTGGTCCGGAGGCGCACCGCGCTGGCCTCCCTCAGCCATGGCTGTCCCGGGCCTCGCTGGCTTTGGTGGGACATTTGTGCTCTGTGGGGATTGGTGGCACTGTCTTGCTTGTTCGCTGCTTCGGGGGGGGGGGGGCCTTGTTGCTGTGACCTGCCGCCCTCTTTGTATATTTCCTGGCAAACTACACACATGCACACACATATATTCTTTTACAGGTGCAGATACCAGACTCATGATGAGACCTTTTCAGAAGAAGAAACAGTTTGTTTTCTGTTTCAGTTGTGTCAGTTTGTTGTTTTTTTTTCTCCTGTTTGTCCCCCCCCCCCCCATCCCATTCCCCCCGTCGGGTCTATCATGGATGAAACGATTTAAAGTATTAAAAGTTATTAAATAATATACAGTACATAGATATGTGCTGTATGAAGCTCCTTTTGGCAAAGTACATCTGTTTGGCACAGTAAGGGAAGCAGATTTCTCTTCTGCTTAACTAGCTGCTTGACAGGACAAGAAAAAAAAAAAGAAATGAGAGTAATCCAAAGTGACAATGAGTTCTTTTCTTTTCTTGCAACTAACAGGCACTTTGGGAGCATTAATAAAATGTCTGGACAAAACTGAAACTACAGTGTTTTTAAGTAAAGAAACAACAATCAGTACACCAATATTAATGTCTCCCATCAGCAACAAGTTAGCATCCTCATTAAACATTTGCCATCTTGCAATGATAAGAGTAAGACACTGCTAACATTACTTGCGTCAAATTAAAATGGTATTCGAGGAATCTTCAAGAGGACTTGTGTCTCTTGCAGGCTAACAAAGATAGAAGCTATTTAATCAAAGCATTAGCTGCACTGACCACACACTGAAGCTCCTCCATGATGCAGGGGAGCAGCACACTGACACACACCTGTCAGGGGACGGGCAGGACACTGACCGTATGAGGAGCTTTGCTGAAACATGTTTTTGCTAATGAGGAGTGTAACATTAGAGTTCATTTTTTTTTAAACTATGACAGGCCAAATTAAACCAATGGTTAATCAATGAATGGGAAACGCTGCTTAACCTTGCATGCTCCGGAGTGACTGAGCGGTGATGGCGCTGAGCTATCGGAAAGAATAGGCTTGGCAATACCAAATCTGCTGCAAAAGCGGGGCATTGTCAAATTATGAAAAATGTTACATTTCATTGCTTGCTAATGAAATTGAATCAATAAAAATGACAAGTTATTCATACCAACTTGTAGATATTTTTATTCATCACTATTATTTGGGGGTTATGGCTGGATTTGATTTTTGAGAGGGTTAGAACCCCCCTATCCCCCCATAAATTACACCTATAAACTGACATCACAAGTCAGGGTCTATAATTCCTGCAAAAATCATCCAATTGGAACCAAACTGCAATATACACATCCTCAGTGTATAGCAAACCCCGGTACCAAATTTGAAAACAATCCAAACTAAACTGTAGGACAGGGGTGTCAAACTCATTCCATGTCGGACCAAGACCCTGCAGGTTTTACCTCCACCCAGTGTCTTCAGCAGGTGATTTCAGTGAATTTCTTCTCACAGGGGGCGGCTGTGGCACAGGTGTAGTGTGGCTGACTACTGACTGGAGGGTGAGGGGTTCGATTCCCACTCTGTCTGCAGTCTGCATGTCGAAGTGTCCTTGAGCAAGACAATGAACTGTCAATTGCTCCTGGTGAGTCAAGCCAGCGCCTCGCATGCCAGCTCCGCCACCATCAGTGTGTGAATGTGCGTGAATGGGTGGATAGCAGGATCTGTAAAGCGCTTTGGTCATCCAGAGTAGGGCTGGGCAATAGGACAATATATATTGGATGATGATATAAAAATGTCTATCATTTCATAGAATACTCTATTGTTTATATCGCCATTTAAAATGCACATACTGCCGTTTATTCAGTAGAGCTCCTCACCACTACTTGTCAGTGCCCCGTCTCTCCTCTGCAGTGCGCACAGTGGAACAGGTACGTCGTAGGTGGCTAGGCTTCACTCTGGAAGATACTAATGCTAACTCCAAACTACCGGTTCAGATAACTGCTACTCCTGTTTGACAAGGATGTGGGACTGTTTTCCATCGTGCTGCATCAGAGAGGATAGTTCACCAACCTTGTTTTAATAGGAGGTAAGTAATGTTAACACCATATCTAATTATAAAACGTAAATGACGATGCTAAGTTGTGCTAACTGGAAACTGTAGCAAACCATCTTTTTTTTGTTTAAATTATTGCCGAGTTCCTTAATTTTGTCTGAAAAAATTATTAACCTCTTGCGCTCTGTTGTACTGCGGACGGGCAAGTCTCTGCGTCCCAGAGCGCACGAGGGCGCTCTCGTGGGCCCTTGTGCACTCTTGGACGCACGATGGAGCTGCGGGAGCTGCATATTCGTTCTTCCACTGCAGACACAGCCGCGAACAGATTAGATCATCTGATTGACCTCTCATTCGACTAATAAGAGCCTTGAATTGGGTTTCTGAAACCTTGAAGAACCAATGACTGAAAACTTGGCAAGAAGGACCCGCCTACCAACGCAGCGAGCCAATTGAAGCACAATAGTTCGCTAAGCTGTTTTGTCTACAAAGGCTGGGTGAAGAGAGACTGCTTCAGCAGCCACAGGCAGTGCTTTATTTTTTTTTTTTTTTTTTAATTCCAGCAGAGTGGTTAGGATTCTCTTATATGTTCATCATAGACCGACGGAGGCCGACGACGAAGGTCGTAAATCATTCGCCAAAACCGCAATCATGGAATTATGTTTTGACCGGGTCGCGAGACCAGAACCACAAGCGGACCAGCGTCGCGTTCGTCTGACAATGAGGAAGAGAAGTTGGCCAGGACAATGTGGCTGTGAAGAGGTAAGGTGTTATAAGCCAAATTATTTTTTATCCCTGAAAAGTGTAATCAAAAATGACTTTTGACCGATCGGTAAATTACAACTGTGCGGCGCATGATGTCCGAAGTGTGTGCGCCGCCTCCGGACTGTGAACGCCCCCCCCCGCCACTACGATTCTGTAGCCGGGGGGGGGGGGGGCGCGGTGACAGCGCTGCTGTGGCCACATCGCCACATCCGAGTGTAATCCGTCATGTAGCAATGGCCGATCTCCGTCCTCTGTAGCGGGGGCGGGGGACAACCCCCCCCCCCCACACACACACACACACACACCCACAGACACAGCCCTGAGTGTCACCTTTCATTAGAGCCCAAAATGAAGCTTCTACATTGAATCATTCAAAAGTTACAGACGTTTTTCCAAACTGTGCCATTTGGCACAATTTGGCACAGTTCCAAAACGCCTGGGAACAACCTGAGGAAAACGCTGTGTAATATGTTCATTTTTTTGTGGTATTGTTACAAAATTTGGACCTCAGCTGGATAACACTTGGTTCTACATTTCTGTTGCATTTTCCAGCCCGGATCTGAAGCTGTGTGTTATTTGCAAGCATTTGTATCCAAAAAAAACACCCAGGCCAAATTTATTTTCTTCAAGTTCACTATGCTTAGATGACTGTAACTCAGTGGCCGGAGCACTTAGAGAGATCATGTTTTTTTTTGTCAAAAAATTCAAAGTGCTTTCTTTTAAATGAGACCAACCCCATGAAGATGCTGCAAAGGATTGAAGAACAGCTTTCGATTTACTTTGGGCACATTATTTCTTGGCGTTTTTAGGAAAATTGACCGGAGTGCAAGGGGTTAAAGCTGCAAGTGTATGATGGTGGCACATACATGCAAAACAAATAAATACATTAAAACAAGTCGGAGGAGCAAGCTTTTAATGTAATTTATTTGATTTCTAATCATTTTAATTAGTCAAGTATTGATAATGAATAAAGTTAAAGTCATCACATGTATTTTATTACATTACCTTTTGTGTCTTTGATTTTCAGATCATGACCAATCTGAAATATTTTTACTAAGAAGCAAACAGGTTAAATCAGGCCAGAATGGCAGGCTGCAGGTCTACACTTAAATTTTCACTGATTTAAACTAACAGCTAATTTATATCTGTAGGTGACAGCCATGGGTAACTCATTTTCAGACATTTTTTTTTTTTTTTTTTTTTTTGCTTTTCTCCTCTGGTTCAGGAAATATTTACTTTTTATTCATATATGATTTAGAAGAAAATCAAGTCTCAAATGCATATTAAAAACTATTTTATAACACTGCGAAATTATGAGGGAAAACAATACATGAAAAAAAGATGGTCCTTTTTATGTGATTATCTAAACTGTAGAATTTACAGAAAACGTATATTGTGATATACAGATGTGGACAAAATTGTTGGTACCCCTCTGTTAATGAAAGAAAAACCCACATTGGTCAGAAATAACTTGAATCTGACAAAAGTGGTAATAAATAAAAATTATATGAAAATTAACCAATGAAAAATCAGACAATGTTTTTGAATAGTGGTTCAACAGAATTATTTTAAAAAACAAACTCCTGAAACAGGCCTGGACAAAAATGATGGTACCCCTAAAAAAGATTGAAAATAATGTGACCATAGGGACATGTTCAACCAAGATGTGTCCTCTAATTAACATCACAGGTGTCTACAAACTTGTAATCAGTCAGTTGGCCTATTTAAAGGGTGACAAGTAGTCACTGTGCTGTTTGTTGACATGGTGTGTACCACACTAAACATGGACCAGAGGAAGCAAAGGAGAGAGTTGTCTCAGGAGATTAGAAAGAAAATTATAGACAAGCATGTTAAAGGTAAAGGCTATAAGACCATCTCCAAGCAGCTTGATGTTCCTGTGACTACAGTTGCACATATTATTCAGAAATTTAAGATCCACGGGACTGTAGCCAACCTCCCTGGACGTGGCTGCAGGAGGAGACGGATAATACAAATGGTAACAAAAGAGCCCAGAACAACCTCTAGACACATTCATGGTGAACTCCCAAGGTCAAGGTACATCAGTGTCAGATCGCACCATCCGTCATTGTTTGAGCCAAAGTGGACTTCATGGGAGACAACCAAGGAGGACACCACTGTTGAAAATAAATCATAAAAAAGCCAGACTGGAATTTGCCAAACTGCATGTTGACAAGCCACAAAGCTTCTGGGAGAATGTCCTTTGGACAGACGAGACAAAACTGGAACTTTTTGGCAAGGCACATCAGCTCTATGTTCACAGACGCAAAAATGAAGCATACCAAGAAAAGAACACTGTCCCTACTGTGAAACATGGAGGAGGTTCTGTTATGTTCTGGGGTTGCTTTGCTGCATCTGGCACAGGGTGTCTTGAATCTGTGCAGGATACAATGAAATCTCAAGACTATCAAGGTATTCTAGAGAGAAATGTGCTGCCCAGTGTCAGACAGCTTGGTCTCAGTCGCAGGTCATGGATCTTGCAACAGGATAATGACCCAAAACACACAACTAAAAACACCAAAGAATGGCTAAGAGCAAAACACTGGACTATTCTAAAGTGGCCTTCTATGAGCCCTGATCTAAATCCTATTGAACATCTATGGAAGGAGCTGAAACATGCCGTCTGGAGAAGGCACCCTTCAAACCGGAGACAACTGGAGCAGTTTGCTCATGAGGAGTGGGCCAAAATACCTGCTGAGACATGCAGAAGTCTCATTGACAGTTACAGAAATCCTTTGATTGCAGTGATTGCCTCAAAAGGTTGTGCAACAAAATATTAAGTTAAGGGTACCATCATTTTTGTCCAGGCCTGTTTCATGAGTTTTTTTTAAATAATTCTGTTGAACCACAATTCAAAACCATTGTCTGATTTTCATTGGTTTATTTTCATAGAATTTTTATTTATTACCACTTTTGTCAGATTCAAGTTATTTCTGTGACCATTGTGGGTTTTTCTTTCATTAACAGAGGGGTACCAACAATTTTGTCCACGTCTGTAAATCGTTATTGTGATATAAGATGATTTATATCATTTTTTTTTTTATATATAGCACAGCCCTAACGGAAAGATGAGTAAAATGTGCTTGATAAGTGAACATCATTTACCATTAAAATTAGCTTTCTGAAAACCTTTGCTAAAATTGAAAACATTCAGAGGAAGAACTTTTTACTGGCAATGTATACTCTGCAACTCCCTACAGACTTTTTTGTTTTTAACAAAAATTCCTCAAAACATCCATAGCAGAGGTTACTGACAAGTGACATCTGCTATTCTCCATTATTAAGCCAGAAATAAAATATTAATACACTTAAAAAAGTGATACCAGCCTGTTAGAACTCAGAATACCTTGATATCATTAACACATACAAGATTAAAGCTACAAATGTCTTTACTGTTAAGTTCACTGGTTCAACAAATTTTACATTTTTATTTGAGACCATGCAAAACATTAAAACAATAATTAGTTTGAATTCAACTGAAAGAGCAACCACTAGAGAAAAGGCAGGCAGACATAAGTTAAAATACAGACCATCTCCACTTTCTACCCAAAATGCTCTTGGTTCAGACATTTACGTGATTTGAATCCTATACAGCCTAATGTCAAGGTATTTAAGTTTGAACCTGCAACCAGAAGAGGAGCTTCCTGTATCTCAAGGGATCAGAGTTTGTGTGAAAGGCTTTTCATTTTTACCTCTACTGTGGATTACCTGATGCAACTTTAAGAGATGTACTTCATTAAAAGCCTTCAGATTCATCACGAGTATGGCTAAACTTTACACTGGGTGAACTGATGTCTTCTTAAACTGCCCCTCTGAGTAAAAGCCTTCCCACACTGACCACACACAAATGGCTTTACTCCAGTGTGGATATGTTTATGTCGTCTTAAGTAACCCACCTGACTAAAGGCCTTCCCACACTGATCACACACAAACGATTTAACGCCAGTGTGAATTAATTGATGTCCTCTTAAGCCATCCATCTGATAAAAGGCCTTCCCACACTGACTACACACAAATGGCTTAACTCCAGTGTGGGTGACTTGATGTTTTTTTAAGTGACTCTTCTGAGTAAAGGTCTTCCCACACTGATCACACACAAATTGTTTCTCTCTAATGTGGATAACCTTATGTTTTCTTAATTCACTCTCATAAGCATAGGCCATCCCACACTGACCACACACAAATGATTTACCTCCACTGTGTGTGAGCAGATGTGTTTTTAAGCCACTCATAGCAGTGAAGGCCTTCTCACAGTGACCACACACAAACCGTTTAACTCCAGTGTGGATGAGTTGATGTGCTTTTAAGCTATCCTTGCGATTAAAGTCCTTCCCACACTGATCACACACAAACCGTTTAACTCCAGTGTGAATGACTTGATGTCTTTTTAAGTAGTTCATCAGTGTAAAGGCCTTCCCACACTGACCACACACAAACTGTTTGACTCCAGTGTGGATGACCTGATGTGATTTTAAACTACTCATTAGAGTGAAGTCCTTCCCACACTGTCCACATACAAATTGTTTAACTCCAGTGTGGGTGACTTTATGCGTTTTTAATTGACACATCACAGTAAATGCTTTCCCACACTGATCGCACACAAATTGTTTAACTCCAGTGTGGATGAGTTGATGTCTTCTTAAGTGATTCATCACAGTAAAGGCCTTTCCACACTGACCACACACAAACTGCTTAACTCCAGTATGGATGAGTTGATGTCTCCTCAAGTGATTCATATGAGTGAAGTCCTTCCCACACTGACCACATGTGTGTTTTCTTAACAGACTCATCACAGTAAAGGCCTTCTTCGCACACTGATCACACATACAGTAAATTATTTAATTCCAGTGTGGACTGTCTGTTTTTTTAAATTTGGCAAAAGTATGAAGCCTCTTCACAACAGTATTATCATCATTGTTGTCTTTTCTGTCTTCTTTTTCCACTCTTGAGACTGTGTTTGCTGTTACTTTGACACTTTGTTTGCTGCTATCTGATGATCTTTATTCTCCTGAAGCTGCTGAGGTTTCTCTCCGTTTTTCCTTTGAAGTTCCTCTAGTAAAAAAAAACAGGAACAAAGGCAGGGAATAAATGCAGTTGAGCAAGGAGAACCAAAACATCCAGTTTACAAAAACCAGTCCATCAATAACCCAGAGTAGCTCATTCTGGCCTGTCAAAATTACTCCCAACAGTGCTCGGCATTGACCCTGACCTTAAGTATAACATAGATGCAGACCCATTTAGGGTGTGCCTAAGGTCAAGGCCAATGACCTGGGGAAGTAATGTTTTTTGTGAGGGTCGGAGTACACCAGGGATCAGCTTGGGGCCCCTTCTTGTTCGCCATGGTGATGGACAGGCTGACAGACAAGGTCAGGAAGCATTCTCCAGGGACCATGATGTTGCAAACGACATTGTGATATGTAGTTAGAGTTGGGAGCAGGTAAAAGAGAACCTGGAGAGGTGACAGTATGCTTTGGAGAGAAGAGGAATGAAAGTCAGAAGAAGCAAAACAGAATACATATGTGTGAATGAGAGTGAGGCAAGTGTAACAGTAAAGATGCAAGGAGCAGAGGTAGTGAAGTTAGAAGAGTTTAAATCCCTGGGGTCAACCATTCAAAGCAAAGGAAAATGCACAAGAAGGGTTAAGAAGAGAATGCAGGCAGAGTGGAGTGGGTGGCCTTTTTTCAGACTCCAAAGCTGCTTTCAAACTACAATTGGCAAGTTGGAGTCATGAGCTCCATTAGCATAAATCCACACCTCAACCCTCCAAAGCCCTTTTAAGCGGGTCCCATCTCCCACAGATAACAGCACATTTCTCAGGGAGATCAACTTTCATGTCCTTACATCGCTGATGTCACACGAACGCGCCAGTCAGCCTGGAAGTTGGTACTTCTAACCGCTATTGAGAGTGACCGGCGTTTTTACAAGTCTTTTAATTTTGTCCTCCATGTCAAAGTAAGCACAGATCCATGGTGGAATACTTTTTTTTTTTTTATTACTTATTTTGTACCCGTAGGTAGATTTGTTTTGCAGTCTGGTGACAAGCCACCAGCTGCCGGTTGCTGTGTGCGTAAGCGCCCCGTATCCCTAACCTGCATGTTTTTGGTATGTGGGAGGAAACCGGAGAAATCCCGGAGTAATCCCACGCAACACGGGGAGAACATGCCTACTCCACACAGATCACTGCTGGTCAGGGGCAGGGATCGAACCCACAATCCCCGCGATCCGCCGGCCGAGGGTAAACTGTGCTGCCACAGTGCTAACCACTGCATACGCCAATCTGTATAGTTCAGTAATTGCTGCTCTTTGTCCTCGGTTACAACGGAACGGATTGCAAAATGCACCCATTTTTTCATGAAGCGGTGACACCTACTTCAATGGGCATTTATCCATGTTTCCTATTCAAATGCCCACTGAGCTGAGGCGAGCTGAGTTGTGCAATGACCCAACTCGCTTGCAAGGTCATTTAGCCCACATCATCTGGCACGGGTAACCCTATTCTGACAGTAGTGACAAGCTGATCCTTAATGGGTTTGACTGGGTTGTTGGGGTAGACTGAAAGGGGCTCAAGAGACAAGTCTCCTTTCCCGCAAATAACAGTGCAATTCTCCAGGATACCAAGTTTCATGTCCTCACATCGCTGATGTCACACAAACATGCCGGACAACCGGGAAGGTGGTGATGCTGGTAGCTATTGAGAGTGACCGGCATTTTTACAAGTCTTTTAATTTTATTGCCCCATGTCAAACTCAGTGCAGATCAGTGGTGGATATAAATACACAACTGATCTACAGTGGGGCAAAAAAGTATTTAGTCAGCCACCAATTGTGCAAGTTCTCCCACTTAAAAGATGAGAGAGGTCTCCAATTTTCATCATAGGTATACCTCAACTATGAGAGACAAAATGAGGAAAAAAAAATATCCAGAAAATCACATTGAAGGATTTTTAAAGAATTTATTTGCAAATTATGGTAGAAAATAAGTATTTGGTCACCTACAAACAAGCAAGATTTCTGGCTCTCACAGACCTGTAACTTCTTTAAGAGGCTCCTCTGTCCTCCACTCGTTACCTGTATTAATGGCACCTGTTTGAACTCATCATCAGTATAAAAGACACCTGTCCACAACCTCAAACAGTCAGACTCCAAACTCCACTATGGCCAAGACCAAAGAGCTGTCAAAGGACACCAGAAACAAAATTGTAGACCTGCACCAGGCTGGGAAGATTGAATCTGCAATAGGTAAGCAGCTTGGTGTGAAGAAATCAACTGTGGCAGCAATTATTAGAAAATGGAAGACATACAAGACCACTGATAATCTCCCTCCATCTGGGGATCCACGCAAGATCTCACCCCGTGGGGTCAAAATGATCACGAGAACGATGAGCAAAAATCCCAGAACCACACGGGGGGACCTAGTGAATGACCTGCAGAGAGCTGGGACCAAAGTAAAAAAGGCTACCATCAGTAATACACTACGCCGCCAGGGACTCAAATCCTGCAGTGCCAGACAAGTCCCCCTGCTTAAGCCAGTACATGTCCAGGCCCGTCTGAAGTTTGCTAGAGACCATTTGGATGATCCAGAAGAGGATTGGGAGAATGTCATATGGTCAGATGAGACCAAAATAGAACTTTTTGGTAAAAACTCAACTTGTCGTGTTTGGAGGAGAAAGAACACCATACCTACTGTGAAGCATGGGGGTGAAAACATTATACTTTGGGGCTGTTTTTCAGCAAAGGGACCAGGACGACTGATCCGTGTAAAGGAAAGAATGAATGGGGCCATGTATCGTGAGATTTTGAGTGAAAACCTCCTTCCATCAGCAAAGGCATTGAAGATGAAACGTGGCTGGGTCTTTCAGCATGACAATGATCCCAAACACACCGCCCGGGCAACGAAGGAGTGGATTCGTAAGAAGCATTTCAAGGTCCTGGAGTGGCCTAGCCAGTCTCCAGATCTCAACCCCATAGAAAATCTTTGGAGGGAGTTGAAAGTCTGTGTTGCCCAGCGACAGCCCCAAAACATCACTGCTCTAGAGGAGATCTGCATGGAGGAATGGGCCAAAATACCAGCAACAGCGTGTGAAAACCTTGTGAAGACTGACAGAAAACGTTTGACCTCTGTCATTGCCAGCAAAGAGTATATAACAAAGTATTTTGATGAACTTTTGTTATTGGCCAAATACTTATTTTACCGAGGAATTTACCAATTAATTCATTAAAAATCATTCATTGTGATTTTCTGGATTTTTTTTTCTCATTTTGTCTCTCATAGTTGAGGTATACCTATGATGAAAATTGGAGACTTCTCTCATCTTTTAAGTGGGAGAACTTGCACAATTGGTGGCTGACTAAATACTTTTTTGCCCCACTGTATATAAGTTGTATAAATGTCTCGCAAAAGCTCAAAGGTGTGGTCATGGTGTGATGGCGAAGTTTGACTCCACCCCTTACACCATCAGATAGCTGTAACTCGAGCAAATCTTGTCTGATTTCCGCCAAAGTTTTGATGATTGATATTAGTCCCACCCCGACCGTGTTTATATAAAAATAATTGACAAAAATTATAGCGCCACCGAGTGCTTCTGGGAAGAAATGCATGACCCGAGAAAGCTTTACACGTGCTATAGTAAGAGAGCACGGAGTGTCAACCTTGACCTTTGACCTTTTGATCCCAAACTTGTACTCAGAGGTCACGGTGTCAGAGTGAACGTGTGTACAAGGTTTGGTGACCCTAGCTTTCTTTGTTGCCGAGATATAATTTATAAGCCATTTTGATGTTGACCTTTGACCTTGCAATCCCAAAACCACAGTCACACTTCAAGGTCACAGGGTGAACCTGTGTACCAAGTTTGGTGGCCCTAACTTACTTGCTGTACAGTAATAAGGCATAGGAAATGTTAACTTTGATCTTTGACCCCAAACCCATAGTCAGAGGTCAGGATCCCAAGGTGAACTTGTGTACTAGGTTTGGTGACCTTAGCTTTCTTTGTTGTTGCGATATACTGTAGTTTATAAGCCATTTTGATGTTGACCTTTGACCTTGCGATCCCAAAACCATAGTCACATGTCAGGGTCACAGGATGAACCTGTGTAGTAAGTTTCATGACCCTAGCTTTACTCATTGTACAGTAACAAGACATAGGGAATGTTAATGTTAACCTTTGACCTTTTGACCCCAAACCCATAGTCAGAGGTCAGAATCCCAAGTGAACCTGTATACCAGGTTTGGTGGCCCTAGCTTTACTTGTTTTATAGTAATAGTAAAGGTAGCATTTACCATAGTGCAACTGCAATGTTAACTTTGACCCCTTGACCCCAAACCAATAGTTAGGTGACGGTGTAAATCGTCTCCAAGATGTGCATTAGATACAACTACCATATCAATTTGAAAAGGCTACAACATTTCTTTCAGTAGTTATTGTGTGTAGATTTAGGGAAAATCTGACCTCAAGGTTATCCGATAAGAGTGAAATTGTAATATGCACATCATCAGAGTATCAAGTCATGGTACCAAGTTTCAAAACAATCGGAATAAAACTGTAGGATGAGTTGATTTCACAAGACAGTTACTGTCTACGAAGTGAGGTGAAACAGGAGGTCATAGGTCAGGGGCTACAAGTCCTGCAAACATCATCCAATCAGAACCAAATGGCAATATGCGCATCATCAGAGTATATCAAACCATGGTACCAAGTTTCAAAACAATTGGAACAAAACTGTAGGAGGAGTTGATTTCACAAAAGTGGGACAGACGGACAGATGGACGGATGAACTGACCCAAAACAGAATTCCCCTTTGGGCTTCGTCCGGCGGGGGATGGGAAAAAAAAAAAGATAAGGACCTGTACTTATATAGCACTTCTTCTCATCACAAAGACCACTCAAAGTGCTTAACTACTAGCTACACTAACCCTCTATTCTCAGGGTCTTATCAGAGACAGATACCTCTGGACAATTTAGAATCACCAATTAACCTAACATGCATGTTTTTGGATTGTGGGAGGAAACCGGAACCCCCGGAGCAAACCCACGCAGCACAGGGAGAACATCCAGACTCCACACAGAAAGGTTCCCACCCCTGCCAGCCTGGGGATTTGAACCTGGAACCTTCTAACTGTAAGGCAATAGTGCTAACCACTGTACCACCATGCTGCCCAAAAGTTGAAAGGTTACCAAAAGAAAGAAAAATTTAAAAAAGTCACAAATTTACAAGGAAAAAAGTTACACATTTACAAAAGTGTAGCAAACTTTTGAAAAAGAAAAGTTGCAAGTTTATGACCAAAAAATTTGAAATTTCATTGGAAAAAAAGTTATAAATTTAAGAAAAAAGCAAATCCATGAGGAAAAATTGTTGGTAGTGCATGGTCCACAGGAGTAAACTTGTAAGATAAAAAGTTGTCAATTTCTGAGGAAAAAAGTTACAGTTTAAGAGAAAAGTGGCAAATGCACAAGAACAAAGAAGTTAAAGGTCATTTTAATCCCCCCCACCCACAAAAAAAAAGCCAAACCATTTGTGTAATCAGACGAACAGTAAAATTGTATCAAAACACAAGATGCTGCACTACAGCAACATAAAAGTGTGGATGACAACGGACCACAGACAAACCCATACCGTTCCTTCCTGGATTGATGTCAGCTTTTGGCCTGGATGACATCGGGGTGGGAGAAGTTCAGACGAGCGTGTTGTGTTGTCTCTCAGTCATGATGGGTTCTCAACCAGAAGAACCAGGCAGAGTGCTCACTGTGTGAGAAGAGAAGGAACGGATAGAATAAAGACACTTTCCCACGCTGTTAAACTCATGGAATTCAAAAGTGCACCACTTCTTTTTCTGATCGTTTCATTATGGGTCATTTCACAGTAACCTAGGCCACCAGTTTTAACTTGTATATTAGCCATTACCCTTATTGTACACTGCACATTGCTGGACGCTTTTTTGCCTGGTTCTTCTCAACCAGAAGAACCAGGCAGAGTGCTCACTGTGTGAGAAGAGAAGGAACGGATAGAATAAAGACACTTTCCCACGCTGTTAAACTCATGGAATTCAAAAGTGCACCACTTCTTTTTCTGATCGTTTCATTATGGGTCATTTCACAGTAACCTAGGCCACCAGTTTTAACTTGTATATTAGCCATTACCCTTATTGTACACTGCACATTGCTGGACGCTTTTATCTGTATTCTGAAAAAAAAAAAAAAAAAAAACACACCCTGGGTGAACATCATGCCAAGTTTCAGGGACCTCTGTCAGTAACTTTTGTCACTGCAGTCTCAAGTGTGCAAATGTTGGATGAAAATCAGTGTCTCATTCTAAACTAACGCTGACATGAATTACCAGTCACAACTGCAGTCATGTGTGACCAGGAATTATGTTCCCTTGTATCAACTGTGCAATATGTCTTGGAAGGTTTTACAGTGGGGTAAAAAAGTATTTAGTCAGCCACCAATTGTGCAAGTTCTCCCACTTAAAAGATGAGAGAGGTCTCCAATTTTCATCATAGGTATACCTCAACTATGAGAGACAAAATGAGAAAAAAAAATCCAGAAAATCACATTGAAGGATTTTTAATGAATTAATTGGTAAATTTCTCGGTAAAATAAGTACTTGGTCACCTACAAACAAGCAAGATTTCTGGCTCTCACAGACCTGTAACTTCTTTAAGAGGCTCCTCTGTCCTCCACTCGTTACCTGTATTAATGGCACCTGTTTGAACTCGTTATCAGTATAAAAGACACCTGTCCACAACCTCAAACAGTCAGACTCCAAACTCCACTATGGCCAAGACCAAAGAGCTGTCAAAGGACACCAGAAGCAAAATTGTAGACCTGCACCAGGCTGGGAAGACTGAATCTGCAATAGGTAAGCAGCTTGATGTGAAGAAATCAACTGCGGGGGCAATTATTAGAAAATGGAAGACATACAAGACCACTGATAATCTCCCTCCATATGGGGATCCACGCAAGATCTCACTCCGTGAGGTCAAAATGATCATGAGAACGGTGAGCAAAAATCCCAGAACCACACGGGGGGACCTAGTGAATGACCTGCAGAGAGCTGGGACCAAAGTAACAAAGGCTACATCAGAAACACACTACGCCGCCAGGGACTCAAATCCTGCAGTGCCAGACGTGTCCCTCTGCTTAAGCCAGTACATGTCCAGGCCCGTCTGAAGTTTGCTAGAGAGCATTTGGATGATCCAGAAGAGGACTGGGAGAATGTCATATGGTCAGATGAAACCAAAATAGAACTTTTTGGCAAAAACTCAACTTGTCGTGTTTGGAGGAGAAAGAACACCATACCTACTGTGAAGCATGGGGGTGAAAACATCATACTTTGGGGCTGTTTTTCTGCAAAGGGACCAGGATGACTAATCCATGTAAAGGAAAGAATGAATGGGGCCATGTATCGTGAGATTGTGAGTGAAAACCTCTTTCCATCAGCAAGGGCATTGAAGATGAAACGTGGCTGGGTCTTTCAGCATGACAATGATCCCAAACACACCGCCCGGGCAACGAAGGAGTGGCTTCATAAGAAGCATTTCAAGGTCCTGGAGTGGCCTAGCCAGTCTCCAGATCTCAACCCCATAGAAAATCTTTGGAGGGAGTTGAAAGTCCATGTTGCCCAGCGACAGCCCCAAAACATCACTGCTCTAGAGGAGATCTGCATGGAGGAATGGGCCAAAATACCAGCAACAGTGTGTGAAAACCTTGTGAAGACTTACAGAAAACGTTTGACCTCTGTCATTGCCAACAAAGGGTATATAACAAAGTATTGACATGAACTTTTGTTATTGACCAAATACTTATTTTACCGAGGAATTTACCAATTAATTCATTAAAAATCCTTCAATGCGATTTTCTGCATTTTTTTTCTCAATTTGTCTCTCATAATTGAGGTATACCTATGATGAAAATTGGAGACCTCGCACAATTGGTGGCTGACTAAATACTTTTTTCCCCACTGTATCTGGCATCTTCTATCATATATTTGCCATCTCTTGAGCAGCAGAGGATTCCTCAAATTTGGAAACAATCAATAATTGTCCCAGTAGTCGAAACAAAAATCCAGTTACTTTAAATGACTTCTGGCATGTGGCACTGACCTCTTTAGTTATGAAGTCCTTTAAAAAATTATCAAAAGATAGCTTTGAGCATAGGATGGGGATTATCTTGATCCCCTTCAGTTTCCCTACAGATCTGGAGTCGACAAATAGCAACACACACACACACACACACACACACACACACACACACACACAGAGGTGTGAAAAAGTGTTTGCCCCTTCCTGATTTCTCATTATTTTGTATGTTTGGCATATTTAAATGTTTCAGATCATCAAACAAATTTAAATACTAGACAAAGATAACCACAAGTAAACACAAAATACAGTTTTTAAATGAAGGTGTTTATTATTTAGGGTAAAAAAAAAAAAAATCCAAACCTACATGGCCCTGTGTGGAAAAAGTGATTGCCCCCAAAAGCTAATAACTGGTTGGGTCACCCTTAGCAGCAACAACTGTAATCAAGTGTTTGCAACAACTGGCAATGAGTCTTTTAGAGTGCTGTGGAGGAATTTTGGCCCACTCATCTTTGCAGAATTATTGTAATTCAGCAATTACAACCTTCCTTCACCGGAAGGTTTTCGAGCATGAACCGCCTTTTTAAGATCATGCCACAGCATCTCAATCGGATTCTGGTCAGGACTTTGACTAGGCCACTCCGAAGTCTTCATTTTGTCTTTCTTAAGCCATTCAGAGGTGGATGTGCTGGTGTGTTTTGGATCATCGTCCTGCTGCAGAACCCAAGTGTGCTTCAGCTTGAGGTCACAAACAGATGGCCGGACATTCTCCTTCAGGATTTTTTGGTAGATGGCAGAATTCATGGTTCCATTTACCACAGCAAGTCTTCCAGGTTCTGAAGCAGCAAAACAGCCCCAGACCATCACACTACCACCACTATCTTTTACTGTTGGTATGATGTTATTTTTCTGAAATGCTGTTACTTTTACGCTGGATGTAATGGGACACACACCTTCCAGAAAGTTCAACTTTTATCTCATCAGTCCACAGAGTATTTTCCCAAAAGTCTTGGGGATCATCAAGATGTTTTCTGGCAAAATTGAGACGAGCCTTTATGTTCTTTTTGCTTAGCAGTGGTTTTTGTCTTGAAACTCTGCCATGCAGGCCATTTTTGCCCAGTCTCTTTCTTATGGTGGAGTTATGAACACTGACTTTAACTGAGGCAAGTGAGGCCTGCTGTTCTTTGGATGTTGGTGTAGGGCAGGGGTGCTCACACTTTTACAGCATGCGAGCTACTTATAAAACAACCAAGTCAAAATGATCTACCCACTACAAAAATGCAAAACATATAATTAAAATTAAATTAATTTTTTTTTTATTTTAATTAAATTAAATTAATTAATCATTTTAATTTTAATTAAAATTAAAATGAGTCAGCTGCTTCAACGAATGCTTCTTTTACCATCTCTCCGTCTTGGAAGGACTTATTGTTTTTAACGATGGTGTGACTCACCCGGAACGATGCTTCGGTGGCGGCTTTCGCTTTTGAAGTTTGTTGAGTGTAAAATGACCGCTGTCCGGACAACTGGGATTTTAGTTCCTCCACCTTTCTCTTTCTCAGCTGGCTTTTCGGCGGAAAGTCGATGCCGTATTTTCCATGAACAGTCCGACTCATTTTGATCACCATATGTTTTAGCAAGGGCTTAAAATCTGAGGTAATTCGCTGACTAGCTTGTAAGTTTTGCTGCACTTAGCGCCGTTGTTTACGCATGAGCGGTGACCTAAAGGTCAAAATTCAGTTGTCATCTGAATGGTTGCCCTATATGTCAATCAAGTGACGGGATGTTTGATAGGCTGACAAATATTTTTTTTAATGTCACGCTGCGATCGACCAGTTTTTGTTTTTTTTTCCAAACTTTATTGAGAACAAGACAAAGGTACAGAAATCAGTCAACAGTCGTACAAACTGCGATCGACCAGTACTACCTCCGCGATCGACCAGTAGATCGCGATCGACGTAATGAGCACCCCTGGTGTAGGGTCTTTTGTGACCTCTTGGATGAGTCGTCGCTGCACTCGTGGGGTAATATTGGTCAGCCGGCCACTCCTGAGAAGGTTCACCACTGTAGCCATTTGTGGATAATGGCTCTCACTGTGGTTTGCTTGAGTCCCAAAGCTTATCACCTTTTCCAGACTGATAGATCTCATTTATTTTGTTTCTCATTTTTTCCTGAATTTCTTTGGATCGCAGAATGATGTCGAGCTTTTGAGGATCTTTTGGTCTACTTCACTTTGTCAGGCAGGTCCTACTTAAAGAGTCCGTGACATAAATCAACCAAGACATCATTAGAAAGAAGAACTACTATGTTTTTATTCTGTGTGGACAAAAAAATTCAACAAAATTTTGTTTCCATATACTACCATAAATTACATCATGATGCAGACGATTGCGATGTTTGTCAAAACTGGGTCAAACGCCGCCGCCATTTTGTGATGTAATGAGGGGAAACAAAGATGTAAACAAGCATGGCTGAGTACACTGAAGGAAGTTGTGAGCGATTTCAGCTAAGATTTGACCGATCTGTCGATAGTTTTTGAGGAAGAAGCAGGCTCTTATGTATTGTATTTTATGTTTTTTATGTAAACATGCTTGGCAATAAAGCTTTCTGATTCTGATCGAGTTGGTTCTAACAAAGGACTGCAACCCTATTTATTTGAACCGTATCGTTCAGGAAGTGACGATGACTCGCACATTTCAGAGGATAAAGGGTCCGACGGTGAAGGGTTAGAGATGGACATCGGTCACCTTCAAAACACTGAATGGTAATATACAGATAGATCTAAAATTTCCCTCATCGGTGGTTGGGGAAATTAAAAAAAAAAAAAAAAAGCTCAGATATTCAGTTTCGGTAGGCAATGAGATTTATAAAAATGAAAACTGAAAAAAGTAATACCACGTTTTTTTAACACAAAGTCGTTCCATTTGGAGTAAAGTCAACATTCGGGTTCAAAATTCATAGGGGAGAATTTTACTTTCGGCGGAAAAAAATAAAATCACGATCGCCTTATGTGGGGGGGGAAAAAAAAAAAAAAATCAGCCAAAACAGATATTTAGAACTCAATCCATACAGCAATTCAGTGTTTTTGATTTCATAAACTTCAAAAATAAATACTGAAATGTAAGCGGCATGACAGAAAAAAATGGAAAATTAAAGATGCTACATAGAGATGCATCAAAATGCACCATAAAATGATCCACATTCAAATAACTAATGCCCGAATCGCAATCAAATTAAACTGTGAGACCACTGAAGATTCAGGCCTCACATATTAAATTTGATGATGACTCTGTTGTTGTTAGTCTACAAACTATGTCACAGCACCCAAATATTTGGACGTTTTCATTTTTCTACAAAGACAGCAGTCACTTGCTGACATGAAAAAAGAAGTAATAGCCCTGTTTCCACTCCCAGGAATAAGGAACCAATTCTGCAGGAACTTCCCTCATGTGTGCGTCTCCACTACCAGTTTTCAAGAACCTGTAGTGGCTGAAATAAGGCCCTGGTCAGGAGCAAGTACTTCAGAGCAACCCCTAAAACTGCTGGGTGGGGTTTAGGATTGAATCGGCGCTAACTGGATTAAAACTTGGCTGGAGCACTTTGTGCGATGTTGGCTTCACATGACGAAACACACAAAAATTAAAGAAAAGTGGCAACTCACAGGACTGGCGGCTCAGGCGATTTGTAGCCGGAAAATGTCAGGGTAAATCCCATTCTTACCCGGTAATACAATGTGTTTTTGTTATACCCTTTCCTGCATCCATCTCACACCCTTCACCTCCCCTTTTCATTTTCTCTTGCTCAAAACAATACCTCATTTCTGAACCAACTCCCAATATAAGCTGTTGGTCTCTCTGCTTCCAGCAGAGGACACACAGAGTTTTCTCACGGCTGTATATCTCTATAAAGTCACTCTCTCTTCCAAGAAATATTAAACAATACATCAATTATATCTATTTATTTGTCGTCTCTCATGTTATTATCTCATTATTATTATTGCCATAATTTTTAGTTCTGTACAGCACTTTGGTCAATGTCTGTTGGTTTGAAATGTGCTTATAAATAATCTTGACTTGACATTATTGTGGAGGGGGTGGTATATGCCCTAATGATTCCAGGCAAGGCCATCTTGAGGCAACGCATAGGTGCCTTCAGAACACAAGCAAAACAGCAAATTTGTTGCACAATTTTTAGCCCAATTAAGAAGTAAGATTAGAAAATTTCCCAAAGGAACCTGAAAATTCCAGGGACCCCAGGCTGGTCGAGAACAGGGATGGGCAACTGGCGGCCCCACCCTCATCCACTGCGGCCCACCAGTCCATTTCCAAAAATCAATTATTTATTTATATCACGTTTGGAACCGCATTCTTAAATGCAGTTATAGAGTCCGCCAGCACAGGGAGCTCTAATTGAAACTCTCGGTGCTGCTCTGTGTGAGTGGTGGAGTGAGAGCGCGAGAGTGAGGGAGCTACAGAGATACAGAGGGAGCCGTTTGCACCGTAGAACATGTTTGTAAGGTATGTGTTGGATGCTAAGACCACATTAAGAGGCTGTAAACAGCAGTAAATATATGAAGTAGGCTGCTTTTAAACAAGAATAAATGCTACAGCTGAGAAGGTGTAGCTCCTTAACCACCACCACCCCCGGTGGTGCCCTTGAGCAAGGCCCTTAACCCCAACTGTTCCAGAGGAGATGCTCAGTGGCCACAGGCCAGTCTGTGGTTGTACTGGGCAGCTTCCAGGTGTGAGTGTGCAACTGTGTGAATGTGAGCAGGGCGTCCTTGAAAAAGAGAGGCTGTCTCTCAGTGGAACACCCCTGTATAAATAAAGGGTAAATAAAAAAATAAAAATAAAATGTATTCCTGTTTGGCAGGTGAAGCCTCATGAAACTTAGAGGCTTTTCTTCTAATTGTGCAGAAAAAGATTCAAAGTTTTGAGGTTTCTTTCTAAAGAGCGCAACTGAAGCACTGACACTGTTTCAATCCTGTGTCAGCAATAAAATTTCAGAGACTGTGGTCGTTGCAATCTGCTGATTTGTTTTGTTCATTTATACCAGTGGTCCTTAATTTTTTTTTTTTTTTTAATTCCCCATTTTGGGGAGCCAGACAATTACCAAGCCCACCTACCCATAGCTATTTCTCTGCCCCTCCACACCCATAATGAATCCAAGAGCAAGCTAAGCCTCGTAATATTTCCTTTACTTCTTGTTTTTTTTTTTTTTTTTTTTTGTTAATTATTGTCCAGAATTTCACTTTGCTCATCATTTTGATGGAGAAAGTCTTAAAAATTAGGTCATGATATAATTTTATCCATCCATCCATCTTCTACTTCTTATTCCTTTTTGGGTCACGGGGGGGGGGGGGGGGGGGGGGCTGGAGCCTATCCCAGCATCTTTGGGTGAAAGGCAGGGTATATCCTGGGCAGATCGCCAGTCCATTGCAGGCCAGATAAAATTTTATCAGTAATTTTAATTACAATATGATAAAACACTGAGTAGCTTTTATTTTCATTTGCATTTTCAGTTTTAATTGTGAAACTTTTAACTTTGCAGGAAATAATTCCCCCCCACACGGAAGGTTTACAGGTAAATCTGGCCCTCCGGAAGTAAGGAAAAAATTTTGTGACCCTCACTACCACCAAAGTTGCCCGTCCCTGGTGTAGAATAACCGAAAAAATAGTCAGTGACATAAAATAAAAATGTAACCAGTACGAAAGTATAAACCAGTATAAAAACGTAATCCATGTGAACACTGAAAATGTACTGCAAAATTCCTAATTACCAAGTAGCAGCGAGTTTACAATAAAAAGATGAAAGGTTACAAAAAATAAAAATTGACAAGAAAAAAAGAAGTCACAAATTTACACGGAAAAAATATTAAATTTCTGAGAAAAGAGTTGCAAGTTCATGAGAAAAGTTTCAAATTTATAAGAAAAAAGTTGGAAACCTGGGCAAAAAAAAAGTTAAAAATTTAAGAAAAACAGCAGCAAATTCATGAGAAAAAAGCATCAACTTTACATGAAAAAGTAATAAACTTGCAAGAAAAATGTCAATTTATGAGAAAAAAAATTATAAAAATTGCAAATGTACAAAAAACCCCTTTAAAGATCATTTCAATTCTCCCTCCTAAAAAATGGTCAGGTGAAGTAAAATTTTTAATCAAATCCGTCCATTAGTGTTTGTGTAATCCTGTTAACAGGTGGACAGTAAAACAGCAAGAGAAACAGAAGTTGCTGCATCTCAGCAACATAAAAGTGTGCATGACGACAGACTACAGGTGTACCCCCACCTGTCCTTCCTGGATCGATGACATCATGGTGGGAGAAGTTCAGACGAGCGTGCTGTGTTGTCTCTCGTGTCACTGCTGCGCTGACACCAGAGGCATGATGGGTTCTGAACTAGGAGAACCAGACAGGGTGTTCACTGTGTGAGAAAAGAAAGAATGAAAAGAATCAAGACATTTTCCCACGGTATTTTGTCTTAGTATTGTAAACTGATGGAATTTAAAAATGTCCCACTTCTTTTTCTGATTATTTTCTTATGGTTTCCAGTGCAAAACATTATTAATCATTGATAATTTGACCTTAAAGCAGCATCACGGTTATTTGAAGCTTTCAAGTCAATTGTTTGTTTATTTTTTTATTGCTCCTTTCTTCTCCCCTTTAGTTCACTAACAAGCCTCTTAAGCCACAAGAGTACCTTTTATTTTTTGTCTTTTATATAAACAAAAGATAAATAATTAAAAGAAGACAAAATGAACCTATTTGACGCACAATAGTACCTGTAACCAGCTCAATAACCCAAAAATTTAGATTAAAAATGCACAGCTTACAGTTTCCACTAAAGCTTCACAACGTGACTCTTTACCTCATCTGAACATGGCTGTCGGATGGTGGAGAAAACCTCAGGCACTTGCTAACTAACAGTTAGCTCGCTTTTATAACTGCTTATGTAGCTGAGGCACTATGTTTATTATGTTTATTTTTAAGTGAACTTCTTCAAAACTATAGTAAAGTGACAATATTAATAATCTAGTTCATTCTGAGTCAGTGGAACAAATTCATAATTTAGAGGTTCCGATTTTCCTTCTTGTTAGTGGGTCATTAATTGGTGGGACACAGGAAAAGGGCTCATTGCGCATACAGGGGTTTTCCATGTAAAACCTGCGTGGACCACGCCCAGGTAAGATGGGTGTGTGGCTCTACTCCTAAAGTGTTTTTAAGTTTAAACTGTCTTCTTTGCTGTAATAAGTGCTTAATAATTTATAACACTGCAGAAGGGCTTTTATTAAGGTTTAGTAATTTCTCAGCAGAAAAATATCACTTTTATTGCTGTTTTGTCGCTGTGTCCGCTCAGAAGCTGTTTTTTCCCCCTGTTGCATTAGACAGGACCAGAGTGCTGCTGCTGTGTGCCCCACCGATTAATCCCCGTCTTTCATAGGTATGTTTCATGTTAAAAATGTAATAATGTTTTATTTGAAGCTGCACTTAAGTCAATACTTTGAGTCACTTTATATTTTTTTTAGTTTTTATTTTTATATGTATCCGTCTAATTTGAGTGTGTCTTTTTATTTATTGATGCTTTTGAGTACAACTGTGTTTATTTGATTTTTATTTATTTATTTATTTCTGTTTTACTGTGTTTTGGTTTGACTTCTGGAATTTTTTTGTTAATACATAATTTTGTAATACAGCACATGTTTAAAAAACTGCGTGGACCCTGTGTTGTGTCCATAATTATAGGAATAACGAGGAAGTATTGACTCGGTTAACAGGGCTTTATTTCAGGATACAAAACTATATACATAAGGCTTACGGCACTCGCCTGCATACAGGCGGCTCCCACGACGAAAGAGGCAGAGCCTCTTCTGCCCACTTCCTTTATACCCCGAGTGGCGTCACCACCGGAAACCAGAAGTTAGTAACCCAGTCTAACCCACGTCCAACCCAGCCGCCATCTTACTATTACCAGCCTGTTTCATATGTAACCCCCCCCACCCTTTAAAAAATGTCAGGCACACAAACAACCCACCCCAATTTGTCACCCAACTCACGCATTAAAAGGGGGAACATATGCACAAAAATAAACTATCCATTCACACAACTAAGGCTGGGGGGCCGGGTAGACTGCCAGCGCCCCCTACACAGCTGAGCAGGTTATTCTGCCGCGAAAGAAGAACAGTTCAACCAAACAAAAGAAAGCCGTGTTACTAACTCAAAATAATACCATGAACAATAATATATAAACACCATATAAAATTACAATATACACACTATTGGTGGCCCCCACCCCAACACCCACCCCACAATGGGCATTCACAACAAAATTACATTGGGCATTCAATTAAAATAACTCAAACTCACCATAACCGTAATTAATTACCGAGCCACTATCCCTCTGGCTACAAAACTCATCGTCGTCGGCCTCCGTCGGTCTATGATGACCATGGAAGAGAATCCTAAACGTCTACTCTGCTGGAACAGCACCGCCTGTGGCTGAACAGGCCGATGCGCGAATGACAGTCCCTGTCACACAGGTCACACTTGTGGGTGGTTTCCGTGCTGCTGGGTCTGTGGCGGTTCTTCCTGCGGGTCCTTTTTTCATCTGCTGCAGCAGTCAGTCTCTCTTCACCCGCCTTGAGCTGTCTGGTCAGGGTGCCTCTCCATTTGGAGCGGTCCGTTGCAAGGTCCTCCCAGCGCTCTGTGTTGATATCCAGGGCCTTCATGTCTCTCTTGCAGACGTCTCTAAAGCGCAGCTGTGGGCGGCCAACGTCTCTCCTGCCAGTTGCCAGTTCTCCATAGAGGACGTCTTTGGGGATTCTGCCATCCTCCATACGGTGAACGTGGCCTAGCCAGCGGAGCCTGCGCTGCCTGAGTAGAGTGAACATGGAGGGAAGGCCGGCGCGGGACAGAACTTCTGTGTTGGGCACTTTGTCCTGCCAGGATACGTCCAGGATGTGGCGAATGCAGCGCAAGTGGAAGGAGTTCAGTCTCTTTTCCTGCCGGGCGTATGTTGTCCACGTCTCACTCCCATAGAGCAGTGTGCTGATGACGCAGGCGTTGTACACTGCCATCTTCGTCTTGACAGAGTTTGGGATTCTCCCACACTCGTGTGGTGAGGCGAGCGAGTGTGAAGGCTGATTTTCCAATCCTCTTGTTGATTTCTGTATCAAGGGAGAGGTTGTTGCTGATCGTGGACCCCAGGTACGTGAACTGATTCACGACCTCCAGCTTGTAGTCATCAATGGTGATGGTTGGTGGTGCTTCCGTGCCTTGCGCCAAGACGTTAGTCTTCTTCAGGCTGATGGTAAGCCCGAAGTCCTTGCATGCCTGGGAGAAGCGGTCCATCAGGGTCTGAAGCTCCTGCTGTGTGTGGGTTGCGACTGCAGCGTCGTCTGCGAACAGCATGTCTCTGATTAGAGCCTCGCGTACTTTGGTTCTGGCTTTCAGGCGGGCAAGGTTGAAAAGCCTGCCGTCAGATCTTGTGTGCAGGTAGATTCCCTCTGTTGCTGTGCTGAAGGCATGCCTCAGGAGCATAGCAAAGAAAATCCCAAAGAGGGTTGGCGCAAGTACACAGCCCTGTTTCACTCCGCTGCGTATGTTGAATGGCTCTGAGACGTTGCCATCATGCTGCACTATCCCCTGCATGTTGGTGTGAAACGATTCAATGAGGCTTTGCAACTTTGGTGGGCATCCTATCTTTGGCAGGATCTTGAAAAGGCCCTCTCTGCTGACCAGATCGAACGCTTTGGTGAGGTCGATGAAGGTGACGTACAGAGGCATGTTCTGTTCTCTGCATTTCTCCTGGAGTTGGCGGATGGAGAATATCATGTCTACCGTCGATCGCTCAGCGCGGAAGCCACACTGAGACTCGGGGTAGACACGTTCGGCAAGCTTCTGTAGACGAACGAGAACAACTCGTGCGTAGACTTTGCCAACAACGCTGAGGAGGGAAATGCCCCTGTAGTTGTTGCAGTCGCTTCTCTCCCCTTTGTTTTTGTAGAGGGTGATGATCTTGGCGTCCCTCATGTCCTGTGGTACGGCACCTTCCTTCCAGCACTGGCAGAGGACGTCATGCAATGGCAGCAGTAGGGCGGTCTTGCAGTGCTTGATCAGGTCAGGGGGTATGCCGTCGTTGCCGGGTGCCTTGCCAGCGGCCAAGCTATCAATGGCCTTACTGAGTTCGTCGATGGTTGGCTCGGCGTCAAGTTCGTCCATGGATGGCAGGCAGTCGATGGCATCAAGGGCTGACGGTGTCACAGTGTTCTGTCTAGAGTAGAGGTCGGAGTAGTGTTCCACCCATCTCTCCATCTGCTTGTTCTTCTCTGTGATCATCTCCCCAGTGGAAGATTTGAGGGGGGCCGTCTTGCTCTGAGCCGGACCAAGTGCTTTCTTGATGCCATCGTACATACCACGGATGTTCCCTGTTATGGCAGCGGTTTGAATGTCTTGGCTGAGCTGAGTCCAGTACTCGTTGGCACAGCGCCGAGCAGTCTGCTGAACTTTGCTTCTCGCAGCCCTGAGAATCTGGAGATTCTTCTCGTTTGGGTGCTTCTTGTACTCAGCAAGTGCTGAGCGCTTGGCTTCAATGACGGGGGTCATCTCGGTCAACTTGGCATCAAACCAGTCCTGTGACTTCGAGGTCTTCCTTCCAAAGGTAGCCAAGGCTGTGCGGTAGATGGTGTTTCGCAGCTCTTCCCACTTCTGCTTTGCAGATTCTCCTCCTTGTGGTACACCAAGTTCCTTCTCAAAGGTGGAGGCAAACTGCTCAACAAGTTCTGGTTGGGTCATCTTGCTGGTGTCAATCCGTGCCTTTCCAGGTTGTCTAGCACGATGGAATTTCTTCAGCTGCAGCTTGACCTTGCAACACACCAATGAATGGTCTGTGTCGCAATCTGCACTCTGGAACGAACGGGTGATTAGCACGTTCTTCAGTGAGGTGCGCCTGGTCAGGATCAAGTCTAGCTGGTGCCAGTGCTTTGAGCGCGGATGTTGCCAGGAAACCTTGTGTTGGGGCTTGGTCTTGAAGAACGAGTTTGTGATGCACAGATCGTGATATGTGCAGAACTCGAGCAGCCGCTGTCCGTCGCCGTTCATTCTGCCCACGCCAAAAGGTCCAAGACAGGAGGGCCAGGAGTCGTGGTCAGCACCCACTCTGGCATTGAAGTCTCCAAGGAGAATGAGTTGTTCAGAGTTAGGGATGATCCTGACAGTTGTTGTGAGATTCTCGTAGAACTCGTCTTTTGCCTCTGGTGTGGCTGTCTGTGTTGGGGCATACACACTGACAAGGGTGACTGGGCCTTGAGTGGTGTTCAGGCGGAGGGTGAGGAGTCGTGCAGAGCCAGTGCTGCCCAGTTCCACAGTCTTCAGCAAAGTGTTCTTCACTGCGAAGCCCACTCCATGTTCCCTGTGTTCGTCACTGCCCTTTCCCTGCCAGTAGAACGTGTAGTCCTTCTCTCTCAGTGTGCCTGCATCAGCTAACCATGTTTCCTGGAGAGTGGCGATATCCACTCCCAGTCTCTTCAGCTCATTATTGATGATGGCAGTCTTCCTGGTGTCGTTGATGTCCTTGAGGTTAGCAGCGAGTCCTGTCATCATAGTGCGGACATTCCAAGTTCCCAGTTTTAGAGTTGGTCTCTTTTGTTTTATTGTCTTGCCTGGTGCGAAGGTTCTCAGCCTGCTGTTTGGATTTCTCCTTATCCCCATGCACCCAATGAGGAAAGCAAGCTGTGGCGGGACAACACCTTATTGGCTGGGGGCTGCCCAGCTTGAGGCGGGCGGTAGCTGTCCAGTGAGATCTGATGATCCCTCCCACCGTCGGGAACAACCCCTGGCGCCACGCTCTACGCCAATTGAGCAGTGGCTTATAACCGGTAACTGTCATTCCCCGTGTTTTGTCTACGCCAAAGGCGAAGCTGGAGTGTCCTCTCCAGTGATCCGGTGTTCTACCTTCCAGCGTTGGTAGGATTCAAGCCTGGGCAGGAAGATATGGAGGACAAGATGTTGCCCATGCAGCATGTCCCCCCTCTCCACGTCACTGATGAATCCAAAGGAACAGCAGGGCTGCTACAGTTTGGCACCAGCGCCATTGCAGGAGCTGCCAGAACGATGTTGAGCACAACATAGAACTGCCTTAGGGGCTCCGACTCCGGATTTTTCCTCAGGGTTGACTCCCGAAGCCTTTCCCGTAACCGGGTATGCCGCAAGGCAGCAGAGGTTTGAAATCAGGGTTTACCTTCCCCTAGATGGGCTACCTTCCCAGGTTGACGAGCCACCATCTACCCGAAGCATCTGGTTTTAAGGCGCCAGAGATCCGCCCTCGCCCCTTCTCCTATTAGTAAAAGCAGTTCCGCCGGGCTTAGAGACTAAACCACATGGGCAGGCTAGGAGTTGGACTTAGTTGCCAGAGGCTTTTCGAGACGCACGCCATAAGGAGCATTTTATGAGCACTGGGAGCTTAACCCCAGTGCCGCTCCTGGCTATGACAACCTTGGAACCAAAACTCATCACCTAAACACCAATTAAACACTAGCACACTAAACCACAGCACTGAATCAGGCACACCACCATCCTGGCTAATAAAATTAGCCAGGATGTAAACACACCACTTAGATTCACAACTAAATAACTTAACATGCCTTCCGTACTTTCTATTTTTTTTTTTTAAGCAAATTTACCGGGGCACCAAACAGCAAAACAACATACAGTATACAGGACCAGGGTAAACACAATAGACACACAAAACAAAACCTTCAGTCCTTGGATGGATCCCTCTCCAGGCGTCTCCGTCTCTTCACCTCAGGGCTCCTGCTGTGCCGTCTCTTCTCCACCACTAGCAGCTGCAGATCCCTTGGATTTCTCCAGGTGTAAATGGACCTACGCCGGTGTGCCTCCATCCAGTCAGGCTCCAACTGAAACCGCCTCTGGTCGTCCCACTGATCACATGGACTGTGATCCCGTCGTACTCTAGCATCAATCTTGGTCATCGAGGGAGCCCGCTTCCTTTCATCCAGATCACCAATCCTGTGACAGGCCTCCATCACCGATCACTCCAGCTCGCGGGCTCTTTTTGGTCTCCTCTTAGCAGGCCGTTGCTGGGAGCGCTTTACGATCACCACGCTCTGTGGTCTAGCCCCTTTTTCTCCGGGCGTAGGCACCTCGTCCTCATGAGCCTCATCAGGGGGTCCCGGCGTGCTGTCCGGCACGCTCATCCAGGGCAGCCTGCATGACGGCACTGGGTCCAGCCCAAGACGGCTCAGCGTGGTGCAGCATGTGCTCTCCCTCTGAAACTTTGTCCAGCCAGTCCGAATCCCACACCTCAGCACCCTCCATGACTGGAACAGGTCGGCCCCAAAGTCCACATCCAGACCATTCTTCACCCGATACATTAGAAATGGAGAACCCAAGACTGTAAAATAGGTTACGCCCCATAACGTTAACCCCGGATGCTGAAGCGTTGGTGCAAACTCTGGGTGCCACACTCTCCTTATACTGGGCCTCCATCTCCACATAGCCCAAAATGGCCAACCTGTTCCGTCCATAGCCATAATACTCTCCATACTGCCTCCTAATCTGCCGGTGGGGAAACAGTCTCTCCATGTTCGTCAGGGTCAGGATGGAAATAACTGCTCCAGTATCCACCAAAAGTGGAACCTCGACGCCAACTAGCGTGACAGTGCAGCCAATCCTCCCTGTCATCTCTGGGGAGATGGTACGCACAACTGTCGGAGTCTTCTGCGCAGCACCTGGTTCACCCCTATGGCTCCTGCGTACGAAGTTTTCGCACACCCTGGCAAAAATGGTTCAAAACACTGCACTTGCTACAACACTTTCCTTTCACCAGGCACACCCTAGACTTAAAGCAGTGCTCAGTGGACCCACAACCATAACATTTTGGTGTACCTGGGGCAGACCTTATCTTGACCACGGAGGCAAAATCATTCTCTCCGCATTCACCATCACAAGGGTCCAGGACCAGTGCCTTAGCACGAGACTCATTCTTGTCCAGAGGAGCCCCTTCAGTAAGGCCTCTCACGATGGTCTCTGCCGCCTCAAACTGTTGAGCAAGCTCGACAGCTTCAGCTAACGTCAACTCCCCTGGGTGTGTCAACAACCTGGACCGGGCTGCCGGGCAGGAGATGTGCTCTGCCAGCTGGTCCTGAATCACCTCGTCCTCCAGGGCCCCAAACCTGCATTCCCTCACCAGCTCACGGAGGTCCGCCAAAAATCTTCTCACCGGCTCTCCCGAACACTGGCAGCGCTGTTGAAACTGAATGCGCTTCACTGTGACGTTTTCCGGTGCCCTAAAGTACCGCGCCGTTAGCTTCACAACCTCGTTGAAACTGTCGGCACCTCCAAGGTTCTCAAGAATCCTCTGCCCTTCCATTCCCAAATTATGGACCAACACAGCTCTTGCTCAGAGCTTCTCCATCTCGGCCAGGTTTAAGACAACAAGATAGTTGGTGAAGGCAGCAAACCAACGAGGCCACGGCACGGACAGCTCACCCGGGGCCTCCAAAAACGTCCAAAAGCTGGCAGTGGAACGCTCCATTACTGCTTTTATCTCGTCGCCAAATGTTGTGTCCATAATTATAGGAATAACGAGGAAGTATTGACTCGGTTAACGTGGCTTTATTTCAGGATACAAAACTATATACAGAAGGCCTATGACGCTCGCCTGAAAGAGGCAGAGCCTCTTCTGCCCACTTCCTTTATACCCCGAGTGGCGTCACCACCGGAAACCGGTAGTTAGTCACCCTGGTCTAACCCCCGCCCAACCCGGCCGCCATCTTACTATTACCAGCGTGTGCTGCTGCTGTGCCCCACTGATTAATCCCTGTCGTTCCCAGAATAAAGTGCCAGCTGTGGACCCACTGTTGGAGTCATTTCCCTACACAACGCAGAGAACAGTTTCAAGTCCGCTACGCTTACGGTAGTGTCTAGATTAAAAGGTCACAGCGGACAGTTTCTACTGAAGCTTCACGACTTGAATGAATGAATGAATGAATGAATGAATTTATTTCGGATAATACAGTACAGGTTGAAGAAACTGTATAATATAACAACAAGGTCAAATTAGACAAAGACTCCTTCTACTAAACAATTCCACGTGAGTTATCCGAAATGGGTGATGGCTGAAGCCGCAGCTTATATTGCCCACCCATATTCCATCCAAGAATTCAAAGAAAAAAGAGTAAACAAGACAAGAGTGATTACAATTTAGAACAAAGCTAAGACAAAGTGTGACTGAGAGAAAAAAAAAATGTTTAAAATGTTAAATTCTAAAATTTATAAATCTTAAAATGTTTCTGATTCTGTAACTAAATATGCTTGTAAGAAGACGGCAAATAACATGTAACCAAAAGCAGCGATCCATCAGGCCTTAGCTAGCTAGCAGTTAGCTCACGTTTAACCTTCGTTACCCCAGAGTTTCGTGTAAAACTCGACACAGGGCAATTACTACTGAAGCTTACACTGTAATGCATGCTTCTCAGGCGCTGCTACTTCATCTGAAGATTTATACAAGACGTCAAAGGGCGTAAACATATGTATTTCGTTCCAAACACGCAGGTGTATAATGGAGCGCCATAACGGTTTCATTTCAGGCAGATTTTGTTTCCCAAACTCTCGCAATAGAACTTCACTGCTGCACCACCTGATGCCATGACAGAGGTATGAAGCTGCAGACTGACAGCTGATGAGTTAACCGTTTACCTGGTGGGTAAGTCACTGCTGGAGGATGTTTTCAGCTTCTGTTGTTGCCCTTTCTAACGTCCACTACTACTTCTTCTTTAGAGTTTAACGGCAGCTGGCATCCGTGTTGTTGCACTGCTGCCACCTTCTGGTTTCCACACGCCTCTAATCATCCTGCTTTACATCCGTCTGTCCAGTCTGGTCGCTCTTAGGAGCTGTATTATCCATTTCCTCCCCTGCACACAGTCCCCATAGTTCAGTATGCTTTTGACAGTTTTTTCTACCCGTCCTATTTTCTGTAGCTGTTGAATCATTCCCTCCCTTTCCTGATTAAATTTCCTGCAAGATAACAATACATGCTTTAGTGATTCTGGTTCCTGACAATTTTCACATAAGCCAGTTGGGTGCTTTCCTAAGATCTATAAGGTGCCGTTGAGATAGCCATGCCCAATTCTCAGTCCACTTATTAGAACTTGTTCTTTGCGTTTTGTTCCCCTGCCTCTTGTTTCACCTACTGTACTCTGAATGGAGTACAAATGTCTGCCTTTTGTTTCTGTGTCCCACATCTGCTGCCACTGTTGTTTTTCAACCCCCCCCCCCCACACACACACACACTATGCTTTTCCCCTCCGACTTTAATCTAGTGTCTACCATTTCCTTCCTTGTTGCCTCCTTTGCCAGCTTGTCAGCTCTCTCGTTCCCTGGGACACCCGAGTGTGCTGGGACCCACAAGAATGTGACCCCACCCCACTCCTGAGTACACATGCAGTATTTCATACACTAGACCTTGATGTCTTTTAGCTGCACCTGACTTGATGCTTGTCAGAGCTGACACAGAGTCACTGCATATTAGAATGTTCCTGTAGCTTACAGCTACACTCCACTCTAATGCCATCAACATGGCATACAGGTCAACAGCATAAACACTTAAAAAAATCAGCTGTCCTCCTGCTGATCCCCACCTGACAGCTTGGCACCACCACCACTGACCCCGTCGTCCCCATCTGAGGGTCCTTTGACCCATCAGTAAAAATTTGTGTCCAGTCTTTATACTGTGACGTATGCAGAGTTCACACAAAGAAAATGGAGCAGATGGCTGTGATCAACCGGATTTATTTTTCACACACTCTGAGCACAGGCAGGAGGGGAGGTCATTCTCCCAGACCTCTGTTTACATCACAGTTACACACACATAACGTTTTCAACTGGCAGAGCATGCTGGGAAATTCCTGCCCCACTTAACATGGCCCCAACGTTACACTGCTTCCCCCCCGGACTGGTTTCTGTCCCCAGAAAAATTAAAGTCCAATTTAAAAGTCCAATACAAACTCATCCAGGTGTCGGGGCGGTCTTCGGCGCCAGCGGCCAACAAGTACAGGCCCCCTAGTGTCCATCTGGGTCTCGGTCAGGGTATCGGGCCGGGATGGACGCTCCGGTTCGTCCACCAGCGGTGCAGATGGCCGATACGGGGCGAGACGGTCACGATGAAGGACCACAACCCGGTCCCTTTTTCTAAGCCTCACCCTGTACACCACATCTGACAGTCTCTCCAGGACCACGCATGGTCCCGACCACTGGCTCGCCAGCTTTGGTGATCGTCCTCTCTTCCTCTCAGGGCAGAAAACCCAGACTCGATCTCCCGGTGCGAAGTCCCTCCCCTGGCAGCGGGAGTCGTACGCTCGCTTCTGCCGACCCCCCTGCCGCTGCCAGGGCCTCTCGAGCCAGCTCGTGCACCGTGTGGAGACGTTCTTTCAAACAAAAAAAATAATCCAATCCGGGTTTTCCCTCGACCTCCGGCTCAGGGGGGCAACCAAATACCAAATCCACCAGTGTGTGCAGCTCGCGTCCAAACATGAGCGCCGCAGGGGTGCACCGGGTAGATTCCTGAGCTGCCATCCGGTACGCCCACAAAACAAAAGGCAGGTGCAGGTCCCAGTCTTGCTGTCGCTGGTCCACTAGGATAGCGAGCTGGGTGGTGAGGGTCCGGTTGAATCGTTCAACCAGGCCGTTGCTCTGTGGATGCAGTGGGGTGGTCCGGGTCTTCCGGATGCCCAGCCGTTTGCAGACCTCTCCGAAGACCTCCGCCTCGAAGTTCCGACCCTGATCGCTGTGCAGCTCCTCCGGTGCGCCAAACCGACAGAACATTTCATCCAACAGCTTTGATGCCGTCGTAGCGGCGCTCTGATCTGGGACCGCGTACGCCTCTGGCCACTTAGTGAAATAATCCATCGCGACCAGCACGTAGCGGTTCCCCCGGTCCGTGGTCGGGAAAGGGCCCAGGATGTCCACTCCCACTCGCTCCATCGGTGCTCCCACCCGGTACTGCTGCAGGGGAGCGTGGGATCGCTGAGTTGGTCCCTTCTGAGCTGTGCATGTGTCTCAGCGGTGAACGTGGAGCTCCACGTCCTGATGACAACCGGGCCAGTAGAACCGGGCCCGAAGGCGCTGCAGCGTCTTTGTCACTCCGAAGTGGCCCGCTCCTACCGCCCCATGAACCAGCTGGAGTACCTTGGGCCGGAGTCGACGAGGAACCAGCAGCTGCCAGACGTGCCGCTGCCCAGCTGGAGTCTGCCACTGTGATACACCACGCCCTCGTAGCAGCGGAGGTTGGCCCACTGGGAGTGCAGGGCCTTAGTCTCTGGGTCCAGCGGTGACACAACCTCCCAGGCGGGCCGCTGTCCTGCATCCAGCCACTGCCGAACCCGCGAAATGACCGGGTCTCTGTCCTGCTCGCTCTGCAGCTGCTGCGTGCCAAGGGCTTCTGTGACGTCATCGCTGGGGAGAACTGCCTGATCATCTGAGGAGGGGCTGTGCGTCGCTGCGTTATTCCTGCTCGCAGCGGCTCGGAGAGCGGCAGCCCGTGGGGCGGTTTGGTCCCGATCTTCAGCCCGTTGGCAGTGACGACACTCCTCTGTCGCACAGGGGCGCCGAGACAGCGCGTCAGCATTGGCATGGAGGCGGCCTGCCCGATGCACAATCTGGAAATTATAATCCTGCAGTGCCTCCAGCCACCTCGCCAACTGTCCATCCGGTTCTTTGAAGTTTAACAACCAGGTCAGGGAAGCGTGGTCCGTCCTGAGCTGGAACCTCCCCCCGTACACATACGGGCGGAAATGACGCAGTCCTTGATTGACAGCCAGCAGCTCTCTGCGAGTCACACAGTAATTTCTCTCGGCTCTGCTGAGAGTGCGGCTGAAGAAAGCGACTGCCTGCTCTCCATGTTCTCCCTCCTGGGATAGCACCGCCCCGATGCCCTGGTTGCTGGCGTCCGTGTCCACGATGAAAGGGCGGTTCGGGTCAGGATACCGCAGGACGGGGGCTCTGATGAGCGCTGCGCGAAGCTGGGAGAAAGCAGCAGCACAGCTGTCACTCCACTGGAACGTGCGTCCTTTCTGCGTCAGCTGATGCAGCGGGCTGGCGATGGTGGCGAAGTCTTTCACAAACCTCCTATAATAGGAGGCCAATCCAAGAAAACTCCTCAGTTCTCCAACGTTCCGCGGCACTGGCCAGTCTCTCACTGTTGCCACTTTTTCCGGGTCGGTGGCGACCCCCACTGCGCTGACGACGTGGCCCAAAAAGGTGGTTTCCCGCCGGAACAGGTGGCATTTCTTAGGGTGTAACCGTAGCCCCGCCTGCTGGATGGCTCCCAGCACCTCTCGGAGATTTGACAGGGCGCTATCAAAATCAGCTGCATGCACCAGCAGGTCATCCAGGTAAACAACGCAGCGACTCCGGGGCACGTGAGCCAGCACTCGCTCCATCAAGCGCTCAAAGGTGGCCGGGGCGTTGCAGAGTCCAAACGGCATCACTTTAAACTGGTACAGTCCCTGCCCGATGGAGAAGGCTGTTTTTTGGCGGGCCTCGGGTGACAGCTCTACCTGCCAATAGCCGCTGCGTAGATCCAGCGAGCTGAACCAGCTGGAGCCGGCGATGTGGTCCAGTGCGTCATCGATGCGGGGCAGGGGGTAGGAATCTTTCCTGGTGGCGTCGTTCAGGCGTCTGTAATCCACACAGAACCGCCACGACCCGTCCTTCTTCTTGACCAGCACCACAGGCGCCGCCCAGGGGCTGCTGGAGGGCTCAATAACATCTGCCTCCAGCATTTCTCGCACTTTTTGTTCCACCGCTGCCCGCCTTGAAAAGGGCAGCCGGCGTGGGTGGAGTCGAATCGGCCTGGCCTCACCGGTGTCGATCTCGTCGGTCGGTCTCGATCTCCCGGTCCGGCCGCATTCCTCATCCTTCGCGGCGAAAACACCCACGTAATAGTCCAATAGCTCCCGCAGCTGGCGTCTCTGTTCCGGGTCCAGCCCGCTGCAGCTCCGCTGAAATAATTCCTCCACCGCCTGCTGCGTCTCTGCTGACACGTTGACCCCTCCCCTTGCTGTCCCTGTGTGTGCTCGTGCTCCCTCTGTCCGCGCTGGTGACATCATCGTGTCCAGTCCTCGCGGTGGCCTGCCTGGTCCGGTCTGTCTTGGCGATCCCTCGATTGTGCGTGCCCCCGTGTCCCTTCCCTGGGTTCTGCTGTGGAGCGTGATGGTCCGGTTTCCCAGCTGGAGGGACGGTCCGGCGGTGTCGATCTTGGCACGCCAGGCTGTGAGCAGGTCTAGTCCAATAATACAGGGGTCTTGGATGTCAGCCAGCCAGAACGGGTGTCTTATGTTCTGACCGGCCACCCCCACCACCAGCACTCTCCGCCCCTTCAGTCGGGCGCGCTCACCGGTAGCTGTGGTGACGCAGCGCTCGGTGGGTTCCCACCCCCGCGGAGCCGTCTTGCTTGTGCCCGGCAGCACACCGGGTCGAACCAAAGAGATTGTAGAGCCGGTGTCAATCAGGGCCCGGATCGACGTCTTCCCCAAGCTGCACTGTAGATAGATCCCTGGAGAGTGTCCAACTCGGCCCACGCGCGGTGCCGGCTCCTCGGGGGAAACATCTGCTGGAGGTGGCCTGTCCCTGTTCACGCCACCTCGCTCTAGTTTAACGCCGGCGAGGGGCCGGTTTGTCGTGGGGTGGGTGCGGGGCAGTATCGCGCGATGTGTCCCATCTCTCCGCAGCGGAAGCACCCTTCCTCGCGCCGCCGAGGCCATCTTCTCCATGGACGCGCCGCCGTGGTCTGCCGTAATTCCTCCTCCTCCCCCTCGCTCTCCATCGTAGCCTGGTAGGTTCTTCGGCTGTGCGTTGCTGCTTCAGCGGTGCGATTTATTAGCGGCTCTGCCCGCTCTGCTTCTGCCACTGCAGTCCTCCAGTCGCTCGCGGCGTGGAGCCGTACGTGGCTCTGGAGCTGGGCCGGGCGGAGACCTTGGATGAAACTCCGGAGGGCGAGCTTCTCTACTGCCTCCGGCGCGAAATCTGGGTAGCTGCGCCGGGTTAACAGCCATATGTCTGCAGCATAGGCTCCTAGTTTTTCCTGGTGGTTCCGGCGGCGGCGGGTCAGTTGTTCTTGGGCGTGCTCAGCATCCGCTATTCTCCCAAATCATCTCTGGAGCGCCCCTTGTAGTGCTGGCCAGCTGTGGTGCTCCTCGGGCCGGAGATCAGAGAGCGTGCAGAGGGCTTTCCCTTCCAAGGCCAGCGCGACCTGTACGGCGGTTTCCCCTGGCGACCAGCCGTTCAGCGCCGCAGTCAGCTCGACCTGTGTCAGGTAGTCATCTAATGTGGCTTCGCCGTTGAAACGGGGAATCTTGGCCCGCTGTCGAACAGGTGGGGTGGTCGTTTCCTGATCGATCGCCACCCTTGATCGCCGTGGGGTCGCCAGCCCATGCTGTCCTGAGAAGGGTGAAATGTTTGCTCTGCTCTGTCTTGAAAAAGACAGGAGGCGGGGTGCGCTGGCCCCGTCAGGTCCGCCGCTTCGTTCGTCCCGGCTCCGGGCTCCCGGTGGTCGTGTCTCGGTCCCATCGTCCATCATCAGCTGAGCAATGGCCTGCTCCAGCTGCTGGATCTCCATTCTGATCCTAGCTTCCATTTGCTCCATGCCCACTTCTGACACCAGTGTGACGTATGCAGGGTTCACACAAAGAAAATGGAGCAGATGGCTGTGATCAACCGGATTTATTTTTCACACACTCTGAGCACAGGCAGGAGGGGAGGTCATTCTCCCAGACCTCTGTTTACATCACGGTTACACACACATAACGTTTTCAACTGGCAGAGCATGCTGGGAAATTCCTGCCCCACTTAACATGGCCCCAACGTTACACTACTTATAATCCATATAACTAAAATACTCACTTCTCATATCAGCACTCTTTCTATTCAGTTTTACTTTGAGTAACTCCATATCAACAATAGGACTTTTTAGTAGCCAAGCAGGTCTGACTGGCCATATAACTGTATCACTAAATTCTCTATCATATACTCCCATGTCTTTTGCCACTTGATCCCCTATACAGCCAAAGCTTCCTTTTTGAGCGGTTTCTTTCTCCCAGCAAGTCTGTAGTACCCTTTTTGTTGGGTGGTTATCACCATGTCCCCTCAGATTCACCCAGTAATTAGCCATTAGCTGTTTCCACTGTATTTTTAATGGCATTTCATCTGCTTCCACCTGAATTTAACACACTGGTGAGGTTCTTGCTGCCCCTGTACATATTCTAAGAGCCCGGGTTTGTACAAGATCCAGTCCAACCAATATAGATTTAGCTGCTGGCCCATAAACAATACTTCCGTAACCCAGTCGTGACTTTATTAATGCTACATAAATCTCTTTTAAAGAGACAAAGCCAGCTCCCCACTCCAGCCCTACCAGACACCTCATTACATTTATGACTTTGATACATTTACTAACCACCTGTCTAATGTGCTCTCTCCATGTTAATACCTGATCAAAGAAAACTCCGAGGAATCGAAAACTCTCCACTCTCTCCAGTGTTTCTGTAGCATTTCAGACTGCACTGCTTCAGTTTCTTTCTTGTAAAGAACATTGTCTTTGTTTTTTCCACTGAGAACTTAAAACCCCACTTTGTTCCCCACTTTTCAACTTCATTAATACCAGCCTGCATCTTCTTAACTATATGTTCAACGTTTTTTCCACTTTTCCACAATGCCCCGTCATCCGCAAAAAGTGATCTCCCCATATCAATTGGAACATTTTCAAATACATCATTTATCATCATCAAGAACAAAGTCAGACTGATTACACTCCCCTGGGGTGTTCCATTTTCTACCACATATTGCTTTGACAGCTCTGTTCCTATCTTCACCTGAATAGTGCTTCCATCTAAGAAGTCCTTAATCCAATTAAACATTTTCCCTCCTATTCCCATTCTATGCAATTTAATGAGGAGCCCCTTTTTCCACAGCATATCATATGCCTTCTCAACATCGAAAAATACTGCCACTGTAGCACCCATATTCATAACTGTATGTAACTGTATGTAGCTCACATATTTGCATGCTTAGGTTTAAACACAGAAGGACTGTGGGCTTGCAATGTGGATTGACCTCACGCCTCAAATGGACAATGAGTCTGGGCCACCTGCGGACTTAGAAGAAGGACAGAGGCTCAGGGACGAGAGCCTGAAGGAACTTTGGATTAAGCGTGAATGGAAGGATGTAACATGGATGTGTGACTTTGCCTTTGATGTACGTTATGAATAGAAAGATTTGATGTAACGTGAATGTGTGACTTTTGGTGTGAGGGATGAATAGAGGGATTTGACTTGAGTGGGTGACTCTGTCTGTGGGGGTGCATGATATATATATGTGTGGGTTTATTGCAGCACTTCCTCTGAGAGAGAGAGAGAAGGCTGGAGATGTAGGATGCAATAAACTGGAACTAAAAAGCAACCAGTCTCATCATTTCGTAATCTCCACATTGGTGACCAAGATGTGAGATGTCAGGAGACAAGCGCTCTGACCCGGATTCACCGGGGACCGTCCGTACGAGTGCGGTCTCACTCAAGCTCCCCGAGTTCTGGCAAGAAGACCCGCACTCATGGTTCCAGCACGCGGAATCGCGGTTCGTGCTCGGGGGAATTACAGCGGATGACACCAGATTTCACCATGTCATCACAAGACTCGACAGCCGCGCGGCTCGGTGCATGCGGAGCTTGGTGCAGCAGCCGCCCGCTGCTGGCAAATACGAAGCACTGAAAGCCGCCCTCATTTCGAGTTTCATGCCCTCAGCCGAGGTGAGGGCCAGGAGGCTCCAAGACCTGCGAGACCGTGGAGGACGCAGGCCGGCCGAGCTGATGGAGGACATGCTGCAGCTGCTCGGGACAGAAGACGACAAGTTCTTGTTTAAGCACATTTTCTTGAGGACCCTCCCGGCGCACATGAGAGGTACCCTGTCCAGCATGAAATGTGTGAACCACCAGGACTTCCGCGCGCTGGCCGCAGAAGCGGGTGACTCTGTCTGTGGGGGTGCATGATATATATATGTGTGGGTTTATTGCAGCACTTCCTCTTTGTTTCTGTCTGAGAGAGAGAGAAGGCTGGAGATGTAGGATGCAATAAACTGGAACTAAAAAGCAACCAGTCTCATCATTTCATAATCTCCACACCACCACTGTTTCCCTGTTTACTTGAGCTTTCCTGATTTCTTCTTCCAGACACACCACTGAACCATCGTACTCCTGCCTTTCCTGAACCCACTTTGGCATATAGCCACCATGTTCCTGCTCTCCAAAAAGTACATTAATCATTCATTGATCATCCGCTCCATTATTTTACATATTGTAGAAGCTGGGTTAATCATCTCAGACTGGATGCAGAGGGTAAACAGAGAAGGACAATAGGTATTGAGATGAGAGAGATTAGGGTGAGGTAGCAGGAAGAAGTAGTGGGGGGAGAAGGGTTGAATGTATTGTGATGCGAGATGTCATGCAGATGTGAGATGGGCGGTTGATATAAAAGGAGAGACCCTGGTGTATTGATATATGCTTTTTCTGTGTATGACTGATGTGAGAGTGAATAAAGTCGTCTGCTGCATAAATCTGCCTCCGTTATTTACACTCTCCACACTGGTGACCCCTTGACGAATTATAGAACACGAGGCAAGAACCTCGGAGTCAGCCCAGACGGGAACCCCCAGCAATGCGTGCGCTGTTTCAGTCAAACTACCGGACTTTTGGCTGCACAACCCGCGGTCTTGGTTCCACCACACCGAGGCTCAGTTCGCCCTCTGGGGAATAACGGCAGATGACACCAGATATTACTATGTGGTTGCAGCGCTGGACGCTCGCACGTCTCAGCAGGAAGCGAGCCTGCTCCAACAGCCTCCAGGCCACGACAAATACAGGGCTCTCAAGGCCGCGCTGACCCGGCGCTACACGCTCTCTGACTGTGAGAGAGCAGAGAGGCTCCTGAGGCACTCCGAGTTAGGAGATGGGTCGGTGGTCGAACTGAAGGAGAAGATGTTGGCTTTGATGGGCACAGACGACGAGCATTTTCTGTTTGCCCACCTTTTCCTCCGGAACCTCCCAACAGAGGCAAGAGCGGTTATTGCCAATTCGCTGTTGCTGGCTGTGCGTGACTACCGGGCGCTAGCCCAGGAGGCAGATTGGATCATCCTCACCACCAGAGCCCTCACAGTGAACGCGGCGGCGTCGGAACCCAGCGAGACGACCAGCGGAGGCAAGGAGCTGGCGACGGCCAGCACTAAACATGGGGTGGAACACTTTATCACCACCACTGGGCCGCCTGTTTTTGCATGCCCTCGGCGCCTGGATGCAGCTAAACTGGCCATAGTGCGCGAGGAGTTTGCCAACTTTGAAAGGTTGGGCATCATCAGGTGTTCAAACAGCCCATGGGCATCCCCGCTACACATGGTCCCTAAGGCCGAGGGATCGTGGCGACCGTGCGGAGATTTCCGCAGGTTGAATAACGCCACAGCGCACGACCGCTACCCGATTCCCCATATTCAGGATTTTTCTGTTCACCTCGCTGGGGCACGCATTTTTTCTAAAATAGACCTGCTCCGTGGTTACCACCAGGTCCCGGTGCGTGCGGAGGACATACCCAAAACAGCGGTAATAACTCCGTTTGGCTTATTTGAGTTTTTACGCATGCCCTTCGGATTAAAAGGCACGGCACAGACATTCCAACGCATGATGGATGCGTTGTTGCGCGATCTGCCGTTTGTGTTCGTCTACCTGGATGATATCCTGGTGGCCAGTACGTCCGAGAACGAACACGTAACCCACCTCAGGACTGTTTTCCGGAGGTTGGAGGAGCATGGGTTAATAATCATCCCGGTGAAATGCCAGTTTGGCGTGACGGGGATTGACTTTTTGGGGCACCATGTCTCACTGGAGGGAGCGATACCCTTGCCGGACAAGGTGCGCGCCGTGGCGAATTTTCCCCGGCCTCAGACGGTCAGGGCGCTGCAAGAATTTTTGGGGATGGTTAACTTTTATAACCGGTTCCTTCCCCGTGCAGCTCAGCTCATGCAGTCATTGTACGCCGCGCTCAAGAAACGGAAACCGGCGGACAGAGTCGAATGGACTCCGGAGCGGGAGCAGGCGTTCTCTGAGGTTAAAACAGCCCTGGCAAATGCCGCACTGCTGGCGCACCCAGACCCGGCGGCCTGGATAGCGCTCACTACCAACGCCTTGGACGTGGCCATAGGGGCCGTTGTGGAGCAACGCATCGCCGGTTCTTGGCAGCCGCTCGGTTTTTTTCAGCAGGGCGTTGCGCGACAGTGAGCATAAATACAGTGCGTTTGACAGAGAGTTGCTGGCTCTCCACCTGGCCATACGCCACTTCCAGTTCTGGCTGGAAGGGCACAACTTCACCGCTTTCATGGACCACAAGCCGCTAACGTTCATGATTCTCCTTAGTGTTCTACGCAAACACTAAGGAGGCGTACACCTCATCACAACTCCCCCCACTTGGGAGATCGGATCACAACTTGGTTCATCTCCGACCGGTGTACAAACCCCTAGTGCACAGACAACCTCCGGCCATGCACACTGTGGAGTTATGGTCTGAGGAGACAATGGACACTCTAAAGGACTGTTTTGAAGCCACTGCCTGGAAGCAGCTCTGCGATCCACATGGTGAGGACATCGATGGCCTCATTCACACCTTCACGGGCTACCTCAGCTTCTGTGTGGACAAATCCGTTCCCACCAAGACCATACGGCGTCACTCAAACAACAAACCCTGGATCAACCCTGAGATAAAAACACTTCTGAGAGAGAAGAAGAGGATCTTCAGGTCGGGGAACAGGGAGATGCTGAAGTCCGTACAGAGGGAGCTGAGGAGAAAGATCAGAGAAGGCAAGGACAGCTTCAGGAAGAAGATGGAGGACAAGCTGCAACAGAGCGACATCAGCGGGGTCTGGAGAAACCTCAAAACCATCTCGGGGCTCCAGAATACCTCCCCCCAGGCCACGGGGGGCAGGGAGTGGGCGAACAACCTGAATCTGTTTTTCAATAGATTTGACCAACCGCCCTCCCCCCTGTCTGCACAACAACCACTGCTGCCTCTAAGAAATCAAGTCCTGCTACCCACTCCCCACTCCACCGACACCCCCCCCCCCACTCCCAACACACAGCCCCCCATCCTGACCCTGACCAAGACCCAGGTGAGGACGGAGCTGAGGAAGATCAAGGCGAGGAAGGCGTCGGGACCGGACGGCATCAGCGCAAAGCTCCTCAAGTCCTGTGCAGACCAGCTGTGTGGGATTGTGACGTATATCTTCAACATGAGCCTGAAACTGGGGAGGGTACCACAGCTGTGGAAAACATCTTGTGTGGTACCTGTACCAAAAACTTCCCACCCCAAAGACCTGAACAGCTTCAGACCGGTGGCCTTGACGTCCCACTTGATGAAGACCCTGGAGAGACTGCTCCTTGCTCATCTCCGCCCCCTGGTGGAACCAGCGATGGATCCACTCCAGTTCGCCTACCAGCATGGCATTGGGGTGGAGGATGCGGTGATCTTCCTCCTTCACCGTTCTCTGTCCCACCTGGAGAAGCCCGGGAATATGGTGAGGATCATGTTCTTTGACTTCTCCAGTGCTTTCAACACCATCCAACCGATGATCCTGAAGGACAAGCTGCTGCGCGCAGGGGTGGACCAGCACCTGTCATCATGGATCCTGGACTACCTCACGAACCGGCCTCAGTTTGTGAGAACCCGGGACTGTGTTTCCGACACGATCATCAGTAGCATGGGGGCCCCCCAGGGAACGGTGCTGGCTCCCTTCTTGTTCACTCTTTATACTGCGGACTTCTCACACAACACAACACATTGCCATCTACAGAAGTTCTCTGATGACTCTGCGATCGTTGGTCTCATCTCCAGCGGAGATGAAGCTGAGTACAGAGGGCTTATCCAGGACTTTGTGGACTGGTGCCATCGGAACTGCCTCCAGATCAACGCGAGGAAAACTAAGGAGCTGGTGGTGGACTGCCGCAGGCATGGGCAGCCCCTCACAGCACCAGTAAATATACAGGGAACAGACATCGAGATGGTGACATCCTACAAGTACCTGGGTATTCATCTGAACAATAAACTAGACTGGTCACACAATACTGACGCACTCTACAAGAAGGGACAGCGCAGGCTGTTCCTGCTGAGGAGACTCAGGTCTTTTGGTGTACAAGGGGCGCTGCTGAAGTCATTCTATGACACGGTGGTGGCATCAGCCATCACTTTTGGAGTGGTCTGCTGGGGCAGTGGCATTACTGCAGCCGATAGGAAGAGACTGAACAAACTGATTAAGAAAGCTAGCTCTGTCCTGGGGCAACGCCTTGATCCGATGGAGGAGATAGGAGAGAGAAGGACGGTGGCTAAACTGTCATCTCTGCTGGAGTCCGAGTTCCACCCTATGCAGGACATACTGGATGCACTGAGGAGCTCATTTAGCAGCAGACTACATCATCCCAGGTGCACAACCGAGAGGTTTCGTAGGTCCTTCCTACCAACGGCTGTCAGACTGTACAACCTAAGCAGGGCTGCTCGCAGAGATGGCAAAAAGACGTAACAAACTAATAGTTTTTTTTTTTTTTTTTTTTTGAATGCAAAAGATGCAATAGACTTACACAATGGTCCTCTCCGGCATACAACTAGGAACATACCGGTCGCTATGGAGGGTGAGAATATGTATGGGCACATAATCATACCATGTAGGATAACTAAATAGACGGTTATGCTGTTTCATCCCACCTAGCAACAATGCTCTGCACTGTGTGTGTTTATATATTTACATATTTATTCCATCTAGCTACAATGCTCTGCACTGGGTGTGTTTATATTTATATATCTATATATTTATTCCATCTAGCTACAATGCTCCGCACTGTGTTTTTATATATCTACATATTATTCCATCTAGCTACATTGCTCCGCACTGTGTGTGTTTATATACTTGCATATTTATTCCACCTAGCTGCAATGCTCCATACTGTGGGTGTTTATATATTTACATATTTATTCCATCTAGCTACAATGCTCTGCACTGTGTGTTCATATATTCATATATTTATTCCATCCAGCTACAATGCTCTGCACTGTGTGTCTGTGTGTGTGTGTGTGTGTGTATATATATTTTATAGTAATATGTACATATGTATATTAGCTGCTCTTGCTTGCTTGTTTTTTCTTGCCTTCTGATTGTTGCTCTGAGTGTTGCTATCCCTGTGCTGTTGCAATCCTGGAATTTCCCCGTTGTGGGACTAATAAAGGCTTATCTTATCTTATCTTATCTTATGATGGCCAAGGTTTCGGAACCATGGTAGGGCCGGCAGCAGAGACAGCTGGCCGCGATCTCGGAGTTTACGACCGATATTCAGCATGTGTCGGGTAAACTGAATGTGGTGGCAGACTGCCTCTCGCGCGCAGTAGTGGCCCCGGTCTGCGTGGGGATAGATTATACAGCCATGGCCGCAGAGCAGACTGGCGATGCGGACGTGTGCGCACTCCAGTCTGGACCAACAGGGTTAAGGCTGGAGAGCAGAGTGCTGCATGACGGCAGCTCCCCCCTAATCTGCGACATCTCCACGGGACGCCCGAGCCCGGTGGTCCCAGTTGCTTGGTGCCGCCGAGTGTTTGAGTCAGTTCACGCTCTGACGCACCCAGGAGTGTGCGCGTCAGTCAAAATGGTGGAAGCGAAGTTCGTATGGCCAGGCCTGCGCAAACAAGTGAAAGAGTGGGCGGCAGCCTGCGTAGCGTGCCAACGAGCCAAAGTACACAGACACACGAAGGCTCCTTTGGAGCCATTTCGTATACCGGCTAAGAGGTTCGACCATGTTCATGTGGACCTCGTGGGCCCCCTCCCACCATCGCAGGGGTGCACGCACCTTCTGACAGTGGTGGACCGCACCACACGCTGGCCAGAAGCAGTCCCGCTGGCGGCAACCACGTCCATGGACGTGGCGCGCGCTTTTTGACAACATGGGTGGCACGTTTTGGCATCCCGTCGGACATCACATCCGATAGGGGCCCACAGTTTGTTTCCGACCTCTGGTCCACGATGGCCCGTAGCCTGGGTGTTGCAATTCATTGCACAACTGCATACAACCCACAGGCCAATGGGTTATGCGAGCGTTTTCATAGGTCGCTGAAAGCAGCGCTCAGGGCTTCACTGATGGATGCAAATTGGGCGGTACGGTGGCGCAGTGGTTATCACTGTGGCAACGCAACAACTCACCCTTGGCCATGGGATCCCTGGTTCAATCCCAGCCCCTGACCAACAGTGATCTGTGTGGAGTTTGCACGTTCTCCCCGTATCTGCGTGGGTTTACTCCGGGATTTCTCCGGTTTCCTCTCACAGGCCAAAAACATGCAGGTTAGGTTAATTGGAGACTCTAAAGTGGCCCTAGGTCTGAATGTGTGTGTGAATGGTTAAGGGATAGCGCTGTACTGTGGCCGCTTCATCCATCCAGGTGGATGCCCTCAATTTCCCCTTTGGGGATCAATAAAGTACACAAAATAAAAAAAATAAAAAAATTAAAAATTGGGTAGACCGGTTGCCCTGGGTTTTATTGGGGTTGCGTTCCGCACCAAAAGAGGATTTGGGGGCTTCCCCCGCGGAGCTTGTTTTTTCTCAGCCACTGCGGCTCCCCGGGGAATTTTTGCCAGATAATCCCGCGCTGGACAACTGCCCGTCTCAGCATTTGCAGCATAGCGCAGACACAGGCACACTGCCCGGCCCGGCCCACCACTGTTTTCCACGTGCTTTTGTGCCAAAAACTTTGAAGAACGCGGCGTTCGTGTTTGTCAGGCACGATGCCCACCACCCCCCATTGCGCCCACCCTACAATGGCCCATTCAGAGTGCTGGAAACAGGGGACAAACATTTTTTTTTTTTTAGACTTGGGGGGTCGTAGGAAGAAAATATGTATAGACAGACTTAAGCCCGCCTTTGTGGTGGTGGACGAGCAAGTGATGTTGGCTCGGGCCCCTCGGCATGGAAAACCCCCACTGAGAACTCCCCAGGGAAACAATTCATCAGAGCAGCCACACCTGCAAGTCGAATGTTCCCCTCCCTCGCCATTGCCCACCCGCAGACAGACACACCCCCAGGAGCCCCCCACTGGCACAGCAGCGCCACGGAGGCGGAAAATTACAGCAGATGCGGGAGGAGACTGAAGCCAAAAGGACGTGAGGACTGAAACTCTGTCTGAGATTCTGGGGGGGGGGGGGGGGGGGGTAGAAGCTGGGTTAATCATCTCAGACTGGATGCAGAGGGTAACCAGAGAAGGACAATAGGTATTGAGATGAGAGAGATTATGGTGAGGTAGCAGGAAGAAGTAGTGGGGGAAGAAGGGTTGAATGTATTGTGATGCGAGATGTCATGCAGATGTGAGATGGGCGGTTGATATAAAAGGAGAGACCCTGGTGTATTGAGACATGCTTTTTCTGTGTATGACTGATGTGAGAGTGGATAAAGTCGTCTGCTGCATAAGTCTGCCTCCGTTATTTGCACTCTCCACAATATATGTGATGTCAGGGCAATTGATCTATAATTTCCAGGTTTGCTGTCATCCTTTCCTGGTTTTTTTAATTGGGACAATTACTGCTTCCTTCCAACTCCCTGGTACTTTTCCCTCCTCCCAAACCTTGTCATAGAGCTGCAGCAGCAATTCCATACTTCCTACACTTAAATCCTTTAGCATGCTATAGCATGCTTCATCTTTGCCAGGGGCTGTGTTTCCCGTTTCCCCAAGTGCTTTCTTTAACTCCCCCATAGAGAAAGGAACACTTAATTTGTCCTCGGCATCAACTTTCCTGCCCAAGGCCTCAAAATTTTCCAACTTTGTCTTATTTCTGCCTCTCTTTCCCTCCTCCGACAGGTTACTGCTGCTATGAATCTTAACAAAGGCATTTGCCAACATCTCTGCTTTATCCTTGTTTGATAGTGCAGTTTTGCTTCCATCGCTCAGAACCGGATAACTCCACTCCCTTCTGTCACCTCCCATCTTTCTAACAATTCCCCATATTTCTCCTATCTTAGCTGAGGTACCAATTGAGTCGCAGTACCTCCTCCAGAGTGCCTTTTTTGTCTGCCTTATTGTCCTCCTTACTACTGCCTGTGCCCGTTTATACTGGACCATATGTTGAAAATTATGAGTTCTTTTGACAAGTTTGAATGCTTTATTCGTTTTCTTTACTGCTTCCTTACACTCATCACTCCACCATGGAACTACTTTATTCTTTCTACTACCTTTACTTTTAGGGATGGATGCTAGTGCAGCTGAGATTATGCCTTCCTTTATATTACTATCTAGTGCATCAATGCTCATATTATAATCATTTTGCCTTAAATAGTTATTATTTCCTCCATAAATTTCCCCCAGTCAGCTCTCTCTAGCTTCCATCTCCCACCTGCATTTCCTGTCTCGTTAGGAATGGCTATACTTGTTTTGCACTAGACTGGGTAATGGTCACTTCCTATTATCCCTTACTTATTTACTGTCCATCTGCACTTTTGCTGCAATGGCGCTAGACACCAATGTTAGGTCCAGAGCAGACTCTTTCCCGGAGTTTATATCAATTCTTGTGCCACTGCCATTATTTATACACACCATATTCTTCACATCAAGCCATTCTTCAATTACTTGGCCATTAGCGTCTGTCTTCCCACTTCCCCATAATGTGCTGTGTCCATTAAAGTTGCCACATCATGCAATATTTCTACTGCTCTGTCCCTCCACTTCCTCAAGTTTACTTAGTTCCAGTCTTTTGCATGGATTATAATAATTCACAACCACCACCTCTTTCCTTTCAGCCCACACTTTCACCACTATATATTCTTGTTCATCCCCAGTTCCTACGATTTTTTTACAGAATACCATGCTTAATAAAAGTAATGCATCCTCCTCCCCTCTCTTGTCTATCTCATCTCACTGCCACATACCCAAATAAGATAGATAGATAGATAGATAGATACTTTATTTCGAACAAAAAAGTATAACAAAAACAAAACAAATGACAAATGCAATAAAGTAACAGTATACAGTGTTCGAAAGGGAGAAGGAAGAAGTGAACACTTATTAATTCCAAAATAAAGTCTTATTAATTCCAAAATAAATAAAGTCCAAGTGAGGTTTTAGCCAGGACTCCTGAATGAACACTACATCTGGCTTTTCCTGCCTGCTTAGCACAAATTGTTTGAACTCTTGACCATTTGTTATCAGGCTTCGAGCATTCCACTGGAGGATTAGCATTATTAACAGTATCAACCTACACATGTTGTCTCTTGGCTGGAGTGCACCCTGAGCTCATCATTTATCTCTTCCCATTTTAATCCTTTCATATCTAAGTGATGTTCTGCATCTTTCACAATAACTTGGTTCCTTTCAGTTTTCGATTTAATTCCGTGTGTTGCATTTAACACTCCTGCCATAAAGATCACCAGTTTCTTCTTTTCTACCCAGGCGTCTGTCTTGTTTTGCTGCTCCTTTGTTACCACTTTCTCTCTGCTCCCTCCTCCTTCCTTATTCTGCTTCTCCTGCCCTGCCAGCTTAACTGCCTCTGCATATGAGACTTTCTCCCTCACTCTTATCTGCTGCACCTCTGCCTCTTTCCTCAATACCTCACATCCTCAGTCTGCTACACTGTGGTCTCCTCCACAGTTACAGCATCTAGGTTTCACTCCTCCACACTTCCCATACTCATGCTCTCCACCACACCAGGCGCGCCTCTTTTTCCCTTTACATACTTTAGCCACATGGCCAAATTCCTGACAGTTAAAACATCTCATTGGCTTTGGAGCATATTCCCTCACCCCGTACCTTAGAAACCTGAAGTACACCTCTTTTGGCAGTTCTTGCCCTTGAAACTCTATCAGAATTGACTCTGTCTCTACTTTTTCCACCCCTTTCATCATTCTTTTCACACTCCTCACTGAATTATGACCTGCCTTCAAATTTTCAAGCAATTCCTTCATGTTTACACTCAGAGGGATACCTGCTATCACTCCTTTATAGCCAGTGGACCTCTGTTCCCCAACTCTAACCACCCTCACCACTTTAACTTTTGTCAGTGCCAGTCAGCCTTTGTGCCTTTTCCACCTCTACATCTGCGTTACATCCAATTAATAAGTTACCGTCTCCCAATACCCGAGCGTATTTCACTTCCCCCACCTGCTCCCTAATGATTTTTGTTAGTTTTATTGGGTTAATCTTCTTAACACCTTCTTCTCCCTCAAACCTTATCACTACATTAATCAGTTTTGCCCTGTCCTCACCTCCCTCTCTCTCGCTTTCTGATTTTCCTGCACTAGACACATCACTTTTCTTCCTCTTGTGGCTACTCATGCCCTTTTTTCTTTCTTCCAACCTCTTCCCACTCATTCTCCCCCTTTCATCCTCCTCACTAGCATCCATGCTGCTATCACAGTCAGCCCCCCTCCCCGTCATCCTGTCAGGGATTGAAGGGGCAGTGTAAGAATTCTGTTCCAGACTTATACAGGCCATCAGCCGATATCCTCACAAAGATTCCCCACCAACCCTACTCCACACTAAACTAGTCAACAAGTCCACAAAACCAAAGATTATGTTGTTTATCCAGAAAAAAATATCTTAAACCATATAACAAGCAGTCGTATTAACACTCTCCAAACAAATTCGGCGCGCTGATATCCAACTTCTGCCTCTCAGTACTAAGGCAAACAGAGCAATATCGGCGTCTTACTGGGCCTGTACAGGCCGTCGGCCAACTCTATCACTCCGTTCACCCAAGATTCACTTAGTTCCAACAATACCCAATCCAAACTCCAAAGTCAAAGTCAATAAACCCAAACAAACAAGTCAATTTTACCAGTAGCGCAATATGCAGCAGCAAGTCAGTCCTTCCAGTCACATGTCCTCCACCTACCACTGACCTCTCCATAACCTCAACGTCCACTACTTCCAAATATGGCTGCTTCTTCTTCTTTTATATTTGATTGGCGGTTGGCAACCAGCTTACAGGTGCATTACTGCCACCTACCGGGTTGGAGTGTGGACAAGCAAATGGCAGGGAAAAAAACCCCGAAATTCTTTTAATTAACCCAGTTGCACTTAAATATCTAAACAGGCCTACATATACAGTATTTCTTTGACTGTAATTCTGAACATGTTTTCCAAAACAAAACTTAAATTAGCCCTTTCCATTACTGCAATCAGTTGTTTCCTTTGTTCCTGGTACCCCTGACATTCCAACAAAACGTGCTGAACTGTTTCCGGAGAACCACAATGTGCACAGCTGCCAGTTGGGTGTTTACCTATTCTATGTAGCGTCTGGTTTAAAGTAGTGTGTCCTATTCTTAATTGGGTGATGAGTATCTCTTCTTTCCTGCTTCTGCCAGCTCCCATTCCAGAGTTTACCTGCTTTTGAATGTAATAAAGATGTCTTCCTGTATCTATTAAGACCCAATATTCTTGCCACTTTTCCACTATATAATTTTTAATTATTGATTTGTCTTCTGCCTTACTGAGTGAGATTTCCAGATTTATTGCTTCCAATTTCAATGATTGTTTTGCTAATAAATCCACATCCTCATTACCCTCTATTCCAATGTGGGCTGGAACCCAAAGAAAGTTTATTGACTGACCTTTATTGTAGAGATTGTAAATTAAGGAGTGGATTTCTACAATTAGGTCCTGCTTACACGACTGCAGTGACTGAATACTCTTGAGAGCTGCCCAACTATCTGAAGCAATGACTGCATTATTCCTATAATTTATCTCTGTTGGGAAAATTTTATGTAAATAGTTATCATTTTATTAATGACTCATGAAATGAGGGTTGATGTTTTTATATGATGTTTTTTCTTTGATTAATCATAAATACAATTTGTGTCTTTTCTTATAATCACTGTCAGTGACTAAACTGCACCATTCATCTGTTTGTTCATATAAAGTGTGATAAGAGTATGCAAGTTTTTATGCTGTATCAAGATCTGTTTTTTGTACATCCCGTGTTTCTTATTCTACTCTGCTATGAGAACTCTGTGTACTTTGTGAGACTTTGTATGGAGGTGTCCTTCCTCTGTTGAGAGGTGAGCCAGCTCAAACTGGTACAAACTGTACGTGATGTTTCTTATCATCCTCCCAAGGACTGTCTGGGAGAGAAAAGGAATGTTCGGGAAGATGTCACTGTCTTATCTTTGCCTATAAAAGTTATTGTACTGGGCTGTTTTCCCCAGCATTCAAAGCTCACTCTGTAACAGGTATGTGATTTGATTGCTCTCTTTTGCAAAAGATATATAAAAAACAGAAAAGGCATCACTGTGTCAGGTCTGATGATTTCTTCAGTCTAATGCTATTGAATATTACTGTGCTTGAGCCATATTGCAGATAAAAATTCCTGACAATCTCCAACCACTGTAAAGCTAATATAATGGCAACTAGCTCAACTGTATATATTGATAAGTGATTATTGGTTCTTTCTTTGATAGATATTTTATATTGGCGAATGTATACCGCAGCTCCACTATGACCAGTTGTAGGATCCTTGGAACCATCGTTAAATGCTATCAGCATGTGTCATGTGCTGGCGATTACTCGCCCCCTCCTTCCTGTTCACCGGCTCCCTCATCAGACGCACCTGCTGATTCCTGCCTAGGCCAGCATTTATAAGGAAGTAATCTTCAGTAATTCAATGCTGGCTCATTTGGATATACTGCTCAGCAGACAGCTCCTCAAGTAAGCGGTTGTGTCTCGTATGACATTGTCTTACATTCTCCTCTCTTCCACCTTTTCCAGGTTGCTGCCAACGAAGTGGTGTGTCTTGTGGGATTTGGTGCGCTCACCAGCCTGTTGCTCCACCTCCAGGCAACTTTCCTCCTCCACCCGATCAAACCCATTCATCATTCCCGACCGGCAGTTCTGCCTGCCGGTTCATCTCCTTCGCTGGGTTCTGTGCCGGTCTCTTCTCATCTCTCACGTGAGTGGTACTATTTGTTTCCCCATTTATTCTCCATTCCTCTCTAACCAGCTTCGCCTATCCTCCGCAGGGCTCCTGCTTATCTGGCGAGTGACTGGCGCTTTCCTCAAGATTGCTATTTTGAAAACTCTAATAAAAGGTCAAACATTGTTTGTGAGTTCACTTGGTGATTGCGCGTTACACTCAGGTTGCTTGTCCAGCCATTATGACACAACGAGCCAGCCAGAGCCACAACCTGGCAGGTGCATCATCACCAACTGATCACTCCGCGCTCCACCGCCTTGACGTTACAGGGAGGCAGGTGGCAGAGCACACTCAACTGCTGCAGGCAATTACACAGCAGCTGAGTGTCCTTACTGATCAATTGGGCCATGCGGCTATCCTGGCTACACCACCTCCACCTGCTCCTTCTCTTTCCCCTAACTGTTCGCCCAACCCTTGGTATTTCCACTCCTGCTCCGTACGCGGGTGAGGTGGGGAAATGCAAGGATTTCTTATGTCAGATTCGGCTTTATTTTGGGCAGGTGCAGGGGGAGTTTCCGGATGACATTTCTAAAATACATCAGTTCACTCATCTGCTTCAGGGCCACGCCCTTAGTTGGGTGCGGGCTGTTAACAGAGAGCTTCGCCACCCACATTTGACCAATTTGTGTCTGAGTTTACCCGCACCTTCGACCGTACCGAGAGTGAAGGGAATATTATGAGTCGCCTGATGTCGCTCCGCCAGGGCAGTCGGTCTGTGGCCAACTTCTCGGTGGAGTTCTGGGTTGAAGCAGCAGATTCGGGGTGGAACAAGGTTGTGTTACGCAACGCGTTCCTCCATGGACTGAATCCTCGGCTTCATGATGACCTGGCGGTTCATGCCGTTCCTGCCACCTTGGACGGCCTGAAAGATCAGGCGGTCGGACTAGATAATCAATACCGTGAACGTGACCAGGAGCACGGAGCCTCCTCTCGCTTGCTCGTCTCACGCTCGCTCCCGGCGCCTACTGACCGAGGTGAGTCCGACTCTGCCCTCGAGCCAATGGAGCTCAGCTCTGCTCGCCTTCCGCGTGCAGAGGTTGAGCAGCAGCAGTGTATCGGGGCGTGTGCCTACTGTGGTTGTTTGAAGCACAAGTTGGACACATGCCACCTACGGCCAAAAGAATCGGCCTGTCAGTAGCCACGGGGGGTCTGGCGTGTGGGACTCAATTCGATCCCCCCGGTAATTTTTCCATTCCGGCCCTCATCCAGCTACCGGGGTCGAGAGGAGGGTCTCCGCCCTAATTGATTCCAGGGCGGCGGGTAATTTTGTCTCCTCCAAGCTGGTGCACGAGATGGGGATTCTGACAGTTAAACTGCCAGCTCCCCGTTCCGTGTGTACACTTTCTGGCCAGACGGTGGCGTCCATTACCCATTGCATGGTGCAGTTATCCATCCTTTTGTCCGGTAACCACCGGGAGAAGCAGAGTTTTTACGTGTTTCCATGAGCTTCTCACATGGTGGTACTTGGTTATCCATGGCTCCGGAGGCACAATCCAATTACTAAATGGTCTCAAAATTCTATCACCCCCTGGAGTCCCAACTGTTTAGCAACATGTCTAAATTCGGCTGAGTGTTCCCCGTCCCTTCCCGTCTCCTCACCTCAGGTTGAGCTGCCGGACCTCAGCCTCGTACCCAAGGTTGATCCTGATCTCGGGGAGGTGTTTAGCAAGTCACAAGCGTTAGCGCTTCCTCCGCATCACTCATATGACTGTGCCATTGACCTCCTTCCAGGTGCGAGGTTGCCATCCAGCAAACTCTATAGTATTTCTGGGCCTGAGAGAGAGGCGATGGAAAGGTACATTAAGGATTCGTTGGACACCAGCCTCATTCAGCCATCCTCGGCAACCCTTGGAGCGGGGTTTTTCTTTGTAGGCAAAAAGGACGGGTCTTTGCGTCTGTGCATTGACTACTGGGAATTTAACACCATCACTGTCAAAGATAAATACCCTTTGCCCCTGATGAACTCCGCTTTCGAGCTCCTGCAGCGTTCACGTGTATTTTCTAAGCTCAACCTACGTAACGCTTACCATCTAGTTAGAATACGCAAGGGGGACGATGGAAAACAGAGTTCAAAACACATCTGAGGCATTTTTAGTATTTGGTTATGCCTTTTGAATTAACTAATGCCCCTGCTGTTTTCCAGCGTTTAATCAATGACGTCCTCCACGATATGCTTAACTGGTTTGTTTTCGTCTATTTAGACGACTGATTTTTTTTTCACACGCCAGAGGAGCACGAGACTCATGTTAGAGCTGTGTTACAGCGGCTCTTAGAGAACTAACTGTACGTCAAGGCGGAGAAGTGTGAATTTTCTACATCTTCCACTTCTTTCCTTGGCTTTATCATAGCGGAGGGAGAACTGAGGGCTGACCCAGCCAAGGTGAAGGCTGTGCTTGATTGGCCAACACCCCACTCCCGCAAGGAGCTGCAATGCTTCTTGAGGTTTGCGAATTTTTATCGCAGGTTTATTTGAAACTATAGTGGGATAGCACAGCCTTTAACACAGCCGACCTCTGTTAAGGTGCCATTTGTATGGACCAAGGCAGATGAGCAGGCCTTTAACAAATTAAAGGGCCTGTTCACTGGCAAACAAATCTTGGCTCAGGTCGACCCTCAGCTCCAGTTCACCCTGGAGGTGGATGCTTCAGAGATGGGGGTGGGTGCTGTTTTATCCCAGCGTTCTTCCCCGGACTTGAAGCTCCGCCCGTGTGCGTATTTCTCTCGGCGGCTCACCCCATCCGAGAGGAATTACGACGTCAGGGATCACGAGCTGTTGGCCATTAAATTGGTGTTTGTGGAATGGAGACACTGGCTGGAGGGAGCTGCTCACCCGGTAGTCACCACAAGAACGTAGAGTATCTGCGGTCGGCCCGCCGGCTTAATCCTATGCAGGCTCGGTGGGCCTTATTTTTCCAGCCCTTTAATTTTACTGTCACTTATAGGCCCGGAGCCCGTAACGGGAAGCCTGATGCTCTCTCCAGACAGTTCAGTCAGGACCTGGCTGACCCCCCTTCCCGCCCCCAGTCCATTCTCCCGCCTTCGTGCGTCCTGGGAGCCCTCACCTGGGAGATCGAGAATAGAGTCCGCCAGGCCCAGTCCTCAGACCCCGAACCAGCGGGATGTCGCCCCAACTGCCTGTACCAGTTATCCAGTGGGGGCACACTGGACATTTCACCTGCCACCCGGGGGTGGTGCGGACTATTGACATCATTAGACGAGCGTTTTGGTGGTCCACGTTGCGGCGGGATGTGCAGGAGTATGTAAAGGCCTGTCAGACGTTTGCTCGGAACAAGTTTTCCTCCACCCCCCCCACCCCCAATCCTCAGCTGGCCTTGGTCCCATATCGCTATGGGTTTTGTCACTGGTCTTCCCCCTTCCAATGGCAATACAGTGATTTTGACCATCGTGGACAGGTTCTCCAAGGCCGTACACCTGGTTCCCCTCCCCAAGCTGCCATTACATGGAATTCCTACAGACATCGTGTCTGACTGGGGTCCGCAGTTCACATCACGAGTCTGGAAGGCCTTCTGTCACTGTCTGGGTACCACCATCAGCCTCACCTCCGGCTACCATCCCCAGAGCAATGGGCAGGCTAAGCATGCCAACCAGTCCCTGGAGGCCGCCCTTCACTGTGTGGCAGCCGACGACCCCGCTTCTTGGAGCTCCCACCTAACCTGGGTAGAATATTCGTTACATTCCACAGTCTCCACAGCTACGGGCCGATCACCTTTTGAGGCGTCTGTGGGCTACAACCCCCCCCCCCCCCGCTCTCTATGGCGGAGAGAGAGGTTGTGGTGCCGTCCGTGGGGGCCCATTTTCATCGCTGCTGCCGGGCCTGGAGATCCACCAGAGCAGCGCTTCTGCGTGCCACCGAGCGTAATCAGCGCTATGCTGACCGCAAGAGGGTCCCCACGCTGAGCTACAAGAAGGGACAGCAGGTCTGGGTGGCCACGGACCAGTTTCCACTGAAGGTGGAGTGCTGCAAGCTCACTCCCCAGTTCATGGGCCCCTTCTACGTCACAAGTAACGTCGGCGACTCTGCTGTCCGGCTCCAGCTTCCACGGACGCACCACGCGCACCCTACCTTCCACGTCTCCAAGGTGAAGCCTCTCTCTTCCAGGCCTCTCTGCCCTCCCCCGAAGCCGCCTCCTCCTCCCCAGGTCCTTGAAGGACATGTCACACACACCATGAAGGAGATCCTGGATGTATGTCATTGGGGCCGGGGCTTCCAGTATTTGGTCGACTGGGAGGGCTATGGCCTGGAGCATCGGTCATGGGTTCCTTGGTCCAAGTTCCATGACAAAGGGATGGTCCATCTCTACCATCGTGCTCACCCTGAAAAGACTGGGTGACCGCCACGAGGCATTCCTTAAGAGGGGGGCACTGTCATGTGCTGGCGAGTGCTTGCCCCCTCCTTCCTGTTCACCGGCTCCCTCATCAGATGCACCTGCTGATTCCTGCCTAGGCCAGCGTTTATAAGGAAATAGTCTTCAGTGATTCAACGCTGGCTCGTTTGGATATATTGCTCAGCAGACAGCTCCTCAAGTAAGCGGTTGTGTCTCGTATGACATTGTCTTACATTCTCCTCTCTTCCACCTTTTCCAGGTTGCTGCCAACAAAGCAGTGCGTCTTGTGGGATTTAGTGCGCTCGCCAGCCTGTTGCTCCACCTCTAGGCAACCTTCCTCCTCCACCCAATCAGACCCATTCATCATTCCCGACCGGCAGTTCCGCCTGCCGATTCATCTCCTTCGCCGGGGTCTGTGCTGGTCTCTTCTCATCTCTCACGTGAGTGGTACTATTTGTTTCCCCATTTATTCTCCATTCCTCACTGTTGCACTCAGGTTGCTTGTCCAGCCATTATGACAGCATATTTCTGAAGTTCTGTTCTATATATTTATGCACTATATAATCTGTTGCTGATTGCTTCTGTTGCCTCCTCAATTGTTATATTTGAAAATCTACCAGTGGCATCTCAAACAACCATGGAGGAATTACAGACCATAGGACCGTTGGGCTAAAATCTATGTATTTTAATTCTGCCTGCTCAGCAATGGCATTACTTATCCAACCAAAGCTACCAATGTTGGACTCATTGTGTTCCCAGCAATCATCAGGAATAGCTTTTGCAGGATGTGATATCTTATACCCCTTCAAGTTGATCCAGTATGTCAGCATTAATTTGGTTCTTAATCTTAAGTGCATTTCGCCCATCTCTACTTGGATCGCTGATACTGGAGAAGTTTTAAATGCACCACAACAAATCCTAAGACCCTTTGTCTGCTCTATGTCCAGTTGGTTTAGGTGACAATCAGCAGCTGACATGAATGCAACACATCCATAATCTAGTGTAGCTCTCATTAGACCTCGATACACCCTCAACAGAAAGGCCCTAGAGGGCCCCCAGTCCCGTCCTGCCAGACATCTCAAAATTTTATTTTCTTACATTTTCCTTTAGTTTTTTTTTTCAATATTCAATTCAATTCAATTCAATTCAACTTTATTTATATAGCGCCATTTCACAACAACAGTCATCTCATAGCACTATCAACTGTAGGGAGGACCCCCACAGTTGCAGAAAGACCCCAGCAATTGCAGAAAGACCCCAGCAATCAGGCGATCCCCTGTGAGCAAGCACTTGGCGACGGTGGAGAGGAAAAACTCCCTTTTAACAGGAAGAAACCTCCAGCAGAACCAGGCTCAGGGAGGGGCAGTCATCTGCTGCGACTGGCTGGGGGGTGAGGGGATAGAGAAGAAGAAAAGAACAGACATGTAGAGAGCAAACAGCACGATGGGGACTCAATCTATGGGAGAGAACAAACAAATGTTAATGACCAGCAAAAAAAAAATATTTCATAGAGAGTGAGGAAAGGAGTGAGGCCCAGTGCATTACTGGAGGTCCCCCGGCTGACTAAACCTATTAGCAGCATAACTAAGGGAGGGTTCAGAAAACACATGATCCCTCCCTAATTGTAGGCTATATCAAAAAGGTAGGTTTTAGCCCTATTCTTAAAAACAGAGATCGAGTCTGACTCCCGAATCCAGATTGGCAGCTGATTCCACAGGAGAGGAGCTTGATAACTAAAGGCTCTGCCTCCCATTGTACTTTTGGAGATTCTAGGTATTACAAGTAAACCTGCATTTTGGGAGCGTAGTGCTCTGTTAGGATGATACGGTAGTATCAGATCTTTTAAATAAAAAGGAGCCTGATTGTTTAGAGCTTTGTAAGTAAGAAGAAGGATTTTAAACTTAATTCTAAACTCTATGGGAAGCCAATGAAGGGAGGCCAGAACCGGAGAGATATGATCTCTCTTTCTAGTACCTGTTAAAACTCTTGCTGCAGCATTTTGGATCAGCTGAAGACTTTTTAAAGATGTTTTAGGACAACCTGATAATAAAGAATTACAATAATCTAATCTCGAGCTAACAAAAGCGTGGATCAGCTTCTCAGCATCACTCTGAGACAAGATGCTCCTAATCTTGGCAATATTACGCAAATGATAGAAGGCAGTCTTAGAAACAAATTTAATATGTGAATTGAAGGACAAATCCTGATCAAAAATAACTCCAAGGTTCCTCACAGAGCTATTAAGAGAAAGAGTAACTGCATCCAAACTGAAAGTTTGATTTGGAAAGGAATTTCTAAGGTTTTTTGGACCAACAAGAATGACTTCAGTCTTATCTGAATTTAATAGCAGGAAATTACAAGTCATCCAAACTTTGATTTCCTTAAGACAGGCTTCTAACTTGGCTAATTGATTAGTATCATCTGGCTTCATTGACAGGTATAATTGTGTGTCATCTGCATAACAGTGAAAATGTATACAGTGCTTTCTAATAATGTTGCCTAACGGAAGCATATATAAACTAAAAAGAGTAGGGCCAAGCACAGATCCCTGTGGAACTCCATGACTAAGCTTTGAGCTGAGAGAAAACTCATCATTTACATGAACAAACTGGAACCTATCAGATAAATAAGATCTAAACCACTGCAACGAAGTTCCATTAAGTCCAACATAGTGTTCTAATCTATCAAGTAGAATATTATGATCAATAGTATCAAAAGCTGCACTAAGATCTAAAAGGACAAGTACAGAAACTAGTCCATTATCAGATGCAATGAGGAGGTCGTTAGTGACCTTCGCTAAGGCTGTTTCAGTGCTATGATGGATTCTAAACCCAGATTGAAACTCCTCAAATAAACCATTTCCCTGCAGGTGGTCAAATAATTGCATAGCAACAACTCTTTCTAAGATTTTTGAAATGAAAGGGAGATTAGAGATTGGTCTATAGTTAGCTAAAGCTCCTGGATCTAGCGTTGGCTTTTTGAGTAAGGGTTTAATTACAGCCGTTTTAAAAGCCTGCGGTACATGGCCTAAAGTTAATGAAGAATTGATTATATGAAGAATAAAGCTACCAATAAGTGGGAAGACTTCTTTAAATAACCTGGTAGGAATAGGGTCTAAAAGACAAGTTGAAGGTTTGGATGAGGAAACTATTTTGTCTAACTCACAAAGGTCGATTGGAGTAAACTCATCAAGACAGACATCAATAGAAGGAGTTGTAGTAGTTACAGTATTTAAGTTAACTGTGGGAAGAATCTGATTGATTTTATCTCTGATGGATGAAATTTTATTATTGAAAAAGTTCATAAAGTCCTGACTAGTAAGCTCTAAGGGGATGCTAGGATTGACAGAGTCCTGACTCTTTGTCAACCTGGCTACAGTACTGAAAAGAAACCTGGGATTATTCTTGTTCTCTTCTATTAATGCAGAGTAATAACTCGTTCTAGCTTTTCTAAGAGATTTTTTATAAATTAAAAGATGATTTCTCCAAGCTAAATAGATTTCATCTAAATTAGTAGAGCGCCATTTTCTTTCTAATTGACGAGTCTTCTGTTTTAAGCTACGAGTTTCTGTGTTGAACCAAGGAGTTAAAAATCTCTGATTAGACTTTTTCTTTTTTAAGGGGGCCACCAAGTCTAGAGCCTGATGCAGAGAAGCTGAAACACTATCCACCATGTTATCAATTACAGAAGGAGCAAGCTGTCTATAGCTTATTTCCGTTGTGTTGACACATGGCATAGAGGAAACAATCTGCATAAATTTGGAAACAGCATCATCTGAGAGGCATCTACTGTGATAATATTTTTCTTTAGGCGCCAAATAGTCAGAAATAGTAAAATCAAAGGTTAACAGACAATGGTCTGACAGTACAGGGTTATGAGGAGACACTACCAGATTTTCTATTTCTATGCCATATGTCAGAACAAGGTCCAATGTATGGTGGAGGTAATGAGTAGAATTTCCTACTTTCTGAGAAAACCCAATCGAGTCTAATATTGAATTAAAAGCCACATTAAGGCAGTCACTATCTACATCCACATGTATATTAAAGTCCCCTACTATAATTATTCTATCAGATTTCAGCACTAAATCAGCTAAGAAATCAGGAAATTCGGATAAAAATTCTGAATAGGTTGATGGGGGACGATAAACTATGGCAAATAAAATTGGGTTTAACCTGGAATTGCTAAAGTGCCCAATACTGAGGACCAGGCCCTCAAAGGAATTATAACATGTTTTTTGCTTTACATTAACTAGTAATTTGGAATGGTAAATTGATGCTACTCCTCCTCCACGACCAGAACTTCTGGGATTTTGACAGTTTAAATAACCAGAGGGAGTTGATTCATTTAAACCAACATAATCCTCTTGTCCTAACCAAGTCTCTGTAAGGGAAATTAAATCAATCTGATGATCAATTAACAGATCATGGACTAACAGAGACTTGGGAGTTAGAGACCTAATATTTAATAAACCACATTTAATTTTTAAATTATGAGGAGGAACAGAGGCCAAATCATTCAATTTAGAGGCTTTATGTTTAATTTGAGTTTTACCAATATTTTGCTTTATCACTTTGGGATGCTTATACATTATATTTTTATTTACTTTGGAGGGAGCAGACAACGATTCTCTGATGGGGAAGACAGGGGCTAAGCTGAGGGGTGGCGGATGAAGAGGAGCTGCAGAGAGGCGTGTAAGACTGAGACTCTGCTTCCTGGTCCCAACTCTGAGTAGTCATGGTTTTGATGCTGCTTCCAAGTTAGTTTTTCATCAAACATCACTTTACTTGCTCTAACTTTTTGTCATGGATGGTCTCACGAGCCATCAATAAGATGCTATATATCAACAGGTCAGTTTGCACAGTTTATTAAAGGAAAAGATGAATGACAAAATAACAAGCCACGGGGGGCTAAAACACCCCATCGATAACTCAGTCAATGACAACGAAGAATAGATTCGTAATGAAACACACTTACAATAATAGATGAAGGGAAGAAAACGTCTGACCAGGGAAGCTCGGCGAGGAGTGCTTGACGATGTCAGACGAGGAGTTGTCTGACGGAGACTGCAGCGACGCTCAGCCCTTAGCTGATCCCTTAAATAGGGCTCAGGATGGGACAGCTGATGGCAATCGCTAATGCAGCTCAGTTGTCAGAGAGCTCCGCTCTGACAGCCGGAAGCCCCTCCAAGCACTGTCACAATAAGAGCTATTTGTACCGCGGCGGCTTTTACCGTGACAGCGCCGCAGCCGGACTTCCGGCTGTCAAGTCGAGCCGGCCCTGTCACAGCTGGTCTTGATTTTGTGATTATGTTTTCTCTTAACCTGTTTGGCCCTTTGCTTTTGTGTGTTAGTATATAAGGGAGCATCTGAGGCTCACTTCTTGCCATGACCTCGTATTTGTCGTCATTCCAGGCTGGGATCCCAATCCCCGGTTCCAGTCTTTCTTCAGCGTAGGCTTCGCCCTCACTTCATTTATTTGTAAGTGTTTACTCTACAGCGTTAGGTTTCGCCCTCGCTCTCTGTCCACAAGTGTTTCATGTCTCTTTATTTCTCTCCTTAGTTCACCCTCCGGGGTCGCATGCATAGGTATTTGTATTTTGCCCCACGAGGCTCGTTATTTTGTCACTCTTCTTTAATAAATATACGCAAACTCTTTGTCGGCACTTGGCGCCTCACTAATGTCCTAAAAGGGGCAAACATGAATGTCACAGCCAAACGAGGTGCCAGCCACAGTGAGTGTTGTTTTGGCTCTTTTTTTTTTTCTCTTTTTCCGGGTGCCTGCATTTTTTTTTTTTCCTTCGGAAGGAGGTTATGGCATCCCTTTGGGACCTCCTATGCAGCGCTCGCCAACGCTCCCCCGAAGACGCTGTACGGTACCTGGGCCTCGCAATGGCGGCTCAATGCCATCCTCGCCTTGCTGATCATGTCGAGGGCAGGGAGAGGATGGTTGAGGGATCAGCGCTTCTCCAGAGGAACCGAGAGTGGGACAAGGAACCCTCCAGGAAGCCTAGTTTGGCGCCGTCTGGAAGGCACTACCGTGGCCTGATTCAAGCGACTCCTCGCCAGGCTCCAGCCCCCGCTTCACTGCCTAATAAACGCTGCCCCCCCAGCGCAGAACTCTACTCCTCCCTGTGACACAGCTGTACCTAAGCGGGTGGAGGAGAATAACTGGGTGAAAGCGCCACGAAGCTCCCGCCATTACCCAGCCATGGACGGCCAGAAGAATTTCCCCGTCTCCCAGCCAGCAACGTGTTCTATGCCACGGCAGAGAGGAATATCAGCAGCTGCAGCCCTTGGGGTTTCCCTCGTCGGCTGTTTCGCCAGCCTCCCATTCCTGGGTCTTCGCAGCTGTTACTCTCTCCTCCATGATGTCATCCTTCGCTGCTGAGAGCCCAGCTATTTTTCCCCTGGCCCCGCCAGTGACCGTGCCTGTAGGAGCAGCTCCTTTTCATCCGCCAGAGGGGTCCACATCCTCCACAGTCACAGAGAGGGAGAGATCTGAGCCCGCTGCAGCAGTCACCATCATTCCCCGGGGAAGCAGGCAAGTGTTTTTTCGTCCTAATTCTCATTTTGATGAATTATCTTGTCTGATTCCCAGGGGTAGAGCTCAGGTTTCTCAGTCCACTGAGCTTTCACCACCTGCTGCAGCCATTAAAATTAATCCTGCTACCCATGTGTTTCCTCCTATTCTCCTCGAGTGTTCCCCGGTCCCAGGATTAGACCGCCGTACGGAGGAGAAACCTGCAGCCCTGGAGAACCCAGCACCGAAGTTACGCCATGGGCAGAGGAGGAGGGCTGATCGCCGTTTGGAGCCTGCGCCAATGAGTAAGCGTCCCCGGGTCTCCGCGGAGCAGCACTCAGCCCCTGCAGGCAATGGATGTCCTGCCACCATGCCAAGTGAGCCAGCGGCGTGGGTTTCAGCACCAGGGGGTCCGCGGACTGTTGTGACCATCATGCCGGCCTGGAATCGACCTTCTGATCACCGAGCCTGGATTGTCGGAGTCCTGGACGGCGGTAGAGCTCGAGATCAGGCAAATGCTCTATTTTGTCTTCCTGTTTTCTGTATTAGAGCAATCTTGCCTGTCTCTTGGGGGAGGAGAGCCAGGTGCAGCCAGCCACTGCATCTGAGCTCGTCTCGCCGGGCTCGGCCGCTGCCGGTGACCCTGACCACTGTTTTCCTTGCTTTTCTGAGCCTTCTTCCAGGATCACTGGAGAGGAGTCAGCTCCACCCGATGTCGCCAAGGATCCAGGTTCGCTTCTGGAGGTCATCGCAGGTGCAACGTTAGCCTGGTCAGGGTCCACCATGGGTGCTGCGCTGGCCCGGTTCAAGGACAGTAAGGGAGCTGCAGATCCTCCCCTGCTAGACACTGGGCTGGTCCCCTTTTCTCCCCCCATTCTCCACTACTGGAAGCTGCTGGGGTCCCTCTCATCTGGTCCGGCTTCCCTTTGTTGAGCCTCTCGGTTGGGAAGCCGCCTCTGAGCTCTCTCCTCCGGTCCTGGTGGTCCAATGACGTGGGTCGGCCACTGGAAGGACTGTTTCGCCAGTTCTGCAACCTGGGTCAGCCGCCTGAAGAGCCGTTTCGCCGGTCCTGGGACTTCGGTAGGCCGCCTGAACTGTTTTCCTTGGGTTGGAGTATGGATGCCGGTAGGCCACCAGAACTATTTTTGCCTTACCTGCCGGTTTCCCCCATGCTGGTGCGTTGCATTAAGGTCTGAGCGAAAGTGTACATACATGTGTTTGTTGTTGCAGCGTACCTGGGTTGTTTTTTTTTTTTTGTGTGTGTATCCTCAGACTGTGATTTATTTGTATTTGGACATTTCTGTGTGAAGGTTTCTTTGTATTTGTGGTCGATTCTTCACCACCTCTTTATTTTGAACTTGTCATGGTAGTATTGGCTATGCTATTTTTGTTTCAGAATCGTGGATGTTTTCATTTGTTCTGTGTGGGGTTCTATTTTCTTGTATCCTGCTGTTAGGTATTTTTGTGTATTTTCCTGCTAGTTTCTCTCCCTCTGAGCCTGGATTCCCCATCCCCCCCCCCCCCCCCCCAAGGTTGGTTTTCTGGTTGGGGGGCACTTTTTTCTTTTTCTCTGCTGGATGGCACAGCGGGACGCCTGAAATGTGTCCCTTAAACAGGAGGCACTGTGGTGATCTGAGCGCAGATCAGGTCCGTGCTCATGTCACTCATTTTCCCTTTTATTTCTCTGTACTTCTAGTTCTGTATTATTTGTACCGTGGGGGCTTTTACTGTGACAGCGCCGCAGCTGGACTTCCGGCTGTCAAGTCGAGCCGGCCCTGTCACAGCTGGTCTTGATTCTGTGATTATGTTTTCTCTTCACCTGTTTGGCCTTTTGCTTTTGTGTTAGTATTTAAGGGAGAAGCTGAGATGCAGTCCTCGCTGTGACCTCGTTGTCGTCGTAGTTCCAGGCTGGGATCCCAATCCCCGGTTCCAGTCTATCTTCAGCGTAGGTTTCACCCTCGCTTCATGTATTTGTGTTTACTCTACAGCGTTTGGTTTCGCCCTCGCTCTCTGTACACAAGTGTTTCATGTCTCTTTATTACTCTCCTTAGTTCACCCTCCGGGGTCACATGTATAGGTATTTGTATTTTGCCCCATGAGGCTTGTTATTTTGTCACTCTTCTTTAATAAATATACACAAACTCTCTGTCGGCACTTGGCGCCTCATTAATGTCCTGAAAGGGGCAAACATGACAATCTAATTTCCATCTTGTGCCAGACTGCATCCCTTCTTCTCCCGCTTCTAGACCAATTTTAACTCTTATAGGGTAATGATCACTCCCATTAGCTGACCAACTTAATACCTCCCAAGATGCGATACCTGCAATAGCATCTGAAACCAAAGTTAGGTCTAACACACTTTGTGTCTAGATTACTGCTGAATCTAGTACCTTTCCCATCACTCATGCATACAAAGTCCCTATCTTCTAAAAATTCCTCAGTTACTGTGCCATTTATATCTATATCCCTGCTACCCCACGTGTTATGTGCATTGAAATCCCCACACCAAACCACCTTACCCTGTGCTTGTCTATTTACAGTGTTCAAAGTGTCGACTGTCAGTCTGTTACATGGATTATAGTAATTAATAATTAATTTGTCTTTTACTGCCCATGTTTTTACCATTATTGATTCATGGTCTTTCTCTATGTCCATTATTTTGTAATTTGTTCCATTATGCACAAAAGTTGCTACACCCCCTCCTCTATCAGTTTCCCTGTCATTCCTTATAGATGTGTATCCTTGAATGACAAAATCCAACTAAGCCATGTTTCCTGCATACAGATTACCTGGGGTTTGTCTTGCACATCAGATATAAACTTTTTGAATTCTTGCCCATTTGATATTAAACTCCTGGCATTCCATTGTGGAATTGTGATTACCATTATGACTCACCAGCCCATGATGTCTGTGAACTTAAAGATCCCCCACTAAACAAGTCCTCAACTGCTTCCCAATGTGGCCCCTTAATGCCAAGATATTTTTCTGCTGCTTTCACAATGATTGATTTTTTTTCTGTTTTCTTGGAAGTCTGCGCAGTGCAGTTTATTACATCTACCACAAATAAGACAAAATTATTTTCCTTCATAACCAGAGTATCTTCCTTAATTCTACTGCATGCACTGCAAGTCTGCACACTTTCCCTGTTCGAGTCCACTCCCACTTTTTTAGCTGGCACCTTTTCCGCAGCTTCTGCATATGTTAATCCCTGGAAGACTTATCTGCTGAATTTCTGCTGCTCTTTTACTGGCTTCACAACCTCATTATGTGCAGAGCTATGTTCCCCACCGCAGTTACAGCACTTTAATTTGGCTCCTCTTTCACACTTTCCATATTCATGTTCACCGGAGCATCTGGCACATCGCTGTCTACCTTTGCATATCGCTGCTACATGACCAAACTTTTGACATTTGAAACTTCTGAGTGGAGTAGGAATGTAAAGTCTGACTTCATAGCTCATGTAGCCAATATACACCTTACTTGGTAGTCTTGTTTCATCAAATTTTAACATTACTGACAGACTATTACATTTTTCACTATTTCTATTAGTTTTCAGTCTTTGTACCGCTGTCACTTTTGCTCCAGTTAAGATTTCCATTATTTCATCAGTTGAGACAGCCGTTGAAATGCCCGATATCACTCCTCTCATTGCCTTATTTCCTTCCAATATTGAACATTGCACATTTTCCCCTCCATCTTACTGATTCTGATTGCTTTTCCTTGTTGAACACTATCTTTACATGTAACTAGTAACGAACCACTATGAAGAATTCTTGCATTTAAAACTTCTCCAAGTAACTTGTTAATTGCTTTTGTGAGCTTGATTGGGTTCCACTCATGAAATGATGCTCCTTTGTGAGTAAGCTTAATGATTACTTTACACTCCTCCTGTTTATTCCGGGATTGTTCATCTTCTGATTCATCAGCAGTTGATATCGCTCGATTGTTTTTCTTTACGTTTGCTTCTTTTAGACTCCACCAAACTCAAACTTCCTCTTTCCCGCTTCCCACCCCTATTCCTCCTAGTTCACTCCCTGTTTCATCACCTTCCGCTGCCTGCTCTGCCATCTCCTGTCCATTCACAACCCGGTTGTGCCACCATCTCCTACTCTCCCAGTCTTCGGCTCCAAAACCGTGAGCTTTTCTTTCCGTCTTCTGTTGTTGCTAGCTCACACCTCCTTCGGGTCAAAGCTCCTGTCACAAAATGCCACCTGCCCGTGTGCCTGTCTGCGTGCCCTGCTGCTGTCCAGAATTTTTTTTTTTTTTTTTTTTTTTTTTTTGTTACTTATTTGTACCCGTAGGTAGACTTGGTTTGCAGTCTGGTGACAAGCCACCGGCTGCTGGTCGCTGCGTGCGCGAGCGCCCTAAACCTACATGTTTTTGGTATGCGGGAGGAAACCGGAGAAATCCCGGAGTAAACCCGCGCAACACGGGGAGAACATGCAAACTCCACACAGCTCACTGTTGGTCGGGGGCTGGGATCGAACCCACGATCTCATGATCCCCGCGATCCCCCGGCCGAGGGTAAAACTGTGCTGCCACAGTGCTAAACCACTGCGCCACCGTGCAGCCCAGAATATCTGCATTTGTTATGAACGAATGACAAAAAAAAAAAAAAAATAATAAAAAATCACAAAATGCACAGGGGCAGCACGGTGGCGGAGTGGTTAGCACTCTTATTCTCTTTAGCTTCCATCTAATAAATGTACACCTTTTTTCTTATCGACTTAAAATTTTGTTATAATCTTTTGATTTTGTAACTAAATTTGGGATTTCTTTTACATTTAAATTTGCAACTTTTCCTTGTTCCTTCTCATTTTTTTCCATAAATTTGTGACTTTACTAAAATAAAAGTATGCATGTATTCCCTGGAATATAATCCAAATTATCATATATAGATAAAAAATAAACATCAAGTTAAATACTTTGAGGTAGGTAGGATAGAGAAGCAGTGACTCTCTCAAAGAAATGAGTGTAAAAATCAACCCCGCGAGGAAAGCCATGGTCAGATGCTGAACAGGCTCTCTGTGGGTCCATAATACCTCTGACTTACTTTTCATGAGCCCCTGTAACAAGAGCCATGACTGTTTTAAAAGGATTAACATTAGTTCCTCTCTGACAGCCTGGTGGATATTTTTAAAAATAACGGAGTCTTCACTTGTCCTTTGTAAACTCACGCCCATTTGGAATAATCCTGATACAAAAAAAGAGGATGTTAAACTCTCCAATATGGTGTGCGAAAGGAATAAAAAACTTAGAACATCTTATTCGAGGTGGAAACTTTATCCAATTCCAGGAACTCGTGTCACAGTACGACATCAGTGATAAGTTTAGTTTAGTTTATTCACACACACACACACACACACACATCACACATTACCAACAGCATGAATGAGTTACAATATGAGTTATCAACAGCATGATTAGCAGTATACAATAGGCTTTTTTTTTTTTTTTTTTTTTACATTGTTTTGGAGTGTGAACAGGTCATCCCAAATAAGCTATTTAAAGCTTTTAGTAGGGAGCCCAATTCTACAATGAAATAATGACGGAAATCAGTCCAATGTCTTTGTGTGAAAGACACAAAAATATTTCTTGAATACCAATAGGTTAAATCCATAATAAAAGCAAGATTCAACACTTTTAAGATGACTAAAAACTCTTAATTTACAACTCTTACAGTACAAAGTTCTACATAGAACTCATTACACAGGACAAAGGATGTTCAAAATGGGCCTGAGTCACACAAATATCTGCTCCCATTGCACCAGCAACGTCCCGGATAGTTAATATATGCATTCTATGTGGTCCTGTGCACCGGTCCAAAAGTTCTGGCAGAAGATATGTGGAGACCTATCGGCATGGCTTGGGTGTCGTATCTCAACATCCCCACACTTTGCATATTGGGTGATTTAAGTGAAATAAATATAGAGGTAAAAGTGCCACACATGGTTCTCACTACTTTATGCATCGCCAAGAAAATGATCCTCATGAACTGGAAATCAAGAAATAATTTATGTACAATCCACTATAAGAACCTCCTATTAGATTACGTGTATTAGTCTGGAGAGAATGTCTGCCTCCTCTAAAAAACAACTGGGTGAATTCAATTCTTTCTGGTCCCCGTTTATTGATTCTATAACTTGAAGGGTAGTGGGCGGTGGCTCGCTCTCCTTGGCGCCTCCGGTGGCTGGCTGCGCCCTGACCATGGAAGGTTTTCTGTGACCCACTGGGGCCTGTGTCCTGGGCACATGTCCTGGGGTGGCTGTGCATCTGGCCTTGCTAGGGGTGGGGGTGGGAGGGGCTTGTCTCCCGGTTGAGGCTGGGTCTGGCTTTGGGCCCCTGGTGCTGGGGGGCCATCTGCCCCTCTGGGCCGGGTGTGCGCTGGTGGCAGGGTTGCGCCCTCCCCAGGGCCCTGTCGGCGCTCCAGGGGCTAGTGCTTATGTCTTGGGGTGGTGGGGGGTTGCAGGGGGATCGCTCCCCCATCCTCCGGAGCCAGAGTGGGTGTGTGTGAGTGCGTGTATGCAAGTGTATGTGCAGGTGTGTGCGCGAGTGTGGGTTCACCATATTATTATTATACAGTGGTGTGAAAAAGTGTTTGCCCCCTTCCTGATTTCTCTTTTTTTATGTTTGTCACACTTAAAATGTTTCAGATCATCAAACAAATTTAAATATTAAACAAAGATAACGCAAGTAAACACAAAATGCAGTTTTTAAATGAAGGTGTTTATTATTAAGGGTTAAAACAAATCCAAACCTACATGGCCCTGTGTGAAAAAGTGATTGCCCTCCCCGTTAAAACATAAATTAACTGTGATTTATCACATCTTTGGAAAGCTGAGTTCAATTTCCCTAGCCACACCCAGGCCTGATTACTGCCACACCTGTTCTCAATCAAGAAATCACTTAAATAGGACCTGCTTGACAATGTGAAGTAGAACAAAAGATCCTCAAAAGCTAGACATCATGCTGCGATCCAAAGAAATTTAGGAACAAATGGGAAGCAAAGTAATTGAGATCAGTCTGGAAAAGGTTATAAAGCCATTTCTAAAGCTTTGGGACTCCAGCGAAAGGTTGTGCAACAAAATATTAAATCAAGGGTACCATCATTTTTGTCCAGGCCTGTTTCATGAGTTTGTTTTTTAAAATAATTCTGTTGAACCACAATTCAAAAGCATTGTCTGATTTTCATTGGTTTATTTTCATAGAATTTTTATTTATTACCACTTCCATCAGATTCGAGTTATTTCTGTGACCATTGTGGGTTTTCTTTCATTAACAGAAGGGTACCAACAATTTTGTCCATGTCTGTATATCGTTATTGTAATATAAGATGATTTAGATTGTATTTTTTTTTGTTATATAGCACAGCCCTAACGGAGAGATGAGTAAAATGTGCTTGATAAATGAACACATTTACCATTAAAATTAGCTTTCTGAAAACCTTTGCTAAAATTGAAAACATTCAGAGGAAGAACTTTTTACTGGCAATGAATACTCTGCAACTCCCTACAGACTTTTTTGTTTTTAACAAAAATTCCTCAAAACATCCATAGCAAAGGTTACTGACAAGTGACATCTGTTATTCTCCATTATTAAGCCAGAAATAAAATATTAACACACTTAAAAAAGTGATACCAGATCAGTAACACTTACAGGATTAAGGCTACAAATGTCTTTACTGTTAAGTTCACTGGTTCAACAAATTTTACATTTTTATTTGAGACCATACAAAAAATTAAAACAATAATTAGTCTGAATTCAACTGAAAGAGCAACCACTTGAGAAAAGGCAGGCAGACATAAGTTAAAATACAGACCATCTCCACTTTCTACCCAAAATGCTCTTGGTTCAGATATTTAAGTGATTTGAATCCTATACAGCCTAATGTCAAGGTATTTAAGTTTGAACCTGCAACCAGAAGAGGAGCTTCCTGTATCTCAAGGGATCAAAGTTTGTGTGAAAGGCTTTTCATTTTTACCTCTACTGTGGATTACCTGATGCAACTTTAAGAGATGTACTTCATTAAAGCCTTCAGATTCATCACCAATATGGCTAAACTTTACACTGGGTGAATTGATGTCTTCTTAAACTGCCCCTCTGAGTAAAAGCATTCCCACACTGACCACACACAAATGGCTTTACTCCAGTGTGGATAAGTTTATGTTGTCTTAAGTAACCCATCTGACTAAAGGCCTTCCCACACTGATCACACACAAATGATTTAACGCCAGTGTGAATTAATTGATGTACTCTTAAGCCATCCATCTGATAAAAGGCCTTCCCACACTGACTACACACAAATGGTTTAACTCCAGTGTGGGTGACTTCATGTTTTTTTAAGTGACTCTTCTGAGCAAAGGTCTTCCCACACTCATCACACACAAATTGTTTCTCTCTAATGTGGATACCCTCATGTTTTCTTAATTCACTCTCATAAGCATAGGCCTTCCCACACTGACCACACACAAATGATTTACCTCCAGTGTGTGTGAGTAGATGTGTTTTTAAGCCACTCATAGCAGTGAAGGCCTTCTCACAGTGACCACACACAAACTGTTTAACTCCAGTGTGGATGAGTTGATGTGCTTTTAAGTTATCCTTGCGATAAAAGTCCTTCCCACACTGATTACACACAAACTGTTTAACTCCAGTGTGGATGACTTGATGTCTTTTTAAGTAGCTCATCAGTGTAAAGGCCTTCCCACACTGACCACACACAAACTGCTTAACTCCAGTATGGATGAGTTGATGTCTCCTCAAGTGATTCATATGAGTGAAGTCCTTCCCACACTGACCACATGTGTGTTTTCTTAACAGACTAACCGACTCATCACAGTAAAGGCCTTCTTCGCACACTGATCACACATACAGTAAATTATTTAATTCCAGTGTGGACTGTCTGTTTTTTAAATTTGGCAAAAGTATGAAGCCTCTTCACAACAGTATTGTTTATCATCATTGCTGTCTTTTCTGTCTTCCTTTTCCACTCTTGAGACAGTGTTTGCTTTTACTTTGACACTTTGTTTGCTGCTATCCGATGATCTTCATCCTCCTGAAGCTGCTGAGGTTTCTCTCCGTTTTTCCTTTGAAGTTCCTCTAGTAACAAAAACAGGAACAGAGGCAGTGAATAAATGCAGTTGAGCAAGAAGAACCAAAACATCCAGTTTACAAAAACCAGTCCATCAATAACCCAGAGTAGCTCATTCTGGCCTGTCAAAATTACTCCCAACAGTGCTCGGCATTGACCCTGACCTTAAGTATAGCTTAGATGCAGACCCATTTAGGGTGTGCCTAAGGTCAAGGCCAATGACCTGGGGAAGTAATGTTTTTTGTGAGGGTCGGAGTACACCAGGGATCAGCCGTGCAGCCCCCCTGATCAGGGGCTGCACGGTGGCGCAGTGGTTAGCACTGCGGCAGCACAGTTTACCCTTGGCCGGGGGATTGTGGGGATCGTGGGATCGTGGGTTCGATCCCAGTCCCCGACCAACAGTGATCTGTGTGGAGTTTGCATGTTCTCCCCGTGTTGCGTGGGTTTACTCCGGGATTTCTCCGGTTTCCTCCCACATGCCAAAAACATGCATGTTAGGTTAATTGGCTGTTCTAAATTGTCCCTAGATATCTGTTTCCTATAGGCCCTTAGAATAGAGGGTTAGTATTAATGAAAGCGCTTTGAGTGGTCTTTGTGACTAGAAAAGCGCTATATAAGTGCAGGTTAGTTAGTTAGTTAGTTAGCTTGGGGCCCCTTCTTGTTCGCCACGGTGACAGGCTGACAGACAAGGTCAGGAAGCATTCTCCAGGGACCATGATGTTGCAAACGACATTGTGATATGTAGTTAGAGTTGGGAGCAGGTACAAGAGAACCTGGAGAGGTGACAGTATGCTTTGGAGAGAAGAGGAATGAAAATCAGAAGAAGCAAAACAGAATACATATGTGTGAATGAGAGTGAGGCAAGTGTAAACAGTAAAGATGCAAGGAGCAGAGGTAGTGAAGTTAGAAAAGTTTAAATCCCTGGGGTCAACCATTCAAAGCAAAGGAAAATGCACAAGAAGGGTTAAGAAGAGAATGCAGGCAGGGTGGAGTGGGTGGCCTTTTTTCAGACTCCAAAGCTGCTTTCAAACTACAACTGGCAAGTTGGAGTCACGAGCTCCACTAGCAAAAATCCACACCTCAACCCTCCAAAGCCCTTTTAAGCGGGTCCCATCTCCCACAGATACCAGCACATTTCTCAGGGAGATCAAGTTTCATGTCCTTACATCGCTGATGTCACACGAACGCGCCAGTCAGCCTGGAAGTTGGTACTTCTAGCCACTATTGAGAGTGACCGGCATTTTTACAAGTCTTTTAATTTTGTCCCCATGTCAAAGTAAGCACAGATCCATGGTGGAATACGCCAGTCTGTATAGTTCAGTAATTGCTGCTCTTTGTCCTCGGTTACAACAGAAAGGATTGCAAAATGCACCCATTTTTTCATGATGCGGTGACACCTACTTCAATGGGCATTTATCCATGTTTCCTACTCAAATGCCCACTGAGCTGCGGCGAGCTGAGTTGTGCAACAACCCAACTCGCTTGCAAGGTCATTTAGCCCACATCATCTGGCACGGGTAACCCTATTCAGACAGTAGTGACAAGCTGATCCTTAATGGGTTTGACTGGGTTGTTGGGGTAGACTGAAATGGGCTCAAGAGGCAAGTCTCATTTCCCGCAAATAACAGTGCAATTCTGCAGGATACCAAGTTTCATGTCCTCACATCGCTGATGTCACACAAACATGCCGGTCAACCCGGAAGGTGGTGATGCTGGTAGCTATTGAGAGTGACCGGCATTTTTAAAAGTCTTAATTTTATTGCCCTATGTCAAACTCAATGCAGATCAGTGGTGGATATAAATACACAACTGATCTACAGTGGGGCAAAAAAGTATTTAGTCAGCCACCAATTGTGCAAGTTCTCCCACTTAAAAGATGAGAGAGGTCTCCAATTTTCATCATAGGTATACCTCAACTATGAGAGACAAAATGAGGAAAAAAAAATATCCAGAAAATCACATTGAAGGATTTTTAAAGAATTTATTTGCAAATTATGGTAGAAAATAAGTATTTGGTCACCTACAAACAAGCAAGATTTCTGGCTCTCACAGACCTGTAACTTCTTTAAGAGGCTCCTCTGTCCTCCACTCGTTACCTGTATTAATGGCACCTGTTTGAACTCATCATCAGTATAAAAGACACCTGTCCACAACCTCAAACAGTCAGACTCCAAACTCCACTACGGCCAAGACCAAAGAGCTGTCAAAGGACACCAGAAACAAAATTGTAGACCTGCACCAGGCTGGGAAGACTGAATCTGCAATAGGTAAGCAGCTTGGTGTGAAGAAATCAACTGTGGCAGCAATTATTAGAAAATGGAAGACATACAAGACCACTGATAATCTCCCTCCATCTGGGGATCCACGCAAGATCTCACCCCGTGAGGTCAAAATGATCACGAGAACGGTAAGCAAAAATCCCAGAACCACACGGGGGGCCCTAGTGAATGACCTGCAGAGAGCTGGGATTAAAGTAACAAAGGTTACGTCAGTAACACACTACGCCGCCAGGGACTCAAATCCTGCAGTGCCAGACGTGTCCCCCTGCTTAAGCCAGTACATGTCCATGCCCGTCTGAAATTTGTTAGAGACCATTTGGATGATCCAGAAGAGGATTGGGAGAATGTCATATGGTCAGATGAAACCAAAATAGAACTTTTTGGTAAAAACTCAACTTAACGTGTTTGGAGGAGAAAGAACACCATATCTACTGTGAAGCATGGGGGTGAAAACATTATACTTTGGGGCTGTTTTTCTGCAAAGGGACCAGGACGACTGATCCGTGTAAAGGAAAGAATGAATGGGGCCATGTATCGAGAGATTGAGTGAAAACCTCCTTCCATCAGCAAGGGCATTGAAGATGAAACGTGGCTGGGTCTTTCAGCATGACAATGATCCCAAACACACCACCCGGGCAACGAAGGAGTGGCTTCGTAAGAAGCATTTCAAGGTCCTGGAGTGGCCTAGCCAGTCTCCAGATCTCAACTCTATAGAAAATCTTTGGAGGGAGTTGAAAGTCCGTGCTGCCCAGCGACAGCCCCAAAACATCACTGCTCTAGAGGAGATCTGCATGGAGGAATGGGCCAAAATACCAGCAACAGTGTGTGAAAACCTTGTGAAGACTTACAGAAAACGTTTGACCTCTGTCATTGCCAACAAAGGGTATATAACAAAGTACTGAGATGAACTTTTGTTATTGACCAAATACTTATTTTACCGAGGAATTTACCAATTAATTCATTAAAAATCAATGTGATTTTCTGGATTTTTTTTTTCTCATTTTGTTGTCTCATAGTTGAGGTATACCTATGATGAAAATTGGAGACCTCTCATCTTTTAAGTGGGAGAACTTGCACAATTGGTGGCTGACTAAATACTTTTTTCCCCACTGTATATAGTTCAATGGTTGCTGCTCATTGTCCTCCGTTACAACGGAGAGGACTGCAAAATGCAACCAATATTTTACAGAATTATCATCTTTTTTTCATATTGGCACTGAATAGCTTTCATATTTACAAGAAGAGACACGGTGTGTTTGTGTGCACAGGCCTGCACTTTTGCACCGTGTTCCAAATTATGCAAATAGGATTTTAGTGTCATAAACATTCAATTTTTTGTTTTTCAATTAAACTCATGGATGGTATTGTGTGGGCTCTTTGGATCACTGACATCAATCTCAGACACCTGTCATAATTAGCTTGCCAGGTAAGCCCAATTAAAGGAAAACTACTTAAGAAGGATGTTCCACATTATTAAGCATGCCACAGGTTTCAAGCAATATGGGAAAGAAAAAGGATCTCTCTGCTGCCAAAAAGCATCAAATAGTGCAATGCCTTGGACAAGGTATGAAAATATTAGATATTTTACAAAAAGTTAACCGTTACCATCGGTGAAGAAATTTATGGCTGATTCAGAGCACAGACGGGTTTGTGCAGATAAAGGCATAATAAGGAAGGTTTCTGCCGGACAAATTTATTGGATTAAGAGAGCAGCTGCTAAAATGCCATTACAAAGCAGCAAACAGGTATTTCAAGCTGTTGGTGCCTCTGCAGTCCCACGAACCTCAAGGTGTAGGATCCTCCAGAGGCTTGCAGTTGTGCATAAACCTATTATTCGGCAACCCCTAACCAATGCTCACAAGCAGAAATGGTTGCAGTGGGCCCAGAAATACATGAAGACTAATTTTCAAACAGTCTTGTTTATTGATGAGTGCCATGCAACCCTGGATGGTCCAGATGGATGGAGTAGTGGATGTTTGGTCACCGTGTCCCAACAAGGGTGCGACGTCAGCAAGGAGGTGGCGGAGTCATGTTTTGGGCCGGAATCATAGGGAGAGAGCTGGTAGGCCCCTTTAGGGTCTCTAAAGGTGTGAAAATGACCTCGGCAAAGTATATAGTGTTTCTGACTGACCACTTTCTTCCATAGTACAAAAAAAAAGAACCATGCCTTCCGCAAAATTATCTTCATGCATGACAATGCACCATCTCATGCTGCAAAGAATACCTCTGTATCATTGGCTACTATGGGCATAAAAGGAGAGCAATTCATGGTGTGGCCCCCATCTTCCCCTGACCTCAACCCTATTGAGAACCTTTGGGACATCCTCAAGCAAAAGATCTATGAGGGTGGGAGGCAGTTCACATCAAAACAGTGGCTGCTGGAGGCTATTCTGACATCTTGCAAAGAAATTCAAGCAGAAACTCTCCAAAAACTCACAAGTTCAATGGATGCAAGAATTGTGACGGTTATATCAAAGAAGGGGGTTCTATGTTAACCCCTTGCACTCTGGTCAATTTTCCTAAAAACGCCAAAAAATAATGTGCCCAAAGTAAATCGAAAGCTGTTATTCAACCCTTTGCAGCATCTTCATGGGGTTGGTCTCATTTAAAAGAAAACACTTTGAATTTTTTGGCAAAACAGTCATAATCTCTCTAAGTGCTCCGGCCACTGAGTTACAGTCATCTAAACATACCGAACTTGAAGAAAATAAATTTGGCCTGGGTGTTTTTTTGGATACAAATGCTTGCAAATAACACACAGCTTCAGATCCGGCCTGGAAAATGAAACAGAAATGTAGAACCAAGTGTTATCCAGCTGAGGTCCAAATTTTGTAACAATACCACAAAAAATGAATATATTACACAGCTTTTTCCTCAGGCTGTTTCCAGGCGTTTTGGAACTGTGCCAAATTGTGCCAAATGGCACAGTTTGGAAAAACGTCTGTAACTTTTGAATGATTCAATGTAGAAGCTTCATTTTGGGCTCTAATGAAAGGTCACACTCAGGGCTGTGTGTGTGTGTGTGTCCCCCCCCCGCTACAGAGGATGGAGATCAGCCATCGCTACATGACGGATTACACTCGGATGTGGCGGTGTGGCCACAGCAGCGCTGTCACCGCGGCTCCCCCCCCCCCCCCTCGCTACAGAGGACGGCCATCGGCCATCGCTAAATGACGGAATAGACTCATATGGCTATGTGGCGACCGCTGCACGGTCACCGCCCACCAGGGGGGGCCTTCACGGTCCAAACACGGTGAATGAACCGTTTATCGCGGCGCATGCACTTCGTACTTCGTGCGCCGCACAGTTGTAATTTATCGATCGGTCAAAAGTCATTTTTTGATTACAATTTTCAGGGATAAATAATAATTTAGCTTACAACACCTTACCTCTTCACAGCAGCATCCTGGCGAACTTCTCTTCCCCATTGTCAGACGAACGCGACGCTGGTCCGCTCGTGGATCCCGGTCAAAACATAATTCCATTATTGCGGTTTTGGCAAATGATTTACGACCTTTGTTGTCGGCCTCCGTCGGTCTATGATGACGGAAGAGAATCCTAAACGTCTATTCTGCTGGAATGAGTGCAGGTCGCACTTGTGGGTGGTCTCCTTGCTGCTGGGTCTGTAGCAGGTTCTTCCTGCGTCCTTTTTTTCATCTGTTGCAGCAGTAAGTCTCTCTTCACCCAGCCCGAACTTCTGTGCTTCAATTGGCTCCTGCATTCAAAGCGTTGGTAGGCGGGTCCTCCTTCCTAAGTTTTCATTGGTTCTTCAAGGTTTCAGAAACCCAATTCAAGGCTCTCAGTCGAATGAGGGGTCAATCATATCCAATCTGTTCGCGGCTGTGTCTGTAGTGGGAGAACTTTTTTTTTTTTTTTTTTTTTCAGTGCGCGCTTGGAGGCAGCGCTGTGCGTCCTAGAGCGCACGAGAGCGCCCTCGTGTGCTCTAGGACGCAGAGACGTGTCCGCCCGCGGTACACGGGAGTGCAACAGGTTAACATGTAACTTGGCCTGTTAAGATGTTTTTGATTGAAACAGCTTTTGATTTCAGTAAATATTATCCCCTAATCTGCAAATTCAACAAATGACCATTTTCAGTTCTTTACAACCAATAAAATGTTTTGAAACTCTGATGTGCATAATAATTTGGAACAGTGCAGTTTGAGTTTTTTTTATTTTTGCAAAAAAAAAAAAATGTTATCATTGGGAGGTTTGTTCAATAAAATTTGAATTATGCTCTAACGGTTGATGGCTTGAAAACTATACTGACTGTCATTTGCATCGACTACTGAGGAAAATCAGAGACAAATATCATTTGCATAATAATTTGGAATGCGGTGTATTTGGAGGGGATGTGTGTCACGTTTAGTGCCACACAGAGCAAGATACATTTTATTCTGAAGGGGGCTGTCACAGAAAAAAATACAGGAGCAGAGGATAAGTTAGTGTGGTGTGAACAAGGATGCACAAACAAGCACACAGTGGAGATGACCAGAGATTGCCCTTTGCTAAACCAGGAAAGGACAGTATCTGCTTCACAGCAGCCAGGGGACAGCTGCTGAAGGCTCCACGGGACTGGGTGAAAAAAACGCTTTTAAAAGCAACCTCTAGCTCTCAGCTGCTGTGATATTTGTGTAATTGTGGCATACACAGTTGTCTGTTGCAGCTTCAAAATATAATCTATTAGAAATAGGGATGTTAATGATTGACTTTTGATTAATTGTCGATAAGCACGCGGTCATCCACTGCTGCATTTCAACCAAAAAAGCAGAAGACGATGCTAAGTCCTCCCAGAGTGCATGCACACTGTGCAGAGCAAAAAAACGCGCCCTTCTGCGTTACATCGGAAAGCCACAACAAGTTCCAATGGCATGTTCCAATGTCCACCCGTCAAATCAACAGGGCAGAGAAATGGACTACAGCAGGCTACACAAGTGCAAAAACCTTTCCCCGCTGCCTCCCTTCAACCTGCCGCTAGACAGGAAAGCAGACCAGACTCAAGTTCCCACTGAGATAACATAACAGAGGGAGCCCAGATCGTACTAGGTTTGCCTGGATTGCCGGGGTACTGTGATAATGTTTAACATGCAACAGATGAAGCGGCTCACAATTTACTTTCCTGTTAAAACAGTCTACCAATGCATCTCAGTAAATTAGAATGTGGAAGTTCTTTTTTAAATATAACTAAAAAAAGATCAATTTTATGATATTGGTAGTAGTTTTTAAAATAAATAAAAAATCATGACATTTGTAATTTACCGAGATGTATCAGTACATAGTACACACTATACAGTGCAAAATTTATTAAACTACAAAAAATACCATTGTCTGTCGTAAGAAAAAAAATGCAAATGGTACAATAAATCATTGAGGAATATAATGTTCCATGTTTTATTCAGTATATGAAAAAAACAGCAACTTTATATGCTAAAAATAAAGACTGTATTGTACTGAGGGAAATTCAGATTCTCAGGAAAAATGCTGCTTATCAATTAATCGTTAATTGATCAATAAGGTGAATCAATTATCAATTAATGAAAGAATTGATAACTTCCATCCCAAGTCAGAATAATGATGGCCTTCAGATTCATTTCCACTCTGTCTCTGTGCTGTGACACTGTGCCAGGGACACCTACTTCAATGCGCGTTTATCTGTGTTTCCTATTCAAATGTCCCAACGGCCCACCTTGCTTGCAGGGTCATTTATCGATACCATGTCATCTTGGCATGGCTAAAGGCCTGATCAGAGTCCCTCCAAGGGGAAAACGTTTGCGTTCTGTAGACTGTGTTTGCATGCGCAGTAATATTCAGTGTTTTTTGAGCCACTGCAGTTGCCGCTCAGCAGCTGCATTTCACGCATGCACAGTGACAATAATCTGCAGCTCAGTTGCAAAACAAGCACAAGAGCACGGTGGCAGATGGGCTGCACCGTGGGCTGCACGGTGGCGCAGTGGTTTAGCACTGTGGCAGCACAGTTTTACCCTCGGCCGGGGGACCGCGGGGATCATGAGATTGTGGGTTCGATCCCAGCCCCCGACCAACAGTGAGCTGTGTGGAGTTTGCATGTTCTCCCCGTGTTGCACGGGTTTACTCCGGGATTTCTCCGGTTTCCTCCCGCACACCAAAAACATGTAGGTTTAGGGCGCTCGCGCACGCAGCGACCAGCAGCCAGTGGCTTGTCACCAGACTGCAAACCAAGTCTACCTACGGGTACAAATAAGTAACAAAAAAAAAAATAAATAAAAAAAAAATAAAAAAATGGCGGAAACAATGGAGGTACGTGAATACAGTGACGATCAAGATGAACAGGAGCTTTTGCTGTTTAGTGGTAGAAGAGGAAAACAGAAAGACATATGTTCTCCCCGTTTTGGCAGATTGCTCAGTACTTCCCCCTGGCAAGAGTTTCTGGCCACATGCGCAGTTCACGGCAACCATTTGCGTACTTGTACATGCGTTCACTTTTTTGGGGCTGCATGCACTTGGTCAGCGCTCACCCTCAGTGTCGGGTTTGCGCATGGATGCGTCCACTGTGCTTGCTCATGTACCAATGCATTTTTTGCCACTATGACTCGGGCTTAATATAATTCAGACAATAAGGCTCGCCAGTGTGACGTAGCGTTTACAAAATTGACCAAGTGCATTCTGGGGACAAAAGGCCTCGGTAGTTCGCTAAGATCACGTCAATGTAGCAGACATGGGGAAGTATAGAGCTCGCCAGCTGTGTTGTAAACTGTAATAGTCGTTCTCACAACCACCGTGGAAAAAAAGATAAACCACGGAATAGGCTTTTATCGTTTTCCAGCATGGAAGAAGAACAGCACAGCCCACGTTTCGGATGTAACAAAGAGGCGACGCATGGCCTGGATTGCAGCAGTCAGAAGATCCGACATAACTTTCAACCACACTCCTTTATCGATGGTGGTGTGTTCAAAGCATTTTCATAAAGGTAAGTTATGATTTACTGTATATAAGTCTGTTGTTGTTGCTGAGTGGTTAAAACTTGCTTGGTCATAGCTTTTAGCCTACGTTAGCAGTGCTAAGCTAAAGAAAGACTCCGATAGAGTAGCTAGAAAAAGTTACCACTTACACACGTGTGTAAGTGGGTTTAATTTGTTCTACACCCAAGTATTTTCTAACCGTTTCCTTTGCTTTAACAGGCAGACCAGCTTATGAAATGCTAGACTGTGATCCTGACTGGGCACCTTCTCTAAACCTTGGGCATGCAGAGCTTCCAGCTACCACTCCTGACAGGTTTAACTGCTTATGTAGAAGGACGAGATCACGACAAAAAGAATCGGCAGGGCATACAAGTGAACCCCCAACACCACTGGCCCTGTGACTGGGACGGATAATGTAGCTCCTTTATATTCAGGTAATCTTTTTTTTTTGGCCAATGTTTTTCTTTCTAAAATGTGTCTTGGGATTCCTTTTGATTACAAAACATATTAACTAAAGTAGTATATTGTCCTCATCACCAACTGATAACATCACACCTCTGGCTGAGATGGAGGAAAGAACATCTGGTGAAGCAGCACAGATCTGTCAGGCTGATGATGCTCCAGTGGAAAATGTGCAAGAACAGCAGCACTGTAGCATGTGTCACCTTAGGCTTAACCAAATTTTACTCTTGCAAGAGGAGAATAGAACAGGCTTTACTGTCATTGTACAGCAGTACAACACAAAAAAAATTATGGGACTGTGGCTTTCTTCAGAAGCTGTCACCAAGAGACAGTATTGGCAGACCGTGGGTTTGATATTAAGGAAAGCATTGCTCTTGTAGGTGCCACACTGAAAATACCTGCATCCACCAGGGGCCACAGCCAGCTTGATGCCAGAGGGTGGCCTAAACCCACCCTTTTGTAAAGTGCCTTGCGATAACCCTGTGTTGTGATTTGGTGCTATATAAACAAAATGAATTGAATTGAGAGAGTAATAGGGTGCATGCGCTCCAAATATACAATATTGAATGACACTGAACTTCTGGCCTTTGTGGTACCATGTGAAGGTCAGGACATGACTTTACTGGATAAGATTGTTGCTGCAACCTGTGCTTTGACCAATATGTGTCCAACTGTCATTATAAAGCCATAGTTTTAGAATGTAGACACTGACATGTTTTGGTATTGTTTACCCCATCAGACATAATGTCTTTAACTGCTTTGTAACAATTTGAAAATAAAGTACACAATGGTTTACAAACTCCAGCTCTTTATTTTTAAGGTGCAAAATTCTGAGTGTAACTTACAGTAAGTTGTGAGAAACACTGTACAGAATGTGTGCAAAGTGCAGTCCAAAAATGGGTCTTTTTGGCTGTAATACTTTTCAAAAGCTTTGTAAAATGTGGAACACTTTCAAGTCACAAACAATAGAATAGAATAGGCTTCATTGACGTTGTACAGTACTACCAAATTGTGGGTGCTCCACCAGGCTACTGCGCAATTAACTATAAGAGAAGGATTAGATAAAAACAGTTACCGAACACAGTCCTGTTCAGTTTGGTGTAGTACTGTCCCTTTAAATTTTCCTTTGAACAGTCCATTTTGTGATTTATTTTTTTTCCCGTTCATTTATAACAAATGTAGAGGCGCCAGCTCGCCTTCCCATCCCAGAATGCACTGCATGTTTGTCACGTGGGCTGGCAAGCTCTATAGTGGCAAGCCAAGTTGCACTGGGCTTAAATGGGTTGCCGGGGGTAGATTGAAAGGGGCTTTAGACAACGCCAATTTCAAACTACAATGGGTGAGAATCAGTCACGGGTTCCATTAGCATAAATTAACACCTCACCAACCCTCCATGGGTTGTCCAAACTTCTGATCACCCACAGGTAACAGTGAATCAAGTTTCATATCCTCACACTGCTACGATCACGTGAACATGCCAGTAAGCCTGGAAGCTGGTGATGCAATAATCACTACTGATCTACTTTATATTACAATGCAATGTCACTGGCATTTTTACAAGTCTTTCAATTTTGTCACCTTATGCCAAACTCACCACAGATCAGAGGTTGAGCTGTCTATCTACAGAGCAGCAGGGTGTGCTTGATTTCTCCATTGGCATACACGTCCACAGGTAAAGGTCTGTTTAAAAATATCACCTTTGACCTCTTTTATGGTCAAGCAGTCAGTGACACTATGTCAGATGCACTCTTCAGGTATTGGTGCATCGCCATGCAAGGAATAAGAGCCGGCGATGAAAGGAAACTTTTGTACACATACATACATACTGTACATACTCAGCCAGCCGGCCAGGTGACAGAATTTTTTTTATATACAGTTGAAACCAAATATTTACATACACTGTATTAAAAAGACACATACCCCCCCCCCCCCTCCCCAATTGTCTGACATTAAATCAGACTAAACTTTTTCTGTGTCGTAGGTCAGTTGGGATTACCAAAATTATTTATAATTTTGGTAATCCCAAAATTATAAAACCAAAATTATTATTGACAGTGGATATGAGGAAAGGGAGGAAGAAACCCCATCGGCCACTGTTCATCCAGAAGCTTGAGGTGGAGAGAGTGAGCAGCTTTAAATACGTGGGCATCCACATCAGCGAGGACCTTAAGTGGACATACAACACCACAGAGCCGGTCAAGAGAGCTCAACAGCGACTGTACTTCCTGAGGAGGCTGAAGAAGTTCAGCATGTCTTCCAGGATCCTCAACAATTTCTACAGCTGCATCATCGAGAGCATCCTGACCAACGGCATCACTGCGTGGTATGGAAACACCACTGCCCTGGAGCGCAAACGCCTGCAGAGAGTGGTGAAGACAGCGGAGAAGCTCATCAGGACTCCACTCCCGTCTCTGCAGAGCACCTACCACCGCAGAGTCCAAAAGAGAGCCGACGTCATCCTCCAGGACCCCACCCACCCCCAACACAGACTGTTCACACTTCTACCCTCAGGTTGGAGGTAAAGAAGTGTGAAATGCTGGACAACCAGACTGGAAAAACTCCTTCTTTCCCACTGCCATCAGACTCATGAACAGACAACAACTCCCAAAACTAACACAGCTTTGCATATAGGAACTCACACACTGGCTGCTAAATTTGCACACTGCTCACCTATACAGTAGATATAGTATCACCTGTCTGATGTCCATATCATCTCTGCTGCTACTTACCAATAATTTGTAATTATACACTGCTTGTTGTACAATGCTCATTTGCACACTATGCATAAGTTTATGCCATCTCAGGTTCACATCAGGTTGCACACTGCTCATTTGCACACTGCACAAAGTATCATGCCATCTCAGGTTCACATCATCTCTGATATCAATATACCACTATCACTTTAGTCATCCAGTGACTTCATTTTCATTCCTCTACTGCCTAACTGTGTGTTGGTGTATGTGTCTTAGCATCCATCAGTACTAGGATTGAGTTACTGTGTTAGTGTGTCATGACCTATTAGAAAGGTTGTTTCTGTACCTTTAACTTGGCATTCGTTCAGAGAGCAAAGTAAGAATTTCATTGCTCAGGAAATGTAGCATTTCTTAACTGTGCACATGATAATAAAGCCTTTGAATCTCTCTTTGAATCTTGAATCTATTTGCTAAATAATTTTTATATTTCATAATTTTTTAGGGAATTTTTTATTACTTTCTTCAAAGTCAGAAGTTTACATACAGTAAGATTACTATGCTTTAAACAACTTGGGAAGTCCAGATGATGATGTCATGGCTTTGGAAGATTCTGATAGGTTAACTGACTACATCTGAGTTAACTGGAGGCACACCTCAAACATTGCTTCCTTGTGTGACATCATGGGAAAAATCAAAAGAAATCAGCCAAGATATCAGGAAGAGAATTGTGGATCTCCACAAGTCTGGTTCATCCTTTGATACAATTTAATTTCCAGATGCCTGAAGGTGCCATGTTCATCTATTCAAACAATTATATGCAAATATAAACACCATGGGACTGCCCAGCCATCACACTGCTCAGGAAAGAGATGGGTTTTGTGTTTCAGAAATTAACATTTTTTTGGTGCAAAGTATGTGGATTAACCCCAGAGCAAAAACCAAAAGACCTTGTGAAGATGTTGGCTGAAGTTGGTAGAAGAGTACCATTATCCACAGTGAAATGAGTTCTGTACCGACATGGGCTGTAAGGCCACTCGGCGAGGAAGAGGCCATTACTCCAAAAACAATATTAAAAATGCCAGATTACAGTTTGCAAATGCATGCAAGGACAATGACCTTAATTATTGGAAACATGTCCTGTGGTCTGATGAAACTAAAATTGAACTGTTTGGTCATAATAACAATTATTACATTTGGAGGAAAGAGGGGGAAGCTTGCACGCCTGAGAACACCATTGCAACTATGAAGTACAGGGGTGGCAGCATCATGAGGAAAGAACATTACGTGGAAATACTGAAGCAACACCTCAAGACATCAGCCAGGAAGTTAAGCTTGGGCACAAATGGGTGTTCCATATGGAGAACGACCCTAAGCATACTGCCAAATTAGTTACAATGTGGCTTAAGGACAAGAAAGTCAATGTCTTGGAGTGGCCATCACAAAGCCCTGATCTCAATCACAGAAAATTTGTCGGCAAAGCTGAAAAAACATGTGTAATAAGGTGGCCTACAAACCTGACTCATGCTATGTGTCCACTGGTTCCGTTGTTTTTCTGCTTCCCATTCATTATGTACTGGAAATGCAACAGAAAGCATTTGGGTCCAGACCGGTGAAAACCAGACTGCGGTGTGCTAAGTCGCCTGGGGGTTTCCCTACAGCTCATTTTCATAAACATTACGATCAGTCATGATTTTTTTCCTCACAGTCATGCACTGGAGGCAGCACTCTCGTCCTGAATTTTTAATCCAGCGGTTTTTGATGTCAAATAACAGATTCATTAACTGAACCTATGATTTCTCGCACGAAGTGATGTTAGAAACACTTTTCACTGGTTTGTTTTAAAGATATGGAGACCAAGAACGCCACATTATCTGGAAGCAGCCACGAGCTGAAGACTGCCCAAGGACAGAGCTGTCAACCAATCCAGTGAACCAGCCAGCTGGAAGAGAAGACGAGAGAGGAAGGGGGAAAAGAGAAGCAGATTTGCACGTTACCTGTTGTTGTGAAGACATGAAGGAAAAATGAATAACCACTGTTTCAGGCAACCCAATACTATATGACCAGTCCTTGCTGTCATATAGAAACAACATACAGAGGAACGAGGCGTGGAGAGCAATGAAACATGGGCTCATCCAGCCGAAGCTCATGAACCAGACGGTCAAATTCGACATGCACTGTGTGGGTCTGTAGGATTGGGTGAACCCAAAACCAGCAGCAACGATGACAAATTTGCCTTTTGTAGTGGAAATATACCAGCACTATCAAAAACAGACATCAATCTGCTCGTGGTTAATAATAACTATTCCAGTATTTCCTCCCGCATTGCTCTGACTCCACCTATCCTATCCCCATGCCCACGCCCCTTTCCCGCACCTCACCGGTTCTGGTGACGATTCCTTTCTGAAAAATCCAGACCAGTGGACACGTAGCTTCAGTTACACCAGTACTGTCAGGAGGAATGGGCCAAAATTCTAGCAAACTATTGTGAGAAACTTGTGGAAGGATACCCAAAATGTTTGAGCCAGGTCATCGAGTTTAAAGGCAATGATACCAAATACTAAGGAAATGTATGTAAACTTCTGACTTTGAAGAAAGTAATAAAACAAAATATCTGAAATACCTACTTAGCAAATATAAAAATTATCAACTAGCAATAATTTTGGTAATCCTAAATGACCTAAAACAGAAAAAGTTTAGTCTGATTTAATGTTAGTGAGAAAAAAAAAGGCTCACAGATTTGAACTGATGTTTAGGTTTTCACTACAGGGTGTGCTGTCCATCAGCTGAGCACACAGCAATCATTTTAAAAATTAAAAATTTGGAGCTTGTAGTTCACAAGCAGTGTGAAAATATGTACAGAAATAGATATTTTGTAGCCTACATTAATAAATTCAGGAGCATGGGACACTCCCTTCAGGCCTGCATTATATCTTAGCCTCAATGTAAATAGACGACCTTCCGCCAGAAAGAAAAATAAAATTGAAAAACAAACAAAAAAAACACTCAAATTTACCCCCAAAAAAATCTTAAATTTACATGAAAAAGTCTAATATACAGTGGTGTGAAAAAGTGTTTGCCCCCTTCCTGATTTCTCATTTTTTTATGTTTGTCACACTTAAATGTTTCAGATCATCAAACAAATTTAAATATTAGACAAAGATAACACAAGTAAACACAAAATGCAGTTTTTAACTGAATGTGCTTATTATTAAGGGTAAAAAAAAATCCAAACCTACATGGCCCTGTGTGAAAAAGTGATTCCCTGCCCCCCATTAAAACATAAATTAACTGTGGTTTATCACATCTTTGGAAAGCAGAGTTCAGTTTCTCTAGCCACATCCACGCCTGATTACTGCCACACCTGCTCTCATTCAAGAGAAAAATTCAAAAATTACCCCAAGAGTGCAACAACGACTCATTCAAGAGGTCACAAAAGACCCCATAACAACATCCAAAGAACTGCAGACCTCACTTGCCTCAGTTAAGGTCAGTGTTCATGACTTCACCATAAGAAAGAGACTGGGCAAAAATGGCCTGTATGGCAGAGTTCCAAGACAAAAACCAGTGCTGAGCAAAAAGAACATAAAGGCTCGTCTCAGTTTTGCCACAAAATATCTTGACGATCCAAGACTTTTGGGAAAATACTCTGTGGATTGATGAGACAAAACTTGAACTTTTTGGAAGGTGTGTGTCCCATTACATCCAGCGTAAAAGTAACACAGCATTTCAGAAAAGGAACATCATACCAACAGTAAAATATGGTGGTGGTAGTGTGATGGTCTGGGGCTGTTTTGCTGCTTCAGGACCTGGAAGACTTGCTGTGGTAAATGGAACCATGAATTCTACTGTCTACCAAAAAATCCTGAAGGAGAATGTCTGGCCATCTGTTCATGACCTCAAGTTGAAGCGCACTTGGGTTCTGTAGCAGGACGATGATCCAAAACACACCAGCAAGTCCACCTCTGAATGGCTTAAGAAAAACAAAATGAAGACTTTGGAGAGGCCTAGTCAAAGTCCTGACCTGAATCTGATTGACATGCTGTGTCATGACCTTAAAAAGACGGTTCATGCTCAAAAACCCTCCAATGTGGCTGAATTACAACAATTCTGCAAAGACGAGTGGACCAAAATTCCTCTACAGTGCTGTAAAAGACTCATTGCCAGTTATCGCAAACGCTTGATTGCAGTTGTTGGTGCTAAGGGTGGCCCAACCAGTTATTAGGTTTATGTGTGTTAGAAAAATTTCCTCTTATGGATTCAAGAATCAGGCAGAGTAAGTTTTAAGCAGATTTATTGACAAAAAGCATTAGTAGCTAATGGCGCACCGTTCATTCTGGACCAGAGTCCAAAGTGAAGTGTGCTGCTGATTCACAAACAAAGGAAGCTTTTTAACCTCTCTCTAGACAGGAAGTTTCTGTGGGAAGTTTGGGGTCATAAAACAGATGACAGAAACCAGATGTGAGGGTGTTACTGGAAGTCTGACTTTCTGTAAACTCAGCACCTACAGGGGTCATGAAATGTTATCTGCACCTTAGTTTCAAACAGTACATAGGGAAAGAAAAATGACAAAGCACAAACAGATATAAATACAAATTTTTTCTACCAAGGGGGTAATCACTTTTTCACACAGGGCCATGCAGGTTTGGATTTTTTCCCCTTAATAATAAACACCATTTAAAAACTGCATTTTGCGTTTACTTGTGTTATCTTTGTCAAATATTTAAATTTCTTTGATAATCTGAAACATTTAAGTGTGACAAACATACAAAAAAATGAGAAATTAGGAAGGGGCAAACACTTTTTCACACCACTGTACCTATGTATACGAGGGGGGGCTGGAAAGTTCATAGTGGTCAAATTTGACCAAATGTGGTTTATTTTTCAACCGTAGGGATACAAGCACTGCAACACCGATGGAAGAAGTGTGTGGACTGAAGGGGAGACTATGGTGAAAAATAAACCCCGTTTGGTGAAATCTGACCGCTATGAACTTTTCAGCTTCCCCCTCTCCCCATATATATATAAGTTGTATAAATGTCTTGCAAAAACTCAAAGGTGTGGTCATGGTGCGATGGCGAAGTTTGACTCCGCCCCTTACACCATCAGATAGCTGTAACTCGAGCAAATCTTGTCTGATTTCCGCCAAAGTTTCGATGATCGATATTAGTCCCACCCTGACCGTGTTTATATAAAAATAATTGACAAAAATTATAGCGCCACCGAGTGTTTCCGGGAAGAAATGCATGACCCAAGAAAGCTTTACACGTGCTATAGTAAGAGAGCACGGAGTGTCAACCTTGACCTTTGACCTTTTGATCCCAAACTTGTACTCAGAGGTCACGGTGTCAGAGTGAACGTGTGTACATGGTTTGGTGACCCTAGCTTTCTTTGTTGCTGAGATATAATTTATAAGCCATCTTGATGTTGACCTTTGACCTTGCAATCCCAAAACCATAGTCACACTTCAAGGTCACAGGGTGAACCTGTGCACCAAGTTTGGTGGCCCTAACTTACTTGCTGTACAGTAATAAGGCATAGGAAATGTTAACTTTGATCTTTGACCCCAAACCCATAGTCAGAGGTCAGGATCCCAAGGTGAACTTGTGTACTAGGTTTGGTGACCTTAGCTTTCTTTGTTGTTGAGATATAGTTGATAAGCCATTTTGATGTTGACCTTTGACCTTGCGATCCCAAAACCATAGTCACATGTCAGGGTCACAGGATGAACCTGTGTACTAAGTTTCATGACCCTAGCTTTACTCATTGTACAGTAATAAAACATAGGGAATGTTAATGTTAACCTTTGACCTTTTGACCCCAAACCCATAGTCAGAGGTCAGAATCCCAAGTGAACCTGTATACCAAGTTTGGTGGCCCTAGCTTTACTTGTTTTATAGTAATAGTAAAGGTAGCATTTACCATAGTGCAACTGCAATGTTAACTTTGACCCCTTGACCCCAAACCAATAGTTAGGTGACGGTGTAAATCGTCTCCAAGATGTGCATTAGATACAACTACCATATCAATTTGAAAAGGCTACAACATTTCTTTCAGTAGTTATTGTGTGTAGATTTAGGGAAAATCTGACCTCAAGGTTATCCGATAAGAGTGAAATTGTAATATGCACATCATCAGAGTATCAAGTCATGGTACCAAGTTTCAAAACAATCGGAATAAAACTGTAGGATGAGTTGATTTCACAAGACAGTTACTGTCTATGAAGTGAGGTGAAACAGGAGGTCATAGGTCAGGGGCTACAAGTCCTGCAAACATCATCCAATCAGAACCAAATGGCAATATGCGCATCATCAGAGTATATCAAACCATGGTACCAAGTTTCAAAACAACTGGAACAAAAACTGTAGGAGGAGTTGATTTCACAAAAGTGGGACAGAGACAGACGGATGGACTGACCCAAAACAGAATTCCCCTTTGGGCTTCGTCCGGCGGTGGATGGGAAAAAAAAAAAAGATAAGGACCTGTACTTATATAGCACTTCTTCTCATCACAAAGACCACTCAAAGTGCTTAACTACTAGCTACACTAACCCTCTATTCTCAGGGTCTATCAGAGACAGATACCTCTGGACAATTTAGAATCACCAATTAACCTAACATGTATGTCTTTGGATTGTGGGAGGAAACCGGAACCTCCGGAGCAAACCCACGCAGCACAGGGAGAACATCCAGACTCCACACAGAAAGGTTCCCACCCCTGCCAGCCTGGGGATTTGAACCTGGAACCTTCTAACTGTAAGGCAATAGTGCTAACCACTGTACCACCATGCTGCCCAAAAGTTGAAAGGTTACCAAAAGAAAGAAAAATTTTTAAAAAAAGTCACAAATTTATAAGGAAAAAAGTTACACATTTACAAAAGTGTAGCAAACTTTTGAAAAAGAAAAGTTGCAAGTTTATGACCAAAAAATTTGAAATTTCATTGGAAAAAAGTTATAAATTTAAGAAAAAAGCAAATCCATGAGGAAAAATTGTTGGTAGTGCATGGTCCACAGGAGTAAACTTGTAAGATAAAAAGTTGTCAATTTCTGAGGAAAAAAGTTACAGTTTAAGAGAAAAGTGGCAAATGCACAAGAACAAAGAAGTTAAAGGTCATTTTTAATTCCCCCCCCCCCCAAAAAAAGCCAAACCATTTGTGTAATCAGACGAACAATAAAATTGTATCAAAACACAAGATGCTGCACTACAGCAACATAAAAGTGTGGATGACAACGGACCACAGACAAACCCATACCGTTCCTTCCTGGATTGATGTCAGCTTTTGGCCTGGATGACATCGGGGTGGGAGAAGTTCAGACGAGCGTGTTGTGTTGTCTCTCAGTCATGACGGGTTCTCAACCAGAAGAACCAGGCAGAGTGCTCACTGTGTGAGAAGAGAAGGAACGGATAGAATAAAGACACTTTCCCACGCTGTTAAACTCATGGAATTCAAAAGTGCACCACTTCTTTTTCTGATTGTTTCATTATGGGTCATTTCACAGTAACCTAGGCCACCAGTTTTAACTTGTATATTAGCCATTACCCTTATTGTACACTGCACATTGCTGGATGCTTTTATCTGTATTTTGGAAAGAGAAAAAAAAAAAAACCACCCTGGGTTAACATCATGTCAAGTTTCAGGGACCTCTGTCAGTAACTTTTGTCACTGCAGTCTCAAGTGTGCGAATAATGGATGTAAATCAGTGTCTCATTCTAAACTAACGCTGACATGAATTACCAGTCACAACTGCAGTCATGTGTGACCAGGAATTATGTTCCCCTGTATCAACTGTGCAATATGTCTTGGAAGATTTTACAGTGGGGTAAAAAAGTATTTAGTTGGACTTCCGGGATGATGGCGGAGAGACATAACGCTTAAACAGAGAGCTCTCCCTAGCCGGATTAAAAATCATTGGTAAATGGCCAACTCGACATAAACGGATCAATAAACCAAGGGATGAAAACACGAAGGAGCCGGGCACACGGACAAAAGCAGGGTAAAATTAAAGAATTCCTCTTCAACAACGCAGGAGAAATCGCTGAACACAAGGCCCAAAAAAACGAGGTGACTGCAGCAGGGAAAATGGAGGACGCCAAACTCGATACCATGAACACTGGCTTCGCCAATTTAGGTAAAGAGTTAAAAGACTTCAAGCGGCAACTCCAACAGGATTTAGTGGCTCTTAAGGAGGAGCTGAAAAAAGAGATGGAGGAAATTATGGGCCTCCGAAGAGAAATGGAGCGCAAACTAGCAGAAAACATGGAGAAGCTGCGCTCTCAACGGGCGTGTATGACAGAAGCACAGGCCCGAATATCGGAGCTGGAAGACTGGAAGAGCGAGGCAAGCGAGCGGCTGCAGACCCTGACGGCACAAACACAGAGGATGCAGGAAAAAATAACTGACCTGGAGAGCAGGTCCAGACGGAGCAATATACGCATCTTCGGGATCCCGGAGGGCATTGAAGGCAACTCGATGATGAAATTCATGGATCAGTTCTTTAAAAAAGAGCTTGAGCTGCCCGGTGAAGCGGATCTGCAGATTCAATGAGCGCACAGAGCCTCGGCACAGAACCCGAAACCAAACTCTCCACCCAGGTCAGTTGTGGTAAACTTTCTGAAATATGATGTAAAGGAAAGAATCCTGACACAAGCGTGGAAAAAAAAGATACGAATCGGCGACAAACAGATATTCTTTGATCATGACTACCCGACAGAAATTGTGCAGCAGCGAAAGAAATATGCCAACATTAAAAAAACACTGAAAGAGAAAAAAAATTAGATTCCAAACGCCGCTAACGAAGATGAGGATTCATTGGGAGGACGGTGTAAAAACCTACAACATGGCCAGAGAGGCAGCGCGGGACATGATGGAGTGGGGCATTGTGGTGAGCGTGCCGGAGGAAGCGGCTGGAGCAGCGACGGCACTGAACGCATCACGACAGCCGGAGTGGAGACAAGTGAGCGGCAGAAGACGGGGGAGAGACGTGGAGCAGCGGGCCCAGGAAAAACTGCAAGGCTTTCAACTGAAAGCCTAGATTATAAAGATTAAGTAAGGCACAGAAGAAATGAAGGCCAAGAAGACAAGGTAAAAGAGAAACAAACGGCTAGGAGAGGTTTAAGTGATTTTTGTTGGACATTTCTAGACTAGTGACTATTACTTGGATAGTAAATACAGGTCTAGGGAGGGCCCCTCACTCGGTGAGGTCATTCCCTCCACCCACCAACAGGGACCAGTGGGCAGAAGAAAGGCCCAAAGTATGGAGGTCGAGATTTTTTAATGTGTTTTTATATAAATATGTGTTATTTTTGTTGTTAAAGGGGCTAGGAGCACAAGTTAAAAAAATGGAAAAACATGAATATGGGTAAAAATCTTAAGATAATGACACTAAACGTGAATGGTCTGAACTCACCTGTTAAAAGGGAAAGAATAATAAGAAAATTCAAGAAGGAAAAAGCCAAAATTATATTTATGCAAGAGACACATTTGAGCAAGACAGAACATGTGAAACTAAAGAGATTTGGCTATAAGAACTCCTACTACAGTTCATTTAAGGGAGGAACTAAAAGGGGGGTTATGATACTAATTTCAAATAAAATACAATTTGAATGTGAACAAGAAATCCAGGATAAAGAAGGCAGGTATGTAATAATAAAGGGAAGAATAGATGGTATGCAGATCACATTAGTGAACATCTATGCCCCACCAGAAAGTGACAAGGGTTTTTTTTTTCAACAACTGTTTGATCTCATAGCAACACACAGTGAAGGAGTCCTAATTTGTGGAGGAGACTTAAATGCCGTCATAGATCATGAAGTTGACACAACAAGTGTTATGAACTTTTACATGCTTTTTTGTTTTCTTAAGAGCCTCACTGGCAGAAATGGGTATGGTAGACATATGGAGGGACCTGCACCCACTCGAAAAAGACTATACACATTATTCAGGAGTCCATAAAGTACACTCTAGAATAGATTACTTCCTTATGAATGAAGGTGACAGACACAGGGTGAGAAATTGTCGGATTGGAGGGGCAGAAATATCAGATCATAATCCTACATACATGGAAATATATTTTAGTAGTAGATTAGTTTATTTGACAGGGACAGTGCAATAAACATAGACAATTAATCAAAGACAATCAATCTGATGTGTTGCACATAGAGTGTATAGCTATTAGCTAATTTGCAACTCTTGTCCCTGGATGGGCTTTAGAAAAAAGAATCAAGATAAAAATATACACAATAACCACATACATCAATGCAGAAAAATTATAAATACACAATTATAAATATTATAAATATTATAAATACACAAATATAACAGCCTGACTCACCTTTAACATAAATATTAAAAATACACAAATATAACAGCCTGACTCACATTTAACACATATAACATAACTCACATTTGCCTATTTCAGGCCTTCCTCCCTCCGTCACTCACTATAAACAAACACATTTATTCCTTCCCTTCATTCACTCTCACTTTGCAGACAAATAATTCATACATGAGTACATTCTTGTTTATTTTTCAGCCAGTTTTTAACATTTTTAGTGAATGTTTTAAAGTCCGTTATTATTTTAATTTCATTTGGCATTGTGTTCCAGATGTGACTGCCCTTTATAGAGAAAGCTGTTTGTCCAAATGTGGTTCTGCGGTGGAATATTTTACAGTTATTGTTAACAGAACTCCTGGTGGCTCTGCTGCTGTCCTGTCTTTGGACAAAACCAGCAAGTGGCTCGGGTGCTGATTTATGGAAACATTTGAACGTTAATTTCAGAAGACAGAGGTCAATGAAGCTCTCAAAACTCAATAGGTTGTATTTTTTTAAAACATTACAGTGATGCCACCTAATGGGCTTTTTGTCCAAGATTTTTAGGGTTTGATTATATAATGAACCTATATGTCTTATTGTGGAAGGGGCTGCTTGAGCCCAGACTGTCAAACAGTATGATATATGAGAAAAAACCATAGAATGCATATACAGTGCAGCTGCTTCGTAAGGTATGTAATATCTAATTAATTTAAAGCAGTTCAGATTTTTTTTTACTGTTTTTGAAATTTTCTTTATATGAAGATTAAATCTGAGTTGAGGATCTAGTACAATGCCAAGGTATTTGAATTCTGTAGCTAAACTGATGTCATGATCATGTATATTAACTTTAAAATGTTGCAGGTTACATTTTTTGATTGAAAAGCACATTGAGACTGTTTTCTGAAGGTTCAGCAATAGATGGTTCTTGAGGAGCCACTCTTGGACATCAACCATACTTGTAGACAGTACATCTGCAGCCTGTGCTGGAGTCTTGGCAGCTGTGTAAATAACTGCATCATCTGCATAAAGTTGGCATGTTGCAGCTGAGCAGTGTAACGGCAAGTCATTAATAAAAATGCTGAAAAGTAAAGGACCAAGAATGGACCCTTGTGGGATACCCATGCGGTTGTTTAAAAATGAGGATTTATCCTGGTGAACTTTTACACACTGTTCTCTATTCTGGAGATAAGATGCAAACCATTCTAATGTATTTGGGGAGAAGTTAAAAGATACCATTTTGGATAAAAGCAAACTGTGGTTTACAGTATCAAAAGCCTTTTTGAGATCTAGAAAAACAGCTCCTACCACATTACCCCTGTCCAAGGACTGTTTGACGTTTTCAATAAGGCAACAATTTGCTGTTTCTGTTGAGTATCCTGGTCTAAAACCAAATTGATGTGGATGAAGAAGTTGACTGTCTTGTAAGTAGTCTATCAGCTGTGTAGCTACAACTTTTTCAAGAACCTTAGATAGGACTGGTAAGATAGAGATTGGGCGGTAATTGCATATATCGTCTTTACTGCCTGATTTATGAACTGGTATGACGACAGCTTTTTTCCAGCCAGATGGAAATGTACTAGACCTAATGGAGAGATTAATGAGATGAGTCAGTGGTTTGATTAATATTTTGCTGTGCATTTTGAGAAAGGAGGTGCTCATATTGTAGATATCACTAGTTTTTGAGTTTGACAGTGTTTTAACAATACCAGCAATTAACTTCTCATTTACCTCATCGATGTGAAAAGTATCTGTTGGGAGTATGGAATTTGTGTTGTTGAGCACATTTGGCAGCACAAAAATTTTTGTTAAGTCTTCCACAGAGCCCACAAAGTGTGAATTAAATTCATTTGCCAAAGTAGCCTCGTCACTGACGGTCTTGCCATTGATTCTAAGTTCCTTTACCCCCTTCTGATCGTTTTTTTTATTAGTTAAGTTATTTAAATGCCTCCATAGGGAACTGTTGTTACCCTTTGCATGATCTATCAGTTTATTGTAATAAGATATTTTTGATTTTCGCAGCTCATGTACCACTTTATTTCTTAAACTTTTGTACACAAGGTGATCATTTTGTAGTTTGGAGGTTAGTGATGTTTTCAGTGCATAGTCTCGCCTCTTCATAAGTTTTCTTATTTCATTATTTAACCATGGTAGGCTAATCTTCTGTTGTCTACTTTTAATTTGCTTTGAAAATTTTTCTATAGACTTTGTGATTGTTGCAGTTATAAAATTACAACAATCATCTACTTCACATGTTGCCATGAGCTGCTCCCAATTTTGATTCTCTAAGTAATGTTCAAACTCCTCATTTTTTGATTTGGGGATAATAAAATTTGATTTGTCAATATCGACTCCCCCAAAATACTGTAGTCGCTTTTTAGTAAGTTTCCTGACAGCAAGAACCATGTTATGATCTGAGAGACCAGTTACAAGATTATAGGTTCTGGTTATTCGTTCTGGTTTATTAGTAAATACCATGTCAATAAGTGTTCTGGATTGTTTGGTTATCCTGGTGGGTCCTTTGATGATTTGCTGGTAATTAAATTTAGTCATGAGGCTTTTCAGTTTTTGTTTGTCTTTTTTATCAGACCAGTTGATATTAAAGTCACCATGAATTATTGTTTCTCTGTTCTTCTCAAGTTGTTTAACCAGATCACTTAATTCATTATAAAAGGAAGAGTTGTGTGACGGTGGGTTGTACACTACTGCAATGTTGAAATTCATTACCGGAGAGAGACATACATTAACAGCTAAACATTCAAGTGAAGTATTCAAATCAACCAGTTGACATTTATATTTCTCTTTGATGTAAATTAAAACACCTCCTCCCCTCCCTACCTGCCTGTCTTTTCTAAAACACTGGTAGCCCACAATATCGATCATATTAGTGTCTATGTTACTGTGTAGCCAGCTTTCTGAGAGACAAAGGTAGTCCAGATTTGAGTCCAACAGCAACACCGAAATCTCATCTCTTTTGGGGATTATGCTCCGTATGTTTAAATGACCGCCGAGGATCCCCTTTGGTTTAGCCTTGGTGTCCCAAAGAACTCGTGCATGATTAACAGTTTGGAAAAATAAATGTTGTTTTTGCTTTTGTACAGCTCGGTTTTGTGCTAACCCAGTGGTCTGCTGTTTAATAGTGGCAGGTCCAGGGTTAAGGTGAATATCTCCTGCCAGAAGTAGCAGAACTAACAGAACTTTAACTGTATATCCTCTGCCATATTGTGATTTTTGCTTAACAGCCATGTTTGCCTTAATTTGGAAGTTTTTGCTCAGGGCTTTTAAAGACCACATAGAGTGTAGGGTGAGATGTCCAAGCCCAAATCCATACAGATAAAACTTTTTAACTTCACCTTTGGTTGAGTTTGTCGGAAAATCCTTCTTGTTGCAGGTCCAGACACACAAAGACAAAACGAAGAGGAAGTAGATAAGTAGAGAAGGCTTATTAGTGGTGCCCATCAGCCCACTTTTTAATCCGGTGGCAGCCATCTTCAGTCCTTCTTGGAAAGAAGGAAAAGGAAAATCTGTGGATAGTAAAATAAATTCTGCTTATATCGCCAGAATCTGATCCGATCGTCCTCGAATCGTCCTCGAATTTTAACAATAGAAAACGACAAACAACATGGAAACTTAATGTAGGACTATTAAATGATGAGAAAATGAAAAAGAATAAAAGTAAACATAAACGAGTATATCGAGGAGAATGCACTATGTGTACTCCACAATATCTGCTGCTCGCTAATATATTTAAAAATTGCTTTGACTAGTATTACTCATTCTTATTCTACATTTTATTGCATGTATAGTTTTTTATTTCTATCTTTTATTTTTATCATGTTTAATGTTGCAGCATTGCACCGAGACAAATTCCTAGTTTGTGTACTACATGAACAATGGCAATAAATCTGATTCTGATGATAATGAAGAAGTGGACCCAACAATACTATGGGATGCACTAAAAGCCGTGTTAAGAGGTAAATTAATTGTTGAATCAGGAAAAGCAAATAAGTCTAAACTGGAAACATATGAACAAAGATGTGAGAGACTGAGGGAATTAGAACGTAAACATCAAAGCACAAATGACCCAAAAATATACCAAGAAATTAAGGAAGAAAAAATAAAGATAAAAGAAATACAAATAGATGAAACTGAAAGGAAAAATAGATATTTAAAACAAAAATATTATGAAACGGGGCCAAAGGCCACAAAACTGCTGGCAAAACGGTTAAGAAAACAACAAACAGTGAATAATGTATATAAGATTAAGGACCCCATCACAAATAAAACCACAGTTAACCCAGAAAACATCAAAGAAATATTCCATAATTTCTATCAAGAACTATACTCGCAACCTGAAGAGACAAATGTTAAGGATATTAAAAAATTTCTATGCACATTGGACTTGCCATCAATAGGAAACCAACAAAATGAAAAGCTAACAGCAGAAATAACAACACAAGAGATTAAAGATGTGATTAAGTCACTTAAAAACGGTAAATCAGGTAGTGATGGATACCCCTCTGAGTTTTATAAACTGTTTGTAGAAGAACTCATGCCACAGCTCCTAAAGTCATTTAATTGGACATTAAACAACAACAAAATACCTCCATCATGGAACAAAGCCATTATTTCAGTTATTTTAAAGCCAGGGAAAGATAGGGAACAATGCGGAAACTATAGGCCAATCTCTTTATTAAATGTGGATTATAAAATATATACAACAATTATCTGTAAATGAATAAAGACATTCTTGACGGAATTGACTGAGGATGATCAAACTGGTTTCATAGAGGGACGCCAAACACATAACATCAGGAGAACAATACATATAATTAATCAAATACATAAAGAAAAGAAAAGCGCAGTAATAATGAGTTTAGACGCAGAAAAAGCAATTGATAGGGTTAATTGGATGTTCCTATATAATGTGCTGGAACGCTTTGGATTTAACGAAAAATCAGTACAATGCATAAAGACACTGTATCAAAAACCTGTGGCAAGAATCAAGATAAACGGTAGCTTAACAGACAAAGTAAATATACAAGGATCAACTAGGCAGGGATGCTGCCTATTGCCCACCTTGTTTGCTCTGTTCATAGAGCCACTGGCTCAAGCGATGCGACAAAATAAGAAATTAAAAGGTGTAACAATAAAGGGAGCGGAACACAAGATTGGGCCATTTGTAGACGATATTATAGTTTACCTTGAACAACCAGATGAATCAATAATGGAAATGATGAACTTGATAGAAAATTTTGAAAAATTATCAGGATACAAGATAAACATAACAAAAACACAAATACTGACATTCCACTATAACCCTCTAAACCAGATAACTGATAAGATCAAACTAAACTGGAAACAAAAAGAAATAAAATACCTTGGAGTGAGCATACCTAAAGATCTAAGCAAAATCTATAAAGCAAACTATGATAGGTTGGAACAAGAAATAAAAAAAAGATATTGATAGATGGTCAATCTTAAATATGGATCTGAATTCAAAAATTAAGAGTCAAAATCAGCATACAACCTAGACTGCTTTACCTCTTCCAGGCTCTACCAACAGAGATTCCTGGTGCCCAATTCTCAAAGTGGGACAGGATGATATCGAGATTTGTTTGGGGAGGTAAAAAGCCAAGAGTGAAATATAAAACTCTCCAGTTACCAAAAGAGAAAGGAGGCATGGGCCTACCAAGTCTAAAGGAATATTACTACTCAGCACAAATAAGATATATCATATGTTGGTGCGACGGAGGATATGAGGCAAAATGGAAAGAAATGGAAAAGGAAATTGAGGGACTCCCAGTAAAGCATAATAGGAGATAAGGATGCATATAAGCAAATCAAACAAATAGACCCAATCACTAAATTTACTTTGGAACTGTGGTATAAAATAGTACAAAAGTATAATATAAAGGAGGACATAAAACTATTGAAATGGGTAGCATTTGACAGTCAGTTTGAACCGGCAAAGCAAGATAGGGGATACAAAAATCTAGTGAACAAGGGAATCACAGCATGGGGCAATATGGGAAAAAAAGATTTCGGGAGTTTTGTAAACATGAGAAGAAAATTTAAACTAGAAAAATCGGAATTCTTCAGATATCTGCAGATGAGAGATTATTATATGAGGAAGATTAGGCATAACCTCCACACAGATGTGAGCGAGATTATACAATTCATTTTAAGCTCATATGCAGGAAATAAAATAAGAATTATTTCAAAGCTATATCAGAAACTTACGGCAAACAAACATTCAAGTAACTATATAAAGGACAAATGGGAGAAGGAGCTAAATTTAAACATAACAGAAGAAAACTGGCAAGAAATATGGAAAACACAACACACATCAACAAGTTCAAGGACATGGAGGGAATTTGGATGGAAAAACCTGATTCGCTATTTCATTACACCACAGATTCAAAGAAAATATACAAATACCCAATCTATATGCTGGAGGGGCTGTGGGACTCAAAATGCAGACCACTCACATATGTTCTGGAAATGCTGCAAAATCTCATTCTGGAAATCTATACATGTGACAATACAGAGGACATTAGGATATAATATACCAATGAACTGTAACTTGATGTATTTATGTGATCTTAAAAGAGACGATGCAATACAGGCTGAGGACAGATATCTAGTTAAAATCTTGCTGATTGCATGTAAAAAAACAATCACAAGAAAATGGCGATCACAAGTTCTTCCTGACCAAGAGCAATGGACTGACATTGTTGAGGATATACGTTTGATGGAAAAACTAACATATCGACAAAGAATGCAAGAAGGACTATATGAAAAAAAATGGCGGAAATAGACACACTACAGAGTGCAACAATGAGACAGAAATTGAAAGAATAACCAAAGACATTGGAAAAACCAGAAGAATTAAGAGATGGAAACTAAAAACTTGATGCTCCAACATTTGTCCCCCCCCCTTTTTTCTTTCTTCCTCTAGCTCCTTTTTTTTTTTTAAATATAGACTGTGATCTGAATGTAATATGTATGATGAAAAGTGAATAAAAATCAAAGTTACAAAAAAAAACTGCATTTCGTATTTACTCGGGTTATCTTTGTCTAATATTAAAATTTGTTTGATGATCCAAAACACTGAGGTGCAACAAATATGCAAAAATATAAGAAATCTGGAAGGGGGCAAATACTTTTTCACAGCACTGTACTTGGATTTTTAAAACTTGTATCTTTGTGCATGGACCAGGTGACACTTGTATGCCTTTAGTGGGTTTTTTTTTTCCCTTTCCTAGGCACACTCAGGCAATTAGGAACTTGTAAAATTTTGTTATCCATTATCCTTGGTTTGTGTCATCACTCATGAGTGCAGGGGTGTCCAATCATGTGCCATGGAGGGCCAAGACCCTGCATGCTTTTACCTCCAACCAGTGTTTTCAGCACCGCACAAAATTTGGTTGAATTTGGACAAAGTATGACAGGGTTATAAAGCTTTGTTTTTTCCTAGGGGGCGCTATAGCTATGTTTGTTTTCATTACAAAAATCTTTTCTGGGTCTGACTAGTATCATTTATCAGTCCCTCCAGGATTTTGCGGGATGTTTTTATGATTGCTGTGGGCCAAAAAGCCTGAACTCGCGGGAGCTTTTTTAAAAAATTGTGATGTTTTTAGAGTGTTTTTTGCACTAAAGGTTGTGGGAAGAATTCCAAATTTTAAAGCAAATGCTTTTTCCAGTTTACTACAGTGATATTCTATATAACAATACAAGAAAAGCACAGGATTGTCAAAAATTTCCTCTTATAGTGATTTGTAAATTAAGCAGAAACTTCTGCTATACAGAAAAACTCTTGTGCAACAGCAAATACAAACATTAACACAATATCCATTACAACATCTACATTGCATTGAATGCATGTTAAAGAGTAGAGATTTGGAAATTATTGGCAGCACCTTCATTTGAAAACTCCCTATGGTCCCCAACCACTCGGTACTGAGCGGAGAGGAAAAAATAAATAATTTATTCTGTTGCACTGTACTGGCTATTGGAGTCTGTGTTTTTCTGAAAAATAAATAAATAAAAAAAATACAGAGAATATTCTCTCTCTTCCCATGCCGACCTGTCTGTCTGCTGCATGTCAGTCTTCACACACACATACACATCTTTCATTTACAGAGGGCCGGCAGGGGGGGGGGGGGGGGGGGGGGGGATGGGTGGATGCGTATGTCCGTCCACACCGGAGATTGAGTTTTAAAGCTCAATGACCAGATGTAACAATGATTTTACCTCTAAAGATGTATAAATGTTCAAACACTGGCTGTAGTGAAGTGTACTCTCCTCATGCGCGCTCCCGCGATGGGGTGCTTTTGGACAGGCGCATGTTTTTCAACACAAACCCAGCGCTTCATACACGCGGTCAGGACGGAGACATGGGGAGGCATCCATGGGCAGGCTGGGGGAGATGGAGGAAGGGACGGTGTTGTTCATAGTCATGCCTGCGGCATACTGGTGGAACCTGAGGTGTTTCATGTTCACGACATCCTTTCTGACGTGCAGCAGTTCTCCTCATTCTATTGCTCTCCATCTGGTGGGTCTTCTTCTTCGTTCAGACCGCTAGTTGAGGGATAGGTGCATCATAATTCCAGTTCATGGGCACAATCCTGAAAAAGTGGCTTTCGACCCTGTTCAGAAAGGCTCGTGCATGCCCGTAGAAACCAAGAAACCGGAGCACCCGGAGAAAATCAGCGCTTTGCTTGGCATTTTACACATTTGTAGTGTAGACTGGCATTCGTCAAGGTTACACATTTGCCGTCATGTAGGCATGGCGAGTCGTCCTATGACGCCTGAGTTCATAGGACACGCTATGATGATGAGGCAGAGATCACAGGCCGTCCTATGATGTCCTAGAAACATGCTTTAAAGTCTGTCACACCCTATGCTGGTGAAGGGTGTCCTCCTGTCTCAGATGGGTGCGATGTACTGCTGCAACCTCAGGTGTTTCATCTTCATGGCATCTTTTCTGACGTGCAGCAGTTGTCGTCATTCTATTGCTCTCCATCTGGTGGGTCTTCTTCTTCTTCGTCGTTGAGACCACTGATTGAGGGATAGGTGCATCGTAATTCCAGTTCATGGACAGGATCATGAAAGTAGATCTGAGCAAAACAACGCTTTCCGGCATGGACTCACTGTATATGACATCATAAAGAAATGAAGGCAGCCATGATGTATATGACATCATAAAGACATGTTGCCTGATGTCTGTCACTGTATATGACATCATAAAGACGAAGGCAGGCTTGATGTATACGACATCATAAAGACACATTTATCCATGTGCCGTCATATATGTCCTACGCTCATGACAGACAGACACAGATTTCTTGCTTTTATAGAGTGAATAGTGAAGTGATTCATAGCTATAATTGTTCAGAGGCATACCCATATACATCATACCTATCTTGGTGCCAATCCGACATTCCATTCCCAAGATATTAAAAGAACAACATGAAGCAAACTTTCTGATGCAAAACTTTCTGCGTCAGAATGGTCATAGAATGATCATGGCGCGGCATCAAACTTTGCCATGCCCCTACAGCCAAACCATCGAGCTTTTGGGAAAGTTTTCAAAAACTTTTAATGGCACATGGGTATAGATGATTGTCACCACAAATGAGCTCAATCGGACAAAAACCCTAGGACGAGTTCGATCAAATGCGTGAGGTGGAGTCACTGCCACTTCCTGCCAAAATAGCTGACTTCCTGTTGGGTGTAGACCATCACTTCTGTGGAGTTTTTTTTGTATGTCTTCACATGATAAACATCTCACCCAATTTTCATCTTTCTACGCTAAAGTAAGCGTGGGCCACTCCCCATTGATTTCACATGTTAGTTGGCGCTGAAGAGCCATTTTTGTGGGGTCATTCATATTTCCTCCAATATATTCAATTTTTTGACAGTCTTGAGGTCTCTGCAAAAAAAATGGTGAGTTTTCATGCATGTTGACAACCCCAAAAATTAGATCTTAGATGGAGAAGAATCGTGGCACGGGCCCTAAGAAATAACAGATACAATAGGGCGACACAAGCAGAGATTGTTTTTACTATCCACAGGTCAGTAAAAATGCCACCAAAGAAGGAGGAAATGGAAGAGATCAAAAAATCTCTGAACTTCTTGTCAGAAGAAGTGGCCAAAATGGTTAGCCAGCAGGCCAAAATAATAGGCCTAATGGAAGATGTGCGAGACTTAAAATTAACAATTAAGGAGAAAGACAAAAAAATTACGAACTTGAAGCGACGCGTCGAGGATCTTGAACAAGGTTCTCGTATGGATGACCTAGTTATAAGTGGACTAGACATCAAATATCAGTCATACGCTCATGCTACAACAGGACTGAGAGGTGAGGAGGCTCCCCTGAGTGAATCAGTCTCCCTAGAAAACCAGGTGCTTCAGTTCCTTGACAGCAGAGATATAAAGGTAGAAGCAAATGCAATTTCAGCCTGTTATGTTTTACCCAGGAAAGATAATAAAACAAAGAAATCAATTGTGATGCGCTTTGTGAACAGAAGGGTAAAGAATGACATACTGAGGCAGGCCAGAAAGCTACGGGGAACACAAGTTTACCTAAATGAACACCTAACTAAAACAAATGATGAAATAGCACGGCAAGCACGGATGCTGAAAAGACAAAATAAGATGCAGGCAACATGGACAAGAAATTGTAGAGTTTGGATCAAACTAAATGGAACACCTGAGCAAGCAAAGAGTATAATGATCAGAGATGTTACTGACGTAGATAAATACTGATTTTTTTTTAGATTTAGTATACTTTGTTGATCCCCAGAGGGGAAATTGAGGGTCATCCACCACCTGGATGGATGAAGCAGCCACGATACGGCGCTATCCCTTAACCATTCACACACACATTCACACCTAGGGCCACTTTAGAGTCTCCAATTAACCTAACCTGCATGTTTTTTGGCATGTGGGAGGAAACCGGAGAAATCCCAGGGGAAACCCACGCATACGCGGGGAGAACATGCAAACTCCACACAGATCACTGTTGGTCGGAGGCTGGGATCGATCCCACGATCCCCACAATCCCCCGGCCAAGGGTAAACTGTGCTGCCGCAGTGCTAACCACTGCGCCACCGTGCAGCCACAGATGAACACTGATTAAGAAAATTAAGAGACATTGATAATCCATATTCACACACACGGTAAGAATAGTTCTTTTGATACACCATGTCAATGTACTTTAAAAAAAAAAAAATAAGCAAAACAAACAAAAACTTATGACTGACTTGAGTAGACATCAATTATCCCCAGTTGGAGGAAGTCATTTGACACAGAGTAAGGATACTCAAACTCTGAAAATATGCCATTATGCTGAACATAAACTACAAGAGATGGAGTACGATATTGATCCTGACCATTGTGAATATTACACTGAAAAGCAAATCAAAAGTCAAGTGCAACTAAATGGTAAACTATCAATAATACACTTGAACAGCAGAAGTCTTAACAAAAACTTACCACAGATTCAGGACTATTTAAAACAGCTAGACAGAAAATTTACAGCTATCGCAGTCTCTGAAACTTGGCTTAATGAAGAGCAGGCTCCCGTGATGGCAATAGAGGGATATCAGATGTTTCATATTAACAGATCTCAAAAAAAGGGTGGTGGTGTTGCACTGTATATTGATGACCTGTATAGGTGTAAGCTTGTAAATGGAATGTCCTTTGCACTACCAGGGATTTTGGAATGTGTTACTGTTGAGATTGACCAAGATAAAACAAAAACTCTAATTATAAGTTGTATATATAGTACGCCGGGAACTTGCATTGAGACATTCAGAGATAAATTAGTCGAGCTGTACAATAATATTACTAGTAAGAAAATGGTAATAATTTGTGGAGATTTCAATATTGATTTGCTAAATCCACATCAACAAAATGTAATTACAGAGTTCATGAACTCTATGTACAGCATGAGTCTATATCCCACAATAACACATCCCAGTAGAATCAGATTTCACACTTATACACTTATTGACAACCTGTTTGTTAATATTATTGATAAGAAAATAGAAAGTGGATTATTGATAAATGATATAAGTGACCACTTGCCAACCTTTGCACTTATCCATGGCCACACGGGGGCCAATACAGAAAAAAATTTAAAATCGTTCAGATACAAATCACCAAATGCAATCAGTTCTTTTAAAGAGGACTTGCTGAAGCAAGACTGGACAGAAGTCTATGTATCAGATGTAAATGAAGCCTATGACACATTTATAAACATTATAACCACTCTTTATGAAAAAAATTGTCCATTAGTAAAAAAAAAAAGCTTAAACATAAATTTGCTGATAAGCCATGGTTAACCAAAGAATTACAAAAGGCGTGTAAAAAGAAAAATTTATTATATAAAACTTTCCTAAAGAAAAGGACAAAAGAAGCAGAGCAGCGGTATAAAACATACAAAAATAAGTTAACATATATATTAAGATGTAGTAAGAGAGACTATTACAGTAAAGAACTGGAGAAAAAACAGAGACAATATTAAAAATACATGGACGACTTCCGGTTATGGCGGCCGCCTAGAAGGACACGTATCACTCTGCTCTGCCCTTGGAAATAAAAATTCGGCAAATAACTCTCTCATTTGGAACAGAACTTTTCCCAGCGTTTGGGTGAGGATATGCCGGTGAAGACTAAGGCTGGGAAATCAGGAGGGGGAAAAATTGAATCGCCGAAGCAGTCCAAATTAACGGACTTTAAAGTTTGTGGCGCAGTAGAAAAAGCTGCGGATATGGCGGATGAAACTAGCGGTGGTGCGGTAACTGCTGCTGCTGACGATGACGGCACAGGTGCAGTGCTGGCTGCCATTAGCTCAATGAGAGCAGACTTTTCCGCTAAACTTGATGGGATTATGGCAGCGTTAGATGCAATGAAAAAGGAGTTGGGTGACTGCGTGGAGCGAGTGACGCAGGCGGAGCTTCGTGTCTCAAGTGCGGAGGATGAAATTAGCGAACTTCAAATAAAGGTGCGCACTTTGGAAAAAAAAAATAAAGATCTGGAAAATAGTGTTCTGGACTTGGAATCTCGGTCCAGAAGGAACAACCTGAGGCTGGTGGGTTTACCGGAGGGAGCCGAAGGTCGTGATTCATGCTCCTTTTTGGAGGGGTGGATCCCGGAGGCGCTGAACAACGCGGAGCTAAAATCATCAGTCGTCTTGGAAAGCTCCCACTGAATTGGCCCACCGAGAGGTAACAAGGCAGCACCGAGGACGCTAATTATGAAGTTTCTCAGCTACAGAGACAGGATGACGATCTCCAACGCGGCGCGGGCCAAAGGAGAAATTAAATACCAAGATCAGCAGGTGCGGTTCTACCCAGATTTGGCCTCAGGAATCCAACAATTAAGGAAGCAGTTTGACCCCATCCGCAAAGAACTGCGCAACCTTGAGATTCGTCATGGAGTGATTCACCCTGCAAGACTTCTGGTCACATATGAGGGCAGAACACGCATCTTCAAGACCCCCGAGGAGGCGCAGGAGCTCATCAAGAAGATCCAGGAAGAGACTGGTGGGAGCTAAGCATGAACAGAATATAGGGTAGAATATTTGAGCATTTAACTGATTAGAAGCATATAACAAGATTACAAATTATAGAATGTATTACATATTAAAAAAAAAAAAAAGTACAAAATAGCTAAAAAATTCTGGAGTTAAATTGGAAAATTACAGAAGAGAGTTAATGTTACGTTATTAAAAGCAGTAGAGTTAGGGTGATTGGGAGGATGAAGAAGGAGTGGCTTTGGCTGTTCCTCGTGGGTGTGGAACGGTCGATGGCTATATCGGGAGACGGAATTTTTCTTTTGCTTTTGGGGGGATTGCCACAAATGTGGAAAGGGGGAATTTGTTTGTGTGTAGTTTGTAGGGTGAATGTTCAACCACTCATTTTTTTGCTTTTCTGTTTGAGCATGTTTACACTGCAAGGTAATCCCAAACACCCTATTGATTATAAATCAAAGCGTTAATCTTAATTTAACTTCATGGAATTGCAGAGGTCTACAAAATTTAAAAAAACTTAAACAAGTTATGAATAAAATAAAAGACATGGGTTCAAAAATTGTGTTTTTACAAGAAACTCATCTAATAGAGCAAGATGTAAAAAGAATTAGGAGTAGATGGCAAGGAAATGTTTTCACCTCATCATTTTCATCCCGAGCCAGGGGAGTTATGACTCTCATACATAAATCAGTCCCATTTCAAGTGAAAAATGTAATTGGAGACAAATTTGGAAGATATGTAATCATTCAAGGATCTTTGCTATTAGAAAACATAAATTTGGTGAACTTATATGGTCCCAATATAGATGATCAAAAGTTCTTTGCCAATTTATTTCTTATCTTATCATCACTTACAGGGCAACATATAATAGCAGGGGATTTTAATTGTACATTGAATCCCAGTATAGATAGATCAACAGGACTGGACTGTACGCACAATGGATGTAGGATGACCATTAATCATTTTATGAAAGAACTGAAATTGATAGATATATGGAGAGAAATGAAACCACAAGTTAAAGCATACTCTTGTTATTCCAATACCTACAAGACATTCTCACGTATAGATTATTTTTTGATCTCCACAGAATTAAGGTCCAAGATTCAAAACTGTTTTTATGATAACATCGTGATCTCTGATCATGCACCCTGCTGTCTAATGTATGTAGATAAGAAATTGACAAAGGAACCAGGTAGATGGCAATTTCAGCATAAATGGCTTCAGGATGAGGAATTTGTTAAGTATATAGAAAAACAGATAGACGAGTTCTTTGATATCAATACTACACAAACATCAGCATGTGTAAAGTGGGAGGCTTTCAAAGCTTTTATTAGGGGACATATTATTAGTTATACAGGTTCAAAATCTAAGAAGACTCGAGAGGAGAGAGTCCAATTGGAACATAAAATAAAAATTCTTCAAGAAAGAGTATATGCAGGAAGAGATCCAAGGTTGGAGAACGAATTACTGATTTTGAGAGCTGAATATGACAAAAAATCAGCGAATAGAGCTGCCTCGAGTCTTCTAAGATTGAAACAATCTTTTTATGAACAAGGTGAAAAATCAGGAAAGTTATTGGCATGGCAGATTAAACAATTAGAATCTAAAACACCAATTACCAGTATTATAAGTAACGGACAGGTAGTTATAGATCCTTCAGAAATTAATAGAGCCTTTAGAGATTACTATGAAAAATTATATGATACCAAAAATGAATCTGACTTAACAAAACTACATGGGTTTTTGAATGAACTATTTATACCGTGTATTCCAAATGAAAATAGGGAGATACTGGAGTCTAAAATTAGTCAAGAAGAAGTTGGACTAGCCATTGATAATATGAAATCAGGAAAAAGTGCAGGACCAGATGGTCTTCCAGTTGACCTTTATAAAAAATTTAAGAATAAATTAACAAAACCTTTTTTGGAAATGGTTTTAGAAGCATTTCAAAATAGTAATTTACCATCATATATGAATAATGCCTTAATTATACTGTTGCCAAAACCAGGTAAGCCCTCTAATAAATGTGAAAATATGAGACAATAAGCCTATTAAATGCCGACCTTAAGATAATTTGTAAAATTTTAGCAAGACGAATACAAGAAATTTTACCAAATATTATTAAACGAGATCAGAATGGCTTTATAAAGGGAAGACAAGGCTTCCATAATGTAAGAAGACTATTTAATATTATTTATTCTAATAAAGAAGCACCGGATACAGCTCTCCTATCACTGGATGCCGAAAAAGCCTTTGATAGAGTTGAATGGCCCTTTCTTTTTGAAGTCTTACAAAGGTTTGGACTTGGAAATAATTTTATAAAATGGGTTCAGATAATATATAATAATGCTACTGCAGAAATTCTAACAAATAACAATATTTCAAAATCAATAAAAATCAATAGAGGATGTCGACAAGGCTGTCCACTTTCACCTTTACTGTTTACTATGGCAATTGAACCTTTAGCGATGGCGATACGTCTACAGTCACAAATATATGGAATTAAAGTTGGACCAACAGAACATAAAATCTCCCTGTATGCCGATGACATAATTTTGTTTATGTCGGATCTTAAAAAATCAATTCCGACCTTGTTGAATTTAATAAAGAATTTCGGGGAAATATCAGGATATAAAATAAATAAAACTAAATCTTCAATATTAATGCTAAATGAGACCCAGAGAAATTACCCAGCCCCTGAGGTAAATCAATTCAATGTTGTAAATCAGTTCAAATATTTAGGAATCCAAATTGTGCCTAAGCTAGAATCAGTCGCCAGTGTCAATTATGAAGCCTTAATGACAGATATTGATGAGTTACTTCAGAGATGGATGTCACTACCAATGTCGATGATCGGGAGAATTAATATACTTAAAAGTAATATTTTACCTAAAATACTTTATTTATTTCAATACATTCCCTTACCACCACCTTTAGATTTATTCTCAAGAATTAAAAAAAAGTTAGTGGAATTTATATGGAACAACAGGAGGGCTAGATTACGTCTGTCTTTATTATATTTACCATTTGATCGTGGAGGTCTGAAATGTCCAAATTTTATGTTGTATTATTGGTCGGCACAACTGAGGTCTATGACATATTATTTTTCATCAAATGATCTCCCTCACTGGACTGAAATGGAATCATACAATTTACCTTTACCTCTTCCCATATTCATATACTCAGATTCGGCAAAAAAATTACAAAAACAAGTTAAAAATCCATTTGTAAAGCATATGATCAAAATATGGTGTGAAGCTAAAAACTATTTAAAAGAACCACAGTTATTGTCACAATTTAGTCCAATATGGGGTAATCAATATTTTAAACCAGGGAGAGCAGACGCTGTATTTAAAGTATGGAATTTAAAAGGGATACAAAAGATTCAGGATTTATATTTGCCATGTGCAGAAAACATAATGTCTTTTGAAGAGTTGAGGATCAAATTTAATCTCAATAGAACACATTTTTTTAAATATCTTCAACTTAGAAACTTTATTCGATCAAATCAAAATAATGCTCTCACTCGACCCATCTATTCATCCTTGGAAAAAATGTTGATGAAAGATAGTAAAAGAAAGGGTATTATTTCAGAGTTTTATAACTCATTGACACTATTTTCAAGTGAAAACTCACTGAAAAGATTAAACTACTGGAAAGAAGATCTGCAAACTGAAATTCCAGAGGAACAATGGGAATTGGCTTGTACAGAAGCTCAAACCAAATCAATAAATGTACGCCTTAAATTGATACACTTCAAATGGTTAATGCGGATGTATGTTACACCGGAGGAGTTAAATAGATATAACAAAAATATACCAGATACGTGCACAAAATGTATGGAAAGTAAAGGAACTCTATTTCATTGTGTATGGGAATGCAGATTAATAAGAATGTTTTGGGAAGAGGTGAGGGTAACAATTGAAAAAATAATCTCAAAACAAATCATATTGAATCCTAAACTGTTTTTGTTGGGTCTGTACCCAGAAAAGCATAATTTTAATAAAAGTGAAAGAACATTCATAGACCTCAGTTTGCTTAATGCCAAAAAATGTATTGCACTATTATGGAAAAAGACTTATAGACCAGATGTGACTCAGTGGTTAAGACAGATGTTAACAAACCTTCCATTAGAAAGAATAACATATATACTGAAATCAAAGGAAATTGTGTTTGAGAATATATGGAGACCTTTTATTGATTATGTAAAAAATTTAAACATAACTCTTGAAGAAGAAGGTGAATGATATGTGCGGACCTTGTAAATTCCAAACTGGTGAATATAATATGTATACTTATGTGTTGGATTGTCTAGACTAAACAGAGGAGCATTGTTGAAGATTTGATTTTGTTGGTGGTTGTTGGTGTTTTTTAGTGCATTTTTTTTTTTTGTAGTACTTTAGTGTTAGTGTTTGATTGTTTGTATCATGTTTGTTTAAAAAAAAAAAAAGGTTCAATAAAGATATTGTGGAAAAAAAAAATACATGGACAATACTCAACAGTATTCTTGGAAATAAAAGCAGAAATACAAGCTACCCAACTGATTTTTCAAAAAATAATAAAACGACTCAGAGTGTGAATGCAGTTTCACCTGCAGATGAATTTAATAACTTTTTTGTTAACATTGGTCCTAATTTGGCTCAAGAAATACCCATTATGGCGCCTTCAGGTGATACAATAAGCAATAACACTGCTATAAAAGACTCCATTTTCATAAAGAACACAGACGAGAGAGAGGTCATTGAAATTGTTAAATCGTTTAAAAGTAAAACATCTACGGACTGTGATGGTATTGACATGCTCTTAGTCAAAACTATTATTGAATGCTTAGTGAAACCACTGACGTATATCTGTAACCTGTCTCTCCAAACAGGTGTATTTCCCAATGCAATGAAAATAGCTAAAGTAATTCCGATATACAAGACGGGTGACAGAGGGGAATTCTCAAACTATAGACCAATTTCACTATTGCCGCAATTTTCCAAGACACTTGAAAAAATATTCTATGAGAGAATTGACAACTTCATACAGAAGAATAATTTATTGTGTGAGCAGCAATATGGGTTCAGACACAAGAGGACAACTGCATTTGCTCTAATGGAATTTATAGAAAAAATATCAACTGCCACTGAAAATAAAGAGTATTCAGTTGGGGTATTCCTGGATCTTAAAAAAGCATTTGATACAGTGGATCATAATTTATTATTAAAGAAACTACAAAATTGTGGTATTAGAGGGGAAGCACTGTCCTGGTTAAGTAGTTACTTAAAGAATAGATATCAGTATGTATGTGTTGGTAACAAAAACTCACAGTTACTGAAGGTTACTTGTGGAGTCCCACAGGGTTCAGTTTTGGGGCCATTGTTATTCAATATGTACATAAATGATATATGTAAAGTTTCAGAAAAAATGGACTTAATATTGTTTGCCGATGACACTAATCTATTATGCAGTGGAAGCAATTTGAAACAACTTCTGGATACTCGGAAAGGAATTAGGAAAGCTTAAACTGTGGTTTGATTCAAACAAATTAACGCTCAATTTAAGTAAGACAAAATTTATAGTCTTTAACAACCATCACAACAACTCAGTATCTAAACTCAGTGTAAATGATGTAGAGATTGAAAGGGTATCTGAAACTAAATTTCTTGGAGTAATAATTGATAATAAACTGTGTTGGAAGTCACACAATTATATTAAAGGTAAAATATCCAACTCAACTGCAATACTACACAAAGTGAAATATTTGCTGAATCAACCCACACTATATACCTTGTATCATTCATTAATACTCCCATACATGACATATTGTAATGAAGTATGGGGAAATACATATAAAACAAACATACAGTATATCCAGTCTTTATGCTTCAGAAGAGAGCTATTAGAATAATAAACAAAGCAGCTTACAGGGAACCAACAAACCCACTTTTTCTTAAATTAAAAGCTCTCAAGTTGAAAGATCTGGTTGACTTTAAAACTGCAGTAATAATGTTTCAAGTGAAGAATCTATCACTGCCCACAAATATCCAAAAGTTGTTCCAAATAAGGGAGAAACAATATCATTTCAGAGGAACATGTATATTTCAAAAACCTTCAGTGAGAACTACCACCAAGCAACACTGTGTTTCAGTGCAAGGAGTCAGATTATGGAACGACTTTGGACCTAAATTAAAATCATGTACAACGCTTGGACAATTTAAATAAAAACTAAAGGAAGAAATACTCCAAACATATACAAGATGACATGTAAAATCACATAAGGACTGTCATATCCAGCCTGTGTTGTGTTGTAGCTTTTTTTTTTTTTTTTTTTTTGGTCACATTTTGTCTTAGCTTCGTTCTGAATTGTAATCGCTCTTGTTTTGTTTTTCTTTTGAATTCTTGGATGGAATATGGGTGGGCAATATAAGCTGCGGCTTCAGCCATCACCCATTTCGGATAACTTGTGTTGAACTGTATAATCAGAGGAGTTATTGTCTAATTTGACCTTGTTGGATTTTCTTTCCCACTTTGTTATATTATTCAGTTTCTTTTAACCTGTACTATCCGAAATAAAGATTCATTCATTCATTCATTATGATTCATTCATTCAGTGGCTCGGGCCCTAAAAAGCAAAGGGCCCTCAAGTCTTAGCTAGCTAGCAAGCAGTTAGCTCAGTTACAATATTTGTTATCCCAGAGTTTCAACTAAAACTCGACAGAGGACATTTACTACAGAAGCTTTACAATGCACAATGCATGCTCCTGATGCGCTACTCGCTCTGAAGATTTTCACTAAATGCGAAGAGAACGTAAACAGATCTGTCTATTGTCTCCAAACGCAAACGTGTAAGAAGGGCTGCCGCCATTCCAGCGACACTTCCATTTTAGTCAGCAGATGTTTCCAAAGCTCTGTGACCAGAACTCCACTCCTGCACTACCTGTTTCCATGACAGAAGTATGAAGCTGCATACAAAGAGCTGATGAGAAAACCATTTACCTGGTTTGGTTAAGTCCACTCCTGGAGGATATTTTCAGTGATTCTTCTGCTGGTGCTAACGTCCACAACTACACCAACAACATGGCTGCCCTGTCAGCTGCTTCTTCTTCTTCTTCTTCTTCTTCCTTTTTTTGGCGGGGCAACCGGCGGAAAGGTGCATTCCCGCCATCCAGTGTTGGGGTGTGGGCCAGACATTGCTACCCAGACAAACTAAAAAAAACAAAACAAACAACAAAAAACACCTATATCTAACTAACTAACTAACCTGCACTTATATAGCGCTTTTCTAGTCACAAAGACTATTAGCCCTGTATCTTTAAAGTAAAGAAATAACTTCTTTAACCCAATCCCCAATATCACGCTGAAGTTAACATCTCCCACCCCTAGTTTCCAAATTTCCCTCACTAATATGTCTCTCTCCTGCATGTACTTCTAGCAGTGCACAATGACATGTTCAATAGTTTCTTCCTCTCTCTCACAATAATCGCACATCCCTGTCTGGTGCTTACTTATTAAATGCATAGTTTTATTTAATCTAGTATGGCTCAACCTTAGTCTAGATAAAATATCCTCTTCTTTTGCTGTTCTCTTTCCCACCCTCCCCTTTATTCCAGCTGTGTTCTGGATAGCATACAGGTGACGTCTTGTACCTCCTGTGTCCCACCTATGCTGCCATTCCCAGAGCCTGCTTAGCTTATATATCGATTCAATTCAATTCAATTCAGATCAATTCAACTTTATTTATATAGTGCCATTTCACAACAACAGTCATCTCATAGCACTTTCAACTGTAGGGGAAACCCCCACAATTGCAGAAAGACCCCAGCAATCAGGCAATCCCCTGTGAGCAAGCACTTGGCGATGGTGGAGAGGAAAAACTCCCTTTTAACAGGAAGAAACCTCCAGCAGAACCAGGCTCAGGGAGGGGCAGTCATCTGCTGCGACTGGCTGGGGGGTGAGTGGATAGAGAAAATGAGAAGAACAGACATGTAGAGAGCAAACAGCACGATGGGGACTCAATCTATGGGAGAGAACAAACAGATGTTAATGACCAGCAAAAATTTTTTTTATTGAAAGTGAAGAAAGGAGTGAAGCCCAGTGCATTATTGGAGGTCCCCCGGCTGTCTAAACCTATTAGCAGCATAACTAAAGGAGGGTTCAGAGACACATGATCGCTTCCTAATTGTAGGCTATATCAAAAAGGAAGGTTTTAACCCTATTCTTAAAAACAGAGATCAAGTCTGACTCCCGAATCCAGATTGACAGCTGGTTCCACAGGAGAGGAGCTTGATAACTGATGTACTTTGGGAGATTCTAGGTATTACAAGTAATCCAGCATTTTGAGAGCGTAGTGCTCTATTAGGATAATAGGGTAGTATGAGATCTTTTAAATAAAAGGGAGCCTGATTGTTTAGAGCGTTGAAAGTGAGAAGAAGGATTTTAAACTTAATTCTAAACTCTATGGGAAGCCAATGAAGGGAGGCCAGAACTGGAGAGATAGGATCTCTCTTTCTAGTACCTGTTAAAACTCTTGCTGCAGCATTTTGGATTAACTGAAGACTTCTTTAAAGATGTTTTAGGACAACCTGATAATAATGAGTTACAATAATCTAACCTAAAGCTAACAATAGCGTGGATCAGTTTCTCAGCATCACTCTGAGACAAGATGCTCCTAATCTTGGCAATATTACATAAATCATAGGAGGCAGTCTTAGAAACAAATTTAATATGTGAATTGAAAAACAGATCTTGATCAAAAATAACTCCAAGGTTCCTCACAGAGCTATTAAGAGAAAGAGTAATCGCATGCAAAAAAAAAGTTTGATTTGGAAAGGTATTTCTAAGGTTTTTTGAACCAACAAGAATGACTTCAGTCTTATCTGAATTTAACAGCAGGAAATTACAAGCCATCCAAGCTTTGATTTCCTTAAGACAGGCTTCTAACTTGGCTAATTGATTACTATCATCTGGCTTCATTGACAGGTATAATTGTGTGTCATCTGCATAACAATGAAAATGTATACAGTGCTTTCTAATAATGTTGCCTAACGGAAGCATATATAAACTAAAAAGAGTAGAGCCTAGCACAGATCTCTGTGGGACTCCATGATTTAGCTTTGAGTTGAAAGAAAACTCATTATTGACATGAACAAACTGAAACCTATCAGATAAATAAGATCTAAACCACTGCAACGAAGTCCCATTAAGTCCAACATATAGTGTTCTAATCTATCAAGTAGAATATTATGATCGATAGTATCAAAAGCTGCACTAAGGTCTAAAAGGACAAGTACAGAAACAAGTCCATTATCAGATGCAGTGACCTTCGCTAAGGCTGTTTCATTGCTATGATAGATTTTAAACCCAGATTGAAGCTCTTCCAATAAACCATTTCCCTGCAAGTGGTCAAATAATTGCGTAGCAACAATTCTTTCTAAGATTTTTGAAATGAAAGGTGTCAGGAACGGAGCCGGCTTGGTTTCCCCCGGCTTGGTCCTGGCCTCTCTGTGGGTACGTGCTATGTTGTATGTATGTTAGTATGTATTTCTGTGTGCTCTGCTAGCCACTGCTTTCTGGCCGGCAGCGGTGAGGCAGCCTCTTGGGCTCACGTTGGAGTGAGCGCTGTCTAACTGTCTGCCGGTCTGACCACGCCCCATCTCTATTACTGCCAGCTGTTCCCACTCCCGTGTGCCATCTCTCCGCTCCTCACCCGGGTGTGCTCAATTTGTGGATCCAGCAATGCATGTACTTAAGGAGCTTTTTTCCAGTCATGCATTGCTGGGTCATTGTGCTCCATGTGGTCGTCTTCCGCCGCTTGAAGCCAGGGTCTACAAAGGATTGTGTTCCCTCAGAGCCTTATTTGGACTACTCGGACTGCCCCTACTCTGTGAGTAGAAACTGTCAGCGTTTCTGTGCGCATTTGTACTGCTACGCTTTATTGTAGCGTTTCCCCCCGTGCAGCACAACTGCTACACTTTGGCTTCCGCCCAGTTTTATTCCTCCCGTGTCTGTTGGGCGTCTGGGAGGACTCTTTATTACTCTGAGGGCTAATGTCTGTTGGAACTGTTGATCTGTGTTCTGTGTCCAATAAATGTGTGTGTGTGGTGTAACCTGCACCTAAATCCTCATCCTTTTTCCCCTCTTCTGTGCGCTGTGGAGAAGTGCATGGAGGGTTTATGACAAAAGGGAGATTAGTGATTGGTCTATAGTTAGCTAAAACTCCTGGATCCAGCATTGTTTTTTTGAGTAAGGGTTTAATTACAGCAGTTTTAAAAGCCTGCAGTACATGGCCTAAAGTTAATGAAGAATTGATTATTTGAAGAATAAAGCTACCAATAAATGGGAAGACTGTGGTATATATTACTCATATATTCCATACCTACATATGTTTGAACATGTGAGATGCTTAGTGACTGCATATGTAAGGAACTTCACACCTCTGAAAGGACAAAGGAATCTCACCCGCCGTGCGAAGAACAAAGACGTCCCAGGACGCGACGGCGGAGACCGAGGAGTCACCCTCACCCCCCAAGGCGAGGAGAGGAATTCCCATCACCTCCCAAGAAGAGGAGAGGAGATAACAGGACAATGGGGGGATTAAGATAACGAGGGATATCAGCCTTTGTAATGCTGTCTTTTGATGTGTGCCTGTATTTAACCAGCGAGCTGGTAGAACTCTGTCTCTTTTTACTTTCTGCCACGCTCTGCACCTGATGAGACAAGTTAGGAGAGCTGAATATTAAAACGCTGCTTTTAAACAAAATCGCCTCATTATTTCCAGCTCCTCTACACTGGTGACCTTGACGCGAGTATGGACCGGAGGCGTTCCTCTTCAAGCGACTCATCTGTGGCGACTCAGGCAGACGCCGGAAACTATGCAGACGAGGGAGCGGACGAACAACCGTTCCCTCCGGCAGAAGGAATTGAGATAGCTCAACCGAGCTCCAGCACCGCCGTGAGAGCCGAGGCAAGGCATCCTCACCCGGCGGGCACAACAGTGATGGTGTGCATGAACGCCGTCGCTGTCAATCTGCCAGACTTCTGGCGAGAAGACCCCGCCTCTTGGTTTCAGCAGGCTGAAGCCCAATTCATACTGGCGGGCATCACGGCAGACGATACGAAGTTCTATCACATCGTCTCCAAACTCGACTCCACCACTTCGAAGTGTGTGCGGAGCTTGATCCGGCGACCACCGACCCGGGACAAGTACGAGACACTCAAGGCGACCATCGTGGCGAACTACGTCCCGTCAGCAGAGGAAAGAGCCGAGAAGATCCTGGCGGTCTACGGCCACAGAGGGGGTAATCCGAAGACCCTCATGGAGGATTTGCTGCAGCTCAAGGAAGAGGACAATGACAATTTCCTTTTCTAGTTTATTTTCCTCAGCACGCTGCCGCCACACATGAGAGGGACACTCGCCAGCATGAAGTGCAACAGCCACCAAGACTTCCGCACACTGGCCAACGAGGCTTACCGGCTCGTCAACGCCTGCAAGGAGCTGACACCCACAGCGGCATCCGCAGACCTCAAAACCGACGCCCTGAGCCATGGAGAGCCACAACCCACGGAGCAGACCCAGCCCACGGTGACAGCGGTGCAGACCAAACGTAACAAACAGAACGACGTCTGTTATTACAGATTAGCAGGTGTGTGAAAGTGGCCCAACTTTGTGGCCCAACTTTGTGTGTCTGTGTATTTTGGCGCGTTGACAAGAAATGCACGTTTTTGCCCACTCTTTTACGTCTTTGTGCAGGCCTGGCCACACGAATTTTTCAGCAACCATTTTGACCGAGGCGCGCACACCTAGGTGCGCGAGGGAGTGGATTGCGTCAAAAATGCGGCGGCGCCAAGTAGCTGGCACTAACGGGCGAGGTCGGCCGGTTGAAATATCGCATATTAGGGGGGGCACGCCGTCGCGTAACCCTTTTTTCTCCAGCCTTAACCCTGTTGGTCCAGACAAGAGTGCGCGCACGTCCGCGTCGCTGTTTTGTTCTTCCGCCATGGCTGCATAATCTATCCCTTCATGGATAGGTGCTGCGTATGTGTCTGCGTTAGTGAAGAGTTCCGCTGCTGAGGCAGTGTAATCTGTCTCCTCGTGCTCTGGTGGTGCCACAGCGCGAGAGAGACAGTCCGCTACTACGTTAAGTTTGCCTGCTACATGTCGAATGTCTGTGGTGAACTCTGAAATCACAGCTAGCTGTCTCTGTTGTCTGCCAGACCATGGTTCTGAAATTTTGGCCATAGCAAAAGTGAGCGGTTTATGGTCCACAAAAGCCGTGAAACTCCGCCCTTCTAACCAAAACTGGAAGTGGCGGATGGACAAATGGAGCGCCAGCAGCTCCCTGTCAAAAGTGCTGTATTTGCGTTCCGTCGGGTTTAGCGATTTGCTAAAGAATGCTAAAGGTTGCCAGACCCCGCTGACAAGTTGTTCTACAACTGCCCCTATGGCCAGGTCTGAAGCATCTGTGGTTAGAGCAATGCAGGCCGAGGGATCTGGGTGGACTAACATTGTGGCGTTAGCTAGGGCGTTTTTTACTTCCGCGAAAGCGCGTTCGCGTTCCGGGGTCCATTCGACCGTGTTGGAAGCTTTCTTTTTTCTGAGCGCGTCATACAGGGGCTGCATGAGCTGAGCTGCATGGGGGAGGAAACGGTTGTAAAAATTAACCATCCCCCAAAATTCCTGTAGCGATTTGACCGTTTGGGGCCGTGGAAAACCTTCTATCGCATGAACTTTGTCTGGGAGCGGAACTGCCCCTTTCGGGGAGACTCTATGTCCCAAAAAATCAATTTGCGATACGCCGAATTTGCATTTGGCTGGATTAATTATTAGTCCGTGCTCTTCTAGCCTCTGAAAAACGGTAGTGAGGTGCTGCTCGTGCTCTTCCTCAGATGAGCTGGCTACCAGCATGTCGTCGAGGTAGACGAAAACAAAGGGGAGGTCGCGTAGGACTGCGTCCATCATACGTTGAAAAGTTTGAGCAGCGCCTTTGAGGCCGAACGGCATTCGCAGGAATTCAAAAAGGCCGAAAGGGGTTATAACCGCTGTTTTAGGAATGTCTTCAGCTCGGACTGGGACTTGGTGATAACCGCGGACTAAGTCTATCTTTGAAAAAATGCGCGCACCCGCTAAATGTAGTGAAAAGTCCTGTATGTGAGGGATGGGGTAGCGGTCATGCGCTGTAGCGTTGTTTAATCTGCGGTAATCTCCGCACAGTCTCCAAGAACCGTCGGATTTCGGAACCATGTGAAGTGGTGAAGCCCAAGGGCTCTTCGAGCGTCTAACAATGCCCAATTTTTCGAGAGCTGCAAACTCGTCCCTTGCTATGTTGAGCTTGGCCGCGTCTAAGCGGCGAGCTTTGGCAAAAATGGGAGGTCCCGTTGTTGGAATGAAGTGTTTTACCCCGTGTTTGGCTACAGTGGCTGAAAATTTGGGGGTTGTGAGTGCTGGGAAAAAAAACAAAAAAAAACAAAAAAACAAGATGGCGCCCACAGCGGCCGCCATGGTGCTTCGCTGCCCTTTAATTTTTATAATTTGTCTGTTTTTGTTCACTGATTGTGCGTCTGCCGGTTCATACATCCGTGAAGAACTATTAAATATCAGGACTCTCACCCCCATGGACCTTCTTCCAGTTTTTTTAGCTCCTGCCGCCGATCTGATCCATTGTTTGGCCAAAAGAGCAAGACAGCGGAAAAGAGGAAAGAGAGGGGGGATTCTCGCTCGGCTACGAAAGAGAGGCACACGAACAGCCTTGCCTGGCATATTTCTATCCAATGCCAATTCTCTCTTGAACAAGGTAGAAGAATTAAGACTGCTGATGCGTTTCAAAGACCTCGCTTCCTCGTCTGTCATCTGCTTCTCTGAGACCTGGCTTAATGAGAACATTCCAGATTACGCAATCAGCCTCGAGGGATTTCAGCTGTATCGTGCTGATCGCATCACAGAGCTCTCCGGTAAGTCTATTGGAGGAGGAGTGTGCTTCTATATTAACAACAGCTGGTGCTCTGATGTAACGGTGATTTCCAAACACTGTTCTCCCGCCCTGGAATTTCTTTTTATTAACTGCAAGCCATTTTATTCCCCGCGGGAGTTTGCCTCATTCATCCTCGTCGCTGTGTACGCCCCTCCCGATGCGGACACGTGCGAAGCTCAGCGCGTGCTCGCAGATCACATCCAACTTACGGAGCGGAACTTTCCAGACTCCCTGGTTATTGTGATGGGCGATTTTAACCAGAGCAATCTGAGTCACGAGCTCCCCCGCTACAAACAGTTTATTAAATGTCCAACCAGAGGAAATAACACGCTAGATCACTGTTATACTTCAGTAAAGGACGCTTATCGCACTGTTCCCCACGCTGCGCTGATGGTCCACCTCATCCCCACATACAGACAGAGACTGAAACTCACTAAACCTGTTGTGACCACCACAAAGAAATTGACCAGTGAAGCTGGAGAGAAACTGAACACATGCATGGAAATAACTGACTGGGGCATGTTTAAAAGAGCCACACATGATCTTAATGAGTACACAGACACTGTGAACTCATATATCAACTTCTGTGAGGAGGACATTCTCCCATCGCGCACCAGGGTGAGGTATTCTAATGACAAGCCTTGGTTCACAGCTAAGCTCAGACGGATCAGGAAGGAGAAGGAAGCAGCGTTGAAAAGTGGAGACAGGGACTGCTACAGAGAGGTCAAATATCGGTTTAACAGAGAGCTGAGGAGAGCTAAATCTGTGTATTCTGAGAAACTCCAGCAGCAGTTCACTGCTAATGACTCGGCTTCTGTGTGGAGAGGACTGAGGCAAATCACCAACTATCGGCCTCAGGCTTCTAAAGGTCAGGATGACAAAGTCCTTTGTCAAAAACTGTCCCAACATTACGACTGTTTTGACACCTCGTCAGCTGTGTCCAACTCACCCACTCCACCCAGCTCCACTGCCTCCTCAGCCCCTAATTCATCAAAAGCGGTCCCCCCTTCCTCCTCCTCCTCCTCCCCCCCTCCCCTTGTCATCAGTGAGCAGGACGTGCACAGACAGTGCACAGACAGTTCTCCAGACTGAACCCGCGCAAGGCCCCCCGGGCCGGACGGTGTGTCTCCCTCCACCCTGAGACACTGTGCGAAGGAGCTGGCTCCTGTCTTCACAGACATTTTTAACACCTCCCTTAAGCAATGTCACGTGCCGATCTGCCTCAAATCCTCCACCATCATCCCTGTCCCCAAGAAGCCACGGATTACTGGACTTAACGACTACAGACCTGTAGCGCTCACCTCTGTAGTCATGAAGTCCTTTGAGCGCCTGGTCCTGTCTCACCTCAAGTCCATCACCACACCCCTCCTAGACCCGCTGCAGTTTGCCTACCGTGCTAACAGGTCTGTGGACGACGCAGTCAGCCTGGCCCTCCACTCCATCCTGCAGCACCTGGACTCCCCGGGAACCTACGCCAGGATTCTGTTTGTGGACTTCAGCTCCGCATTCAACACCATCTGCCCCGATCTGCTCCAGGACAAGCTGTCCCTGCTCAACGTGCCTGACTCCCTCTGTAGGTGGATCACCGACTTCCTGACGGACTGGAGACAGCATGTGTGGCTGGGGAAGTCTGTCTCAGACTCTGTTAGCATCAGCATTGGATCACCCCAGGGCTGTGTACTTTCCCCCCTACTCTTCTCCCTTTATACCAACTCCTGCACCTCCTCCCACCAGTCTGTTAAGCTGATTAAGTTTGCGGACGACACCACCCTCATCGGGCTCATCTCCAACGGCGACGAGTCCGCCTACAGGGAAGAGGTGGCCCAGCTGGTGTCCTGGTGCAGCCACAACAACCTGCAGCTGAATGCTCTGAAGACAGCGGAGATGATTGTGGACTTCAGGAAAGTCACAACCCCCCCTGCCCCCCTCACCATTACAGGCTCTCCCATCACCATTGCAGATTCCTTCCGCTTCTTGGGCACCACCATCACCCGAGACCTCAAATGGGAGCCAACCATCAGCTCCCTCATCAAAAAGGCCCAGCAGAGGATGTTCTTTCTGCGGCAGCTGAGGAAGCTCAAGCTACCCACCAAGATGTTAGTGCAGTTCTACACGGCCATCATCGAGTCCATCCTCACCTCCTCCATAACTGTGTGGTATGCAGGAGCCACTGCCAGGGACAGACTAAGGCTGCAGCGCGTCGTGCGCACTGCTGAGAAGGTGATAGGCTGCGAGCTCCCATCTCTCCAGGACCTGTACATCTCCAGGACCCGGAGGCGTGCTGGCCGGATCATAGCCGATCCTTCACATCCTGGTCACGTACTGTTTGCCCCCCTCCCCTCAGGTAGAAGGCTTCGGTCCATTCGGACTAAAACCTCCCGGCACATGAACAGCTTTTTCCCCTCTGCCATCAGACTGCTGAACATTAAGTGACTTTTTGACTCTCGTGCACTATATACAGCGGCTCAACCAGACTCATGTCATTCATCACTGTTTTTCTGTTGCATTATCGACTGCACTATGTGGTACTTCACATTATCTGCTACTTGCTAATTTTTTAAAACTGCCTTGACTAGTACTACTCATTATTACTAGTATTATTATTAGTATTATTATTTTTATTACTTATTATTACTTATTTTTCTACACTTATTGCACGTTTTTAGTTTTTTAGTTTATCCCTTTTTCTCATCATGTTTTTAATGTTACAGCATGGCACCGAGACAAATTCCTAGTTTGTGTACTACATGAACAATGGCAATAAATCTGATTCTGATTCTGATTCTGATTCTGGAAATTGGGTGAGGAGTTGCTCAAACTTACCTCTTGCCGTGGTGACGTTGGCCTGCACAGGTGGTGGAGAGACTCGAGCTGAGCATGGAATAGAAGCAAAAGATAGTGCATTAACCAGGCGCCTATTTGCTAGATCAACTAATAACCCGTGTGCACACAGAAAATCTGCGCCTAACAAGTTAAAACTCACCGCCGACTGCTGGAGTCAGATGTCATTAATGCTGGCGTGGATAACAATTGTGGAGTATTTACAGTTACTTTTAGCCAGCATTTTCAAATTTGACTTGATGTCGCCTGCTCTGGCCCCAGGAATGCGTATGACTATGGCCGTTGGAGTCTCTAGGTTCACGTTTCTGACTACAGAGTCGCCAATGATCAGAGTTTTTTCCTCAGCGGGTGTGTCGCTGAGCAGGGAAAAGCGATTAGAAACATGAACAGGTTGGTGGTGAACTGTTGCCTTGCGACTAGGCTTCCTTCTCACCATCACCCACCCAGTCTCCTCACTGCTGAGGAGGACCGGAGGACTGCTAGCAGGCCGCCCTATGCTAGGGAGCCCTGCTGCAGCTAAGGGACGTCCGTCATTATTAACTGGTGCAGACGGTGTTTCAATGCAGCGGAGCCGGGATTCCAAATCAGACAACCTCGCCTCGAGCGCCTCAAAAACACAACATTTATTACATTTACCGTTATCACTAAAAGAGGCAGAGGTGCAGCTAAACATCTGACACAGGGAGCACACCAGAGGAGAAGGGGAAGGAGAGCTAGTAACCATAGCTAGTGGCTAACCCAAAGCTAACAAAAACGCTGATTAAAGGTGAACAGAAGGCTAAAGAGGGTGATTAGATGACACTGAATGCACACACAGGTGCAAGAGGCTTGATAAACAGAAGTGAGAGATAACGGAAGAAGGAAAAAAGTGATTAAAATACAATTAAAGGCAAAATCCTCAGGAGAATGACAGCTAACCACAGAGCAAACCACACAGACAGCCAGCAACACAGGAAGTGACAATACGTTACCACAGGAAGCCACAGTTACTGCAGTTTCATTGCCCTTTATCCCCCTGTGAGCTGGTATCCACATAAATGATACAGCCACCTTTTTATTTCTAAGTCTATACAGAGCCTCATATACAGTATTTCATAAGCTATGTCCTGTCTGCTGTCAGATGAACCTGATTGTACTGACATTAATGCTGCACTGGAGTCCGAACAAAGAATAACATTTTTGATAGGCAACCCCTCAAGCTACTGTAATGCAGTTACCAAAGCTAACATTTCACATTTCACATTTCACAGCACAGTTTTACCCTCGGCCGGGGGACCGCGGGGATCATGAGATCGTGGGTTCGATCCCAGCCCCCGACCAACAGTGAGCTGTGTGGAGTTTGCATGTTCTCCCCGTGTTGCGCGGGTTTACTCCGGGATTTCTCCGGTTTCCTCCCGCACACCAAAAACATGTAGGTTTAGGGCGCTCGCGCATGCAGCGACCAGTAGCCGGTGGCTTGTCACCAGACTGCAAACCAAGTCTACCTACGGGTACAAATAAGTAAAAAAAAAAAAAAAAAAAAAAAAAAATTTCAGCTGTGTATACAGACAAATGGGAGGGTGTTCTTCTATTAACCTCTTGCGCTCCGTTGTACCGCGGACGGGCAAGTCTCTGCGTCCTAGGGTGCTCTTGTGCGCTCTAGGACGCATGATGGAGATGGTGATGGTGATGTAGTGGCGTACAAGAGCGCACTGAAAATAAAAGCTGCAGACACAGCCGCAAACAGATTAGTTCATCTGATTGACCTCTCATTCGACTAATAAGAGCCTTGAATTGGGTTTCTGAAACCTTGAAGAACCAATGACTGAAAACCTAGCCAGAAGGACCCGCCAACCAAGGCTGTGAATGCAGTGATCCAATTGAAGCAGAGAAGTTCGCGAGCTGTTTTTTTTAAGGCTGATTGCTGGGGTCTTTCTGCAACTGTGGGGGTCCCCCCTACAGTTGATAGTGCTATGAGATGACTGTTGTTGTGAAATGGCGCTATATAAATAAAGTTGAATTGAACTGAATTGAAGGCTGGGTGAAGACTGACTGCTGGAGCGGATCAAAAAAGGACCCGCAGGAAGAACCCCACAGACCCAGCAGCACGGAGACCATCCACAAATGCAACCTGTGTGACAGGGAGTGCCATTCGCGCATCAGCATGTTCGGCCACAGGCAGTGCTTATTTTGTTTTGGTTCCAGCAGAGTAGACGTTATGATTTCTTCCATGGTCATAGACCGATGGAGGCTGACGACGAAGGCTGAGTGACACACACGCCTTCTCTTTTTTTAATTACTACTGTTATTTGTTTTGAAAAATTGTTCACCAAAAACCACAATCATGGAAGCACAAAACCGCAATAATGGAATTATGTTTTTGATCGGGTCGCGAGACCAGAACCACGAGCGGACCAGCGTCGCGTTCGTCTGACAATGGGGAAGGGAAGTTCGCCAGGACGCTGCTGTGAAGAGGTAAGGTATTATAAGCTAAATTATTCTTTATTCCTGACTATTCTTCTGTAGCGAGTGGGGGGGGGGGGAAGCCGCGGTGACTGAGCTGCTGTCCCACATCCCACATGAGGCTAATCCATCATGTAGCGATGGCCGATGTCCATCCTCTGTAGCGAGGGGGGGGGACAACCCCCCCCCCACACACACACACACAGACACAGTCCTGAGTGTCACCTTTCATTAGAGCCCAAAATGAAGCTTCTACATTGAAGCATTCAAAAGTTACAGACGTTTTTCCAAACTGTGCCATTTGGCACAATTTGGCACAGTTCCAAAACGCCTGGGAACAGCCTGAGGAAAAAGCTGTGTAATATATTCATTTTTTGTGGTATTGTTACAAAATTTGGACCTCAGCTGGATAATACTTGGTTCTACATTTCTGTTGCATTTTCCAGCCCGGATCTGAAGCTGTGTGTTATTTGCAAGCATTTGTATCCAAAAAAACACCCAGGCGAAATTTATTTTCTTCAAGTTCAGTATGTTTAGATGACTGTAACTCAGTGGCCGGAGCACTTGTTTTGCCAAAAAATTCAAAGTGTTTTCTTTTAAATGAGACCAACCCCATGAAGATGCTGCAAAGGGTTGAAGAACAGCTTTCGATTTACTTTGGGCACATTATTTTTTGGCATTTTTAGGAAAATTGACCGGAGTGCAAGGGGTTTTAACAGATATTTCCAAGGCAGGAATACAGAAAGCAAAGCCCGTGCAACCTGTCTCAGAATCTTTTGATCCTTCAGTGAATACTGGGGTAAAGGAATGATACACTGTTTCCAAACGATCCTCTACTAAAACTGCAGTGTTTTCAAAATGTCTATACCCTTTCATCTTTTCCAAAAAATACAAATCAACAGAAACTGAATAGAAAAACCAGGGAGGTGTGACTGACAAAGGAACTGATGGAATATATGTGCTGTCACATAATTTCATGTCTCTGGCTATCCTCCCAGCATAAAATGCAAAACTCCTTTTTGACCCTTTCTCCTTCCCAACATGGCATCAAAACTCTAGCTGTAGGATGTTGATCTTGAGTGTGTCCTTGCAGATTGACCCAGTAATTCATCATTATCTGTTTACACCTGACATTTAATGGCATTTCCCCCATTTCCACCTGAAGAGCAGCAACAGGAGTTGTTTTAAGTGCACCACAACAGATCCTCAATGCTTCAGCCTGGATGACATCTAACTTATTCAAAATTGTTTGGGATGCAGATCCATATACAGTACATCCATAGTCCAACACAGACCTAATTAATGCAACATCAATGTTTTTAATAGTAGCTCTACTAGCACCCCACTCTGCCCCTATCAAGCACCTCATTACATTCAACACCTTTTTGCATTTTATTGTCATTTTTTGAATATGTTCCCTCCAAGTTAGGTTAACATCAAACCAGACACCCAAAAATCTGAAAACTTTGACTTGCTCTATTTCCTGAGCTTACATTGTTAACTGAGCATCAGCTACCCTTTCCTTGTAAATACAACAACCTTTGTTTTTTCCACAGAAAATTTAAATCCCCAAGAGTATGACCACCCTTCCACAGTAAGTATTGCCTCTTGTATTTTCCCTCTTATATAATTAAAATTACTGTCATGACCCGAGCACTAGGTCTTGGTGCTCGGGTTATTCTTGTCAGGGTTTGATAGCGGTGAAGCGGCATGATGAAAAGCAACGTTGGTGTTGGTTTTAAGAAGGTTTTATTGAATCACACCGCCATCACGAGCTCCTCTCCCGGCGCCGTGCATGCGCATGTGCATGCGGTTCAATGTGGATGTCCAGACCAGAAGGTTGCGATGCACAAAGCGTGTGCATTCTTGGGGTCACCAGTGAAGCGGCATGAAATAAGGCAGCGTCGGTGAAGGTTTTAAGCAGGTTTTATTGAATCATACCGCCGTCACGAGCTCCGCTCCCGGCGCCGTGCATGCGCGCCGGGAGCGAGCCCAGCGGCTCTCAGAGAGGAGACACGGTGTGTGTCTGCAGCAGCAGCTGAAGAGTGAGTGAATGAGAGGATGAGCATGGATTACAGTGCAGTATATATACCCAACTACAACAATACATAAAAGAGCATTCCCAGCAGTGGGTATGATCAAAGAGACTGCAGAACAGGCATGAGACATTTGCATTTGAGAGACATACATCACAATAGGCAGATTGCTGACCTTTGCTCCAGCTGCAAGACAAAGAGGTTACAAGGCACATCTACATATTGATCTCAGTCTCTAGGTCACAGTAAGGACAGGACGCATGAACACAATGCATGAAAGGCACATTAACATCACAGTAGTGAGCCAGAAGAAGCGGGGCTGCCTGTAGACATTAATACACACATTTCACTGTTCTGTTAATTGCTCTAGCCGAGCGCTGTGTCTGTCCAGTCTGTTGTGGGGGTTACACCAACCCGCCACAGCGGCATTATTATTCTAGTTCTCCGAGCTCTTATTGTGATAGTGCTCGGGGAGGCTTCCGCTCAGCTGTCAAACCCTGAACAGCTGTGCTGCATTTGTGGTTGTTAGTGCTAGGACTATTTCTACCCTCGCTGGCGATCACATCCTTGCAGCAGTGTCTGTTTACACTCCGTCACGCTACGGATGCACGATACTTATTCGTACCACGTCTGCCTTTGGCTTGACCGTCGTTCTCCGGAACTGGTAAGTGTGCTGTATAGCCTTACCCCATGTGTTTGTATTTATTTCTTGTTTCTGTGTCCATAGTTGCAGTCATGTATTTCTGGTTCCTTTTTTTTTTTTTTTTTTTTTGCCATAGTTATCTTGTGTTTGCATTTTGTTTTGTTTCCATAGTTACCGTCATGTAATTTTTTCCTTTTTTTTTGCCATGGTTATGTGTTTGCATTTATTTCTTGTTTTGTTCCTATAGTTACTGTGTGTTGAGGGTTTATTTTTTGGCCAGGTTATGTACACTGGGGTTAGACGGGTTGTCTGTGGCCTCGGTGGGAAAATGTTCAGGGTCAAGTGTTTTTTGCTTTGTATGATTGTGTTCTCCTTGTTTTGTAGTCATGTTTTTTTTTCTTCTTTCGTCATTGTTCTGGGGGGAAATAGGATGGATATGTCAAGTGATGTATTCGTTTCTTTTCCTGTTTAGGGTGTTAGGTTTTGTTGGCTCCCTCCTTGCCTGTTCCTCAATCCACTCGCCCTGTGGTTGGGGGGGGGGGGGGGGCAGGTGTTACTAGACGTTCAGAGCCCGTCAAGTGAGGGGGGACTACTGTCATGACCCGAGCACTAGGTCTTGGTGCTCGGGTTATTCTTGTCAGGGTTTGATAGCGGCATTATTATTCTAGCTCTCCGAGCTCTTATTGTGATAGTGCTCGGGGAGGCTTCCGCTCAGCTGTCAAACCCTGAACAGCTGTGCTGCATTTGTGGTCGTTAGTGCTAGTACTATTTCTACCCTTGCTGGCGATCACATCCTTGCAGCAGTGTCTGTTTACACTCCGTCACGCTACGGATGCACGATACTTATTCGTACCACGTCTGCCTTTGGCTTGACCGTCGTTCTCCGGAACTGGTAAGTGTGCTGTATAGCCTTACCCCTCCCGGTGTGTATCGATCTCTGTGTGTCTCTGCCTTAGCAGCTGGTGTAATTATTATTTTCACCAACCTTGCCTGCCTTGTGTATGACCGTCTCCTGCTATGGACCTGTAGAGCTGTTTAGCCCTATGCCTCCTGTTGTGAGTAGACTCTAGTGTCATTGTCTCAGCAGCTTGTGTTGTCACTATTTTTCACCGTTAATAAAACTCACTGAACTCACTGGTGACTGTGTGGCGTCTTATGGTGGCTCGCGAGAGCCACCCATGACAATTACTCCCTCAGCAAATAAAGATCAACCAATGTAATTATTCACACAGGAAAAAAACATCATTTATCATAACAGAAAAAAGTACTGGGCTTATAACACTACCCTGGGGGGTCTGCCCTGTCATGCTGGCTTCTTCTTTAAAAAAAAACAAAACGGCAATTGCAGTCTGTATTAGCACACAATTGCCACCCCTTGGTCTGGATTGCTCCCAGTCATGGTTTGCATGTGTCCATCCATCCATCTTCTACTGCTTTTCCGGAGGTCCGGGTCATGGAGGCAGCAGTTAAAGCAGAGAAGCCCAGACTTCCCTCTCCCCAGCCACCTGCTCCAGCTCTTCAGAGAGGATACCAAGGCGTTCCCACACCAGCTGGGAGACATAGTCTCTCCAGCGAGTCCTGGGTCTGCCCGGGGTCTCCTCCCAGAGGGACGTGCCCGAAACACCTCAAGTGGGAGGCGTCCAGGAGGCATCCTGATCAGATGCCCATACCACCTCAACTGGCTCCTTTCAATGTGGAGGAGCAGCGGTTCTACTCCGAGCCTCTCCCGGATGACTGAGCTCCTCACCCTATCTCTGAGGGTGAGTCCAGCGATCCTACAAAGAAAGCTCATTTCAGCCGCTTGTATCTAAGATCTCGTTCTTTCGGTCATTACCCAAAGCTCATGACCATAGGTGAGGGTAGGAACATAGATTGACAGCTTTGCCTTAGAGCTCAGCTCCCTCTTCACCACAACAGACCAGTACAATGTCCGCATCACTGCAGATGCTGTTCTGATCCGTCTGTCAATCTCTCGCTCCATTCTCCCCTCACTCGTGAATAAGACCCCAAGATACTTAAACTCCTCCACTTGGGGCAGGAGCCTGTTCCCAACCCAGAGAGGACAATCCACCTTTTTGCGGCTGAGGATCATGGACTCGGACTTGGAGGTATTGATTCTCATCCCAGGCGCTTCACACTCAGCGGCAAACCGTCCCAGTAAGAACTGTAGATAAGATAAGATAAGATAAGATAAGCCTTTATTAGTCCCACAACGGGGAAATTCCAGGATTGCAACAGCACAGGGATAGCAACACTCAGAGCAACAATCAGAAGGCAAGAAAAAAACAAGCAAGCAAGAGCAGCTAATATACATATGTACGTATTACTATAAAATATATATATATACACACACACACAGACACACAGTGCAGAGCATTGTAGCTGGATGGAATAAATATATGAATATATGAACACACAGTGCAGAGCATTGTAGCTAGATGGAATAAATATGTAAATATATAAACACCCACAGTACGGAGCATTGCAGCTAGGTGGAATAAATATGCAAGTATATAAACACACACAGTGCGGAGCAATGTAGCTAGATGGAATAATATGTAGATATATAAATATATAAACACACCCAGTGCTGAGCATTGTAGCTAGATGGAATAAATATGTAAATATATAAACACACACAGTGCAGAGCATTGTTGCTAGATGGAATGAAACAGCATAACCGTCTACTTAGTTATCCTACATGGTATGATTATGTGCCCATACATATTCTCACCCTCCATAGCGACCGGTATGTTCCTAGTTGTATGCCGGAGGGGACCATTGTGTAAGTCTATTGCATCTTTTGCATTCAAAAAACTATTAGTTTGTTACGTCTTTTTGCTATCTCTGCGAGCAGCCCTGCTTAGGTTGTACAGTCTGACAGCCGTTGGTAGGAAGGACCTACGAAACCTCTCGGTTGTGCACCTGGGATGATGTAGTCTGCTGCTAAATGAGCTCCTCAGTGCATTCAGTATGTCCTGCATAGGGTGGAACTCGGACTCCAGCAGAGATGACAGTTTAGCCACCGTCCTTCTCTCTCCTATCTCCTCCATCGGATCAAGGCGCTGCCCCAGGACAGAGCTAGCTTTCTTAATCAGTTTGTTCAGTCTCTTCCTATCGGCTGCAGTAATGCCACTGCCCCAGCAGACCACTCCAAAAGTGATGGCTGATGCCACCACCGTGTCATAGAATGACTTCAGCAGCGCCCCTTGTACACCAAAAGACCTGAGTCTCCTCAGCAGGAACAGCCTGCGCTGTCCCTTCTTGTAGAGTGCATCAGTATTGTGTGACCAGTCTAGTTTATTGTTCAGATGAATACCCAGGTACTTATAGGATGTCACCATCTCGATGTCTGTTCCCTGTATATTTACTGGTACTGTGAGGGGCTGCCCATGCCTGCGGCAGTCCACCACCAGCTCCTTAGTTTTCCTCGCGTTGATCTGGAGGCAGTTCCGATGGCACCAGTCCACGAAGTCCTGGATAAGCCCTCTGTACTCAGCTTCATCTCCATTGGAGATGAGGCCAACGATCGCAGAGTCATCAGAGAACTTCTGTAGATGGCAGTGTGTTGTGTTGTGTGAGAAGTCCGCAGTATAAAGAGTGAACAGGAAGGGAGCCAGCACCGTTCCCTGGGGGGCCCCCGTGCTACTGATGATCGTGTCGGACACACAGTCCCGGGTTCTCACAAACTGAGGCCGGTTCGTGAGGTAGTCCAGGATCCATGATGACAGGTGCTGGTCCACCCCTGCGCGCAGCAGCTTGTCCTTCAGGATCATCGGTTGGATGGTGTTGAAAGCACTGGAGAAGTCAAAGAACATGATCCTCACCATATTCCCGGGCTTCTCCAGGTGGGACAGAGAACGGTGAAGGAGGAAGATCACCGCATCCTCCACCCCAATGCCATGCTGGTAGGCGAACTGGAGTGGATCCATCGCTGGTTCCACCAGGGGGCGGAGGTGAGCAAGGAGCAGTCTCTCCAGGGTCTTCATCAAGTGGGACGTCAAGGCCACCGGTCTGTAGCTGTTCAGGTCTTTGGGGTGGGAAGTTTTTGGTACAGGTACCACACAAGATGTTTTCCACAGCTGTGGTACCCTCCCCAGTTTCAGGCTCATGTTGAAGATATACGTCACAATCCCACACAGCTGGTCTGCACAGGACTTGAGGAGCTTTGCGCTGATGCCGTCCGGTCCCGGCGCCTTCCTCGCCTTGATCTTCCTCAGCTCCGTCCTCACCTGGGTCCTGGTCAGGGTCAGGATGGGGGGCTGTGTGTTGGGAGTGGGGGGGTGTTGGTGGAGTGGGGAGTGGGCAGCAGGACTTGATTTCTTTAGAGGCAGCAGTGGTTGTTGTGCAGTCAGGGGGGAGGGCGGTTGGTCAAATCTATTGAAAAACAGATTCAGGTTGTTCGCCCACTCCCTGCCCCCTGTGGCCTGGGGGGAGGTATTCTGGAGCCCCGAGATGGTTTTGAGGTTTCTCCAGACCCCGCTGATGTCGCTCTGTTGCAGCTTGTCCTCCATCTTCTTCCTGAAGCTGTCCTTGCCTTCTCTGATCTTTCTCCTCAGCTCCCTCTGTACGGACTTCAGCATCTCCCTGTTCCCTGACCTGAAGATCCTCTTCTTCTCTCTCAGAAGTGTTTTTATCTCAGGGTTGATCCAGGGTTTGTTGTTTGAGTGACGCCGTATGGTCTTGGTGGGAACGGATTTGTCCACACAGAAGCTGAGGTAGCCCGTGAAGGTGTGAATGAGGCCATCGATGTCCTCACCATGTGGATCGCAGAGCTGCTTCCAGGCGGTGGCTTCAAAACAGCCCTTTAGGGTGTCCATTGTCTCCTCAGACCATAACTCCACAGTGTGCATGGCCGGAGGTTGTCTGTGCACTAGGGGTTTGTACACCGGCCGGAGATGAACCAAGTTGTGATCCGATCTCCCGAGTGGGGGGAGTTGTGATGAGGTGTACGCCTCCTTAGTGTTTGCGTAGAATAAATCCAGTGTTTTATTGTCTCTAGTGTGGCATGTGACATACTGGGTGAACGTGGGTAGAATGGGAGACAGTGAAACATGGTTGAAATCGCCTGAGATGAGGAGAAGAGCATCTGGGTGTTCTGTCTGCAGCCTGCTGGTTACTGAATGGATGACGTCACGTGCTGTCCCAGCGTTCGCCGTCGGATTTGCATAAACAACAATGCAGATCACGTGTGAGTGTTCTCTCGGGAGATATGTAGGCCTCATGCTAACAGCTAGCAACTCAATGTCTTTGCTGCAGTGTCGTTGTTTAACAGTGATATGTCCCGGTCTGCACCAGTTGTTGTTAACATACATTATCACTCCACCGCCCCTAGCCTTGCCACTGTCTGGTGTTCGGTCAGCTCGTATCATGTGAAAACCCTCCAGCTCAATGTTAGCATCTGCTGCTAGTTCAGTTAGCCACGTCTCAGTAAACAAAAGGAGAGAGCACTCCCGGTATGTGCTATCATAACGGGAGATAGCCGCTAGCTCATCTAACTTTCCCAGTATCGACCATACATTTCCCATGACAACAGATGGAAGGGAGGGTCTGTACCTTATATTTTTTGTCCTCCGCCTTACTCCAGCCCGGCAGCCGCGGCGTTTTCGCCTCAGTTCTCTCGGTATGTCGAGTTTTTCCAATGGGACCGGGTGGCGGTTGAATGCTAGCAGCTGTTCTCTGCTGTATCGTATCCTGCTATAAACAGTGGCTCCGTCCACCGGCTCAGGAGGCATTTAGGACGATCTGTGTGTCCGTGATATAAGTGGGGTGAAAAAAAAAGACGGATCAAAAGAGAGAGGAAGGGAAAAAGACTCGGAATCGAGCCGCTGTTGCAAAAGGCAGCCTACTCGTGTGGCGCCGAGAGAAAAAAAAAAAAAAAAAAAAAAAAAAAAAAATCAATGATCATCCAGATCATTGCTGGATGAAGCAAGCAGGACAACATCATCTGCAAACAACAGAGATGAGATCCTGTGGTCACCAAGCATGACACCCTCTGTTCCCTGGCTGCACCTAAAAATTCTGTCCATAAAACTATGAATAGGATCGGTGACAAAGGGCAGCCCTGGCGGAGTCCAACTTTCACTTGGAATGAGTCCGATCGAGTGTTGGCAATACGAGGCAAAATCTCACAATGGTTGGTTTGGTAGAGACCAAATAGCTCGTAACAACAAGCCCAATACCCAATACTCCCGAAGCACCCCCCCACAAAAAACCACAAGGGACGCGGTCGAATGCCTTCTCCAAGTCCACAAAACACATGTAAACTGGTTGGGCAAACTCCCACAAACCCTCAAGGATTCTCAAGAGGGTAAAGAGCTGGTCCAATGTGCCACAGCCAGGACGAAAACCACATTGCTCCTCCTGAATCCGAGGATCGACCAATGGCCGGACTCTCCTCTACAGTACCTTGGCATAGACCTTCCTAGGGAGGCTGAGGAGTGTGATCCCTCTAAAGTTGGAGCACACCCTCCGGTCCCCTTTTTTTGAACAGAGGAACCACCACCCCAGTTTGCCATGCCAAAGGCACTTCCCCCGACCTCCACACAATGTTGCAGAGGCGTGTCAACCATGACAGCCCGACAACATCCAGGGCTTTGAGGTACTCAGGGCGAATTTCGTCCACCCCCGGGGCCTGGCCACCAAAGAGATTTGTAACCACATTGGCGAACTCAGCCCCTGTGATAGGCGATTCGTCCCCCTCGTCCATAAGCCCTGCTTCCTCTGTGGAAGGCGTATCAGTGGGATTGAGGAGATCCTCAAAGTATTCCTTCCACCACCTGACGATATCCCCAGCCGAAGTCAACAGCGACCTATCTGCGCCATACACAGTGTGGACAGGGAGCTGCTTCCCCCTCCTGAGCCGCCAGACAGTTTGCCAGAATCTCTTCGAGGCTGACTGAAAGTCTTGTTCCATGGCAACCACCTGAGCTGCACTCCGCTTGGCCTGTCGGCACACCTCAGCTGCTTCGGGAGTCCCACAAGCCAACCAAGCTTGATAGGACTCCTTCTTCAGCTTAATGGCCCCTCTCACTACCGAAGTCCACCACTTGGTTTGGGGGTTGCCACTATGAGATGCCCCGACGACCTTGTGGCCGTAGCTCTGGGCCGCTGCTTCAACAATAGAGGTGGAGAACATGGCCCATTCAGACTCCATGTCTCCAGACTCCCTCGGAATGTGGTTGGAGTTCTTCCGGAGGTGGGAGTTGAAGACCTCCCGGACAGGGGTCTCAGCCAGACGTTCCCAGCACACCCTCACTATACAGTATGTTTGGGTCTACCAGGTCTGAATGGAATCCTCCCCTGCCATCGGATCCAACTCACCACCAGGCGGTGATCAGTTGACAGCTCTGCACCTCTCTTTACCCGAATGTCCAAGATATACAGTCGCAGGTCTGATGACACGAAAACAAAATCGATCATTGACCTGCAACCTAGGGTGTCCTGGTGCCAGGTGCACATATGAACACCCTTATGAACATGGTGTTCATTATGGACAAACTGTGGTTAGCACAGAAGTCCAATAACTGAACACCACTCGGGTTCAGATTGTGCAGGTCGTTCCTCCCAATCACCCCCTTCCAAGTTTCAGTCGTTGCCCACGTGCGCATTGAAGTCCCCCAGTTGGACAATGGAGTCTCCAAGAAGAGCACTCTCCAGCACCCCAATCAGAGACTCCAAAAAGGGTGGGTACTCTTAACCATCACTTGGTGTATAGGCACAAATGATGGTCAGGACCCATTTCCCAACCCAAAGGTGCAGGAAAACAACTTTTGGTCCACCGGGGAAAACTCCAATATAGAGACAGCAAGGTGGGGGGATACAAGAATATCCACCCCTGCTTGTCGCCTCTCGCCCAGTGCAACTCCAGAGTAGGCCAAGCTCCAGCCCCTCTCCAGGAGACTGGTTCAGGAACCGGAACTGTGTGTTGAGGTAAGGCCGACTATATCTAGCCGACTATATCTCCAATGGGCTCACCACCTGTAGGAGGGATCATGAGGGACCGGTGCTATGTGGATCAGGTGGCGGTCAAAGGTGGAAACCTTGGCGGTGTGATGCCAAGCTTCCTAAACTGGCTTTTGGGACATGGAAAGTCACCTCTCTAGTGGGGAAGGAGCCTGAGCTGGTGTATGAAGTTAAGAGATACCGGTTTGCATGTGTTTAAAAAATATTTTGAAGATGTTTTGGAACCCCTGGCCAATCATTTTATACCAAACAGCTTTCTGTGATCAAGGTCAAATGCCTTAGAGGTGTCAATAAAACCCCAAAACACTGATGAATTTTGACTTCTACATTTACTTACACTTTATTTTAATGCCTATGCACAAATCTGTGCCATGACAGAGTTTAAATCCAAATTATTGAGCAGTAGAGTTAAGGAACTCAATTTATAAAGGAGGATTTGTTCCAGGACTTTAGATATTATACTGCCTAAGGTTATAGGTCTATTTTTTTTTTATTTTACCTTTATTTATACAGGGGAGTTCCATTGGGCAACCTCTCTTTTTTTGAAGGATGCCCTGTTACACATTCACACCTGGAAGTGATCCAGTACAACCACAGACTGGCCTGTGGCCACTGAGCAGCTCCACTGGAGAAGTTGGGGTTCAGGGCGTTGCTCAAGGGCACCACAGTGGGGTTAAGGAGGGCGGGGCAAACACTGCTATGTTTTCTGTCCCACCCAGATCTTTTTTTTTTTTTTGGTATACTTTTATTAATCCCAGAGGGAAATTAAAGGGTATCCACCTGTGTGGATGAGGCAGCCAAGGAGTAGCACCAATCCCTTCACCATTCACACACACATTCACACCTAGGGCGTCGGCCGGACGAAAATTCAATATCGCTAAATCATATCTTAAATTTTTGTGTGAGACGAGCTAATTTGAACTGCACATGTTTTGGTGTCAACAAATGTCGCATAAGGTGACAATGCGCTCTTGAAGTATGCTGTCCTTGAGAGCTGTCTGACTCAGTCAAGCGATCAGCGGCTAAGATGGCCACTGACTGTGTGACGTCATTACAGGAAGAGACACGCACACTCTCGGCGGACATTGCTTGTTGTTTACGTTTTAAAATCGGCGATTATGGATATTTCTCGGAGTACTTGTGGATTACAAATAGATTAAGATAAGATAAGATAAGATAAGATAAGCCTTTATTAGTCCCACAATGGGGAAATTCCAGGATTGCAACAGCACAGGGATAGCAACACTCAGAGCAACAATCAGAAGGCAAGAAAAAAAACAACATCTAGTAAACATATGTCCATATTACTATAAATGTATATATATAGACACACAGTGCAGAGCATTATGGCTGGTGAATGTGCAGCAGAAAGTCTAAGCTCTCTCTCTGCGGATGCAGCGGGCCAGCTGGAAGTCTTTGGGCATGATGGTGGATTATTTATGTGGATTAGGATTTCAGTAATCGAATTAATTATGGTTTGGCGTTGTGTTGTCTACGGGTGCGACGGTATACCAGAGGAGCATGCGATGAGTGTTTATGAATTTCCCGTCCCTGGGAAAATCAGAACGGCATGGGTGAAATTTGTTCAGAAAACGCGAAAAAATTGGAATGATGTCGGTAAATCACCCAACATGTGCAGTAGACATTTCGTTGACAGCGATTTCGAGAATAAGATGCAATTTGAAATGAAATTAGCAAAAAGATTGCTGATAAAAAAAACGGCTGTTCCAACTATATATCCGTTCATTTCAAAGTCTCACTCTGAGACAAGTGCCAGTGACAGTGGCGTGAAAAGCAAGGGTGATCTACCGATGCGATCAGCTGTCAGAAAACGAGAAGTAAACAGGGTAAGTTTTGTATTTTTAATATTCACTGCAAATATTTACTAAACATCTTAAATGAATTACAAGCAATGAATTGCATTGCCTTACCAACTTATCAAATATTAGCATGTTAGGGTATTCATACTAATCAAATATGAAATATTCAGTGCTGTATAGGGAGGTGGTTGTGCCTGTTTGCTCAAGTTATATTTCTATGTATGTAATCAAATTTGAGACCTCTGGAATTAAATTATGATGATCTACTTTTTTTGCAGATTTTATCCACTGTCACTCAACCTTCAAATAGTGTGGATTTTTCTGACCAAGCAGAGGAAGCTGATGAACAGGACTTTTATGTAAATCCACTTTCAGATCCACTAGACCAACATGTCCCACCTACACTAAATACAGCCCAACCTATACCAGATCCTCTTCTGCCAACACCCAATCCAGATCTCAAAGCCGAACCATCACAGCAACCCAAGTACAAAGATGCGATGATTTCAAAATCAAACATGTAAAAGTAGAATCAATTTCCAATTAGCAATGAAAGTTCAGCTTTCAATTGTTAGGGAAGCAACATATTTTGCTAAGACAAACAAATATAAGCCTAAGATTTTTAGAGAAATGTGCTTTTAAAAATGGAACACAAATTTTATACCATAAAATGGTAGAAAAATTATTCAAATGTATATGACATGCGACTTTGATGAATGCTGAAATATTAGAATTATAAAATTGACATGAACATTAATAAACTCAATATATGATTTTACTAAACTTTATTTAAATAACATTGTTCACAAATCTAATCTTGGTAGGCAAAATCCCTTGTAGTGATCAGATGGGAATGTTTCTCTGATGAGGCTCACAGCACAGGCAGGCAACATAACCCTCACTTCTTTCCCAAGAAATCCCCAACACCACCGGACCAGTTGCCTGTAGGCTATGAATCTCTATCGCCTGAAAAATATGGGGTTGGCATTGATTATTCCGTTTGCATTGATTATTGAATGTATTGAATGATTTGTTCATAATTCATAATTCATCAAGCCTAAGATTTTTAGAGAAATGTACTTTTAAAAATGGAACACAAATTTTATACCATAAAATGGTAGAAAAATTATTCAAATGTATATGACATGCGACTTTGATGAATGCTGAAATATTAGAATTATAAAATTGACATGAACATTAATAAACTCAATATATGATTTTACTAAACTTTATTTAAATAACATTGTTCACAAATCTAATCTTGGTAGGCAAAATCCCTTGTAGTGATCAGATGGGAATGTTTCTCTGATGAGGCTCACAGCACAGGCAGGCAACATAACCCTCACTTCTTTCCCAAGAAATCCCCAACACCACCGGACCAGTTGCCTGTAGGCTATGAATCTCTATCGCCTGAAAAATATGGGGTTGGCATTGATTATTCCGTTTGCATTGATTATTGAATGTATTGAATGATTTGTTTGTAATTCATCTGGAAAATTAAAACACATGAATAGACTTCCGGTTATGGCTGCCACGTAGGACGGACGTGTCTCGCTCTGCTCTGCTCCTGGAGAAAAAAAATCGGCAAATAACTCTCTCATTTGGGACAGAACGTATCCCAGCATTTGGGCAAGGATATGTCGGCGAAGCCTAAAGCTGGAAAACCAGGAAAAGGAAAAAGCGAGCCGCCGAAACAGTCCAAATTAACGGACTTTCAGGTCTGTGACGCAGCAAACAAAACTCCATATATGGCGGAGGAGGCTGGCAACGGTGCGATATATGCGGGGAATGGCGCAGATGCGCTGATGGCTGCCATGAGTTCAATGAGAGCGGACTTTTCCTCTAGATTTGATGGGATTATGACAGCGTTGGAAGGAATAAGAAAGGAATTGGGTGACTGTGTAGAACGAACGGCGCAGATGGAGCTCCGTCTCGCTAGTGCTGAAGATGACGTCACCCGTCTTCAATTAAAGGTGCGCACTTTGGAAAAAAAAAATAAATCTCTGGAAGATAATATTTTGGATTTGGAATCTCGGTCGAGACAGAATAATTTGAGGCTGGTGGGTCTTCCAGAGGAATCAGAAGGTCGGGACGTATGTTCCTTTCTGGAAAAGTGGATTCCGGAGGTGCTGGGCAGCGAGGAGTTGCAATCAGCAGTGGTTCTGGAAAAAGCACATCGTATTGGCCCACGGAGAGATAAGGGACCGCCGAGGACCTTAATTATGAAGTTTCTTAGCAACAGAGACAGGATGAAGATCTTCAACGCTGCACGTGCTAAAGGAGAGATTAAACACCAGGACCAGCAGGTGCGGTTCTACCCAGATTTGGCCACAGGAATCCAGCAATTGAGGAAGCAGTTTGATCCTGTACGTAAGGAGCTGCGCAACCTTGGGATTCGTCATGGTGTAATCTATCCTGCGAGACTGCTGACCACGTATGAGGGCAGAACCCACATCTTCAAGACCCCAGAGGAGGCGCAAGAGTTCATCAAGAAGATCAAAGAAGAAGAAGAGACTGGTGGGAGCTAAGCATGAACAAAATATAAGGTAGAATAATTAAGCATTTGCACAGGCATCTGACTGACTTGAAGTAAATAGTAAGTTTACAAAATATAGATTGTATTATATATTAAAAAAACAAAACAAACAAACAAAAAAAAAAAACTATGATGTACAAAGTTGTTAAAAATTTTGGAGTTAAGTTGGAAAACTACAGAGGAGAGTTAATGTTATGTCATTAAAAGCAGTAGAGTTAGGGTGATTGGGAGGATGAAGAAGGAGTGGCTTAGGCTGTTCCCCGTGGGTGTGGAACGGTCGATGGCTATATCGGGAGACAGAATTTTTCTTTTGATTTTGGGGGGTTTGCCACAAGTGTGGGAAGGGGAAATTTGTTTGTGTGTAGTTTGTAGGATGAATGTTCAACCACTCATGTTTTTGCTTCTCTGTATGAGCATGTTTACACTGCAAGGTAATCCCAAACTCTCTATTGATCATGGACCAAAGTGTTAATCTTAATTTAACTTCATGGAATTGCAGAGGTCTACAAAATTTAAAAAAACTTAAACAAGTTATGAATAAAATAAAGGACATGGGTTCAAGAATTGTGTTTTTACAAGAAACTCATCTGATAGAGGAGGATGTTAAAAAAATTAGGAGTAGATGGCAGGGAAGTGTATTCACCTCTTCATTTTCATCCCGAGCCAGGGGAGTTATGACTCTCATACATAAATCAGTTCCTTTTCAAGTGAAAAATGTAATTGGAGACAAATTTGGAAGATATGTAATCATTCAAGGTTCTTTGCTATTAGAAAATATAAATCTTGTGAACTTATATGGTCCCAATATAGATGATCAGAAGTTCTTTGCTAATTTATTTCTCATCTTATCATCACTTACAGGGCAACATATAATAGCAGGGGATTTTAATTGTACATTGAATCCAGGTGTGGATAGATCAACAGGACTGGATTGTACGCACATTGGATGCAGGATGACTATTAATCATTTTATGAAAGAATTGAGATTGTTAGATATATGGAGAGAAATGAAACCACAAGTTAAAGCCTATTCTTGTTATTCCAGTACCTACAAGACATTCTCACGTATTGATTATTTTTTGATTTCCACGGAATTAAGGTCCAAGATTCAAAACTGCTTTTATGATAACATCGTGATCTCTGATCATGCACCCTGTTGTCTAATATATGTAGATAAAAAATTGACAAAGGAATCAGGTAGATGGCAATTTCAGCATAAATGGCTTCAGGATGAGGAATTTGTCAAGTATATAGAAAAACAGATAGACGAGTTCTTTGACATCAATACTACACAAACATCAGCATGTGTAAAGTGGGAGGCTTTCAAAGCTTTTATTAGGGGACATATTATTAGTTATACAGGATCAAAATCTAAGAAGACTCGAGAGGAGAGAGCTAAATTGGAACATAAAATAAAAAGTCTTCAGGAAAAAGTGTATGCAGGAAGTGACCCAAGGTTGGAGAATGAATTACTGATTTTGAGAGCTGAATACGACAAAAAATCAGCGAATAGAGCTGCCTCGAGTCTTCTAAGATTGAAACAATCTTTTTATGAACAAGGTGAAAAATCCGGAAAATTATTAGCATGGCAGATTAAACAATTGGAAATTAAAACACCAATTACCAGTATTATAAGTAACGGACAGGTAGTTATAGATCCTTTAGAAATTAATAGAGCCTTTAGAGATTACTATGAAAAATTATATGATACCAAAAATGAACCTGATTTAACAAAACTAAATGGGTTTTTGAACGAACTATCTATACCGTGTATTCCAAATGAAAATAGGGAGATATTGGAGTCTAAAATTAGTCAAGAAGAAGTTGGGCTAGCCATTGATAATATGAAATCAGGAAAAAGTGCAGGACCAGATGGTCTTCCAGTTGACCTTTATAAAAAATTTAAGAATAAATTAATAAAACCTTTTTTGGAAATGGTTTTAGAAGCATTTCAAAATAATAATTTACCATCATACATAAATAATGCCTTAATTATACTGCTGCCAAAACCAGGTAAGCCCTCTAATAAATGTGAAAATATGAGACCAATAAGCCTATTAAACGCCGACCTTAAGATAATCTGTAAAATTTTAGCAAGACGAATACAAGAAATTTTACCAAATATTATTAATCGAGATCAGAATGGCCTTATAAAGGGTAGACAAGGCTTCCATAATGTAAGAAGACTATTTAATATTATTTATTTTAATAAAGAAGCACCGGATACAGCTCTCCTATCATTGGACGCCGAAAAGGCCTTTGATAGAGTTGAATGGCCCTTTCTTTTTGAAGTCCTACAAAGGTTTGGACTTGGAAATAATTTCATAAAATGGGTTCAAATAATATACAATAATGCTACAGCAGAAATCCTAACAAATAACAATATTTCAAAACCAATAAAAATCAATAGAGGATGTCGACAAGGCTGTCCACTTTCACCTTTACTGTTTACTATGGCAATTGAACCTTTAGCGATAGCGATACGTTTACATTCACAAATATATGGAATTAAAGTTGGACCAACAGAACATAAAATCTCCCTGTACGCCGATGACATAATTTTGTTTATGTCGAATCTAAAAAAATCAATTCCAACCTTGTTGAATTTAATAAAGAATTTTGGGGAAATATCAGGATATAAAATAAATAAAACTAAATCTTCAATATTAATGCTAAATGAGACCCAGAGAAATTACCCAGCCCCTGAGGTAAATCAATTCAATGTTGTAAATCAGTTTAAATATTTAGGAATCCAAATTATGCCTAAGCTAGAATCAGTCGCCAGAGTCAACTATGAAGACTTAATGTCAGATATCAATGAGTTAACTCAGAGATGGATGTCACTACCAATGTCGATGATCAGGAGAATCAATATACTTAAAAGTAATATTTTACCTAAAATACTTTATTTATTTCAATACATTCCCTTATCACCACCTTTAGATCTATTCTCAAGAATAAAAAAAAAGTTAGTGGAATTTATATGGAACAACAGGAGGGCTAGATTACGTTTGTCTTTATTATATTTACCATTTGATCGTGGAGGTCTGAAATGTCCAAATTTTATGTTGTATTATTGGTCGGCACAACTGAGGTCTATGACATATTATTTTTCATCAAATGATCTCCCTCACTGGACTGAAATGGAATCATACAATTTACCTTTACCTCTTCCCATATTCATATACTCAGATTGGGCAAAAAAATTACAAAAACAAGTTAAAAATCCATTTGTAAAGCATATGATCAAAATATGGTGTGAAGCTAAAAACTATTTAAAAGAACCACAGTTATTGTCACAATTTAGTCCAATATGGGGTAATCAATATTTTAAACCAGGGAGAGCGGACGCTGTATTTAAAGTATGGAATTTAAAAGGGATACAAAAGATTCAGGATTTATATTTGCCATGTGCAGACAACATAATGTCTTTTGAAGAGCTGAGGATCAAATTTAATCTCAATAGAACACATTTTTTTAAATATCTTCAACTTAGAAACTTTATTCGATCAAATCAAAATAAAGCTCTCACTCGACCTATTTATTCATCCTTGGAAAAAATGATGATGAAAGATAGTAAAAGAAAGGGTATTATTTCAGAGTTTTATAACTCATTGACACTATCTTCAAGTGACAATTCACTGAAAAGATTAAACTACTGGAAAGAAGATCTGCAAATTGAAATTTCAGAGGAACAATGGGAATTGGCTTGTACAGAAGCTCAAACCAAATCAATAAATGTACGCCTTAAATTGATACATTTCAAATGGTTAATGCGGATGTATGTTACACCGGAGGAGTTAAATAGATATAACAAAAATATACCAGATACATGCACAAAATGCATGGAAAGTAAAGGAACCCTATTTCATTGTTTATGGGAATGTAGATTAATAAGAATGTTTTGGGAAGAGGTGAGGGTAACAATTGAAAAAATAATCTCAAAACAAATCATATTGAATCCTAAACTGTTTTTGTTGGGTCTGTACCCAGAAAAGCATAATTTTAATAAAAGTGAAAGAACATTCATAGACCTCAGTTTGCTTAATGCCAAAAAATGTATTGCACTATTATGGAAAAAGACTCATAGACCAGATGTGACTCAGTGGTTAAGACAGATGTTAACAAACCTTCCATTAGAAAGAATAACATATATACTGAAATCAAAGGAAATTGTGTTTGAGAGTATATGGAGACCTTTTATTGATTATGTAAAAAATTTAAACATAACTCTTGAAGAAGAAGGTGAATGATGTGTGTGGACCTTGTAAATTCCAAACTGGTGAACATAATATGTATACTTATGTATTGGATTGTCTAGACTAAACAGAGGAGCATTGTTGAAGACTTGATTTTGTTGGTGGTTGTTGGTGTTTTTAGTGCATTTTTTTTTTTTGTAGTACTTTAGTGTTAGTGTTTGTTTGTATTATGTTTGTTAAAAAAAAAGGTTCAATAAAGATATTGTGGAAAAAAACAACAACACATGAATAAATATTGTTTATAAACTCACTCGTGTTGACTTGCGTCATGATCACCATATTGTTGTCTGTAGGCCAGATAAGCTGTCTGTAAAACCCAGATGTCAAGACAGACAGAATGGAAACCGGGGTGATCAGTGATACACCTTGGTATGTTATCATTGGTGTATCCACAGCCCTTCAGTTCTTCTACTTTCTCCTTCACCTTCAATACCTCCTGGCAGCACCGACATTCACTTGATGTTGGCATAATGTTACATTTCTCACAAGTGCACCTGTGAAAAAAAAATGATATAATCAGATGCTTATAATAAACTAATGGCTCGTGGGAGTGCTATATAAATTGGTCTATGAAGTTTGATTAGAAAAAATTAAAAACATGTAAAAAATTTTGAGCGGAAAGAGAAGTTATAGTAAAACAATAATGAATCACAATAATTCTTAAACATGATCCATCAATCTCTTAGAGAATTATGTAGCTTTTGAGACTAGGATTAACATGATGATGATTAACAACATGTCCTGACAAACTCGTAAAGTACACATATTATCGCTCACATACATTATCCATTTATTTCGAATGAAAATGTTTCTAAATGTTTCTTATGTTTCTAAGTCGCCAAATAAGGTAGCGAGTGAACAATTGGTAGTTTTATTTTGATAATTAAGTGTGTGACCATGCATATCGCCAAAAAAAATATTTCAAAGCATATTTTACCAAGATAAATCTTCGAGCCGCTCGTCGTCAACGTGGTCTGTTCCCGTCTCTGTTTCGTCTTCCTCCTCTCCCTCTGGCTCGAACAAATATGGCTGAATAACCCCCTCAGCACCACTCAAAACTACTTCATCATCAGATTCTTCATTTTCAATATCATCACTTATATTGCGGTCGTCAAACTCGAGAAAATAATCGCTGTCCGAATCACTTTGCTCTCGTTCTGCCATTTCCTTTTTCTTCCTGAACTGACGTCACTGCTGCCCGCACCTATCGAGAGATGGCAGTACTGCAGCATCACTAAGTGAAAGATGGGCTATTACCAAATAAAGTCATTTATGGAGGCTGGTAACACATATTAAATCACGGGAATGGCCAGAATGGAATATTTTCATACAATCAGTTTATTGGTTCAATAAAAAAATGTCACCGTCCGAGGACTTTAACCTAACTTGCATGTTTTTGGCCTGTGGGAAGAAACCGGAGTACCCGGGGTAAACCTACGTAGACACAGGGAGAACATGCAAACTCCACACAGAAGGGTCGCTGATGGTCAGGGGGTGGGATCGAACCCACGATGGTCAGGGGTGGAATTGATCCTGTGACCTTCTTACTGTGCTGCCACAATGCTAACCACTACACCATCGAGCTTATCCTGTCATTTCAGGGACTGAACTAGCGACCTTCCGCTCACCAGTCTACATCCCTAACCATTAGGCCACCACTGCCCCCGTCTATAATTATCTAGACTACACAGCTTACCAGCTTTGTCTTTAATGACCGGTATTGTGGGGGCATAGTATTGGACTTCTCCACCCAGGGAACAATGGACTGAAAGAGGAGGTGTCACCGGGGGGTATCAGATGGGACAGTAAGGACTATGCGCCCCCCGGGAAGAAGAGTAAATGCTAGAGCTGCTGGGAGAAGTAGGGTGTTGAAGTGGCACCGGAGTTATGTTTTGTTAATGTGCCACACAGTTGTTGTTCAAATTACAATGTGTTATGGCCGGAAGTTCCGGGTCTCGATGCATGGAAATAAAGATATAAAAGAGGAATGCACAGAGACCCAGGAATCTCTTGCTGTAAAATATGTTGGAGAAAGAAAAAAGTAACTGTGACATCCAGCTCGTTGCCTCATCTGCCTCCTTTCTCCACATGGGTGACCCAAAGACGTGCCATGGAAAGCGAGCCAAGCACCGTCCCGGAGACTGCCTGGAGGGAGAGCACCAGTGCCGCGTGCGTGGTCTCAGTCGAGCTCCCAGGCTTCTGGCTTCACAACCAGACCGCGTGGTTTTTGCACAGAGAAGCCCAGTTCGCACTCCGTGGGATAACAACAGACGATGCAAGGTATTACTACGTGGTCACTGTGCTGGATGCGCATGCCACTCAACAGGTGATGAGACTGCTCCAGGGACCGCCGGCCCAAGGAAAATATGAAGCGCTCAAGAGGATGCTTCTCAGTGAGAGGGCAGAGAGACTCCTAACGCATTCAGAGTTAGGGGACAAATCAGCAGTGGAGCTCATGGAGAGCATGTGGGCGCTGAGGTGGAAGGGCAACAAATTTTTCCTGTTTGCCCACTTGTTCCTCAGGAACCTACCGGCTACAGCAAGGGTGATCCTGGCCAACTCACCGCAGCTGGTAGCTAAGGACTACCACGCCCTGGCGCAGGAAGCAGACCACATCATTTCAGCGACCAGAACTCTCAGCGTGCAGACAGTGGCACCGGCATCCATGAGGGACTCCAGCGAGGTTGAGGAGCCATTCGTGGTAGCTGGAACGGACACCAGAAGATGAAGGAATGGGGCGATCTGTTTTTATCGTCGCCGTTTCAGCTCGAATGCCCAACGCTGCTTGTTGCCATGCCAATTCAAGAAGCCGGGAAGACGGCACCTTTGGAATTCAGTGGCAGCCGCAACTGATGGTGACAGAACAGACTGCTTTATGTCACGTACACACGTTCGGGGAGATGGTTTTTGGTGGACTCCGACTCCCAGAAGAGCCTTATCCTGCTGGTCAATGCAGACAGGGTGGCAGGACGCAGCAGTCCCGAGCTCACAGCCACCAATGGATGCACCATTAGGACATCTGGTGAGCGGACACTGACAATATGCTTACATGGACGCAACTTTCAGTGGGTCTTTGTGACAAGCTGCATGTTCCAGCCCCATTTTAGGAGCAGATTTTCTATGGTCTTATGGGTTGTTAGTCGATGTTGCTATTAGGAAATTAGTGGATGCTGTCTCTTTTATCTCACTGACCTGCACAGCTCAGGGTGCTGGGTCGACAACACTGGCTAACGTTATAGCTCCAGGGGGTAAGTACCAACATTTTCTCGCACAGTTCCCAGCCCTCACGGTCCCGACTTTTTCGGCTACGGTAACGAAACATGGGGTCGAGCACTTTATAACGACAAAAGGCCAGCCGGCGTTTGCGCATCCTCGGCGTTTGGACGCAGCTAAATTGGCCAGCGCGAGAGAGGAGTTTGCCCACTTAGAGCAGTTGGGCATTGTCAGGTGCTTCAATAGCCCGTGGGCATCCCTACATCACATGGTGCCTAAAGCCAATGGGTTGTGGTGACTGTGCGACGATTTCTGGTGCTTGAATAATGCCACGGAGCATGATTATCCCATTCCACACATCCAGGATTTTCCCGTGCACCTGGCCGGGGCACATGTTTTTCCGAAAGTGGAGCTGGTCCACGGATACCATCAGGTCCCAGTGCACGCGGAAGACATTCCAAAAACAGTGGTAATAACTCCTTTTGGCCTTTCTGAATTTTTACGCATGCCATTCGGATTAAAAGGCGCGGCGCAGACTTTCCAGAGGGTGATGGATGCAGTGCTTCACAACTTGTCCTTCGTTTTTGTCGACTTAGATGACATTCTGGTAGCCAGCCTGTCCGAGGAGGAGCACATCGCCCATCTCAAGACGTTGTCCAGAGGATGGAGGCGCACGGGCTGATAATTAACCCGGTGAAGTGCCAGTTCGACATGCCAGAGATTGATTTTTTGGGGGGGCCACCGCACTTTGCCGGAGGGCACGATTCTGTTACCAGATAAGGTACTCGCTGTGTCGGACTTTCCGTGCTCGCAGACCATGAGAGCACTACAGGAATTTTTGGGAATGGTTAATTTTTATAACTGTTTCTTTCCCCGGGCAGCCCAGCTGATGCAGCCGTTATATGCCGCGCTTAAAAAAAAGAAGCCCGCAGAAACCATTGACTGGACTCCCGCGTGAGACCAGGCTTTTACTGACGCCAAAACAGCGCTTGTGGAGGCCGCGCTGCTAGCCCACCCGGAGCCGTCTGCACGGATAGGGCTCACTACGGATGCATCTGATGTGGCCATAGGGGCAGTGGTGGAGCAGTGCATCTCAGGTTCGTGGCAGCCGCTCCCATTCTTCAGCCGCACTTTGTGCAACAACGAACGCAAGTACAGCACGTTTGATAGAGAATTGCTGGCTCTCCACCTGGCGACACGTCATTTCCAGTTCACCTTGTTCATGGACCATAAGCCGCTGACGTACGCGATGGCCAAGGTCTCGGAACCGTGGTTGGCCCAGCAGCAACGGCATTTGGCCGTGATTTTGGAGTTTACTACCGACATTCAACATGTCCTCGGTAAGCTCAACATCGTGGCTGATTGTCTGTTGCGCACGTTAGTCTCCATGGTTTACATGGGAATAGATTTCCCTGCGGAGCAAGCCGGGGACGCGGACATTTGCATGCTCCAGTCTGCGCCAACTGGGTTAAGGCTTGAGAGCAGCATGGTGCAAGAAGGGTTCCCTCCCTTGCTCTGCGACATCTCCACCAGCCGCCCATGCCCGGTGATTCTGGGATTTTGGCGCTGTCGCGTTTTTGAGTTGGTTCACTCCCTTTTGCATTTGTGAGTGTGCACTTCAGTGACACTAGCGGGGGCAAAATTCGTCTGGCCGTGCTTGCGCAAGGACATGAAAGAGTGGGCTGTAGCTTGCATCCCGTGCCAGCGGACCAAATGTGCACAAGCACACCAGAGACCCTCCTCAAGCCATTCCAAATCCCGGCTAGGAGGTTCAGCCATGTCCACCTGGATTTGGTGGGACCCCTCCCACCGTCGCAAGATTTCACGAACCTTTTGACAGTCGTGGACTCCACCACACGCTGGCCTGAAGTGGTCCCACTGGCTTCTACCACATCCGTGGAAGTGGCGCATGCTTTTTTGCCGGCTTGGGTTGCACGGTTCGAATCTCCATCGGACATCACGTCCGACAGGGGTCCACAATTCGTTTCAGAACTCTGGTCTGCGATGGCCCAGAGCCTGGGGGTCAGAATTCACTGCACTACCACATACAACCCCCAGGCTAACAGGTTATGCGAGTGTTTTCATAGGTCGCTTAAAGCAGCGCTCAGAGCTTTGCTCACAGACACAAATTGGGTCGACCACCTGCCCTGGGTTCTTTTAGGGTTGTGCGCCGCTCCTAATGACGATTTGGCAGCCTCCCCAGCAGAACTTGTTTTTTCTCAGCTGCTGTGGATCCCCGAACAGTTTTTACCGGAAAACCCCGTACCCGAGGCTGATCCGTCCGTGCAATTTTTGCACAGTACAGAGACTTTTAACGTACTGGGCCCGGCCCACCATTGTTTTCCCAGCACCTTTGTCCCAAAAAGCTTGCAGAATGCCAGTTTTGTTTTTGTCAGGCGCGATGCGCACAGGACCCCGCTGCGCCCACAGTATGACGGACCGTTCAGGGTGTTGGAACCTGGGGCGAAGCATTTTGTGTTAGACTTGGGGGGACATAGGGAGACTGTCTGCATTGACAGGCTGAAGCCCGCTTTTGTGTTGGCAGACGAGCAGGTGGTGTTGGCCCAAGCTCCCTGGTGCGGACGCCCACCATTGGTGGCTCCGCAAGTTGGTGATCCCTTGACAGGGGCCTGTGCTCGCGAAGCTGATGTGTTTTCTCCCCCTCCCTTTTTCCCTCCACGGACTGACATGCCCTCCTGTACACCCCGCCAGCAGGGCAGTTCGACTGGATCGGTGACACCCCACTACAGCCGCAATGGGCGACAGCTCAAGCCCCACGGACAGGGGGGTTAGTGCCCTTTCTGGGTGTTTGGGGTGGCGGGGAGGTGGGTGGCTGGACTTCTCCACCCAGGGAACAATGGACTGAAAGAGGAGGTGTCACCGGGGGTATTAGATGGGACAGTAAGGACTATGCGCCCCCCCGGGGGGAGGAGTAAATGCCAGAGCCACTGGGAGAAGTAGGGTGTTGCAGTGGCACCGGTGTTATGTTATGTTATGTTAATGTGCCACACAGTTGTTGTTCAAACAATGTGTTTTGGTCGGAAGTTCCGTGTCTCGATGCATGGAAATAAAGACATAAAAGAGGAATGCACAGAGACCCGGGAATCTCTTTTGCTGTAAAATACCGGAGTGGTGGCCTCATACCAGAGTGGTGGCCTAGTTGGTAGAGCATCTGCCCCACGCCCAGGAGGCCTGGGTTCAAATCTCGGCTGGGTCATGCCGAAGACCATATAAAAGTGGAACTTCCTGCCATCCAACTTGGTGCTCAGCAATAATGGAATGGCGGAGGGAAATGTGGCGGTGCCTTGCATGGCAGCAACCCCTCTGATTCTATATACACTACCGTTCAAAAGTTTGGGGTCACTTAGAAATTTCCTTATTTTTGAAAGAAAAGCACTGTTTTTTCAATGAAGATAACTTTAAACTTATCAGAAATACACTCTAATATCTAATATACCTTGCTAATGTGGTAAATGACTATTCTAGCTGCAAATGTCTGGTTTTTGGTGCAATATCTACATAGGTGTATAGAGGCCCATTTCCAGCAACTATCACTCCAGTGTTCTAATGGTACAATGTGTTTGCTCATTGCATCAGAAGGCTAGTGGATGATTAGAAAACCCTTGTGCAATCATGTTAGCACAGCTGAAAACAGTTTAGCTGGTTAGAGAAGTTATAAAACTGACCTTCCTTTGAGCAAGTTGAGTATCTGGAAAAAATTATTATTTCAAATACAAATCATTATTTCTAACCTTGTCAATGTCTTGGCTATATTTTCTATTCATTTTACAAGTCATGGTGGTAAATAAGTGTGACTTTTCATTGAAAACACAAAATAATTGTCTGGGTGACCCCAAACTTTTGAACGGTAGTGTATGTGATTAACATTGTAGATAGGAGAAATGTAATTTTGTTCTCCTGCACATGGTTGGCTGTCTGGACTGAATGACACTAAAGTTGGCTTATCCTTATCCTTATATGTTGGAGACAGAATAAAGTTACTGTGTTGTCCAGCTCGTTGCCTCGCCAACAACACTGAGTTTGGTAGTAGTCTATGAATCATAAAGCCCGTGAAACAGACAGCAAGAAGAGGAGCAATACAGCCCTGTCGCTCTCAAAATCTCAGATACCTCATGACTGTCTTCTACTGGCCTACTCAGCATTTCTCTTCCTAAACCAGCTTCACCTCTTCCCTGAAGAGGTGAAGCCGTTATAGCTGCAAAGGGTGGCGCAGTGGTTTAGCACTGTGGCAGCACAGTTTTACCCTTGGCCGGGGGATCGCAGGGATCATGAGCTCGTGGGTTCGATCCCAGCCCCCGACCAACAGTGAGCTGTGTGGAGTTTGCATGTTCTCCCCGTGTTGCGTGGGTTTAGGCTGCACGGTGGCGCAGTGGTTAGCACTGCAGCAGCACAGTTTACCCTTGGCCGGGGGATTGTGGGGATCGTGGGATCGTGGGTTCGATCCCAGCCCCCGACCAACAGTGATCTGTGTGGAGTTTGCATGTTCTCCCCGTGTTGCGTGGGTTTACTCCGGGATTTCTCCGGTTTCCTCCCACATGCCAAAAACATGCATGTTAGGTTAATTGGCTGTTCTAAATTGTCCCTAGATATCTGTTTCCTATAGGCCCTTAGAATAGAGGGTTAGTATTAATGAAAGCGCTTTGAGTGGTCTTTGTGACTAGAAAAGCGCTATATAAGTGCAGGTTAGTTAGTTAGTTAGTTAGTTAGTTTACTCCGGGATTTCTCCGGTTTCCTCCCGCATACCAAAAACATGTAGGTTTAGGGCGCTCGCGCACGCAGCGACCAGCAGCCGGTGGCTTGTCACCAGACTGCAAATCAAATCTACCTACGGGTACAAATAAGTAACAAAAAAAAAACAAGGTGGTTTTTCCACCAGGTTTAGGTGTGTGTTTATGGGAATTTTTGATGATTCTTCCAGAAATGCATTTGTGAGGTCAGGGACTGAAGTTGGACAAAGAAGGCCTGACTCCTCTTGGCAGTCTCCCCCTCATCCCAAAGGTGTTCTATTGGGGTGAGGTCAGGGATCAGTGTAGGTCAATCAAGTTCCCCCACATCAACCTCCCTCATCCATGTCTTTATGGACCTGCTTTTTGCATTGGTGCCCATTCATCTGGAGGGGTGTCCCAATACTTTTGGCAATATAGTGTATACCCTAAGGAATGGCCATATTAGCACTGCAAAATTAATGAAATTACTTGATCAAATTAATTTTTTTGTGTTCTCATATTAAATATATGTACAGGTACATGTGGGTAGCTATATTTAGATTTTAATTTAGTATACTTTATTGATCCCCAGAGAGGAAATTGAGGGTCATCCACCACCTGGATGGATGAAGCAGCCACGATACGGCGCTATCCCTTAACCATTCACACACACATTCACACCTAGGGCCACTTTAGAGTCTCCAATTAACCTAACCTGCATGTTTTTGGCATGTGGGAGGAAACCGGAGAAATTCCGGGGTAAACCCAAGCATACACGGGGAGAACATGCAAACGCCACACAGATCACTGTTGGTCGGGGGCTGGGATCGAACCCACGATCCCCCGGCCAAGGGTAAACTGTGCTGCCGCAGTGCTAACCACTGCACCACCGTGCAGCCCAAGTATAATTTATTTTAAACATGTGGTGCTGTTAAGGTGCTACATTTAGCATGTGATATACTAGCTAATAAGCACATTTTTATTTATTTATTTGATTTATTGAATTAGGACAGTGCATATTAATCAACATATCAACATTATGCTTCAATGTAAACGTGCTGGAATTAGCACAATAGCTAAATTTCATCCATAGTCCTAATGCAGGTTTCACACAAACACAAAACATAATTTATAAGACATGTTTGCAGACATGTCACAACTAACAAGACAATGCATAAGACAGAATACACAACATATCACAGCTAACAGAACAATCCATGGACAAAACACACAAAACATAAGACAAAATGGATATACAGTGGGGTAAAAAAGTATTTAGTCAGCCACCAATTGTGCAAGTTCTCCCACTTAAAAGATGAGAGAGGTCTCCAATTTTCATCATAGGTATACCTCAACTATGAGAGACAAAATAAGAAAAAAAATCCAGAAAATCACATTAAAGGATTTTTTTTTTTTTATTTAAGTTTTTGTAAAGGGTATAAAGGTCATTACAGCATTGCGTTGTTTACATTTTCATCACATGTTCCCTTATTTTTTGCTATTTGACGACATTGGTAGGATAATTATTACAACACCCCTTTTTTTTAAAGTGAAAGAAAAAGTGAAATTAAAGAGAATAAAATAAAACAAACAAACAAACAAACAGAACAGCAAAAAACAAACAACCAGAAAATTAAGTAATTAAAAGTAAAAGAGCATCTGAGTAGCGTTGGAACAAAGAGCGGGACCATTATTGAAATGGTATATGTCAAAGATTAGATCTGATGGAAGACACATATGCAATCCAGGGTTGCCAAAAGTTCATGGACCCATCCATGTCCTGTCTCAGTGCGAATGTCAACTTTTCCATCGAGTAAATGTCTTGAATCACGTTAATCCAATCTTCAGGTGTAGGACAGTCCTTCAGCATCCATTTTTTAGTTAGGGCTTTTTTGCTTGCCAATATTAAAACATTGAATAAGTATTTATCTCCTCGTCTTTCCAGTGAGTCCGGTAGTAAACCCAAATACAAAGTTACAAAAGAAAAGGGAACTGTTATTTTGAATATTTTCCCCAATATTGTCTGTACCTTGGTCCAATATTGGTGGATAACTGGGCATGACCAAAACACATGAAAATGATTTGCAGTCTTTTCACCACACAAGCGCCAACAGTTCAACCCGTTATGGGTAAATTTGTTTTGTGCAGGTGTTCTGAAAAATCTTACCAAATTTTTCCATCCAAATTCTCTCCACTGCAGGGATGAGGTACTTTTCCATTGCTGTTTATTTAGCTTTTCCCATATTTCCAATTGTAAAGTGAAATTCCCCTCTTTTTCCCATCTCTCCTTTATATATGATGTGTTGTCTCCTTTTAAGTCTTGAAGACCTTGGTATATTTTAGAAATGTATCTGATCCCTGGGATCCCTTTATATGCCATTAAGAAGACCTTCAGAACACCTGACTGGGCCCTTTCCAAATCCTCCTTTTTAAGTATATTGTTTATGTGGTGTCTAAGCTGAAAGAACCTGTAAAGATCTTGATTTATTAGACCTTGTTTTTTCAAATCTTCAAAACTTCTTAAAGTTTTCCCCTTAAAAAAATTGTAATATTTTATCAGCCCTTTCTCTTTCCACTCTTTAAATCTAGTGTCTGTTTTATTGGGGGTAAAGTCTTGATCATAGGCAATCCATTGCAGAAGTCGATAGGGCTCTTTAGCTTGATTCTCTCTGACTATCTTAAACCAAATTTTTAGCGGGGTCTCTATCCACGGGTTAGTGTTATTCAAGAGTTTAGGTAAGGCATTGTTCCCTATTATCGCCTGTAGGGGGATGTCACTTGTTATTTGGCATTCGATCTCCTTCCATTGTGCAGTGTAGACTGGGTTACATATCTCTATTAAAGTTTTAATTTGTGCGGCTTTAAAATAGTCCCTGATATTTGGCAGCATGAGCCCACCTTTGTCTTTGTTTAGCTGTAAGGTTCTATATCTGATTCTAGGTCTCTTGCCCTGCCATATGAATCTGGAGATCCTTCTGTCCAGCTCCTGCCATGTTTTTTTGGGAGGTTCTACCGGTATTGTTTGGAAAAGGTATAGAAGACGTGGAAGTATATTCATTTTGACTGCTTCAGTTCTTTGTGCAGTACCTAAGAATGGTATCATATTCCATCTTGCTAGGTCAGCTTTTATTTTTGTCACCAGTGGATCATAGTTTAGTGTTATAATTTTATTGAGTTGTTTCGGGATATTGACCCCCAGATATTTCATAGATTCCAACTCCCAGTTAGTTTTGAGTTCACTTAGTGAATAATGATTTGGGTCATAGTTGAATGTTAAAACTTGGGTTTTATGCATGTTCAATTTGTACCCCGATAAATCTCCATAGTCTGAAAAAACTGAGATTAGTTCTGGTAAAGAAGTGTCCGGCTGCCCTAGGTATATTAAAATGTCATCAGCAAAGAGTGCTATTTTATGTTCCTTCTGACCAAGTGTAATAATACCTTGAATTTCTTGATTTTGTCTTATCCATTGGCTCAGAGGTTCTATGAAGATTGCAAAGAGCAGTGGAGACAGGGGGCAGCCCTGACGACATCCTCTTTCCAGCTCAAAAGATGATGATAAATTACTGTTAATCCTTATTTTAGCTGTTGGTTTTTTATATAATGCCTGTATAGTTCTAATGAAGTTGTTATGAAAATTGAAACTGGATAAGATTCTATATAGGAAAGACCAGTCAACTGAATTGAATGCTTTTTCAGCGTCTAATCCCAATATGACTGCATTTAAGTTATATTTTTTTATATGATGAATTATGTGTAAAGTGCGTCTAATGTTGTCTTGTGTCTGTCTTTGTCTTATAAAACCTGTTTGGTCTAAGTGAATTAAGTCTGTCAGTATGTTTTCTAACCTTTTGGCAAGGATAATGGTAAAAAGCTTATAGTCCTGATTTAATACACTGATTGGTCTGTAGTTGGAGCATTCTAGTTTATCCTTTTCAGGTTTAGGTATAACTGCAATGACCCCTTCTCTCCAGGAGGAGGGGATTTCCCCTGTGTGGAGGACATAGTTAAATGTTTTCAGCAGGAGAGGAGATAGTTGCTGTTTAAAGGTTTTGCACCATTCTGCTGTATAGCCATCTGCTCCTGGGGATTTGTTAGCTTTAAGTTTCATAATTGCTTTTTCCAATTCTTTAGGTTGTATTTCTGACAGTAGTGTTTTATTTTGTGATTCTGTAAGTTGGGGAAGGTTTAATGTGTTTAGGAATGTCTCGGATGCGTTTTTATGTTTTTTGTGGGAGTATAAGTTCTTATAGTAATTCTCGAAGCTTTTAAGAATATCCTGAATTCTGAATTTTAATTCCTTTGATACTGGGTCTCTGATTTTGTAGATTGCTCTTTCTGTTTGTTGTTTCCTCAATTTATAGGCTAGTAATTTTGCCGATTTACTGCCTGCTTCATAGTGTTTTTGTTTCAGAAATGTAAGTTTCTTCTGGATTTCTATTGTGTAGATCTCATTTATTTGATTTTTAATTTCTTTAATCTTGAGCGAGCCATTAGAATGAGTGTTGTCTTTGTGTTCTTTTTCTAGGTTCTTGAGTTCTGACTCTAGTGTGATTAGTTTTTCTTGTCTCAGTTTCTTTTGGGTTTTTTTTTTTTTTTGTTACTTATTTGTACCCGTAGGTAGACTTGGTTTGCAGTCTGGTGACAAGCCACCGGCTGCTGGTCACTGCGTGCGCGAGCGCCCTAAACCTACATGTTTTTGGTGTGCGGGAGGAAACCGGAGAAATCCTGGAGTAAACCCGCGCAACACGGGGAGAACATGCAAACTCCACACAGCTCACTGTTGGTCGGGGGCTGGGATCGAACCCACGATCTCATGATCCTAGGGGATCATGAGATCCCAGGGGATCCATGTCCCAGGGATCATCCCAGATCCCTGGGACTGGGTTGCCAGTTTTGCAATAATTTTTCCCCTTATTACAGCTTTGCACGCATCCCACAGTATTAAAGGGGATACTTCTCCATTATCGTTTTCTTCCAAATATCTGAGAATAAGATAAGATAAGATAAGCCTTTATTAGTCCCACAATGGGGAAATTCCAGGATTGCAACAGCACAGGGATAGCAACACTCAGAGCAATAATCAGAAGGCAAGAAAAAACAACATCTACTAAACATATGTCCATATTACTATAAATATATATATATATATATATAGACACACAGTGCGGAGCATTATGGTTGGTGAATGTGCAGCAGAAAGTCTAAGCTCTCTCTCCGCGGATGCAGCGGGCCAGCTGGAAGTCTTTGGGCATGATGGTGACCCCCTTAGCAAAGAAGAGACCACCAGGTGGGCCTCGCTGGTCTCCTGTAGAGCCATGACGGCGAAGCTCAGGAAACGCGGGACGGTCTTGAAGTCCTGAGCGATCTCCCTCACCAGGCGCTGGACGGGCAGCTTACGGATGAGCAGCTCCGTGGATATCTGATTCCAATTCATCTTTCAGTGGTCCTTTCAGCACATTTGAATTCAACCTCCAGGAAAATGTATTATTTGTGTATTTTTGGATGTTTAAGTCCATATAGATCGGACTGTGGTCAGAGAGATCCATCAGTCCTATTTTACATGTTTTTACTCTTCCAATGTCTCTATTAAACATAAAAAAGTAATCAATCCTTGAGTAAGATGAATGTGGCGTTGAATAAAAAGTATAATCTTTTACATTGGGGTTGAATTCCCTCCATACATCACAGATTCCCATTTCTTTTAATAGCATCCGAGTTTTCCTACTTTGAGTGTTATTTTGATGTGAAGAATTACCTGTTGCATCCCAGTATGGATTCAGTCTTAGATTGAAGTCTCCACCACATATCACTAAACCTTGGGCTTTAGTTATCATTAGGTCGAATACATTTTTATAAAATTTCCAATTAGCCCCTGGTGGTGCATATACATTCAGCAGGGTGATATCTTCTCCCTCTAGCCGCCCAGTTACCAAACTGTACCTTCCTTCTTTATCTTTGTGTTCTGATTTTTTTTCAAATGTAATTTTGGTTGATATCAATGTCGCTACTCCCCTCCTCCTCCCTGACTTATATGAAGATGAAGAGATCATTTTAAACCCTTGTCTATTGAGTTTAGTGTGTTCCACGTCTGATAGGTGGGTTTCTTGTAAAAATATTATTTCTGCTTTGTCTTTTTTCATTTTGCGTAGAATCTTGGATCTTTTAACTGGATTCAGGATCCCTTTTACATTATATGAGGCTATTTTGGTTACACCCTGTTTCTCCATTGTATTTTCTTATTTAGTATAACAGTGTGGTGGCCCTCTTTTTTGCTACTCAGAAACTGAAAGAACATTAAGAACATAAAAAACATTAAGAACATAGTGTACGAAGCTTTAAAACAAAAAACTGTCAAAAAAACTTCCTGAGCTGGGGTCTCTTTAAAGACCCTGTAAGAGCCCTGATGGAGTGTAGGCTCTGAGGGAAATTCCTCAAACTCTGTTACGTGTTGAGGGCCCTCTCTTACCCCTGTAAGTTGTCCCATGTTTTTAAGGTGAATTTCAGATCCCAATCCGAATTTGTAATGATTTTTTTTTTTTTTTTTTTTTATGCCTATACCCTATGAGATTGTGTGCACCCTCCCACCCCCATCACAGCAAACATTCACTCTAATACAGTATTTGTTAGTGTGGGGAGAACATGTGGGTCATTGTTATATTTCTATTTTAACAAGATTTTTTTTTCCCTTTAAATTAGGTAGACATTTGTTTCTAATGCTATAACTGCTCCATGAAAGGTTTTACCACATGCTGATTCTGCATCTCCTTTAATGTTTGTTACCTTGTAGGAGGGGGGATGGAAGTGCAGAATGACTGAAAAGAAAAAAAACAAAAAGGTCGCTATTCCTTCCTGGAACTGGAAAGCTTATCTTTGTAGCTCTGGGGCTAGGTTTCCCGCTGCTGGCCCGTGGATTTTGAAGGTCTCTGAGTGGACCACGTTTGAGCCCTGATCCTCTTGCTCAGGTCCGCTGCGGGTTTAAACACCGATACCGGGAGCCCTCTTCTCGCCATGTCAATTGTTGCTTCTTCCGCTGAATTATAGAGACATGACTCTTCACCGTAAAAGACCCTTAACTTCGCAGGAAATGGCGTCTGAAAACGTAGATTCTGTTCCCGTAGAACCTTTTTGGCGTCGTTATATTCCCGTCGCTTTTTAAGAACCTCCAGGGCGTAATCATGCTCCACGAAGACTTTTCTCTCTTGATGCATAAATCCTTTTTTCTGCCAAGCCTGTCTTACAACCTCTTGTTTTATTTTGAAATTGGAGAATCTTACCACCACCAAACGTGGGGGCGCTTCTGCCGCTGGCTTTGCGGCTAATGTACGATGGGCCTTTTCTATCTTCAAATCGGTGGTTTGTGGAATATCCAACTTCTCTCTCAATAAGGATTCCACGCATTCCGCCATTGTGTTGAAACTATCTTCAGCTCCTTCTTTCAGACCGTGAATTCTGATGTTGTCTCGTCTCTGTCTTCCTTCTTGGCCGCTTAGCTTAGCCTCCAGCCTTGACTGTTTTTTGTGTAAATCCAGCATAGAATCTTCAAGCACTTTTATTCTTTCTTCAGCTTCCAAGATTTGGTTCTTGGCCTGGTCCATTCTGCTGTTCGTCCTTTTTAATTCCTCTCTGAATTCATGAAATTCGGCCTGAAATCGTCGTAATTCATCAAATAGCGATTTCAAGCTAACCTTCTTGTTAGCTAGGTTCAGCTCCTCGTCTTCTGAACGGAGGTCCTCCGGTTCAGATTCTGCGGCCGCTGCGCGTCCTGGCCTGGGGAATGTCAGTTTCTTCTGTTTTTGGTTAGGCATGGTGTTTTTGTCTTTTGATTTTTATTCTTCCAAAAATCCGTTAAGTCTGATTTTGAAGATGTTTTCCTTGGATTGGGTCTGGGAGCTTCAGCGTTAAGTTGCTATCACCATGGCGTCCCCACATTGAAGGATTTTTAATGAATTAATTGGTAAATTCCTCGGTAAAATAAGTATTTGGTCAGTAACAAAAGTTCATCTCAACACTTTGTTATATACCCTTTGTTGGCAATGACAGAGGTCAAACATTTTCTGTAAGTTTTCACAAGGTTTTCACACACTGTTGCTGGTATTTTGGCCCATTCCTCCATGCAGATCTCCTCTAGAGTAGTGATGTTTTGGGGCTGTCGCTGGGCAACACAGACTTTCAACTCCCTCCAAAGATTTTCTATGTGGTTGAGATCTGGAGACTGGCTAGGCCACTCCAGGACCTTGAAATGCTTCTTACGAAGCCACTCCTTCGTTGTCCGGGCGGTGTGTTTGGGATCATTGTCATGCTGAAAGACCCAGCCACGTTTCATCTTCAATGCCCTTGCTGGTGGAAGGAGGTTTTCACTCAAAATCTCACGATACATGGCCCCATTCATTCTTTCCTTTACACGGATCAGTCGTCCTGGTCCCTTTGCAGAAAAACAGCCCCAAAGTATGATGTTTCCACTTCCATGCTTCACAGTAGGTATGGTGTTCTTTCTCCTCCAAACATGACAAGTTAAGTTTTTACCAAAAAGTTCTATTTTGGTTTCATCTGACCACATGATATTCTCCCAATCCTCTTCTGGATCATCCAAATGCTCTCTAGCAAACTTCAGACGGGCCTGGACATGTACTGGCTTAAGCAGGGGGACTCGTCTGGCACTGCAGGATTTGAGTCCCTGGCAGCGTAGTGTGTTTCTGATGTAGCCTTTGTTACTTTGGTCCCAGCTCTCTGCAGGTCATTCACTAGGTCCCCCCATGTGGTTCTGGGATTTTTGCTCACCGTTCTCGTGATAATTTTGACCCCACGGGGTAAGATCTTGTGTGGAGCCCCAGATCGAGGGAGATTATCAGTGGTCTTGTATGTCTTCCATTTTCTAATAATTGCTCCTACAGTTGATTTCTTCACACCAAGCTGCTTACCTATTGCAGATTCAGTCTTCCTAGCCTGGTGCAGGTCTACAATTTTGTTTCTGGTGTCCTTTGACAGCTCTTTGGTCTTGGCCATAGTGGAGTTTGGAGTCTGACTATTTGAGGTTTTGGACAGGTATCTTTTATACTGATAATGAGTTCAAACAGGTGCCATTAATACAGGTAATGAGTGGAGGACAGAGGAGCCTCTTAAAGAAGAAGTTACAGGTCTGTGAGAGCCAGAAATCTTGCTTGTTTGTAGGTGACCCAATACTTATTTTAATGAGGAATTTACCAATTAATTCATTAAAAATCCTTCAATGTGATTTTCTGGATTTTTTTTTTCTCATTTTGTCTCTCGTAGTTGAGGTATACCTATGATGAAAATTGGAGACCTCTCTCATCTTTTAAGTGGGAGAAGTTGCACTATTGGTGGCTGACTAAATACTTTTTTGCCCCACTGTATTTTACACGATAACACCAATAAATCCACAAACAGAAGAGTTAAAAGTCAGAATTTCCCAGAAGTCTCTAGATATGGACATCTATAATGGGGATATTTTATGAATGAGTACAGGACTGATTTGCCTTTAACCAAAACTTAAGTTTCTTTCCCCCCCCCAAAAAAAACAACTCTTGAAAATGTTTCACTGTGTGTGTAATGAATATTGAATGTATAAAAGTTTATATTTTATAATAACACTGCAACAATTTGATTTGAGCAATAATCTGGTGGGTTGGATTCTGGATTTCTTAACCAACAGGACACAGAGAGTAAGGGTCAATGGTACATTGTCTGACCAAAAGTGCTCTTCTACTGGCTCTCCTCAGGGGTGTGTGTTGTCACCACTACTCTTCATCCTGTACACAAACATGTGTCAGAGCAGACATGACAACAGACACATTATAAAGTATGCTGATGATTCAGTTGTTGTCAGTCTCCTCCAGGATGGTGAGAGTGGCCACAGCCCAGTAGTTGATGATTTTGTTCACTGGTGTGAGGATTCCTACCTGCAGCTGAATGCGACAAAAACTAAAGATATGATTATTGACTTTAGGAGGAAAACTCCCGGGCACAAAGTCACCATACTAAAAGGCCAGACCACTGAATGTGTACAATCCGACAAATATCTTGGGACAATTATTGATAGTAATTTAAACTTTGAAGAGAACTGTGAAAGGGTGTGCGAAAAGGGTCAGCAACATTTGCATTGTCTGAGGAAACTTGCACGCTTCCAAATTGACTGAACCATAATGACAATGTTTTATCGGGCTTTTATTGAATCTGTTTTATCCTTTTCTTTAGTGTCATGGTTTGGTCAGATAAAACTGAAACAGAGGAAATCCTTGGATCAGGTAGTTAGATGGTCCAGTCGTTTGCTTGGTGAGTCACAGCTGAGCCTGTCATCCTTGTACACCAGACAGGTACAGAGGATGGCTACCTCCATTTTAAATGATGACTCCTACCCTTTGCACTGCCACTTTCAGCTTCTTCCCTCAAGACAGAGGTTTGCTGTCCCAAAAAGTAAAACCCAGCGCTACAAAAACAGCTTTGTTCCTGCTGCTGTCAGAGAGTTGAACAAGTTGTAACAATATATTGCACATAATTTAGTTACCTATTTATTAACTCCATTTTATATTTACTTATTTTTGTAGGATTTTTATTTGGGTTCTAAATCTTTTATTGGGTTCTAGACCTTTGAGTTTTTAACCTCTTTGACTAGTCTTTAACTTTTTAATATGACCCTTCTCTCTTATCTCTTGTTTTTCTCCCATCTCTTTGTCTTTATATCCTGATTGATGGAGCCTTGAGTACTTTTATCATGTTTATAGTCAGCTTCATGTGTGCCTGTGTTTGTGTTTGTGTTTATGTTGAATGTAATTGTGGTTTGTAAATATGGATGTCACCAGACTGCAAAACAAATCTACCTACGGGTACAAATAAAGTAACCTGAACCTGAACCTGAAAAAGCATTGACTTGTTGACAGTACTGTAATACTTTCAGCTGCACCTGTATATACGATAATCAAATGTTTGTGCTAACTGGAACACTAGCAGCCAAGTATTTAACAGATTCAAGTAAGTTTTAAGCACATTATAAGTGAAATTTCTGCATTTATAATTTGATAAGTGATTATTTTATTAAAGGTCAGCAACCTCTAAAAAAGCTCTAGATAAAATTAAGAAAACCTAATCCTTAATCCTAATATGTGAAACTGAAAATGCAGTTTTCTTCAAGTGACTCAGTTTACAGCTGAAGTCAAAATTTTAAATATATCTATATCCACCTTATTCCTAGCTCCCATTGTTGTGCTGGGTTTTGGGAACATGTTATTGTGTGACACGGGTGGTGGCTCCACCTTTCCGGTTCCGCCGCCACCCGGGGTATAAGAGGGGTGTGAGGGAGAGGGGCGGTCTCTTGACCTCCTCTCCGCCTGACGGATGCACTTGTATTGTGAGAGAGAGTCATCAATAAATCTGTGTCTAGTTCAACACTCGGTCTCATCCTTGGCTTCCATTACCGACATAACATTTGGCGACAAGGGTAAAAAGGTATGGACGTGGGGGTTACATCAATTCGGTTGTTTTTGGAGCTTCCTGGTGAGCTGCCCATCCCTTGGACAAGGTGGTTTGCCGCCTTTCAAACATATTTGGTGGCTTTGGACCTTGGAAGACTGGAGAAGTTGAAGGCACTGGCACTGTTGGTTCACAACCTAGGAATTGAAGGCCAACGTATCTTAAGCACTTTGGGCGAGACTGATAGTTTTGAGGAAGTGGTGGAGCTAATGGTGCGACATTGTCACGCCTCAGATAACATCATCGTCCAGAGGATCCAGTTTCGACAGCGCCGCCAGCGAACTGGAGAGTCGGTGCAGCGGTTTGTAGCAGACCTACGCCAGCTGGCAAAGGATTGTCAGTTTGGAGCGGTGGAGGAAGAGATGGTCTGCAACCAGTTGGCGGAACATACTGATTGCCCGGCTATGAGGTCAAAGCTCCTTACATACTCGGGCGAGCTGACATTATCAAAGTCCATCGAGTTAGCTCAGCAGTTTCAGGCAGCAGACAAGCTATCACGGGAGCTCGGCAAGAGAGCATCACATCGCCAATTTGAACCACAGTCAACAGCGCAGGCAGTGGACCCGGACAGTGATGATGGCATGGAGGATGACGAAGACTATGCTCATGCTGTCAAGATGAGGTCTGCCCCGGGATCACCCAGGTGTTTGGGTTGTGGGTCCACCAACCACAGTTATAAGGCCAGAGAGTGTCCGGCAAGAAGAAGACGCTGCGGCAAGTGCGGACTCTTGCATCATTTCACCGGGGCATGTTACAGGTTCGAGCGAGGGGATCTGAGACGTAAGGAGGATCTCCTCGTTTCAACTCCCACAGTTATTAGATTATAAGCTGCGGCTTCAGCCATCACCCATTTCGGATAACTTATGTTGAACTGTATAATCAGAGGAGTTATTGTCTAATTTGACCTTGTTGGATTTTCTTTCCCCCTTTGTTATATTATTCAGTTTCTTTTAACCTGTACTATCCGAAATAAAGATTAATTAATTAATTAATTCATTCATTCATTCATTCATTCACATTGTATCCCCAAGTACCAACGGCCGTTCTTACTGTATGGTGGAACTGGACGGGGTAACAGTGCCGTTGCTGACTGACACGGGAATGGTGAGATCCGTGTTCAATTGGGCAACCATGAGGAGTGTCTTCCCTCAGTATCGGGTTAGAGGTGATTTAGCATTGCTGCGTGGATATGGTGGAGAAAGACTGTCCACGGTGGGGTCGGTGGAACTGACGGATAGGCACAAGTCGGCGGAGGTGTCCAGCTTGAAGTTCATCATGACTGCCCGTGGAGAGAACATTATGGCTGTGATTTATTTTATGGATTGGGCTTCGCCACCACAAGCAGCATTGGAGAAGAGTGGTCAGGCTGTGGTTTGTAGGACCAGCCGGTTCTGCAAACGATGGATGAAGCTGTTTGGGATGAACCTTTGCCAAGTAATCTGAACAATGAGCAGGACCAACACCACCCAGGGCCATTGCTGGAGGGTCTCGGTGACAGTGCCCAAGAAACCCTAGCTCAGGGAACTGGGCAGCACAGTGGGATGCCCGTGACAGCGGGTGGTGCCGAGTGGCTGGCCCATTTTTCTCCTGGAGTTTGGCTGGAAGGGACCGGGGAGCAGGAGGTCACAGTGGTGATGCCGGCACTGAAAATGAAAGAGAGCGGGGCAGGACCAGCTGGCATGGTGAAACAACATGTCAAACAGAGACACTGGAAACTGAGTAGGGCCCCTCTGGGGTCACGGATGTGGTCCGACCCAGGGAGGAGGCCCGGTCGGGAGGTGTTTGAGCCAAACATCGGAGAGAAGATGACCAGGGGAGGCTGCAGGTGGTGGCTGTTGGGGAGGATGCCTACCTCCAGCTATCTGATGGCTCATGGAGGCATCCCAATGAGCTGTGGCATGCCCGGGAGAAGAAGAGGGAGTTTGGACCTGGACGTGGGTCATCCCCAGGGTGAGAGAAGAGAAGGTGCACCAGACTGGAATCATCCGACGGTTTTCTGGGGGATGGTTCCTCTCCTGGGGCAAGCTGATGGTTGGACGGTATATGTTATGCATGGTGATGGAAAAGGGGGACAACCAATGTGTTATTTAGTTCTGCTAATGGGATTATTTTTTGTTTTATATTATTTTTCGGAACACAGCAGTTTTTGTTTGGTGGGACAGTTCCTTTAGTGTAGACGGCAGAATAATCCCTCTTGCCGTGTGGGGTGGGACGGTAGTCCACCTGTTCCCCTTAGTTTTAGTTGTTTTGAGTGAATGTGATAGGCCGTTTAGGTATTTCTGTTTAGTTTTTTTTAACACATGATTCGGGTTCCAAATTGGGGAGGATGTGGAAGATGAAATCAGATGAGACAGCGAGCTGGACGACACAAACTTTATTCACCTTCCAACATAAAACACAGAAAAAACTCTTCCCGGGGTCTCTGGGTGCCTCCTTTTATTTACTTACTTACTTACTTACTTACTTATCCTCTTCATCCCACATGGGACATAAGGCCACAACAAGCAATCCCCACTTTGCCGTGTCCTTTGACCAGTAACAGGGTTAGTTTCAACATTGCTTGTTCCGGTTTCTGTAGCGGTATGCTGTTTTCTAGGATGGAGTAGTTGGCCCCATGCCAAACCTCCACTCTGGAGGGCCGGGTTTTCTCTCTGGATTATCCTTCCCGTAGATACTTGCAGTTACTATGTTCATGAGTGTCATCTACCCAGATTTTCTGTCAGGGTTAACTCCCTTAGCCTTTGCCTTTCCCAAGACTATCACAAGGCAGTGATACTATTCAACCGGTCCTTAGCTCTTCGGGACGAAGGTGTGGGGAAAACAATGGTGGGCCGGGCCTGGCACATTAGAAGCCTCTGTACTGTATAAAAATTGCACGGGCAGGTCGGTCCTGGGTGCGGGGTTTTCCAGTAAAAATTCCCAGGATATCCACAGTGGCTGAGAAAAAATGAGTTCTGCCGGGGAGGCTGCCAGATCCTCCTTATGCACGGAGCACAAACCTAACAGGACCCAGGGCAGGCGGTCGACCCAATTTGCATACGTGAGTGAGGCTCTGAGCGCTGCCTTAAGTGACCTATGAAAACATTCGCATAACCCGTTAGCCTGGGGGTTGTATGCGGTAGTGCGGTGGATTTTGACCCCCAGGCTCTGGGTCATCGCAGACCAGAGTTCCGAAATGAACTGCGGACCCGGAAGTGATGTCCAATGGGGATCCGAACCGTGCAACCCAAGCCGACAAAAAAGTGCGGGCCACTTCCACGGACATGGTGGAAGCCAGTAGGACCACTTCAGGCTAACATGTGGTGCAGTCCATGATTGTCAAAAGGTGCGTGAAACCTTACGACAGCTGGAGGGGGCCCACCAAATCCATGTGGATGAACCTCCTGGCCAGGATTTGGAACGGCTAGAGGGGGGCTTTAGTGTGCTTGTGCACTTTGGCCCGCTGGCACGGGACGCACGCTGCAGCCCACTCTTTCACGTTCCTGTGCAAGTGAGGCCAGACAAATTTTGCCCCCACCAGTTTAACCGAGGCACGCATGCCGGGATGTGAAAGGGAGTGGACTGACTCAAAAATGCAGCGGCACCAAGAGCTCGGAACTACCAGGTGTGGGCGACCGGTGGAGACATCGCAGAGCAAGGGAGGGCACCTTTCTTGCACCACCCTGCTCTCCAATTTTAACACAGTAGGCACGGACTGGAGCGCGCAAATGTCCACGTCCCCAGTTTGCTCCACGGCCATGGCAGGGAAATCTATTCCCATGTAGACCGGTGAGACTAACGCGTGTGACAGGCAATTGGCCATGACATTAAGCTTACCGTCTACATATTGAATGTCAGTCGTGAACTCCGAGATCGTGGCGAAATGTCGTTGCTGCCGGGCCGACCACGGTTCCGAGACTTTGGACATTGCGTACATTAGCAGCTTATGACCAATGAACGCGGTGAACTTTCTAGCCAAAACTGGAAGTGGCGCATCACCGGGTGGAGGGCCAACAACTCTCTGTGAAAAGTACTGTATTTGAGTTCATTTCGCGCAAAGTACGGCTGAAAAATGTGAGTGGCTACCATGAACCGGAGACACACTGCTCCACCATTGTTCCTATACCAATGTCAGATGCGTCTGTGGTGAGTGCTATCTGCACTGACGGGGCAGGGTGGGCTAGCAAGGCAGCGTTAGTGAGTGCTGTTTTGGCATCTGTGAAAGCCTGGACTCGCTCGGGGGTCCAGTCAATGGTTTCCGCGGGCTTCTTTTTTTGAGCGCGGTGTACAATGGCTGCAGCAGCTGGGCTGCCTGGGGGAGGAAATGGTTGTAAAATTTAACCATACCCAAAAATTCCTGTAGGGCCCTCACGGTTGTGGACGCGGAAAATCCAACACGGCGTGCAGACAGGAGAATTCATGGTTCCATTTACCACAGCAAGTCTTCCAGGTCCTGAAGCAGCAAAACAGCCCCAGACCATCACACTACCACCACCATATTTTACTGTTGGTATGATGTACCTTTTCTGAAATGCTGTGTTTGTGGAGAATTGTGAAGGATGAGACTGAGTGTATTCCTCAGGTTCAGCTTTATTCACAATGACATTCTCCAACATTCAAAAGCAGAAAAAGAAGATGAATCTTCTCACATCTGTCCTTTTATACCAGGACATCAAACATACAATCACATGGTGCTTAATCAAACATACAGTCACATGGTACTTAATCCCAGTCACAATGTAACTTCCCCTGATCTTCACACCATCCACCTCCTAGTCTCCGGTGGTCAGGAAATCTCTCAAGGCCATCTCCTTGAAACAAAAGGCCAGATCTCACACCCTCCCGTTACCTCTGGAAGGCTCAGCCCCTTTGTTCCCCTGAGATGTGAAGTATACAATAAGCATACAGTGATATATCTGTGGAGCATCTGAAATCAACATATGTGCATATATGTGTGCCACATGACCCCCCCCCCCCCAAACGTCTAAGATGGAACAAATGTAATACAGTTTGCAAGTCATGGTCACATTATTACACATCAGTCCAAATGTTGCTTGGGCCTCAGTTGCCTTCCATATCTGCTGTAAGCGGGCTTTACCACCCCTGCGGCGTCTTCCCGCTGTGGAGCTGCTGTTTGAGGATTAGAACTGTTAGTCAATCTCTGTGGGTGTTCTGGGGAATGCTCTCTAGGGGGTCTGCCGCGCCGAGGAGCCCTCGCCAGCTGCAGCACTTCGTCAGCCAACACAAAAGCGGGTTTGAGCCTGTTTATACAAATCATTTCTTTCCTGCCCCCCAAATCTAGCAAAAAATGCTTGTCCCCTGTTTCCAGCACTCTGTATGGTCCGTCATAAGGTGGGTGTAAGGGTGGGCAGTGTGCATCATGTCTGACAAAAACAAACTCCACATTTTTTAAAGCTTTAGGCACAAAAACGCGTGGGAAGCTGTGATGAACTGGGCCAGGAAGCGTGCTCGCTCCCGTGTCGCTCTGCAACTGCTGAGCGGGGGGGGCACACTGGCGCAGGATTATCCGGGAGAAACTCCCCAGGCAGCTGCCGTGGCTGCGCAAACACCAACTCAGCTGGGGAGGCTTTTAAATCCTCTTTAGGTGCAGAACGCAACCCCAATAAAACCCATGGTAGCCTGTCCACCCAATTTGTATCCGTAAGCAACGCTCTGAGGGCTGCTTTCAATGACCTATGGAATCGTTCACATAAACCATTAGCCTGCGGGTTGTATGTGGTAGTGCGGTGGATCGTTATCTCCAGGCTGCGGGCCATCGCTGACCAGGGCTCGGAAACAAATCGAGGACCTCTGTCAGACGTAATGTCCGATGGAACTCCGAAACGCGCTACCCATGCTGTTAGAAACGTGCGCGCCACCTCCTCGGCTGTGGTTGATGCCAGTGGGACCACTTTCGGCCAACGCGTGGTGCGGTCCACCATTGTCAAAAGGTATGTGCACCCCTGTGACGGTGGGAGGGGGCCCACGAGGTCGACATGCACGTGATCGAATCGCTTAGCCGGGATGTGAAAAGGCTCCAAGGGAGCTCTAGTGTGTTTGTGTATTTTGGCTCGCTGACAAGCCACGCAAGCTGTTGCCCACTCCTTGACTTGCTTGCGCAGGCACAGCCATACAAATTTCTCTCCTACCATTTTGACCGACGCGCGCACCCCCGGGTGCGCCAGAGAATGAATCAAGTCAAAAACGCAGCGGCGCCACATGGTCGGCACCACCGGGCGCGGTCGTCCCGTGGAGACATCGCAGATTAGAGGGGGCATACCATCTTGTAGCACCCTGTTCTCCAGCCTTAACCCTGTTGGTCCAGACTGAAGCGAGCACACGTCCGTGTCGGCAACTTGATCCGCGGCCATGGCTGCATAATCTATCCCTACGCGGACTGGAGCCGCCACGGCGCGCGAGAGGCAGTCCGCCACTACATTAAGTTTACCCGCTACATGCTGGATATCGGTAGTAAACTCCGAGATGGCGGCCAGCTGTCTCTGCTGCCGGCCCGACCACGGTTCTGTAATCTTGGCCATCGCGAAAGTCAGCGGCTTGTGATCCACGAACGCGGTGAAACTGCGTCCCTCCAGCCAAAACTGGAAATGGCGAATGGCCAAGTGGAGAGCTAACAACTCCCTGTCGAATGCGCTGTATTTTCGTTCACTATCGCGCAAGGTCCTGCTGAAAAAGGCGAGCGGTTGCCAAGCTCCTGCTACATACTGTTTCACGACCGCTCCTATGGCCACGTCTGACGCGTCAGTAGTGAGCGCTATGCGGGCCATTGGGTCTGGATGTGCCAACAACGCAGCGTTTGCCAGGGCTATTTTGGCTTGAGCGAATGCGCGCTCCCGCTCCGGAGACCATTCAATTTTGTTTGTGGGTTTTTGTTTTTTTAGTGCAGCATACAATGGTTGCATGAGCTGCGCTGCATGAGGGAGGAAACGGTTATAAAAATTCACCATTCCCAAAAACTGCTGTAACGCTTTGACCGTTTGTGGTTGGGGAAAATTTGTTATTGCGCGCACTTTGTCGGGCAGAGGAACCACTCCCTCTGGAGAGACGCGATGCCCCAAAAAATCAATCTGCGCCACCCCGAACTGACACTTCGCTGGGTTGATTATTAACTCGTGCTCTGCCAACCTCCGGAAAACTGCTGTGAGGTGGTTTTCGTGTTCGACTTCGGACGCCCTGGCTACCAATATGTCGTCCAAGTAGACGAACACGAAGGGGAGGTCGCGCAAAACCGCGTCCATCATGCGTTGGAACGTCTGCGCTGTGCCTTTAAGCCCAAACGGCATGCGCAAAAACTCAAAAAGCCCGAAAGGAGTTATTATCGCTGTTTTGGGTATGTCCTCAGCGCGCACTGGAACCTGGTGGTAACCGCGTACCAAATCTATTTTAGAAAAAATGCGTGCCCCCGCCAAATGCACCGAAAAATCTTGGATGTGCGGGATCGGATAGCGGTCGTGCGCTGTAGCGTTATTCAACCTGCGGAAATCACCGCAAGGTCGCCACGAGCCATCAGCCTTTGGGACCATATGGAGCGGCGAAGCCCAGGGGCTCTTGAAACGCCTGATGATGCCCAGTCTTTCCAGGTTGGCGAACTCCTCGCGCGCTATGGTCAGTTTAGCTGAGTCCAAGCGCCGAGCTTTTGCAAAAACGGGTGGGCCAGTGGTAGTAATAAAATGTTCCACCCCATGTTTAGCCACTGTCGCCGAAAACGTTGGGACCGTGAGTGCTGGGAACTGAATGAAGAGTGTGTGGAACTTATCACCCGCAGCTGTGACGTTGGCTTGTGCAGTTGGCGGGGCCACTCGAGCTGTGCAGGGAATAGAATAAAAGGAGAGTGCATTAACCAGGCGTCTGTTAGCAAGATCAACCAATAAACCATATGAGCACAAAAAATCAGCCCCTAACATGTTGAAATTGACTGCCGCTACAACAAAAGTCCACTCGAATGTATGGCCCTGCAAAGACAGAAGCAGAGTCCTCTCACCGAAGGTCTTAATCGCCGAGCCGTTCGCTGCTGTCACCCGGGGACCACTGGAAGGTGCCAGCCGGTCCGCGTAGGAAGGCGTGATGAAACTCAGCTGGGAGCCTGTGTCCACGAGGAATTGCCTCCCCGAGCGTGCATCTTTCAGGTAGAGCAGCTTGTTCTCTTCTCCGAGGGCCGCGGCTGCTACCGACCCCCGGCCTTGGCGTTTCCCGAGCGCTTGAAGTGGCACGGTGGGATGCACTTGCATGCCCTCTCTGCAAAACGGCGATGGTAGAAGCAAAGGACGTCGTCCGCTCCGTGTCGCCTGGCCCTTGCTGCTGCCGTCGTCGGTGAGTCTGGTGCTGCAGCCTCTGGCCCCATGCCGTCTCCGGACGTCGCACCTAGCTCTGCTGCTGCGGCCGAAGCTGCGCTCCGTTTGTGGGCGTCGACGAGTCGCTGCGCCTCCTGGCTCAGCTCGTGGTAGTCTCGTCGGGCCAACAGCGGTGAACCGGCCAGGGTCACTCTCACCGCTGACGGTAGGGTCCTGAGGAAAAGGTGGGTGAAGATAAAGCTGTCATCATCGGAGTCTCTCAACCTCAGCATCTTCCCCATCAGGTCTGCGGGTCTGTCGTTCTCAAACTCCGTCAACGCCAGGAGCCCCTCTGCTCACTGTTGCACCGAGGGGGTGAAGTGGCTGATAAGCGCAGCCTTCAATGTGCCTTACTTGTCGCTGTCCAGTGGGTGGTTGACCAGGCTCTCCACCCTCTGGACTGTGTGGTTGTCCAGCTTCGCCACCACATGGTAGAATTTTGTGTCGTCTCTCGAAATTCTCCGGAGGTTGAACTGCGCCTCGACCGCTCTAAACCAGGAGCGCGGACTGTTCTGCCAGAAGTCCGGCAGCTGGAACGTGGCAGCATTTGTCAGGCTGGCTTCTGACGAGTCCGGCTCAGGAGAATTACTTCTGCTCATGCTTCGTCGTAAGGTCACCAGTGTGGAGAGTTGTGAAGGACGAGACTGAGTGTATTCCTCAGGTTCAGCTTTATTCACAATGACATTCTCCAACATTCAAAAGCAGAAAAAGAAGATGAATCTTCTCACATCTGTCCTTTTATACCAGGACATCAAATATACAATCACATGGTGCTTAATCAAACATACAGTCACATGGTACTTAATCCCAGTCACAATGTAACTTCCCCTGATCTCCACACCATCCACCTCCTAGTCTCCGGTGGTCAGGAAATCTCTCAAGGCCATCTCCTTGAAACAAAAGGCCAGATCTCACACCCTCCCGTTTCCTCTGGAAGGCTCAGCCCCTTTGTTCCCCTGAGACGTGAAGTATACAATAAGCATACAGTGATATATCTGTGGAGCATCTGAAATCAACATATGTGCATATACAGTGGGGCAAAAAAGTATTTAGTCAGCCACCAATTGTGCAAGTTCTCCCACTTAAAAGATGAGAGAGGTCTCCAATTTTCATCATAGGTATACCTCAACTATGAGAGGCAAAATGAGAAAAAAAAAAATCCAGAAAATCACATTGAAGGATTTTTAAAGAATTTATTTGCAAATTATGGTGGAAAATAAGTATTTGGTCACCTACAAACAAGCAAGATTTCTGGCTCTCACAGACCTGTAACTTCTTCTTTAAGAGGCTCCTCTGTCCTCCACTCGTTACCTGTATTAATGGCACCTGTTTGAACTCGTCATCAGTATAAAAGACATCTGTCCACAACCTCAAACAGTCAGACTCCAAACTCCACTATGGCCAAGACCAAAGAGCTGTCAAAGGACACCAGAAACAAAATTGTAGACCTGCACCAGGCTGGGAAGACTGAATCTGCAATAGGAAAGCAGCTTGGTGTGAAAAAATCAACTGTGGGAGCAATTATTAGAAAATGGAAGACATACAAGTCCACTGATAATCTCCCTCCATCTGGGGATCCACGCAAGATCTCACCCCGTGGGGTCAAAATTATCACGAGAACGGTGAGCAAAAATCCCAGAACCACACGGGGGGACCTAGTGAATGACCTGCAGAGAGCTGGGACCAAAGTAACAAAGGCTGCCATCACTAACACACTACGCCGCCATGGACTCAAATCCTGCAGTGCCAGACGTGTCCCCCTGCTTAAGCCAGTACATGTCCAAGCCCGTCTGAAGTTTGCTAGAGAGCGTTTGGATGATCCAGAAGAGGATTGGGAGAATGTCATATAGTCAGATGAAACCAAAATAGAACTTTTTGGTAAAAACTCAACTTGTCGTGTTTGGAGGAGAAAGAACACCATACCTACTGTGAAGCCTGTGGGCGGAAACATCATGCTTTGGGGCTGTTTTTCTGCAAAGGGACCAGGACGACTGATCCATGTAAAGGAAAGAATGAATGGGGCCATGTATCGTGAGATTTTGAGTGAAAACCTCTTTCCATCAGCAAGGGCATTGAAGATGAAACGTGGCTGGGTCTTTCAGCATGACAATGATCCCAAACACACTGCCCGGGCAACGAAGGAGTGGCTTCGTAAGAAGCACTTCAAGGTCCTGGAGTGGCCTAGCCAGTCTCCAGATCCCAACCCCATAGAAAATCTTTGGAGGGAGTTGAAAGTCCATGTTGCCCAGCGACAGCCCCAAAACATCACTGCTCTAGAGGAGATATGCATGGAGGAATGGGCCAAAATACCAGCAACAGTGTGTGAAAACCTTGTGAAGACTTACAGAAAACGTTTGACCTCTGTCATTGCCAACAGATAGTATATAACAAAGTATTGAGATGAACTTTTGTTATAGACCAAATACTTATTTTACCGAGGAATTTACCAATTAATTCATTAAAAATCCTTCAATGTGATTTTCTGGATTTTTTTTTCCTCATTTTGTCTCTCATAGTTGAGGTATACCTATGATGAAAATTGGAGACCTCTCTCATCTTTTAAGTGGGAGAACTTGCACAATTGGTGGCTGACTAAATACTTTTTTGCCCCACTGTATGTGTGCCATATGTTACTTTTTTAAATTTTACATTTAAAAAAGTAATTAAAAAAATCTGGTGTCACTTTTACACCAGATGTAATGGGACACACACCTTCCAAAAAGTTCAACTTTTGTCTTGTCAGTCCACAGAGTATTTTTCCAAAGTCTTGGGGATCATCAAGATGTTTTCTGGCAAAACTGAGACAAACCTTTAAGTTTTTTTCACTCAGCAGTGGTTTTCATCTTGGAATTCTGCCATGCAGGCCATTTTTGCCTAGTCTCTTTCTTAAGGTGGAGTCATGAACACTGACCTTAATTGAGGCAAGTGAGGCCTGCAGGCCTTTAGATGTTGTTGTGGGGTTTTTTGTGACCTCTTGGATGAGTCGTCGCTGTGCTCTTGGGGGAATTTTGGTCGGCCGGCCACTGTTGGGAAGGTTCACCACTGTTCCATGTTTTTGCCATTTGTGGATAATGACTCTCACTGTGGTTCACTGGAGTCCCAAAGCTTTAGAAATGGCTAAAAAATTGAACTCAGCTTTCCAAAGATGTGATAAACCACAGTTAATTTATGTTTTAACAGGGGGGCAATCACTTTTTCACACAGGGCCATGTAGGTTTGGATTTTTTTTACCCTTAATAATAAACACCTTCAATTAAAAACTGCATTTTGTGTTTACTTGTGTTATCTTTGTCTAATATTTAAATTTGTCTGATGATCTGAAACTTTTAAGTGTGACAAACATACAAAAAAATGAGAAATCAGGAAGGGGGCAAACACTTTTTCACACCACTATATATACATATACTGTATATACACATTGTTATGTTTGCTCGTTGCAGGGCAAAGATGAGGTGCCAGAAGCCAGCAGTGAGTTTATTTTATTGAGAAAAGTACAAAATAATGTGCCACGAGGGGCAAAACACAAACCACTATACATACAACCCCGATGGGTGAAACACAAGAGAAATAAAGAGTCAGAATACAACACTTACAAGCGTATAGCGAGGGCGAAACCTAACGCTGAAAAAGGACTGAGTTCTGACGTGAGGAAACCAGTCTGGATATGGTGAGGTCGCAGCAAGGAGTGAGCCTCCACTGCGATCTTAAATAGCGAATAACTTAACAACAAACAGATGAGACAGATAACAATGAATTAAGTGCCTGCAGCTGTGACAGCCCACGAGCACACTGACGGGCAGAAGTCCTGCCGCGGCGCTGTCAAAATAAAAGCACAAATAAACACCATCATAAAATGCCCAAATAAAGAGACAAAAAGGAAAAAATAATAAGTGACTCGAGCACGGAGCAGACCCGCGCTCGGGATCACCACAGTGCCCCCAGTTTAAGGGATGGATCCCAGACACCCCCCCCCTTCCCCGCCGAACCAGAAAAAGCAACCAAAATCAGCCTCGGGAGGGCGGAAGGGGAATCCAGGTCTGGAGGGAGAGACACTGAGAAGAAAATGACCCCAAAAAAAGGCTTAACAGCAAGATACCAGAACACATAAACATGTGAAAATACCTCAATGTATCTAAACCCAAAAATATCACAACAGAAATCAAAAGTTTAAGGACAATTGAGAATATTCTTTTCTCTCAAAATGGCAAAGTGAAAATTCAACAATGCACCCCACACAAAAAAAGTAGCAAAAGCCCCTACTCTTAGTAGGGGCTTTTCGCTTCCTGCTAGTAACAAAAGAGAATGACAAAGAAAGAAATGTTACCAGTCCAATGAGAGCGCTGTTCCGGTGGCCTACCAGAGTCCCGGCTCCACCCAACCATCACATGGAAAAGGTCGGGTGGCCTACCAGGTCTCCAGTGCCACCAAAACAGAAGAAAAAGTCCATCGGACAGCCTCCCCGTATCTCCAGGCCAATGGACCATAGTACACCACCCATCTCCTGGAGGAGGAAGATGAACCCGACCAACAATGCAGTCCCCAGGATGACGACTACCAGAGACAAACCCAGGCAGGGAACAAACCACGATGGAGGGAGACGAAGGGAGGCAACCCACAGTAGCCTTGGGCACCAGCGCAGCACCCATGGTGGCCCCAGACTGAGGCGTAGCTGCACCCTCGTTGGCCCTGGACTGAGGTGTAGCTGCACCCTTGTTGGCCCCGGACTGAGGCATAGCTGTACCCTCGATGGCCCCCAGGCTGCAGCATAGCCCCCATGGAGGCCCAGGCTTGGATGGTGTCTCCACAACATCTTTAGCTGGAGGACCTGGACCCACGAAGAGCTCAGATGGCAGAACTGAACCCATGAAGACCTCCGATGTAACTGGGAGATCACCGGTGACCCTGAGAGGAAACTCAGCAGAAGAGGAAAGAGAAACAGGGTCAGGGTCACAGGCAGCAGTGGAATCCGGCGAGGTAAGCTCAGATGCTGCTGATGGCAGCACCGGGCTCTCTCCACCAAGAGTCAGACAAGCCCTCTCCAAACAATGGGCTCTTAATATTTTGCAAAAATCTTTGTTTTGTACCGTTTTTAAAACTGGCTCATATTTGAACATTGCTTTAGATCATCACTTAATGAGTTCCACAGTTTCACACCATAAACTGAAATATAAAAAGATTTCAATGTGGTTTGTATACGAAGTTGCTTGAGTTTTAGCTGTCCCCTGAAATTGTAATCACCATCTCTTTGACTAAACATATTCCGTATATTTACTGTGAGCAGGTTATTTATTGCTTTATACACAACTATTGCAATGTAAAAATGAATCAAATCAGTAAATTTTAATATCTGAGATTTTAAGAAAGTGGATTTGTATGTTCTCTGTAACCAGTACATACCAAATCGCTTCCCACACTGATCACATTCAAATGGTTTAACTCTAGTGCGATTTAAATCCATTCAGCAGAATAAAGGTCTTCCCACATTGATCACACACAAGTGGTTTCACTCCAGTGTAAATGATTTCATGTGTTCTTAAGGTGTGTTCATACCAAATGCGAACAGGCAAATTTTTCATGCAGCACGATTCAGTCCTTGGAGGCCACCCTGCGATGCGTGGCAGCCGAGCACCCATCCTCATGGAGCTCACACCTGACCTGGGTGGAATACTCTATGAACTCAGCTATTTCCACGGCAATGGGGCTTACTCTTTTTGAGGCTTCATTAGGTTACACACCTCCGCTTCTACCCAAAACTGAGAGGGAGGTCGCGGTTCCCTCTGTGGGGGCTCATGCTTGCTGCTGTTGGCAGATCTGGAGATCGACACGCGCCGCCCTCGCCCGCTCTGTCGAGCACAACTGGGGCGCGGCGGATAAACGACGGGTGCCTGCTCCCAAGTACACCATGGGGCAGCAGGTCTGGTTGGCGGCCAGTCAGATTCCACTGAAGACTACTTCTAAGAAGCTGTCTCCTCGCTTCTTCGGGCCTTTTCCGATCTACAGGATTGTCAACGATGCCTCGGTTTGGCTCAGACTTCCATCAGCTCTGCAGGTGAACCTGACCTTTCACGTCTTTCACATCAAGCCCCTCTCGGTCAGTCTCCCCCCACCCACCCCCGAAGCCGCCTCCTCCTCCCCGGATCATCAATGGCCACCCCACCCACACGGTCCATCAGATCCTAGATGTTCACCGTCAGGGCCGGGGTCTCCAGTATTTGGTTGATTGGGAGGGCTATGGCCTGGAGGAACAGTCCTGGGTTCTCTCGTCCTGAATCCTGGACAAAGAGATGCTCCAGTCCTACCATCAAGCCCATCCCAAAAAGCCTTCTGGACCACCAGGAGATGCTCCTAGAAGGGGGGGGGGCTGTCATGGGTGGCGAGAGCGTGCCCCCTCCTTCTCGTTCATCTCTTCTCAGCTCATCATCACACCTGAGGGAGAGGACACAAATGCGCTCTGTCATCAGCCAGCATACTTAAGGAAGCATCCTTCAGTGATTCAACACTTGCTCATCTGGGTATACTGCCACTAAAGACGGCAAGTCAATGTTACACTGGTGTAAGAAATTACTAACCTGTGAGCTTTATTTCCTCATGCAGGTTGCTGCCATTGTGCGGGTGTGTCACTTGGGGATGCACGCGCTCTCCTGCCACTTCATCCCTCACAGCGGTAGCCTCCACCCGGTCAGGCTCCACCAGCTATCCCCTACCCTGCTGGTTCATCTATTCCCCGCTGGAGTCCTGCTGGCGCTCCCTCGATGCCCACATAAGTGGTAATTTGGCTCACCCATTTTCACTTACTCCATTCCTCTGCTCACAGCTCTCGTTCTCTCCCCACAGGCTCAATCCTCTGGCGAGTGACTGTTCTGTAGCAGTGCGGATTTTGCTATTTAATAAAAGATATTCAAACGTGTGTAACAGTTTGATTGTCTCTTTGTTGCTGCACCTTGCACGTGGGCTGAATAATCTAATCAGTCATGACACGATTACATTATAAATCAATGTAAACACATCAACAGACATGAATAGTGAGATGCAGACAGGCGAAGTTGTCTTTAAAACTTCTGCAGCTGTGTTCAACCTGCTGTGGAAATTCCCAAAATAGCGTCATGCTTATGGTTAAGTTATCCGACCGGGGGCTCACCTGAAAATGTTGTCTCAAGCTTTCAAAACTTCACAGATGATGGGTGTTTTATGTTGTTAGCTTGCTAAGACGTCCATGGCCAGAAACCGTGGGTAAATAACTCCAAAATCCCAATTCAGCTGAAGAGTTCCTGGTCCTCCTGTCTCCTGGTGAGTGAGTTTCATTTTCAGACTAGTTTACTCTGAAAGGGTGATACTTTTACTCCAGTGACAGCAGAATCTCAAAGCTAGCAGCTAGCTTGTTAGCTGCTAGTGGACGCGAACATACAACTGCGCAAATTCACGTGTACTTGTGTCTTCCCATTCACTTTGTAGGGATTTGCACCACCAGTTCGCATTTGGTGTGAACACACCTTTAAAACACTCATATGTAAAGGCTTTACCACACTCATAAGGTTTAACTCCAGTGTAATTGAGCCGATGGGTTCTTAAGCATCTCTTATAAATATACAGACGTGGACAAAATTGTTGGTACCCCTCTGTTAATGAAAGAAAAACCCACAATAGTCACAGAAATAACTTGAATCTGACAAAAGTGGTAATAAATAAAAATTCTATGAAAATTAACCATTGAAAATCGGACAATGCTTTTGAATTGTGGTTCAACAGAATTATTTTAAAAAACAAACTCATGAAACAGGCCTGGACAAAAATGATGGTACCCTTAACTTAATATTTCTTGCACAACCTTTTGAGGCAATCACTGCAATCAAACGATTTCTGTAACTGTCAATGAGACTTCTGTACCTCTCAGCAGGTATTTTGGCCCACTCCTCATGAGCAAACTGCTCCAGTTGTCTCAGGTTTGAAGGGTGCCTTCTCCAGACAGCATATTTCGGCTCCTTCCACAGATGTTCAATAGGATTTAGATCAGGGCTCATAGAAGACCACTTTAGAATAGTCCAATGTTTGGCTCTTAGCCATTCTTAGGTGTTTTTAGCTGTGTGTTTTGGATCATTATCCTGTTGCAAGACCCATGACCTGTGACTGAGACCAAGCTGTCTGACACTGGGCAGCACATTTCTCTCTAGAATACCTTGATAGTCTTGAGATTTCATTGTACCCTGCACAGATTCAAGACACTCTGTGCCAGAGGCAGCAAAGCAGCCCCAGAACATAACAGAACCTCCTCCATGTTTCACAGTAGGGACAGTGTTCTTTTCTTGGTATGTTTCATTTTTGTGTCTGTGAACATAGAGCTGATGTGCCTTGCCAAAAAGTTCCAGTTTTGTCTCGTCTGTCCATAGGACATTCTCCCAGAAGCTTTGTGGCTTGTCAACATGCAGTTTGGCAAATTCCAGTCTGGCTTTTTTATTATTTCTTTTCAACAGTGGTGTCCCCCTTGGTTGTCTCCCATGAAGTCCACTTTGGCTCAAACAACGACGGATGGTGCGATCTGACACTGATGTACCTTGACCTTGGAGTTCACCATAAATGTGTTTAGAGATTGTTCTGGGCTCTTTTGTTACCATTTGTATTATCTCTCTCCTCCTGCGGCCACGTCCAGGGAGGTTGGCTACAGTCCTGTGGATCTTAAATTTCTGAATATGTGCAACTATAGTCACAGGAACATCAGGCTGCTTGGGGATGGTCTTATAGCCCTTACCTTTAACATGCTTGTCTATAATTTTCTTTCTAATCTCCTGAGACAACTCTCTCCTTTGATTCCTCTGGTCCATGTTTAGTGTGGTACACACCATGTCAACAAATAGCACAGTGACTACTTGTCACCCTTTAAATAGGCCGACTGACTGATTACAAGTTTGCAGACACCTGTGATGTTAATTAGAGGACACATCTTGGTTGAACATGTCCGTATGGTCACATTGTTTTCAATCTTTTCTAGGGGTACCATCATTTTTATCCAGGCCTCTTTCATGAGTTTGTTTTTTAAAGTAATTCTGTTGAACCACAATTCAAAAGCATTGTCTGATTTTCAATGGTTAATTTTCATAGAATTTTTATTTATTACCACTTTTGTCAGATTCAAGTTATTTCTGTGACTATTTTGTCCAGGTCTGTAGGCCTTCCCACACTGATCACATGTAAATTGTTTCCCTTCAGTGTGGATGAGTTTGTGTGTTTTTAAATAATACAATCACACGAAACCTTTCCCACATTCTTCACAATAGTATTGTTTTTCCCCACTCTGATTTTTCTTTGTCTTTGTTTTCTGCTCTTGACACTGTGTGATTTAGCTTTGTTTGCTTCTATTGGATGATTTTCATCCTCCCAAAGCTGCTGCAGTTTCTCTCCATTTTAACTACAATGTTCTTGTAGCAACAAAGACAGAAACAGGCACTGAATAAACACAGTTGTGTATGAAGAACCAAAACATCCAAAATTAAAAATGAAGCCCAGACATATTTTTAAAGCTCAAACATATCATATTATAATGCAAGGAATCCCTGTCTGTCTGTTCAGCGCGTATCTTCCGAACCATTAGCCAGACTGGCCTCAGATTTGATACGTGCTGTGCTGAGGTTACAAGGGTGTCCATCCCCAAATTTCAGCCTCCCCAGATATGCAGAAGTTTAGGAGGGGAAATCTTTAATGGACGTCCTTAGGGGAGCTATGGCATTCATAGCTATGGCATCATAGACGCACAGATGTTGCCATGGTTACTGTTGCCATGCAGACACATCATCAAAGATCAAAGGCAGGAATCAGTGAACGAGCAACATCAGTGACATCAAAGATCAAAGGCAGATTTCACCATGGTTACTGTTGCCATGGCAACCATGTCAAATATCAAAGGCAGGCATCACCATGGTTACTGCTGCCATGGTAACAGTAACTTTCTACAGGCATGCAGAAATGCTTGCTTACACTTGCTTTCTATGGGCATGCAGAAATACTTGCTTATACTTGGTTTCTATGGGCATGCATGGGTATGCACTAGTTATATATAATTTTAGTTGTTTTTTAGTTTTAAACAGGACAAATCTGCTTCTCTCAGTCCTTCTGAATTTGCATTCATTATGCTTTTCTAATAAGTATATAATAATCTGAGTTCACAGCAATAAAGAGCCCTGGACCAGATACTATCTGCAGCCAGGTTGTGAAAGTCTCTTCTATCATATTTTTATGCTATGTCTTGATTAATAAAGTCCAACTTTTCAAAACAAGGCCCAACTTTTCAAAGGAAGCATTTTACCAAAAATAAATAAATGAAACAAGATGAATGCAGACTATGTAAAGCAGAGTATACATCATAGCAGCACTACAGTGATACATCCATCCTCCTCCTTTCAAGCTTTTGTAAACTGTTATTTTGGACTGGAAGAAGTTCTTTTAATTTTCACCTGAAGCCTTTTAAGGATCTTTTAAACTTCCAGACCCAGCAAGACTTAAAATAAGATGAACTAGTTTGTTTTTCTTTTTTACTTTTATGGACTTGAATGTTCCTCTATTTTGAACACACAGAGTTACAACAGCCCTCCATGCTGCAGCAGAAACTATCTGAATTTTTGTGCTTTATTTTTTGGGCAAAAAGACTCCACTTTAATTTCTGTTATTTAATTGTGTTGCTACAAAAACTTTTAAGTGTTTGCAATTTACAATAATGCTAATATAGCACTTTTCTTTATTTACATGTTTATTTATCAGGGACAAATGCATTAAACATTGCTTCATAAAACATACAAAGTAGATGGTTTTTAGCCAAGGCTAATTTGCAACCCCTGTCCCTGGTTAGGCTTTTCATTTTAAAACACATAACAGAAAATTAGGTTTAAAATGATACAACCATTAAAAAACATACAGTAAAATACTGGACCAGAATGATAGAATTCAGCACAGGTAGAGAGACATAAAAACATTTATAACATTTTAGGTTTTAAGTGTGTGTGTGTGTGTGTGTATGTGTGCGTGCGTGTGTGCGTGCGTGCGCATGTTTGTATTTATTTTTTATGCGATGCACAATTAGTGTTCACATACTTGATTCACCTTCAGCCATTTCTTGATATGCAAGTTAAAAACCATGAGTTCTGTCAGTTACTTGAGTTCAGGTGGTAATATGTTCCATAGTTTTATACTTCTCACTATTCATGGGGTTCTAATTCCACTGTTTTGTTTACTAACCAGCTGAGAAAACATTTATGGTGCAAGGTTGTTCACAGACTTAACGATCAATTTTACAAATGAAAAGTTAACAAAAACTGTCAAAACTCAATAAATGATATTTCTGTAGGATGAGACAATAATGCCACCTGACAGGTTTCTGAGCCATTATTTTTAATGCCTGTTTTATAATGATCTTAATGGTGTTATTGTTGTTTGTTTGGCCTGTCCCCAAGCAGTTATACAATAAGATAATTGAGAGAATATCATGATATGCATACGTAAACTGCTGTGTTGCTTTATATGATCTTATTAAATGAAAACAATTCAGCATAAGCAAATGAACCTGATAATTTCTCTAATTTTGATGATGTAATTATGACAACACTTTCATTGATTCACCTTATCGATCGATTAATGATTAATTGTTAAGCAGCAATTTTTCTGAGGATCTGAATTTCCCTACAATATGATCTTTCTATCTTTCATTCAGTCATTCATTCATCTTCTTCCGTTTAATCCTTTTCGGGTCACGGGGGGGCTGGAGCCTATCCCAGCATCTTTGGGCGAGAGGCAGGGTCCACCCTGGACAGATCACCAGTCCATCGCAGGGCCAACACAGAGAGACAGACAACCATTCACTCTTACAGTCATACCTAAGGACAATTTAGAATCCCCAGTTGATGCCAATCAACCTAACTTGCATGTTTTTGGCATGTGGGAGGAAACCGGAGAAATGCCAGAGTAAACTCACGCAGACACGGGGAGAACATGCAAACTCCACACAGATCACTGTTGGTCGGGGGCTGGGATCGAACCCAGGATCCCCCAGCCAAGGGTGAGTTGCTGTGCTGCCGCAGTGCTAACCACTCCGCCACCGCACCGCCCCATCTTTCTATCTTTAATATATAAAAAGTTAATTGCTGTTTTTTCACATACTGAGTAAAACATTAACATCATATTCCTCAGTATTTATTGTACCATTTGCAATTTTTACAACAGACAATGGCATTTTTTGTAGTTTAACAAATTTTGTACTGTATCGTGTGCACTATGTGCTGGTTAAGTTAATCCCTTCCACACCTGTGGTGAATGGGGTGGCGCCTATCTCTGTTTCACTGACCCTAGGCCACACAGCTACTGTAAGCAGTGAAAGCTACAGTGGAGTGGGGGTGGGGGAGTCAGTCCTCTGGTAGCTCTGTGCATTAACTTTCCTTTCCCCATTCCATTATGCTGAGCACCAAGCTAGAAGGCGGAAAGTGCCATTTTTATATGGACTTTGGTATGACCCGGCTGGGATTTGAACCCCGGCCTCCCGGTTGTGGGGCGGGTGCTCTACCAACTAGGCCACCACTCCAGTACTATGTGGTGGTACAGCTCAGTAAATTACAAATGTCATGATTTTTTATTTATTTTAAAAACTATTACCAATATCATAACATTTATCTTTTCTAGTTATATTACAAAAAAAACTTTAACATTCTAATTTACTGAGATGCACTAGCAAGCTGTTTTAATGGGAAAATACCGTAAATTGTGAGCTGTTTCATCTGTTGCATGTTAAACATCATCACAGTACCTCACCACTCCAGTAAAACCCAGCATGATCTGGGCTCCCTCTGTTGTGTGTTACCTCAGTGGTAACGTGAGTCCGGTCTGCTTTCCCATTCTAACAGTGGGTTGAAGGCAGCGGGGATGGAGTTTTGTGCTCTCCTCTCCTTTGAAACCAGCTGCCAATCTGGATTCGTGAGTCAGACTCGATCTCTGTCTTTAAGAATAGGGTTAAAACCTTCCTTTTTGATGTACAGTGGTGTGAAGAAGTGTTTACCCCCTTCCTGATTTCTCATTTTTTTTGTATGTTTGTCACACTTAAATGTTTCAGATCATCAAACAAATGTAAATATTAGACAAAGATAACACAAGTAAACACAAAATGCAGTTTTTAAATGAAGGCGTTTATTATTAAGGGTAAAAAAAATCCAAACCTACATGGCCCTGTGTGAAAAGTGATTGTCCCCTAAACCTAATAACTGGTTGGGCCACCCTTAGCAGCAACAACTGCAATCAAGTGTTTGCGATAACCGGCAATGAGTCTTTTACAGTGCTGTGGAGGAATTTTGGCCCACTCATCTTTGCAGAATTGTTGTAATTCAGCCATGAACCGCCTTTTTAGGTCATGCCACAGCATCTCAATCAGATTCAGGTAAGGACTTTGACTAGGCCACTCCAAAGTCTTCATTTTGATTTTCTTAAGCCATTCAGAGGTGGACTTGCTGGTGTGTTTTGGATCATTGTCCTGCTGCAGAACCCAAGTGCGTTTCAGTTTGAGGTCACAAAAGATGGTTGGACATTCTCCTTTTGGATTTTTTGGCAGACAGCAGAATTCATGGTTCCATTTACCACAGCAAGTCTTCCAGGTCCTGGAGCAGCAAAATAGCACCAGACCATCACACTACCACCACCATATTTTACTGTTGGTATAATGTTCCTTTTCTGAAATGCTGTGTTACTTTTACGCCAGATGTAATGGGACACACACCTTCCAAAAGTTCAACTTTTGTCTCGCCAGTCCACAGAGTATTTTCCCAAAAGACTTGGGGATCATCAAGATGTTTTCTGGCAAAACTGAGATAAGCCTTTATGTTCTTTTTGCTCAGCAGTGGTTTTCATCTTGAACTCTGCCATGCAGGCCATTTTTGCCCAATCTCTTTCTTATGGGGGAGTTATAAACACTGACCTTAACTGAGGCAAGTGAGGCCTGCAGTTCTTTGGATGTTGTTGTGGGGTCTTTTGTGACCTCTTGGATGAGTCGTTGCTGTGCTCTTGGGATAATTTTGGTCTGCCAGCCACTCCTGGGAAGGTTCACCACTGTTCCATGTTTTCGCCATTTGTGGATAATGGCTCTTACTGTGGTTCGCTGGAGTCCCAAAGCTTTAAAAATGGCTTGAAACTGTTTCCAGACTGATAGATCTGTTACTTTGTTTGTCAATTGTTCCTGAATTTGTTTGAATAGCAGCATAATGTTTAGCTTTTGAGGATCTTTTGGTCTATTTCACTTTGTCAGGCAGGTCCTATTTAAGTGACTTCTTGATTGAGAACAGGTGTGGCAGTAATTAAGCTTGGGTGTGGCTAGAGAAATTGAACTCAGCTTTCCAAAGATGTGATAAACCACAGTTAATTTATGTTTTAACAAGGGGGGGGGGGTATCACTTTTTCACACAGGGCCATGTAGGTTTGGATTTTTTTACCCATAATAATAAACACCTTCATCTGAAAACTACATTTTGTGTTTACTTGTGTTATCTTTGTCTAATAGTTAAATTTGTTTGATGAGCTGAAACATTTAAATGTGACAAACATACAAAAAATGAGAAATCAGGAAGGGGCAAACACTTTTTCACACCACTGTAGCCTTTAGTTAGGGTAGGATCAGGTCACCCTGAACCCTCTCTTAGTTTTGCTGCTTGTAGGTTTAGACATCCAGGGGACCTCCAACAGTGTACTGGGCTTCACTCCTTTCTTCACTCTCAATGAAATATTTTTGCTGGTTATTAACATCTGTTTGTTCTCTCTCATAGGTTGAGCCCCCTGTCGTGCTGTTTGCTCTCTGCACATCTGTTCTTTTCTTCTTCTTCTCTATCTCCTCACCCCCCAGACAGTTGCAGTAGATGACTGTCCCTCCCTGAGCCTGGCTCTGCTGGAGGTTTCTTCCTGCTAAAAGAGAGTTTTACCTCCATCATTGCCAAGTGCTTGCTCACAGGGGATCGCCTGATTGCTGGGGCCTTTCTGCAATTGTGGAAGTTTCCCCTTACAGTTGAAAGTGCTATGAGATGACTGTTGTTGTGAAATGGCACTATATAAATAAAGCTGAATTGAATTGAAAGTAGTTTATCCTTGCTCTGGTCGGTTTCTCTTCCCTGTTGATTTGAAGCAGGTGGGTGGATCTTCAAGCTCATGTGCCATTGGAACTTGTTGTGGCTCTTTGACGTAACCCAGAAGGGTGAGTTTTTTTCACTCTGCACAGCGCATGCGCTCTGGGGTGGGGGTGGGGGACTTGAGTGAACCTGTGTGCCAAGTTTGATGACCCTAGCTTTCTTTGTTGTTGAGATATAGTTTATAAGCCATTTTGATGTTGACCTTTGACCTTGCAATCCCAAAACCATAATCATACTTTAGGGTCACGGGGTGGACCTGTGTACCAAGTTTGGTGACCCTAGCTTTACTCATACAGTAAAAAGGAATAAGGAATGTTAACGTCGACCTTGAACCTCTTGACCCCAAACCCATAGTCAGAGGTCAGGATCCCAAGGTGAACCTGTATACCAAGTTTGATAGCCCTAGTTTTACTTGTTTTATAGTAATAGTAAATGTAGCATTTACAATTTACCATAGTGTAACTACAATGTTAACTTTGAACTTTGACCTTTGACCCCTTGACCCCAAATTCATAGTTTGGTCAGGGTGTAAATCATCCAAGATGTGTATTAGATACAACTACAGTATCTATTTGAAAAGCCTACATTGTTTCTTTCAGTAGTTATTGCGTTTAGAAAATTTAAGGAAAATCTGACCTCTGACCTTTGACCTGAAGGACATCCGATGAGAATGAAATCACAATATGCACATAAATGTGATCAGCCATCACATTTGGAGTGGTCTGCTTGGGCAGCAGCATCACGGCAGTTGACAGGAAGAGGCTGAACAGACTGATCAAAAAAGCCAGCTCTATTCTGGGATGCCTCCTCAACCCAGTGGAGGAGATAGGAGAGAGGAGGGTGGTAGCTAAGCTGTCATCTCTGCTGGAGTCTCAGTTCCACCCCATGCAGGACACGCTGAATGCACTGAGGAGCTCATTTCGCTGTAGGTTGTGTCATCTCAGGTGCTCATGGGAGAGGTTCCGCAGGTCCTTCCGACCTGCTGCTGTCAGACTTTATAATCTAACCAGTGCTGCTCATAGGGACAATATTAAACGTCATAACTTTGCACAATAGAGATCGTCTAGCCAGGTTTTCCATGGCCAGTGGGAAGGTATTAGGATCAAAGTTAAACCTCTCTCCCGCACTCTGGCAAGAGTAGGAGTGATCACCTCTAATGGGGGAAAGCGTACAGGAGGACGTGTGGCCATTTGTGTGCTAACGCGTCCAACCCCAGCGGAGCATGCCGATCTGTCAGGGAATAAAACAGCGGGCACTGAGCATTCTCTGCCGCTGTGAAGCGATCTACCTCCTACTGGTCGTATCTCTCCCATATTTGGGCTACTACCGCACTGTGGAGTTTCCGATCCTTGTAGCGGGGGTTTCCCCTTGACAACAGACTGGCCCCCCGATTCAGAACGCCTGGTATGTGAGTGGCTTTCAGTGATAACAGCTGGGTGCTGCCCTACATAATCAGTCTGTGTGCCAGCATGTGCAGAAGAGGAGAGTGCAGCCCTCCCTGCCTGTTCATGTATGACACCACAGCTGTTTTGTCTGTTCTGACCAAAACATGGTGACCCTTTAGATGGGGCAGGAATTGCTTTAAAGCCAGAAAAATTGCCATGGGTTCCAGACAGTTTAAGATAAGATAAGCCTTTATTAGTCCCACAACGGGGAAATTCCAGGATTGCAACAGCACAGGGATAGCAACACTCAGAGCAACAATCAGAAGGCAAGAAAAAACAAGCAAGCAAGAGCAGCTAATATACATATGTACATATTACTATAAAATATATATATACACACACACACACACACACAGACACACAGTGCAGAGCATTGTAGCTGGATGGAATAAATATATGAATATATGAACACACAGTGCAGAGCATTGTAGCTAGATGGAATAAATATGTAAATATATAAACACCCACAGTATGGAGCATTGCAGCTAGGTGGAATAAATATGCAAGTATATAAACACACACAGTGCGGAGCAATGTAGCTAGATGGAATAATATGTAGATATATAAAAACACAGTGCGGAGCATTGTAGCTAGATGGAATAAATATATAGATATATAAATATAAACACACCCAGTGCAGAGCATTGTAGCTAGATGGAATAAATATGTAAATATATAAACACACACAGTGCAGAGCATTGTTGCTAGGTGGGATGAAACAGCATAACCGTCTATTTAGTTATCCTACATGGTATGATTATGTGCCCATACATATTCTCACCCTCCATAGCGACCGGTATGTTCCTAGTTGTATGCCGGAGAGGACCATTGTGTAAGTCTATTGCATCTTTTGCATTCAAAAACTATTAGTTTGTTACGTCTTTTTGCTATCTCTGCGAGCAGCCCTGCTTAGGTTGTACAGTCTGACAGCCGTTGGTAGGAAGGACCTACGAAACCTCTCGGTTGTGCACCTGGGATGATGTAGTCTGCTGCTAAATGAGCTCCTCAGTGCATCCAGTATGTCCTGCATAGGGTGGAACTCGGACTCCAGCAGAGATGACAGTTTAGCCACCGTCCTTCTCTCTCCTATCTCCTCCATCGGATCAAGGCGTTGCCCCAGGACAGAGCTAGCTTTCTTAATCAGTTTGTTCAGTCTCTTCCTATCGGCTGCAGTAATGCCACTGCCCCAGCAGACCACTCCAAAAGTGATGGCTGATGCCACCACCGTGTCATAGAATGACTTCAGCAGCGCCCCTTGTACACCAAAAGACCTGAGTCTCCTCAGCAGGAACAGCCTGCGCTGTCCCTTCTTGTAGAGTGCGTCAGTATTGTGTGACCAGTCTAGTTTATTGTTCAGATGAATACCCAGGTACTTGTAGGATGTCACCATCTCGATGTCTGTTCCCTGTATATTTACTGGTGCTGTGAGGGGCTGCCCATGCCTGCGGCAGTCCACCACCAGCTCCTTAGTTTTCCTCGCGTTGATCTGGAGGCAGTTCCGATGGCACCAGTCCACAAAGTCCTGGATAAGCCCTCTGTACTCAGCTTCATCTCCGCTGGAGATGAGACCAACGATCGCAGAGTCATCAGAGAACTTCTGTAGATGGCAATGTGTTGTGTTGTGTGAGAAGTCCGCAGTATAAAGAGTGAACAGGAAGGGAGCCAGCACCGTTCCCTGGGGGGCCCCCGTGCTACTGATGATCGTGTCGGAAACACAGTCCCGGGTTCTCACAAACTGAGGCCGGTTCGTGAGGTAGTCCAGGATCCATGATGACAGGTGCTGGTCCACCCCTGCGCGCAGCAGCTTGTCCTTCAGGATCATCGGTTGGATGGTGTTGAAAGCACTGGAGAAGTCAAAGAACATGATCCTCACCATATTCCCGGGCTTCTCCAGGTGGGACAGAGAACGGTGAAGGAGGAAGATCACCGCATCCTCCACCCCAATGCCATGCTGGTAGGCGAACTGGAGTGGATCCATCGCTGGTTCCACCAGGGGGCGGAGATGAGCAAGGAGCAGTCTCTCCAGGGTCTTCATCAAGTGGGACGTCAAGGCCACCGGTCTGAAGCTGTTCAGGTCTTTGGGGTGGGAAGTTTTTGGTACAGGTACCACACAAGATGTTTTCCACAGCTGTGGTACCCTCCCCAGTTTCAGGCTCATGTTGAAGATATACGTCACAATCCCACACAGCTGGTCTGCACAGGACTTGAGGAGCTTTGCGCTGATGCCGTCCGGTCCCGACGCCTTCCTCGCCTTGATCTTCCTCAGCTCCGTCCTCACCTGGGTCTTGGTCAGGGTCAGGATGGGGGGCTGTGTGTTGGGAGTGGGGGGGGTGTCGGTGGAGTGGGTAGCAGGACTTGATTTCTTAGAGGCAGCAGTGGTTGTTGTGCAGACAGGGGGGAGGGCGGTTGGTCAAATCTATTGAAAAACAGATTCAGGTTGTTCGCCCACTCCCTGCCCCCCGTGGCCTGGGGGGAGGTATTCTGGAGCCCCGAGATGGTTTTGAGGTTTCTCCAGACCCCGCTGATGTCGCTCTGTTGCAGCTTGTCCTCCATCTTCTTCCTGAAGCTGTCCTTGCCTTCTCTGATCTTTCTCCTCAGCTCCCTCTGTACGGACTTCAGCATCTCCCTGTTCCCCGACCTGAAGATCCTCTTCTTCTCTCTCAGAAGTGTTTTTATCTCAGGGTTGATCCAGGGTTTGTTGTTTGAGTGACGCCGTATGGTCTTGGTGGGAACGGATTTGTCCACACAGAAGCTGAGGTAGCCCGTGAAGGTGTGAATGAGGCCATCGATGTCCTCACCATGTGGATCGCAGAGCTGCTTCCAGGCAGTGGCTTCAAAACAGTCCTTTAGAGTGTCCATTGTCTCCTCAGACCATAACTCCACAGTGTGCATGGCCGGAGGTTGTCTGTGCACTAGGGGTTTGTACACCGGTCGGAGATGAACCAAGTTGTGATCCGATCTCCCAAGTGGGGGGAGTTGTGATGAGGTGTACGCCTCCTTAGTGTTTGCGTAGAACAAATCCAGTGTTTTATTGTCTCTAGTGTGGCATGTGACATACTGGGTGAAAGTGGGCAGAATGGGAGACAGTGAAACGTGGTTGAAATCGCCTGAGATGAGGAGAAGAGCATCTGGGTGTTCTGTCTGCAGCCTGCTGGTTACTGAATGGATGACGTCACGCGCTGTCCCAGCGTTCGCCGTCGGATTTGCATAAACAACAATGCAGATCACGTGTGAGTGTTCTCTCGGGAGATATGTAGGCCTCATGCTAACAGCTAGCAACTCAATGTCTTTGCTGCAGTGTCGTTGTTTAACAGTGATATGTCCCGGTCTGCACCAGTTGTTGTTAACATACATGATCACTCCACCGCCCCTAGTTTTGCCACTCTCTGGTGTTCGGTCAGCTCGTATCGTGTGAAAACCCTCCAGCTCAATGTTAGCATCTGCTGCTAGTTCAGTTAGCCACGTCTCAGTAAACAAAAGGAGAGAGCACTCCCGGTAAGTGCTATCATAACGGGAGATAGCCGCTAGCTCATCTAACTTTCCCAGTATCGACCGTACATTTCCCATGACAACAGATGGAAGGGAGGGTCTGTACCTTATATTTTTTGTCCTCCGCCTTACTCCAGCCCGGCAGCCGCGGCGTTTTCGCCTCAGTTCTCTCGGTATGTCGAGTTTTTTCAGTGGGACCGGGTGGCGGTTAAATGCTAGCAGCTCTTCCCTGTTATATCGTATCCTGCTATAAACAGTGGCTCCGTCCACCGGCTCAGGAGACATTTGGGATGATCTGTGTGTCCGTGATATAAGTGGGGTGAAAAAAAAAAGTGATCAAAAGAGAGAGGAAGGGGAAAAAAAAACTCGGAATCGAGCCGCTGTTGCAAAAGGCAGCCGACTGGTGTGGCGCCGAGAGGCCGAGAGTTTATGTGAACTGACTGCATTTGGGGGTCCATGTGCCATTCACTGTTCTGCCTTCATGTGTGGTTCCCCAGCCAGACGAGAGGCATCTGTAGTAATCACCTTTCTCACCGACACCGTTCCCATGGTGATACCAGCTAGCTAAAAAGCTGGCCATCTCCATGGTTTCAGGGCACAGGTGCAGGCTGAAGTGAATAAAACTCTGCAGTGGCTGTGACGCATTGGTTCCAGCCCAAACGATGCAACCCACCTCTGAAAGGACCTCATATGAAGATGGCCTAACCTTGTCACTACCAGTGCTGATGCCATAAGGCCCAGCAACTTGAGACACAGTTTGAATTTTAGCAGTACCCCTCTGCGAAAAGGTGCCAGACGAGCCTGGAAGGCTTCCACTCTTTCTGCTGTTAGGCGTGCCTTCAGGGTAACTGAGTCTAGAGACAGGCCTATAAGCATGATGTTTTGCGCTGGAGTCAAAACACTCTTCATTATTTATAGTGAAACCCAGGTCCATCAGGTGTGCGATAAGTAGCCTGGTATGGAACAGAATCTGCCCCAGCGATTGTGCTGCTAGGAGCTAATCATCTATTTAGGCTGCTAAGTGTAATCCTCTTTCTCGCCGAGGTGCAATCGCAGCTTCGCTGTACTTTACAAATACCTGTGGGCTCAGAGAGAGGCCGAACGGGAGCACCACATATTGGTACACCTTTCCTTGAAAGGCGAATCTGAGATATTTTCTGTGAGGAGGGTAAATGGGAACGTGGAAATATGCATGTTTTAGATCTATGCAGACCATCAAATTCCAGTGACACACAAAGCGTATTAGGGCCGAATGTGAGAGCATTCTGAGCTTGAATTGTCTCAAGTATCTGTTCAGAACACAGCTCTAAAATCGATCGCAAACCTCCACCCTTTTTGGGAACCAAAAAACCTCCGAGTTTGCTCTGGCGGTACTATTCCAACTGCTCCAATTTTTGGGAGAGAGGAAATTTCTTCCTGTACAATATGAGCTTTTTCTGACAGCCTGTGACTGTAGAATCCCATTGAAATGAGAGGGATGGGCAGGGGGGCTGCGGCAAACTGAAGTTTGTAACCTCTGGTTACAGTTTTTATGATCCAGTCTGAAACCCCACATGTTCTCCATAGATGCACCCGGTCTGCTAGGGGACCTAGATGTGCTTTACCCGTGGTAAATGGATGAACAGGCTTTATGGGCCGTGTCAATGCATTGGTTGTGTCCAGGGCCAGCAGAATGGATTCTTGCTCCATTTGTAGAGCATTGATACCCTCTGCTGGACTCATAGGCTGTCCTGTCAAAGCAGCATTGTAGCTCTCAGGGGAGGCTTTCTTTCCTCATTTCAGGGACAAGGGCACCCCCTGCTGGCCTTATAAGTGACCCTGTTGGAACAGGACTCATTTTGCCCATCCAGGTCATTTCCGGAGTGTTGGCACCCTCTTTTGGCCTCGTGCATGACAGGATGGTCATGTTCTGATCATTTATTCCTGGGTCTGCACATTGTTTTATCATTTTTATTTTGAACATTAGTGAGGGGGAACGACACCTGTGAGTGTTTAAGCACTGGTGTGTGTTTGTGAGACTCAGCTGGGGCTCCACAGAGCTCTCTACAGGTCTGATCCTCCTCTTTTTTGTGTGGCTCTGAACTGTGAACACCAACATAGGCTCTGCATGCCTTTTTTGGTGTTTGGAACACACCTGGAGCACAACATCTTTTAGGTGGGGAAGAGCAGGTGTCTGGCTGGGCCTGTGTCTTCTCCCCACAGAGAGTGTCCTAGGAAGCATGTCTCTTTTTCTTAGCCCCCAGGGTGGCAGGAGGAGCAGCTTAGTCCTCTGGCATCACACTGGTGGTAAAGGCTTTCTTTGTCCATGCACCTTTGAGTTCCTGCGGCTTCAGACCGCGGATATTCACCAGAGTCTGGAGCAGTGGTTGGTGTTTATAAATGCAATATGTTGCAGGGGAAACTGCCTTGGAAAACGTCTGCCGTGGTGCAGTGGGGGGAGGAGGGGGCACCTTACTGGGTAGACATAGTTGAAAGCCCAGACTTCCCTCTCCCCAGCCACCTGCTCCAGCTCTTCAGAGAGGATACCAAGGCGTTCCCAGACCAGCTGGGAGACATAGTCTCTCCAGCGAGTCCTTAGTCTGCCCCGGGGTCTCCTCCCAGAGGGACGTGCCCGAAACACCTCAAGTGGGAGGCGTCCAGGAGGCATCCTGATCAGATGCCCATACCACCTCAACTGGCTCCTTTCAATGTGGAGAAGCAGTGGTTCTACTCTGAGCCTCTCCTAAATGACTGAGCTCCTCACCCTATCTCTGAAGGTGAGTCCAGCAATCCTACAAAGAAAGCTCATTTCAGCCACTTGTATCCGCAATCTCGTTCTTTCGGTCATTACCCAAAGCTCACGACCATAGGTGAGGGTAGGAACATAGACTGACTGGTAAATCGACAGCTTTGCCTTAGAGCTCAACTCCCTCTTCACCACAACAGAGCGATACAACATCCGCATCACTGCAGATTCTGCTCCGATCTATCTGTCAATCTCTTGCTCCATTCTCCCCTCACTCGTGAATAAGACCCCAAAATACTTAAACTTCTCCACTTGGGGCAGGAGCTTGTCCCCGACCCAGAGAGGACAATCTACCTTTTTCCGGCTGAGGACCATGGACTTGGACTTGGAGGTGCTGATTCTCATCCCAGCCGCTTCACACTCAGCGGCAAACCGTCCCAGCAAGAGCTGTAGGTCATTGCTGGATGAAGCCAACAGGACAACATCATCTGCAAACAACAGAGATGAGATCCTGTGGTCACCAAGCACGACACCCTCCATTCCCTGGCTGCGCCTAGAAATCCTGTCCATAAAAATTATGAACAGGATCGGTGACAAAGGGCAGCCCTGGCAGAGTTCAACTCTCACTGGGAATGAGTCTGATCGAGTGTTGGCAATACAAACCAAACTCTCACAACGGTCGTACAGAGACCGAATAGCTCGTAACAACAAGCCCGATACCCCACACTCCTGAAGCACCCCCCACAAAAAAACCCCTCGTGGAATGCCTTCTCCAAGTCCACAAAACACATGTAAACTGGTTGGGCAAACTCCCATGAACCCTCGAGGATTCTCGAGAGAGTAAAGAGCTGGTCTGATGTGCCACAGTCAGGATGAAAACCACATTGCTCCTCCTGAATCCGAGGTTCAACCAACGGCTGGACTCTCCTCTCCAGTACCTTGGCATAGACCTTCCCAGGGAGACTGAGGAATGTGATCCCTCTAAAGTTGGAGCACACCCTCCGGTCCCCTTTTTTGAACAGAGGAACCACCACCCCGGTTTGCCATGCCAAAGACACTGCCCCCGACCTCCACACAATGTTGCAGAGGTGTGTCAACCATGACAGCCCGACAACATCCAGGGCTTTGAGGTACTCAGGGCAAATCTCGTCCACCCCCGGGGCCCGGCCACCAAAGAGATTTTTAACTACATTGGCGACCTCAGCCCCGTGATAGGCGATTCGTCCCCCTCGTCCATAAGCCCTGCTTCCTCTGTGGAAGGCATATCAGTGAGATTGAGGAGATCCTCCAAGTATTCTTTCCACTTCCCAACGATATCCCCAGTCGAAGTCAGCAGCGCCCCAACCACACCATACACAGTGTGGACAGGGAGCTGCTTCCCCCTCCTGAGCTGCCGGACAGTTTGCCAGAATCTCTTCGAGGCCGACCAAAAGTCTTGTTCCATGGCCTCACCGAACTCCTCCCATACCCGAGTTTTTGCTTCAGCAACCACCCAAGCTGCACTCCACTAGGCCTGCCGGTACACCTCAGCTGCTTCGGGAGTCCCACAAGCCAACCAAGCTCGATAGCACTCCTTCTTCAGCTTAATGGCCCCCCTCACCACCGGTGTCCACCACTTGGTTTGGGGGTTGCCACCACGAGATGCCCCGACGACCTTGCGGCCGCAGCTCTGGGCTGCCGCTTCAACAATGGAGGTGGAGAACATGGCCCATTCAGACTCCATGTTTCCAGACTCCTTCGGAATGTGGTTGAAGTTCTTCCGGAGGTGGGAGTTGAAGACCTCCCGGACAGGGGCCTCAGCCAGACATTCCCAGCACACCCTCACTATACGTTTGGGTCTACCAGGTCTGAATGTCATCCTCCCTGCCATCGGATCCAACTCACCACCAGGTGGTGATCAGTTGACAGCTCTGCACCTCTCTTTACCTGAGTGTTCAAGACATACGGCCGCAGGTCTGATGACACGATAACAGAATTGATCATCAACCTGCAGCCTAGGGTGTCCTGGTGCCAGGTGCACATATGGACACCCTTATGCTTGAACATGGTGTTCATTATGGACAAACTGTGGTTAGCACAGAAGTCCAATAACTGAACACTGGAAAATGTTAAAACAATCATTTTAACCTTCCCCCAAATAATGTTGAAGGGTTTTTAAATCAGATCCACCTATTAGATAGATTAGATGGACATTAAAATGGAATTAAAAAAATAAGTTGCTGCACCATGGCAATGTAAAAGTATGGAAGAAGACAGATCAAGGCGAACCCATACTCATACTTGTCCTTCCTGGATCTACATCAGCTTCCACTTGGACGACATTGTAGTGGAAGAAGTTCAGATGAGGGTGTTGTTTGGTCTCTGCATCACCGTCACTCCGACACCAGAGGCATGATGGGTTCTCAACCAGAAGAACCAGGCAGAATGTTCACTGTGTGAGAAAAGAAGGAATGGAAAGAATGAAGACATTTTCCCATAGTATTTTATTTTTATCATTAGCATTGTATTTTGTCTTGGAAAGTTGCAGATGATAGAAAAGAAAGGCTGTAAATTTATTGGAAATAATAAAGGAAAGTTAAGAGGTTAAAATGTCATCTGTTTAGTTATTAAAACAGATTCTGAGATACAATCAGTAACAGCAGAAATAAACTGCAACAGCTCCAACAGCAACAACTCGTTGATCAAGCATCCTTGAATTCCCAACACCAATAATTACACGGGTCAACACCAAATTTATTGTCTAAGTTTTTTGTAGCTGAATTAGGACAATTTTGATGTGCTGAATCCAAAAATCACATTGGTTTTGTTCAGTCAGGTCAACCTTTTTGAACTACAGCCACATGTTTTTTACGTTTTTGTTTACATGTAAGGGTATTTTCGCTTTATTTGATGCAAAATTCTTTTTTATTCCTTGAAATTTTCTGAATTTTGAACAATGATGACATAACATTCAATTTACATGTACTTACCTTTATCAATGTCTACTATTCAATTTAGAGTACAACTGTACAATGGCTGTACAACTGCTTAAAACTTAACATAAAAACCTGACCTGATCGAGAGAAACGGATGTCATTTTTTGATTCAGCGGTGCAAAATTGTCTTAAATCAATTGAAAAAACACAGACAACTTACAAAAAAATTATTTTTGTTATGTTGTGTAATCACACAAACCCAGTCCTGTTTCATTGCCACAGGTCCAACAGTTCGATTATTGTTCATCCTGCGGTGGCATGCAAAAATAAGCAGCAATGCTGTGGTTTTAAGCAGGTTTTATTAATCATACCGCCGTCACAGGATCCCACTCCGGTGCGTAGTGTGAGCAGCCCGGAGCGGGATCCTCAGGCTCTCGGAGAAGCGGACACAAAGTCTGTGTCCTGAAGCAGAGGTTGAAGAGAGAGAGAGCGTTACAGAGTTGCAGCTTAAATACTTGACCATAACAATACATCAAAGGAACATACCCCACAGTTAGTATGATCAAAGGGATAACAGAACAGGCAGGAGATATTTGCATTTGTGAGACATACATCACAATGGGCAGATTAGCTAGACCTCGCTCCAGGTGCAGGACAAAGAGGCTAACAGGCACATCTACATATTGATCTGAGTCTCTAGGTCACAGTAAGGACAGGGCGCATGAACACAATGCATCAAAGGTGACATTATCACAGCAGTGTAGGGGAAAAAACCAGGAGTAGCGAGTTGTCTGTCCTTAGTCTGTTGTGGGGTTAAAACGAACCGCCACACGCTCCCCCCCAGAGGACGCGGCAGGGGGCCGTGACCTCGATAATCCATCTGTGTGAGCGAGCTGTGGGAGAAGCTCGCTGCAGGCGGAGGGGGAGGGACGGGAGTAAAAGCCGGCCGGAGACAATGAAAACGTCTGGGCCGCGCAAATATTGCTTGCTGCTCCGCGACGTCGAGGGGTTGTCCCGTTGCACGTGCGGAGATCACAAGAAGAAAAATTAGTCTCTGACTCCTCTCGTGGCCATGAAGAAAAGCAGGAGTGGCTGTAAGAAAAAAAAGTGAACAAAGCAGAGGGACTGGCGTGTTGGCTTTAGGTGCCGAAGCAACCCCAAAGCCCCCGGGAACAGCTGATGGCTGAAATCCCTTTGTGCCGTGGCTAAGACCATTAAAAAATCCAGTGGCGAGCTGCGTGCTTGCTTCAGGTGAACGGGCAGCCCTGAAGTTTCTGTGAGCAGCGGCGGAGGATGATGGCGGTCTCTGGAGCCATTACTTGTCCTGTGCGTGATGCGCCGTCCTTGTAACTCCCCGATGCGTGCGCGGGGGTTCAGTGCGTGGGTGGGCCGCTGGAGTGGCGAGTCAGGGTGCAGAAACTTGGTGGAGATCGGCGCAGACGGCGCCGATAAACTCCAGGTTGAGCTGTTGCGTCGTTCGATCGTGGTGCGTTGGAGCGGTGCAAGGAAGTAGGCGATCTCTGTCCCTCGGGCTCGTGGAGACGCGTTGGAGCGGTGCGAGGCAATAGACGATCTTTGTGCCCCAGGCTCGTGCAGCTGCGTTGGAGCGGTGAGAGGGAGGAGACGATCGTTGTTGCTCGTGCGGCCATGGTGCGTTCGGTTCCACGCGCTGCGCTCTCCGTCGGCCCTGGAGGTTGCCGTCGTGGAGAGAGGACGAGGTGCGTGCGCTCTCTGTGAGAGCGGCCGGTCCAGCGTGGATGTGCAGATCTCAGGCGTGCAGATTTCACCGTGAAGCGTGAAGCGGTCACCAGTGTCGCGGTCCAGACCAGAAGTTGCTTTGCACAAAGTGTGTGCTTTCAAGCGGGGTCACCAGTGCGGCGGCATGCAAAAATAAGCAGCAATGCTGTGGTTTTAAGCAGGTTTTATTAATCATACCGCCGTCACAGGATCCCCGCTCCGGTGCGTAGTGTGAGCAGCCCGGAGCGGGATCCTCAGGCTCTCGGAGAAGCGGACACAAAGTCTGTGTCCTGCAGCAGAGGTTGAAGAGAGAGAGAGCGTTACAGAGTTGCAGCTTAAATACTTGACCATAACAATACATCAAAGGAACATACCCCACGGTTAGTATGATCAAAGGGATAACAGAACAGGCAGGAGATATTTGCATTTGTGAGACATACATCACAATGGGCAGATTAGCTAGACCTCGCTCCAGGTGCAGGACAAAGAGGCTAACAGGCACATCTACATATTGATCTGAGTCTCTAGGTCACAGTAAGGACAGGGCGCATGAACACAATGCATCAAAGGTGACATTATCACAGCAGTGTAGTGGAAAAAACCAGGAGTAGCAAGTTGTCTGTCCTTAGTCTGTTGTGGGGTTAAAACGAACCACCACAATCCCCTTTATTTCAGGGACAAAAACCCATAAATCTCTGCTTTGTTTCACACCAGCCAACCATTGTTCTGTTTATGGTGCTAGAAGTAGTAGCAATCCTGTTTGGAGTTCATAGTTGAGCCATACGTTGTTTGAAAGCCAAGAATATTGTCCATGTCATCACCAAAAACAGATCTGATGTACACTCACAACAGCAAACATAAACACACAACAAACAAGCGAGCAACAAAGCTTAGCAGCATGCTATTATAGCAGCCACTCGCCAGGGCTGGAATAAAACCAAAACCGACATCCAGAGTTTAATGTTGATGTAATCTAGCTCATGCCAGTTTTTTCTCCTCTCCCTGTTGTGTGCATGCGTGTAGAGAGCTTTTCATGTACTACCCCTTGAAGACGTGCCCACGGAGTTACAGCAGGGAAAATAAGTATTGAACACATTGTGGAGAAAGGACACAGGCGAGGCAACGAGCTGTAAAACACAAGAACTTTATTCTTTCTCCAATATAAATTACAGCAAAAAAGATCCGGGGTCTCTGTGCATTCCTCTTTTATATCTTTAATACCATGCATTGAGACCCAGAACTTCTGACCATCATATATTTTGTTTAGAACAAAGCCTGTGTGGCACATGAACATGACACAACGCTGGCACCGCTCTCACACCCTTCTTCTTGCCGTGGCTCCGGCATGTACTCCTCTCCCCAGGGGGCGCATAGTCCTTACTGTCCCATCTGATACCCTCGGGTGACACCTCCTCTTTCAGTCCATTGTCTTCCCCTTCCCCATTTGCCTTCTTCTCTGGGTGGAGAAGTCCCACACTATGCCCCCACACAGCCCCCCCCACCCCCCGAACACCCAGAAAGAGCACTAACCGCCCCGTCCTTTGGGCTTGAGCCGGCGTCCACAGCAGCTGTAGCGGGGGGGTCGCCAATCCAGTCGAACCACCCTGCTGGCAGGGTGTACAGGAGGGCACGTCAGTCTGTGGAGGGAAACAGGGAGGGGGAGAAAACACAGCTTTGTGAGCGCAGGTCCCTGCTGAGGGAACACCAACTTGCCGAGCCACCAACGGTGGGCGTCCGCACCAGGGAGCTTGGGCCAACACCACCTGCTTGTCTGTGATCACAAAAGCGGGCTTCAGCCTGTCTATGCAGACGGTCTCCCTATGTTCCCCCAAGTCTAACACAAAATGCTTCACCCCAGGTTCCAACACCCTGAACGGTCCGTTGTACGGTGAGCGCAGCGGGGTCCAGTGCGCATCGTGCCTGACAAAAACAAAACTGGCATTCTACAAGCTTTTGGGGACAAAGGCACGAGGAAAGCAATGGTGGGCCGGACCCAGTACGTTAAAAGCCTCTGAACTGTGCAAAAATTGCATGGATGGATCTGCCTCGGGTGCAGGGTTTCCTGGAAAAACTCTTCGGGGATCCGCAGCAGCTGAGAAAAAACGAGTTCTGCTGGGGAGGCTGCCAAATCCTCCTTCGGTGTGGAGCGCAACCCTAAAAGAACCCAGGGCAGACGGTCGACCCAATTTGTGTCCGTAAGCAAAGCTCTGAGTGCTGCTTTCAGCGACCTATGAAAACGCTTGCATAACTCGTTAGCCTGGGGGTTTTACATGGTAGTGCGGTGAATTTTGACCCCCAGGCTCTGGGCCATCACAGACCAGAGTTCTGAAATGAATTGTGGACCCCTGTCAGAAGCGATGTCCGACGGGGATCCAAACCGTGCAACCCAAGCCGACAAAAAAGCACAAGCCACTTCTGCGGACGTGGTAGAAGCCAGAGGGACCACTTCAGGCCAGCGCGTGGTGAGTTCACGATTGTTAAGAGGTGTATTAAACCTTGCAATGGTGGGAGAGGTCCTACCAAATCCACATGGACGTGGTCGAACCTCCTGGCCAGGATATGGAACGGCTCTGGTGTGCTTGTGCACTTTGGCCTGCTGGCACGTGACACAAGCTGCAGCCCACTCTTTCACGTAATTGCACAAGCCCGGCAGACGAATTTCGCCCTCACTAGTTTCACTGAAGCACACATTCCTGGATGCAAAAGGGAGTGGACGGACTCAAAAACGCGACGGCGCCAAGAGCTCAGAACAACCGGGCGTGGGCGGCCAGTGGAGACATCGCAGAGCAAGGGAGGGCACTCTTCTTGCACCACCCTGCTCTCCAGCCTTAACCCAGTAGGCGCAGACTGGAGCGCGCAAATATCCACGTCCCCAGTTTGCGCCACGGCCATCGCAGGGAAATCTATTCCCATGTAGACCGGGGAGACCAACGCACACGACAGACAATCAGCCACGACGTTGAGCTTACCGGTCACTTGTTGAATGTCGGTAATAAACTCTGAAATCGTGGCCAGATGCTGTTGCTGCCGGGCTGACCATGGTTCCGAGACCTTGGACATCACGTACATCAGCGGCTTATGGTCCACGAATGTGGTGAACTCATGCCCCTCTAGCCAAAACTGGAAATGGCATGCCACCAGGTGGAGAGCAAGCAATTCTCTATCAAACGTATTGTATTTGCGTTCGTTGTCACACAAAGTTCGGCTAAAAAATGCGAGCGGCTGCCATGAACCTGAGATGTACTGCTCCACCACTGCCCCTATGGCAACATCAGACGCGTCCGTAGTGAGCACTATTCGTGCAGATGGATCCAGGTGGGCTAGCCACGCGGCATCCGCCAGCACTGTTTTGGTGTTTGTAAAGGCCTGGACTTGCTTGGGAGTCCAGTCAATGGTTTCCGCAGGCTTCTTTTTTTTAAGCACGGCATACAAAGGCTGCATCAGCTGTGCTGCCTGGGGAAGGAAAACGGTTATAAAAATGAACCATTCCCCAAAACTCCTGTAGTGCTCTCACGGTCTGCGTATGCAGAAAGTCCAACACAGCGTGCATCTTATCCGGTAACGGAATCGCGCCCTCTGGCGAAATGCAATGGCCCAAAAAATCAATCACTGGCACACCGAACTGGCACTTCACCGGGTTAACTATAAGCCCGTGCGCTTCCAACCTCTGGAAAACTATCTTGATATGGGCAATGTGCTCCTCCTTGGATGCTCTGGCTACCAGAATGTCGTCTAAGTAGACAAAAACAAAGGACAAGTCACGAAGCACTGCATCCATTATTCTCTGGAAAGTCTACGCTTTTAATCCAAACGGCATGCACAAGAGCTCGAAAAGGCTGAAAGGAGTTATTACCACTGTTTTCAGAACATCTTACGCACGCACCGGGACCTGGTAGTAACCGCGGACCAGATCTACTTTGGAAAAAACCTGCGCCCCGGCCAGGTGCACAGAAAAATCCTGGATGTGCGGAATAGGATAGCGATCGTGTTCCGTGGCATTGTTCAAGCGCCGGAAATCGTCGCACGGTCGCTACGACCCGTCGGCTTTAGGCACCATGTGAAGCGGGGATGCCCACGGGCTGTTGAAGCGCCTGACAATGCCCAGCTGCCCTAAGTTGGCGAACTCCTCGCGCACACTGGCCAGTTTAGCTGTGTCCAGGCGCTGAGGTCACGCGAACACCGGTGGCCATTTTGTGGTTATGAAATATTCAACCCTGTGTTTCGTTCTCATAGCCGAAAAAGTCGGGACTGTGAGTGCTGGTGTAACGGATGCCAACTAGCACTGTTCGGCGTAGAACATTAGTAAAACCTCCCTCCCAAAAAGCCTCATACAGTATCGGTAGCGCTGAGCTATCGGTCGGACCTTTAGCTCAGCGCGATCGTGCTGTGTCTCCCATGCTCGAACTGTGTAGTTGACTGGTAGGTCGCGGGTTCGTGTCCCGAGTGGGCGAACTGCGCAGGATGATCTCAGTCACAATGGTGCCGTGAACCCGGGATGGGAGTGAGGTTTAAGGGGGAGAGTGTAACGGATGCCAACTAGCACTGTTCGGCGTAGAACGTTAGTAAAACCTCCCTCCCGAAAAGCCTCATACAGTATTGGTAGCGCTGAGCTATCGGTCAGACCTTTAGCTCAGCGCGATCGTGCTGTGTCTCCCATGCTCGAACTGTGTAGTTGACTGGTAGGTCGCGGGTTCATGTCCCGAGTGGGCGAACTGCGCAGGATGATCTCAGTCACACTGGGAACTGTGCGAGTAACTGTTGGTACTTACCCCCTGGAGCTGTAACGTTAGCCAGTGTTGTCGACCCAGCTCCCCAAGCTGTACAGGGCAGTGAGGTTAAAGGGCGTACATCCACTAATCACCTACATCAACTAAAAACCCATAAGCACATAAAAAATCTGCACCTAAAATGGGGGTGGAACATGCAGCTACCACAAAGTTCCGCTGAAAGTTCTGTCCGTGTAAGCATATCGTCAATGTCTGCTCCCCAAATGTCCTGATGGTGGATCCATTGGCAGCCGTGAGCTTGGGACTGCTGCTTCCTGCCACCCTGTCTGCATTGACCGGCAGGATGAGGCTCTTCTGGGAGCCGGAGTCCACCAGAAACCATCTCTCCAAATGTGTGTCCGTGACATAAAGCAGCTTGTTTCTGTCGCCAGCGGTCACAGCTGCTACTGACTGCTGGCCATGCTGTTTCCCGTCTTCTTGAATTGGCATGGCAGCTGGCATCACTGGGCATTTGAACAGAAGCGGTGATGATAGAAACAGATCGCCCCATTCCTGCGTCTCCTGACGTCTGCTCCGGCTACCACCAGTGGATCCTCCACCTTGTTGGAGTCCCTCCTGGCTGCCGGTGCCGCTGCATTCACGCTGAGAGTTCTGGTCACTAAAATGATGCGAACCACTTCCTGTGCCAGTGTGCAGTAGTCTTTGGTCACCAGCAATGGCAAGTTGGCCAGGATCGCCCTCGCTGCAGTCGGTAGATTCTTGAGGAACAGGTGAGTGAACAGGAAAGACTCGTCATTCCTACCCATCAGTGCCAACATGCTTTCCATGAGCTCCATGGCTGATCTGTCCCCCAACTCCGAACATGTTAGGAGCCTCTCTGCCCTCTCACTATCAGAAAGGGTGTAGCGCTGGAGAAGTATCCTCTTGAGTGCCTCCTATTTTCCCCGGGCCAGCAGCACCTGTTGCGTGGCGCACGCGTCCAGTGCAGCGACCATGTAATAGTATTTTATGTCATCCGTTGTTATCCCGCGGAGTGCAAACTGGGCTTCTATGTGCAGAAACCATGCGGTCAGATCGTGAAGCCAGAATTCTGGAAGCTTGACCAAAACAGCACACGCGGCGCCGGTGCTCTCGCTCCAGGTAGTCTCCGGGCCGGTGCTCATCTCGCTCTCCATGACACGTCTTGGGGTCATCAATGTGGAGAAAGGACACAGGCAAGGCAATAAGCTGGACAACACAAGAACTTTATTCTTTCTCCAACAAAAATTACAGCAAAGAAGATCCCGGGTCTCTGTGCATTCCTCTTTTGTATCTCTAATACCATGCATCAAGACCCAAAACTTCCGACCATTATATATTTTGTTGAGAACAAAGCCTGTGTGCCACATTAACATGACACAACATCGGCGCCACTCTCACACCCTTCTTCTTCCCACAGCTCCGGCATGTACTGCTCTCGCTGGGGGGTGCATAGTCCTTACTGTCCCGTCTGAGACCCCCTCATTGACATCTTCTCTTTCGGTCCATTGTTCCCCTCTTCCCCATTTGCCTTCTTCTCTGGGTGGAGAAGTCCCACACCATGCCCCCACAACATCAACATTTTTCTCATTAAACATATTTGTGATGAAGTCATTGACCTGAGATTTTCACCAGATATCAGTATCAACCCAAGTAATCCATACATACAAAGAAATCAAGGCAACTGTGTTCACAAAACAAGGTGCATTTAATAAATTGGAATGACACAGGGAATAAGTATTGAACACATGGAGAAAAAGAGGTGCAAAAAGGCATAGAAAGCAAAGAAAGCAGCTGAAATCCATCAGAGTTTAGGAAGCTATCCCATCCCCCATAGGTGCAAATTAATTCTAGCTGGTTAAGTCCTAACTGATAGCCTTTACAAAGGTCTGTGAATATCAGATTGTCACACCACAAAGAACTAGATGAGCAAGATGGCGACCAGGATGGTCACACTTTTTCAGTGCTGAGACAAAGTTGCTGATTTTGCCATTAAAATAACTAACCAACAGCGATCGGCATTTGTGACGCACACGCACGGGCTGAATTTCCACCTCCGTTGGAATACCCCTTTAATCACCTTTCACCGGCCACTGTGAGTAAACTGACTAGCGTTTCTTTTGTGGTTTGCTGCTACGCTTTACCTGAAGCGTTTGCTAAGCTAACGCTAGTTAGCTTAATGCTAACGCCAGTCGTACCACCTAACACCGACACGAAGCGACTCAGTCCCCGGTGAGGGCTCACCGGAGGAACTAACTGAGGCAGCAGTTGGACGGGAGCCGGATCGGAGTTTGGGGGCGGCGGTGGTGGGAGACGGGGACCAGTTGAGGACCACCGGGACCCAGCCAGACAATAGCCTGAGTTGGAGCCCAGTTGCGAGGCCCAGCGGTAGAACTACCCAGGCAGACGGCGGTAGGTGGCGGGGCTCAGCGGAGGAACTACTGAGGCAGACAGCGGTAGGCGGCGGTGCTCAGCGGAGGATCTACCGGGACCCCAGCGGAGCTCGGCTGCAGCGGCAGTGTGCGGCAGGACTCGGTGGAGGAGCTGGACAGGAGCTCGGTTATGGCGGCGGTAAGCAGCGGGACTAGCAGCGGAGGGGGCTAGCTGAGGCCCAGCTGGATTCGAGGTCGGTCGGATCGGATACCGGCGACACAAGCAGAGATTGTTTTTACTATCCACAGGTCAGTAAAAATGCCACCAAAGAAGGAGGAAATGGAAGAGATCAAAAAATCTCTGAACTTCTTGTCAGAAGAAGTGGCCAAAATGGTTAGCCAGCAGGCCAAAATAATAGGCTTAATGGAAGAAGTACGAGACTTAAAATTAACAATTCAGGAAAAAGACAAAAAAATTACGGACTTGGAGCGACGCGTCGAGGATCTTGAACAAGGTTCTCGTATGGATGACCTAGTTATAAGCGGACTAGACATCAAATATCAGTCATACGCTCATGCTACAACAGGACTGAGAGGTGAGGAGGCTCCCCTGAGTGAATCAGTCTCCCTAGAAAACCAGGTGCTTCAGTTCCTTGACAGCAGAGATATAAAGGTAGAAGCAAATGCAATTTCAGCCTGTTATGCTTTACCCAGGAAAGATAATACAACAAAGAAATCAATTGTGATGCGCTTTGTGAACAGAAGGGTAAAGAATGACATACTGAGGCAGGCCAGAAAGCTGCGGGGAACAGAAGTTTACCTAAATGAACACCTAACAAAAACAAATGCTGAAATAGCACGGCAAGCACGGATGCTGAAAAGACAAAATAAGATACAGGCAACATGGACAAGAAATTGTAGAGTTTGGATCAAACTAAATGGAACACCTGAGAAAACAAAGAGTATAATGATCAGAGATGTTACTGACTTAGATAAATACAGATGAACACTGATTAAGAAAATTAAGAGACATTGATAATCCATATTCACACACACGGTAAGAATAGTTCTTTTGATATACCATGTCAATGTACTTTAAAAAAAAAATAAGCAAAACAAACAAAAACTTATGACTGACTTGAGTAGACATCAATTATCCCCAGTTGGAGGAAGTCATTTGACACAGAGTAAGGATACTCAAACTCTGAAAATATGCCATTATGCTGAACATAAACTACAAGAGATGGAGAATGATATTGATCCTGATAACCACTTTTTCAATAATATTCATAACCATTGTGAATATTACACTGAAAAGCAATTCAAAAGTCAAGTGCAACTAGATGGTAAACTATCAATAATACACTTCAACAGCAGAAGTCTTAACAAAAACTTTCCACAGATTCAGGACTATTTAAAACAGCTAGACAGAAAATTTACAGCTATTGCAGTCTCTGAAACTTGGCTTAATGAAGAGCAGGCTCCCCTGATGGCAATAGAGGGATATCAGATGTTTCATATTAACAGATCTCAAAAAAAGGGTGGTGGTGTTGCACTGTATATTGATGACCTGTATAGGTGTAAGCTTGTAAATGACATAACGCACGGCTCAGGAGACGCACAAACACAGGCTCAGAGTAGTTCAAATAGTTTATTAACAACAGGAGTGTATGAATGTGTGTCTGCGGGATGTAAATGTATTGGTGGCGGCGTCTGCTTCGGGCACAGAGGCAGGAGACCGTACAGCCGGACAACCCTATGGGAAAAGCACAAGGAGAAGGGTGACGGGCACACACCAACACAGGAGATATATGAGCGAGAGAGGAGCTTACTTGGATAGGACAGATGACTGGCACAGCAAGGGACGAGGTCCGGTAGACAGCCACCTGGAGAGCCCGGTGCAGCAGCGAGGAACAGGCGATGGAGAAGCGTTTGTCCGCCGCCGGGAAATCCACCTGTGCACAGGGGAGCAGACTTGGAAGGGAAAGGAGGTAAGGTCTTCTTACCAGAATGATCAGCTGAGGATGATAGGAATTCACAGCGATGCGTAGGGAAGTCTGACGGCTTCAGGCCGAAGCTCAGGGCGAGGCGGCTTATATCCCTCGCCGCTGATGATGTGCAGGTGTGCGTGCAGCTGGCGCCTCTGATGAACGGCGAGGCGTGACAGTACTCCCCCCTCTAGCAGCGCCTCCTGGCGATGGCTTCTCTGGGTGCGCTCGGTGGAAATCAGCGATGAGCGACGGGTCCAACACAAACGACGAGGGTACCCACTGTCGATGTTCAGGCCCATAGCCCTCCCAGTCTACCAAGTACTGCAACCCACGACCCCGGCGCCGGGAGTCCAGGATGGAGGCGACGGACCAGGCCGGATGGCCACCAATCATCCGGGGCGCGGGTTGCGCAGCAGGAGGAGGGCAAAGGGGATCGGAGACTGCCAGCTTCACTTTGGACACGTGGAAGGTGGGATGGATGCGGAGGGAGGGGGGAATAGCTACACGCACAGCCACCGGGTTGACGATCCTGGTGATGGGGTATGGACCCATGAAGCGCTGTGCCAGCTTCCTCCTCTCGCCCTTTAAAGTCACATCCTGGGTCGACACGTAGACTTGCTGCCCAACTCTGTACGCCGGGGCAGGTCTTCTGTGCCTGTCCGCCACGGCTCTGTTGCGCTCCACCGTGCGTAAAAGCGCATTGCGCGCTGACGCCCAGATGGAGCGGAACTGCCTGAGATGCGCCCGTACTGAGGGGACAGTTACCTCACTCTCCTGCGCCGGGAACAGCGGGGGGTCGTAACCCAGGGACGCCTTAAAGGGAGACATCCCTGTAGCAGAAGAGCGAGCGGTGTTATGGGCGTATTCAACCCAGGCGAGGTGGTTACTCCAGGACGTAGGTTTGGACGCCGTTACACAGCGGAGCGCAGCCTCCAGCTCCTGGTTGGTCCGCTCACACTGCCCGTTGGATTGGGGGTGATGGCCGGAGGAGAGGCTCACCTTGGCTCCTAAGGCGTTGCAGAACGACCTCCAAACCTCTGAAGAAAATTGGGGCCCTCGGTCCGAGACCACGTCCACCGGAATCCCATGCAGCCTGACCACGTGTTGGATGAGGAGGTCCGCCGTCTCCAGGGCAGTTGGGAGACCTCGTAGGGGGACGAAGTGTACCGCCTTGGAGAAGCGGTCCACGATGGTCAGGATGGTGTCATAGGTGTTCGAGACTGGGAGTCCGGTGACGAAATCCAGGGCGATATGTGACCAGGGCCTGCCAGGGATGGGCAGAGGCTGGAGCAAACCCGCTGGAGGGGCATTACCCAATTTATTGGTGGCACAAACTGGACAGGCCCGGGCGTAGCGGGCAGCGTCCCTCCGCAGGCCCGGCCACCAGAAGGACCGTTGGAGGAGGTCTATCATCCGGGAGGAGCCAGGGTGACAGGTGAGCTTGGATGTGTGTAACCAGTGGATGACCTCTCCCCGAACCGTGGATGGCACGAACAGCCTCCCCTCCGGTCCGCCGCCAGGGTCAGGTTCCACTTCCTGCGCCTTCCGGATCTTGCTCTCAATGTCCCAGGTGACGGCTCCCACGACGCACGACCTGGGTAGGATGGTGTGAACCGTGTCCTCCGACTCCTCAGGGGCGAATTGCCTAGAGAGGGCGTCGGGCAGGCCATTCTTGGAGCCAGGCCTGAAGGTGATGGTAAATTGGAACCTGGTGAAGAACAAGGACCAGCGCGCCTGGCGGGCGTTCAGGCGCTTGGCAGATCTAAGGTATTCCAAGTTCTTGTGGTCCGTCAGGACCACGAACGGCAGGTCCACCCCCTCTAGCCAGTGACGCCACTCCTGTAGCGCGAGCTTGATGGCGAGGAGCTCTCTGTCACCCACGTCGTAATTCCTCTCCACCGGAGACAAGCGCTGGGAGAAGAAGGCGCAAGGCCATTTGATACCGTCATCCGGCGACCGCTGGGATAGCACCGCTCCCACTCCTGTGTCCGAAGCGTCCACTTCCACGATGCACTGCAGCGCAGGGTTGAATTGGCTAAGGACCCGGGAGGAGGAGAACTCCGCCTTCAGCGCCTGGAAGGCAGCCGCGGCCTCTTCGGTCCACCGGAACGGGACCTTAGGGGACGTGAGGCGGGTCAGCGGGCCGACGATGGTGCCAAAATTTGGGATGAAGCGGCGGTAGAAGTTCGCAAACCCAACGAACTGCTGCACCTGCTTTCTTGACACAGGTGTGGGCCATTCCACCACCGCCTTCACCTTCTCTGGGTCCGGAAGCACCTGGTCATGGGAGATGATGAACCCGAGGAAGGATGTTGTCTTCGCGTAAAACTCGCATTTCTCAGCCTTCACGTACAACCGGTTCTCCAGCAGCCTTTGAAGGACCTGCCTCACGTGGACCTGGTGCTCGTCCCTGGACTTGGAGAAGATGAGAATGTCGTCCAGGTAGACGAACACAAAAAGGCCGATGAAATCCCGGAGGACGTCATTGATGAGGCGCTGAAAGACGGCTGGAGCGTTGGTCAACCCGAACGGCATCACCAGGTATTCGAGGTGGCCGTTCGGGGTACGGAAGGCTGTCTTCCACTCATCTCCCTCCCGGATCCGGACGAGGTGGTATGCGCTGCGTAGATCCAGCTTGGTGAACCAAGTCGCCCCCTGGAGGGAGTGGAAGGCGGTGTCCATGAGGGGCAGGGTGTAGCGATCCTTCTCCGTGATGTCGTTAAGGGCACGATAGTCAATGCAAGGACGGAGGGATCCGTCCTTTTTACCGACGAAGAAGAATCCTGCCCCCACAGGTGATGACGATGGGCGGATTATCCCAGCACTCAGCGACTCCTTGAGGTATGAGTTCATTGTCTCCTTCTCCAGCGCCGATAGACTGTAGAGTCGTCCAGAAGGTAAGGGTGCCCCCTGGCGGAGGTTGATGGCACAGTCGTAGGGCCTATGAGGAGGGAGAGACATCGCCTTGGATTTGCTGAATACCATACCCAGGTCGTGAAATTCCAATGGCACCAGGGACAGGTCCGGGGGCGCAGCGTCCGTAGGTGAGGGAGAAGCGGACGGAGAGCAGGCAGCGGACTGTAGGCAGGTGCTCATGCAGAACGTACTCCATGCCGACACCCCGGCGGACTTCCAATCCAAAACAGGGTTGTGGAGGCGTAGCCAGGGATACCCCAGGATGACGGGCGACACAGAGTTGGGCAGGACGTAAAAGGTTATCTCCTCCCGGTGGTTTCCAGAGATAATAACCGGGACGGGGATGGTCCGGTGTGTAACTCTCCCAAGGGAGGCACGAGAGAGGTTGACCAGGGAGATGGGGTTCTTTAGTGCCTGACAGCGGATGCCCAATCGGGTTGCCAGGCTTTGAGAAATAAAGCTACCTTCCGCGCCCGAATCCACCAGTGCGTGGGTGAGATGCCCAGTGGAGTTATGACAGAAACGGATGGGCAGCTTCAATTGTGTGAGAGAACTTAACCGATTGACGTCCGCGAGGCCCCCTACAGTGACTCGCGGACCCCGCCGACTGGCTTTCCATGGGCAAAGCTTCACCGTGTGTTGGTCATCTCCGCAATACATGCAGAGATCCAACTCACGGCGGTGTTGTCTCTCAGTAGGGGAAAGCTTTGTCCAGCCTGTCACCATCGGCTCCGACTCCTCGGGGCACGATGGTGGCGGCGCCGCCAGGGGGCGAGCTTGGAACAGGAGCGGCGAGACTCCACGAGGGCGAGAAGAAGACGACTTCCGTCCCGAGGAGCGCTCGCGCAGCCTGTTGTCCAAACTGATCGCTAGGGACGTTAGCTCCGCTAGCGTCTCAGGGATATCCCGCCCAGCCAGTTCATCCCTCAGATCATCATTGAGACTGCGGAGGAAAAGGCCACAGAGGGAGCGTTCCTCCCAGCCTAATTCCTCCGCCGCTACCCGGAAGTCGACCGCGTAGTCCGCTGCCAACCGGCTTCCCTGCTGGAGGGCGAGAAGCCGATCGACCTGGACCGTCTCGGTACGAGAATGGTCAAAGACCTCCAGGAAGTGTCTCACGAATTGGTCATATGTGAGGGTGGCATAACTGGGCCTCGCCATTACGGCGTAGGTCCAGGTTAATGCTCGCCCCTCCAGGAGATTCCCGATATAACCAATTCGGCTATGATCTGAGGGAAAGTCCCCGGGCACACGGTGGAAAACGGACTCACACTGCATTATAAACCCCCGCGCTCCGCCGAGCTTACCGCTAAAGCGGGCGGGGGTTGGAATGGGCGTGAGCCGAACCGGTGCACCCGGAGCCTGCTGGACGGCCACTGGAGCAGCAGGAGCCGCGCCACCCTGACGAGCCGGGGGGAACGGCTGTTGGGGGTCCAAGCGGCCCAATCGGTTAGTTATATTTATCAACTGAATAAAAATCACCTGTTGCTGATAAGCTATCTGATCCACTCGAGCCTCGAGAGTGGAAAACCGGTGTGCGAGCCCGCCGTCTGCCGAGCCGCTCTGCTGAAGCCGTACTGACATAACGCACGGCTCAGGAGACACACACACACACAGGCTCAGAGTAGTTCAAATAGTTTATTAACAACAGGAGTGTATGAATGTGTGTCTGCGGGATGTAAATGTATTGGTGGCGGCGTCTGCTTTGGGCATAGAGGCAGGAGACCGTACAGCCGGACAACCCTATGGGAAAAGCACAAGGAGAAGGGTGACGGGCACACACCAACACAAGAGATATATGAGCGAAAGAGGAGCTTACTTGGATAGGACAGATGACTGGCACAGCAAGGGACGAGGTCCGGTAGACAGCCACCTGGAGAGCCCGGTGCAGCAGCGAGGAACAGGCGATGGAGAGGCGTTTGACCGCCGCCGGGAAATCCACCTGTGCACAGGGGAGCAGACTTGGAAGGGAAAGGAGGTAAGGTCTTCTTACCAGAATGATCAGCTGAGGATGATAGGAATTCACAGCGATGCATAGGGAAGTCTGACGGCTTCAGGCCGAAGCTCAGGGCGAGGCGGCTTATATCCCTCGCCGCTGATGATGTGCAGGTGTGCGTGCAGGTGGCGCTGCTGATGAGCGGCGCGGCGTGACAGTAAATGGAATGTCCTTTGCACTACCAGGGATTTTGGAATGTGTTACTGTTGAGATTGACCAAGATAAAACAAAAAATCTAATTATAAGTTGTATATATAGAACGCTGGGAACTTGCATTGAGACATTCAGAGATAAATTAGTCGAGCTGTACAATAATATTACTAGTAAGAAAATGGTAGTAATTTGTGGAGATTTCAATATTGATTTGCTAAATCCACATCAACAAAATGTAATTACAGAGTTCATGAACTCTATGTACAGCATGAGTCTATATCCCACAATAACACATCCCAGTAGAATCACAGTTCACACTGCTACACTTATTGACAACCTGTTTGTTAATATTATTGATAAGAAAATAGAAAGTGGATTATTGATAAATGATATAAGTGACCACTTGCCAACCTTTGCACTTATCCATGGCCACAAGGGGGCCAATACAGAAAAAATTTTCAAATCGTTCAGATACAAATCACCAAATGCAATCAGTTCTTTTAAAGAGGACTTGCTGAAGCAAGACTGGACAGAAGTCTATGTATCAGATGTAAATGAAGCCTATGACACATTTATAAACATTGTAACCACTCTTTATGAAAAAAATTGTCCATTAGTAAAAAAAAAGCTTAAACATAAATTTGCCGATAAGCCATGGTTAACCAAAGGATTACAAAAGGCGTGTAAAAAGAAAAAAATTATTATATAAAGCTTTCCTAAAGAAAAGGACAAAAGAAGCAGAGCAGTGGTATAAAACATACAAAAATAAGTTAACATATATAATAAGATGTAGTAAAAAAGACTATTACAGTAAAGAACTGGAGAAAAACAGAGACAATATTAAAAATACATGGACAATACTTAACAGTATTCTTGGAAATAAAAGCAGAAATACAAGCTACCCAACCGATTTTTCAAAAAATAATAAAACGACTCAGAGTGTGAATGCAGCTTCACCTGCAGATGAATTTAATAACTTTTTTGTTAACATTGGTCCTAATTTGGCTCGAGAAATACCCATTATGGCGCCTACAGGTGATACAATAAGCAATAACACTGCTATAAAAGACTCCATTTTCATAAAGAACACAGACGAGAGAGGTCATTGAAATTGTTAAATCGTTTAAAAGTAAAACATCTACGGACTGCGATGGTATTGACATGCTCTTAGTCAAAACTATTATTGAATGCTTAGTGAAACCACTGACGTATCTGTAACCTGTCTCTCCAAACAGGTATATTTTCCGATGCAATGAAAATAGCTAAAGTAATTCCGATATACAAGACGGGTGACAGAGGGGAATTCTCAAACTATAGACCAATTTCACTATTGCCGCAATTTTCCAAGATACTTGAAAAAATATTCTATGAGAGAATTGACAACTTCATACTGAAGAATAATTTATTGTGTGAGCAGCAATATGGGTTCAGACACAAGAGGACAACTGCATTTGCTCTAATGGAATTTATAGAAAAAATATCAACTGCCATTGAAAATAAAGAGTATTCAGTTGGGGTATTCCTGGATCTTAAAAAAGCATTTGATACAGTGGATCATAATTTATTATTAAAGAAACTGCAAACTTGTGGTATTAGAGGGGTAGCACTGTCCTGGTTAAGTAGTTACTTAAAGAATAGATATCAGTATGTATGTGTTGGTAACAAAAACTCACAGTTACTGAAGGTTACTTGTGGAGTCCCACAGGGTTCAGTTTTGGGGCCATTGCTATTCAATATGTATATAAATGATATATGTAAAGTTTCAGAAAAAATGGACTTAATATTGTTTGCTGATGACACTAATCTATTATGCAGTGGAAGCAATTTGGAACAACTTCTGGATACACTCGGAAAGGAATTAGGAAAGCTTAAACTGTGGTTTGATTCAAACAAATTAACGCTCAATTTAAGTAAGACAAAATTTATAGTTTTTAACAACAATCACAACAACTCAATAACTAAACTCAGTGTAAATGGTGTAGAGCAGGGGTGGCCAATCATGTGCCATGGAGGGCCAAGACCCTGCAGGTTTTCTCTTCTACCCAGTCTCTTCAGCAGGTGTTTTCACTGATCAGCAATCAGTGGGAAGAAGTTCAGTGAAATCTGCTGTTGAAGACACTGGTTGGAGGTAAAGCCTGCAGGGTCTTGGCCCTCCATGGCACATGATTGGACACCTCTGGTGTAGAGATTGAAAGGGTATCTGAAACTAAATTTCTTGGAGTAATAATTGATAATAAACTGTGTTGGAAGTCACATATTAATTATATTAAAGGTAAAATATCCAAATCAATTGCAATACTACACAGAGTGAAATATTTGCTGAATCAACCCACACTATATACCTTGTATCACTCATTAATACTCCCATACATGACATATTGTAATGAAGTATGGGGAAATACATATAAAACAAACATATATCCACTCTTTATGCTTCAGAAGAGAGCTATTAGAATAATAAACAAAGCAGCTTACAGGGAACCAACAAACCCACTTTTTCTTAAATTAAAAGCTCTCAAGTTGAAAGATCTGGTTGACTTTAAAACTGCAATAATAATGTTTAAAGTGAAGAATCTATCACTGCCCGCAAATATCCAAAAGTTGTTCCAAATAGGGGAGAAACAATATCATTTCAGAGGAACATGTATATTTCAAAAACCTTCAGTGAGAACTACCACCAAGCAACACTGTGTTTCAGTGCAAGGAGTCAGATTATGGAACGATTTTGGACCTGAATTAAAATCATGTACAACGCTTGGACAATTCAAACAAAAACTAAAGGACGAAATACTCCAAACATATATACAAGATGACATGTAAAATCACATAAGGATTGTCATATCCAGCCTGTGTTGTGTTGTAGCTTAGTTTTTTTTTGTCACATTTTGTCTTAGCTTCGTTCTGAATTGTAATCGCTCTTGTTTTGTTTTTTTCTTTTGAATTCTTGGACGGAACATGGGTGGGCAATATAAGCTGCGGCTTCAGCCATCACCCATTTCGGATAACTTATGTTGAACTGTATAATCAGAGGAGTTATTGTCTAATTTGACCTTGTTGGATTTTCTTTCCCCCTTTGTTATATTATTCAGTTTCTTTTAACCTGTACTATCCGAAATAAAGATTCATTCATTCATTCATTCATTCATTCAACTCATGATGGGTAGAAGCAAAGAGCTCTCTCTAGACCTTCACAACTTTTTTGTTACAAAATATAATGATGGCATTGGTTACAGGTGCATTTGTAAACTGCTGAATGTTTCAGTGAGCACCTTTGGAGCCATCATTTAAAAATGGAAAGGTGGTCATTTTACCATAAACCGGCCTCAACCAGGAACTCCTTGCAAGAGTTATGACAGAAGAGTCAAAAGAATTATTAGAAGAGTTAGCCAAGAGCCAAAGACCACTCGTGGATAGCTCTAGAAGGATCTGGAGTTAGCAGGTGCTGCTGTTTCAAAGAAAACAATAAGTTATGGCGCATATTTAGGGCGCATATATGGCATGCTTGTATGGTACGCATTTTCTCCCACATGTATTTAGTAGGCATGACGGTGCATACTCTACAGACTTCAAACGTCCAAAAGGACATGCCCCGGCAGAGACCTCGGCAGGTGTGAAGTGGTTTCTGGGGAGACGGGAAGTCAGAGACAATGTCCCAGCAGGAGCCCCCGAGGCGGAGGAGACAACAGAGACGCCAACGAGCCTCGGAGGCTATATGTTACTGAAGAACTGTGGGTTCATATGTTTACTGAAGGACTGTGGGTTGAAGGTGTGATATATTTGATGTGGGGGGTTTTGTGTCTCTGGGGGTATAAGAGTTGTGAGGAAAGATTGTCCTGTCTCTTTTGTTGAGATACTTGCTGTTAGAGGATGAGACTCCAAATAAACCTTTCTTGAGAAATAAACTCAGTCTCGTTTGTGAAGGCATCCTCTACACTGGTGACCTACGACAAACCATGGCCGGTGACGGCAAGCTTTCCGCACCGGACTCTTCAGGAGCCAACCGGGTTAACGCAGCTACCACACTACAGCTGCCCGATTTCTGGCAACATAACCCGCGCTCCTGGTTTACCACTGTGGAGGCGCAGTTCCACCTTCGGGGAATCTCAGCGGACGCAACGAGGTTCTACCATGTCGTCGCGAAGCTGGACAGCCTCACAGTGCAGCGGGTGGAGAGCCTGACCAACCACCCGCCCCAAGACAACAAGTATGGCGCACTGAAAGCCGCCCTCATTCGAGCCTTCACTCCCTCGCTGGGAGAGCGAGCAGAGAAGCTCCTGGCGCTGACAGAAGGGGAAGCAGACAGGCCGGCAGATCTGATGGCGAAGATGATGAGCCTGAGAGGCGAGGATGACGACAGCTTTATCTTCGCCCACCTCTTCCTCAGAACGCTCCCGCCAGCAGTGAGAGTCACCCTGGCCAGCTCGCAGCCACTCAACAACCGTGACTACCACGAGCTGGGCCAGGAGGCGCAGCGGCTCGTCGACGCCCATAGACGGCACGCAGCCATGACGGCAGCAGCAGAGCTGAACGCCCCCCCCCGCGAGACGAGGGGAGACCAGAGGCTGCGGCACCGGATCCACTGACGGCAGCAGCGGCAGAGGCCAGGAGAAGCGGAGCTGACAACGCCCTCTGTTTCTACCATCGGCGCTTCGCCGAGAAAGCGTGCAGATGCGTTCCACCGTGCCGGTACCAGCGCCAGGGAAACGCCAAGACCAGGAGCCGGTAGCAGCTGCGACTCTCGGCACGAAGAACAAGCTGCTTTTCGTGACGGACGCGAATTCAGGGAAAGAATTCCTGGTGGACACAGGCTCCCAGCTAAGTTTTGTCAAGCCTACCTACGCGGACACGCTGGTGCCTGCCAGTGGACCCCTGGTGTTAGCGGCGAACGGCTCCACGATCAAAACCTATGGGGAGAAGACGCTCCTCCTGTCCCTCCACAGGCACACCTTCGAGTGGACCTTCATTGTAGCTGCAGTTAACAACAACATGCTAGGTGCTGACTTTTTATGCTCAGTTTGTTAGTTGATCTTGCTAATAGACGTATTGTAAATGCACTGTCTTTCTACTCTATCTCCTGCACAGCTCGGGTGGCCCTGCCTTCTGCACATCCCAATGTCACAGCTGCGGGTGGTAAGTTTCATGCATTACTCAACCAGTTCCCGACACTCACGGTCCCAACATTTTCAGCGTCAGTTGCCAAACACGGGGTCGAGCATTTCATAACTACCTCTGGCCCCCCTGTTTTTGCAAAAGCTCGGCGTTTGGACCCAGCTAAACTGGCCATCGCGCGCAAGGAATTCGCCAACTTGGAAAAACTGGGCATTGTTAGGCGCTCGAACAGCTCTTGGTCATCACCCCTGCACATGGTGCCCAAGGCTGACGGCTCGTGGCGCCCTTGCGGTGATTTCCGCAGATTAAATAATGCTTCAGCACACGACCGCTATCCGATTCCGCACATCCAGGATTTTTCAGCACATTTGGCGGGGGCGCGCATCTTTTCCAAAATAGATTTGGTGCGCGGTTATCACCAAGTTCCAGTCCGTGCGCAGGACATACCCAAAACGGCAGTTATAACCCCTTTCGGGCTTTTCGAGTTTTTGCGCATGCCTTTCAGCCTCAAAGGCGCCGCGCAGACATTCCAACGCATGATGGATGCAGTGCTGCGCGGCCTCCCTTTCGTATTCGCTTATTTGGATGATATTTTGGTAGCCAGTGCATCCGAAGCCGAGCACGAATGCCACCTCACAGCCGTTTTTCAGAGGCTGACAGAGCACGGGCTGATCATTAACCCAGCGAAGTGCCAATTCGGGGTAGCGCAAATCGATTTTTTGGGACACCGCGTGTCTCCAGAGGGTGTGGTCCCGCTGCCGGATAAAGTGCGCGCGATAACGGATTTCCCCCAACCGCAGACAGTTAATGCGCTGCAAGAATTTTTGGGGATGGTCAATTTTTATAACCGTTTCCTCCCCAACGCGGCACGGCTCATGCACCCATTGTACGCGGCATTAAAGAAGCAAAAACCTGCATCTAAGGTTGAGTGGTCCCCGGACCGGGAGCGCGCTTTCTCACAGGTCAAATCGGCCCTCGCGAACGCTGCGTTATTGGCACACCCGGTGCCAGCAGCTCGCATGGCGCTAACCACGGACGCCTCCGACGTGGCAGTGGGAGCGGTCGTCGAGCAACTGGTAGCAGGGAGCTGGCAACCACTTGCGTTTTTCAGCAAAACATTGCGCGATAACGAGCGTAAATACAGCGCGTTTGATAGGGAGCTTTTAGCCCTGCATTTGGCCATCCGCCACTTTCAGTTCTGGTTGGAATGGCGCCGTTTCACCGCGTTTGTGGACCATAAACCATTAACTTTTGCAATGGCTAAGATTTCAGAGCCTTGGTCGGGCCGACAACAGAGACAGCTGGCCGCAATTTCGGAGTTTACCACCGACATTCAACACGTGGCGGGTAAACACAATGTAGTGGCAGATTGTCTCTCGCGTGCAGTTGCAATGCCAGGCCCCCAGGGGGCAGACTCGGCGGCTGTAGACTCGGGCCAGGCTTGCGGCGCAGAAGCGCTCACAGCCCCGGTCTGCGTTGGGTTAGATTATGCAGCCATGGCCGCTGAGCAGGTTAACGATGCGGACGTGCGCGCGCTCCAGTCTGGGCCAACAGGGCTAAGGCTGGAGCACAGGGTGCATCAAAGAGGTATGCCCCCCCTAATCTGCGATATCTCCACGGGGCGCCCCCGCCCCGTGGTCCCGGCTGCATGGCGTCGCCGTGTTTTTGACTTAATACATTCGCTGGCACACCCGGGCGTCCGCGCGTCGATCAAAATGGTGGGAGAGAAGTTTGTTTGGCCGGGGCTGCGTAAACAGGTCAAAGAATGGGCTGCAGCCTGCGCAGCGTGTCAAAGAGCAAAGGTACACAAGCACACGTGAGCCCCTCTAGAACCTTTACACATCCCAGCCAAACGCATCGACCATGTGCATATCGACTTGGTGGGACCCCTCCCGCTGTCACAGGGGTTCACACACCTTCTAACTATGGTGGACCGCACTACGCGCTGGCCAGAGGTGATTCCTCTGGCGTCAACCACAGCAGCAGACATTGCGCGTGCTTTTTTAACGGCTTGGGTCGCGCGCTTTGGAGTCCCGTCAGACATAACGTCTGACAGAGGACCCCAGTTTGTTTCCGAGCTCTGGTCGTCCATGGCACTCAGCCTGGGGGTGAAAATTCATCGCACGACTGCGTATAACCCCCAGGCCAACGGTTTGTGCGAACGCTTTCACCGGTCATTGAAAGCAGCCCTCAGAGCAGCTCTCACGGACACAAATTGGGTTGATAAGCTTCCATGGGTTTTATTAGGGTTGCGTTCAGCACCTAAAGAAGATTTGCAAGCCTCTCCGGCCGAACTTGTCTTCGCCCAACCTCTCCGGTTACCGGGAGAATTCCTTCCTGAGAACCCCGCACCAGATCGCCCCCCCGCTCAGCTGCTGCAGGGCGACGCGGGGTCACACACCCTCCCCAGTCCAGTTCATCACAGTTTTCCACGCGTTTTTGTGCCTAAAGCCTTAAAGAATGCAGAATTCGTCTTTGTTAGACACGACGCACAGAGGTTAGGTTTAAGATCACCTTACGATGGACCGTTCAGAGTGTTAGAAACCGGGGAAAAGCATTTTTTGCTCGATTTGGGAGACAGGAGGGACTTAGTCTGCATTAACAGACTCAAACCTGCTTTTGTGTTAGCTGATGAACAGGTACAGTTGGCCAGGGCCCCCCGCCGCGGCAGGCCGCCAGGGAGACACTCTGCTAAGCTTTCACGATGATGTGCTAATGACTCTGTTCCACAGATGCAAGAGACAGCCACAGGCAGAGCGAGACCTGCTCACAGCAGATATGGCAGGGAGTTGAAGCCCAGGCAGTTGGATGTATGATCTGTTGTGCCAATTTTTTTCTCGTTCTGTGTGATATGTCATGATTCTATGCATTTGAGGTGTAACTTGTCCTTATTTAGACGTTTGGGGGGGGGTTATATGGCGCATATTTAGGGCGCATATATGGCATGCTTGTATGGTACGCATTTTCTCCCACATGTATTTAGTAGGCATGACGGTGCATACTCTACAGACTTCAAACGTCCAAAAGGACATGCCCCGGCAGAGACCTCAGCAGGTGTGAAGTGGTTTCTGGGGAGACAGGAAGTCAGAGACAATGTCCCAGCAGGAGCCCCCGAGGCGGAGGAGACAACAGAGACGCCAATGAGCCTCGGAGGCTATATGTTACTGAAGAACTGTGGGTTCATATGTTTACTGAAGGACTGTGGGTTGAAGGTGTGATATATTTGATGTGGGGGGTTTTGTGTCTCTGGGGGTATAAGAGCTGTGAGGAAAGATTGTCCTGTCTCTTTTGTTGAGATACTTGCTGTTAGAGGATGAGACTCCAAATAAACCTTTCCTGAGAAATAAACTCAGTCTCGTTTGTGAAGGCATCCTCTACAAAGTAATCATTCAAGCGACATGGGCTCTATGCCTGCTCACCTCTCAAGACTCCATTGCTGAAGAAAAAGCATGGTGAAGGTGGTTTAAAGTTTGCTATACAACATTTGGGCAAGCCAGTAAAATACTGGGAGAATATAGTCTAGTCAGATGACACCAAAACTGAACTTTTTGGATGCCATAACATACAGCATGTTTGGAGGAAAAAAGGGCACTGCACATCAGCCCCAAAACACCATAGCAACAGGGAAGTTTGGAGGTGGGAGCATCATGGGGTGTTTTTCAGCACATGGTACAGACAGACTTCATATAATTGAAGGAAAGATGAATGGACAAATGTACAGAGACATCCTTGATAAGAACCCGCTGCCATCAGCCATGCTGAAGATGAAACAAGGGTGGACATTTCAGCATGATAATGATCCCAAACACACAGCTAGGGAACCTCTCGACTGGCTCCAGAGAAGGAAAACAAAGCTGCTAGAATGACCCAGTCAAGTTACCTGACCTGAATTCAATTGAAAATCTATGGAACAAACTGAAGGTCAGAGTTCATAGAAGACACCCATGGAATCTTCAAGATCTGAAGACAGTTTGTGTGGAAGAATGGGCTAAAATCACTCCTGAGCAATGCCTGCACCTAGTTTCTCCATACAGGAGGTGTCTGGAAGCTTTTATTACCAACAAAGGATTTTCTACTAAATATTAAATGAATTTCACCAAGCATGTTCAGTACTTATTACCTGTGTCATTCCACTTAAATATAACTTGTTTTGTGAACACATTGCCTTGATTTCTTTGTATGTATGGATTACTTGGGTTGTTATTGATTTCTGGTGAAAATATCAGGTCAATGGCTCCATCAGAAATATGTTTAATGAGAAAAACAATGTGTTCAATCCTTATTTTCCCCAATGTAAATATGTCTTCCTTTGTTAAGATAAGATAAGATAAGATAAGATAAGCCTTTATTAGTCCCACAATGGGGAAATTCCAGGATTGCAACAGCACAGGGACAGCAACACTCAGAGCAACAATCAAGAAGACAAAAAAAAACAAAAAAAAAACAAGAGCAGCGAGTATACATATGTACATATAAATATCTAAATATATAAACACAGTGCGGAGCATTGCAGCTAGATGGAATAAATATATAAATATATAAACACAGTGCGGAGCATTGTAGCTAGAGGGAATAAACAGCATAAACGTCTGCTTAGTTATCCTACATGGTATGATTATGTACCCATACATATTGTCACCCTCCGTAGCAACCGGTAATTCCCTAGTTGTATACCGGAGGGGACCACTGTGTAAGTCTATTGCGTCTTTTGCATTCACTGCTATTAGGTTGTCACGTTTTTTTGCTATCTCTGCGAGCAGCCCTGCTTAGGTTATACAGTTTGACAGCCGTAGGTAGGAAGGACCTGCGAAACCTCTCGGTTGTGCACCTAGGATGATGTAGTCTGCTGCTAAATGAGCTCCTCAGTGCGTTCAGTATGTCCTGCATAGGGTGGGACTCGAACTCCAGCAGAGATGACAGTTTAGTCACCATCCTTCTCTCTCCTATCTCCTCCACTGGGTCAAGGCGTTGCTCCAGGACAGAGCTAGCTTTCTTGATCAGTTTGTTCAGTCTCTTCCTATCGACTGCTGTAACGCCACTGCCCCAGATGCCACCACCGTGTTGTAGAATGTCTTCAGCAGCGCCCCTTGTACACCAAAAGACCTGCGTCTCCTCAGTAGGAACAGCCTGCACTGTCCCTTCTTGTAGAGTGCGTCAGTATTGTGTGACCAGTCTAGTTTATTGTTCAGATGAACACCCAGGTACTTGTAGGATGTCACCATCTCGATGTCAGTTCCCTGTATATTTACTGGTGCTGTGAGGGGTTGTCCTTGCCTGCGGCAGTCCACCACCTGGAGTGGTGTGTTGGAGTGTTGTCCACACTCCATCATTCTCACCATAGCCTTTTTTATTTTTAGCTTGTTCAATCTACATTTGCCCTCATAAGAACGTTTTTTGACCTATTGGCTATCTTTGCATATTCATCATAGACTGTACGTCTAAGAATTTTGTATATGGTAAAGTGTAGCTGAAGGATTCCAATGGGGGTGAATAGAATTTATCGAAAATAGCAATCAAAACCTCCTAAATCAACAGTTAAGCTAGTGCCAAGCCGTCTGTCCATCACTTCCTCCCCACTGATGCAAACACCGACCTCCTAGCCAAGCTAATGCTAACAGACTGATGTAGCATCACAGTGAAATTGTAACAAAATAAGACAGAATGACACAAGACAAATTATTGACTGTGAATTAGTGACCCAGGCAGAAACAGGGATGTCTATTACTGTGACTGAAATCTCAAGAAAATAACAATATAAACCATGCAACTCTGTTAGCTACGTGACAGACAGCTAGACTGGTGTTGTGGTGTTATTTATTCTATTATTAAACTTTGACTCACTCCTAATAACATTGTTGGACTCAAATGAAGGTGAGGAATAAAGCCACTAATTGTTGGTATGGTAAAGACTCTGATTTTACTTCAGAGAAAACATGTAGTGACAACTGGAAGCTATTTATGTTAATAACAGTAACTAATGCTAACAGCAATAACCAAGGGATGCTGCATACACAAAGTAATATTAAAATAATTCAGGTTACACCTGGGAGTCAGACATATGTTTCGGTGAGTTTCACAGGTCTATTACAGCTCATGCAGTGGAATTTGGAACGGGAGAAAGCAAACAACACAACATAGATAAGAAAAACACGATAGTTGCGCTACGCTAAGCTAACTGGGCTAACAATAAAATGCCACGGTATAAGTAAAAAACAATGATCAAAATGTGAAACATGAACTTTATGTAGAAAAAAAAAAACCTCTGTCAATACACTATTTCCAAAATGTACAATGATAAGGGAAAGTGATAAACTTGATTTATTGACGAGAAAGCACTATATACTGGGCAAATATAATGGGACCAGAAGTGGATGTAGAAGGGGACTGGGAAGCGGACGTACGTCACTCTACATTGTGCAAGAGGTCAGATGGATGGACGAAGGGAGAGAGGGAAGGAGCCTTGGCAGAGGTATGTGCTCTCTGAGCGCATTTCTAGCTGTGTTTTTTTTCTCTTTCCACAGCAGTAGTAAATTCACTTTTTAAAAAAAGCCTACAGAATATTCAGACATGTGCTCTGACTCACTCCCAAATAGTGTCTGTAAGTGATTTATTACCTTTTTAACAAGGAGGATGGTGGTGGTTGTCAGGGATATTATTTAGCATAAGGTACACTTAATGTAAGTTAGATATGAATTGGGCGGTGCGGTGGCACAATGGTTAGCACTGCACCAACACAGTAACTCACCCTTGGCCATGGGATCCCTGGTTCGATCCCAGCCCCTGACCAACAGTGATCTGTGTGGAGTTTGCATGTTCTCCCCGTATCTGCGTGGGTTTACTCCGGGATTTCTCCGGTTTCCTCCCACAGGCCAAAAACATGCAGGTTAGGTTAATTGGAGACTCTAAAGTGGCCCTAGGTGTGAATGTGTGTGTGAATGGTTAAGGGATAGCGCCGTACCGTGGCTGCTTCATCCATCCAGGTGGATGCCCTCCATTTCCCTTCTGGGGATCAATAAAGAACACAAAATCAAAAAAAAAAAAAAAATTGAAAGAATAAGTGCAAAAATATGATTAAAAGATGCTAATTTAACCATTTTTGAAAAAAGTCATAAATTTACCACAAGGTAATTCCCACATTTCGTAAAAAAGTCAAAAATGCCACAAAGAAGTTGTAGAGGAAAGGATGCAGGCGAGGCAACGAGCTGATCAACACAGACTTTATTCTTCCTCCAACAGAACAGGATAGCAAAAGAATCTCTCGGGCCACTGTGCATCTCTCTTTTATACCTTTAATTCCATGCATGGCAGCCCAAGGCTCTGACCTCACATTATGTTTAGAACAAAGCCTGTGCGGTGCATTAACATGATATTACACAAGTGCCGCACTTTACTCTTCTCCTGGCGGCCCGGCATCTGCTCCTCTCCCAGGGGGGTGCATAGCTTTTACTGTTCCATCTGGACCCCCCGGCGACGCCTCCTCTCTTGGTCCATTGTTCTCTGGGTGGAGAAGTCCAACACCTTGCCCCCCCCCCCCCGCACACCCAGAATGGGAATTAACTCCCCCGTCCTTTGGGCTTGAGCCGGCGTCTATAGCGGCTGTAGCGGGTGGTCGCCGATCCAGTCGAACTGCCCTGCTTGCAGGGTGCACAGGAGGGCACGTCAGTCTGTGGGGGGAAAAAGGGAGAGGGGGGAACACATCCTCTTCATGAGTGCCGGTCCCTGCTGAGGAATCACCAACTTCCTCAGCAGGAAGGAACTTCCTGGAGCCTGGGCCAACACCACCTGCTCGTCTGCCAGCACAAAAGCAGGCTTTAGCCTGTCAATGCAGACGGTCTCTCTACGTCCCCCCAAGTGTAATACAAAATGTTTTGCCCCAGGTTCCAACACTCTGAATGGTCCGTCGTACGGTGGGCGCAGTGGGGTCTGGTGCGCATCGTGCCTGACAAAAACAAAACTGGCGTCCTGCAAGGTTTTTGGGACGAATGTGTGGGGAAAACAATGGTGGATTGGCCTCGGATGCGGGGATTTCCAGTAAAAATTCTCCAGGGATCCGCAGCGGTTGGGAAAAAACGAGTTCTGCTGGGGAGGCTGCCAAATCCTCCTTCAGTGAATGCAAAACGCAACCCTAAAACAAAATTCCACTGAAAATTGCACTCATGCAAGCATATTGTCAGTGTCCGTTCACCAAATGTCCTGAGGGCTGATCCATTGGCGGCCACCAACTCGGGACCGCTGCCACCTGCCACCCTGTCTGCATTGAATGGCAGGATGAGGCTTTTCTGGGAGCTGGAGTCCACCAGAAACAGTCTCCCCGATCTTGTGTCTGTGACATACAGCAGCTTGTCTCTGTCGGCAGTGGTCGCAGCTGCTACTGACTGCTGGCGTTGGCATTTCCCGACCGCTTGAATTGGCATGGCGGGACGCATCTCCGGGCGTCTGAGCCGAAACAGCAATGATAGTAGCAGATTGCTTCCTTGTGTCTCCTGGTGTCTGCTCCGGCTACCACCAACGGCTCCTCAATCTCGCTGCAAACCCTCCTGGGCGCCGGTGTCACTGTGTTCACGCCAAAGGTTGTGGTCGCTAAAATGATGCAATCCGCTTCCTGCATTAGTGCGCAGTAGTCCCTTGTCACCAGCAGTGACGAATTGGCCAGGATTGCCCTCGCTGCAGCCGGTAGGTTCCTGAGAAACAGGTGGGCGAACAGGAAGGACTCATCAGCTCTACCCATCAATGCCAACATGCTCTCCATCAGCTCCATGGCCGATCTGTCCCCTAACTCTGAACGTGTTAGGAGCCTCTCAGCTCTTTCGCTGTCCGAAAGGGTATATCGCTGGATAAGCATCCTCTTCAGCACCTCGTATTTTCCCCGGACCGGTGCCTCTTGGAGCAGGCTTGCCACCTGTTGCGTGGTGCACACGTCCAGCACAGCAGCCACATAGTAGTATTTAGTGTCGTCCGATGTTATCCCGCCGATTGCGAACTGGGCCTCAATGTGCAAAAACCACGCTCTCAGGTCGTGCAGCCAGAAATCCGGGAACTTAACTGAAACAGCGCATGCAGTGCTGGCACTCTTCCTCCAAGGTGTCTCCGGGGTGCTCGTCTCATCCTCCATGGCACGTCAGGGTCACCAGTGTAGAGGAAAGGACGCAGGCAAAGCAACGAGCTGATCAACACAGACTTTATTCTTCCTCGAACAGAACAGGATAGCAAAAGAATCTCTCGGGCCACTGTCCATCTCTCTTTTCTACTTTTAATTCCATGCATAGTGGCCCGAGGCTCTGACCTCACATTATGTTTAGAACAAAGCCTGTGCGGTGCATTAACGTAATATTACACAGGTGCCGCACTTCACTCTTCTCCTGGCGGCCCGGCATCTGCTCCTTTCCCCGGGGGGTGCATAGCCTTTACTGTTCCAGAAGTCCAACATCTTGCCCCCCCCACAAAGTCACAAAAAAGTCACAAATTTAAAAGATGGGAAAAAGTCGTAAATTTACGAAGTTGAGAGAAAAAGTTGGAAATTTATGAAACTGGTGGAAAAGGTGGCAAATTAATTTACAAAACTGGGGGGGGGGGCTGCAAAATTACAAAATGGGGGAAAGTCGCAAATCAATGGAACTGTGGGGAAACGTCACAAATTTACGAAACTGGGGAAAAGTTGCTAATCTACAAGGTGGTAGGGGAGTCGCAAGTTTACGAAACTGGGGGAAAGTTGCAAATTTATAAAAGTGTGGGGAAAAGTCACAAATTCTCAAAACTGGGGGGGGGGGGTGCAAATTCACAAAAGGGGAAAAGTCACAAATTTACAAAACTGTGGGAAAAATTGCAAATTTACAAGGTGGTAGTGGAGTCACAGGTTTACAAAACTGGGGGAAAGTTGCAAATTGGCATCTTAAGGGGGATGGTTTTGGGTCAGTTTGAAAACAACAAGGGGGATGACATCCCCTCTCATCCCCCCTCAAATCACCTACTGATCGGAGCCCCTAAACTGGTGTTAGAAACAACCCTTCAAATTTGTAAGACAACCCTTAAAACAACAAGAAAAGCTTTAGATTAAATGTATGAGAAAAAAAGTTGAAAATGTAAAAGAAAACATTACTGGGGAAAAAAACAATCATCTCTCCAGCTGCTGTGGGCCTTTACGGTGATAAATTATTAACACCAGTGTGGTTACATAAAAAGCAGGTGTGATTTTTATCTGCACTGACAGTAATAAGTGGCTGGGTAAAGATTCGGCAGCAGAGAGACGAGAAAGGCGGTTAGACGTTCATTACAGGCTGAAAACAAACAGCAGCTCAGAGAGGAGCCGTCACAGCCCACTAATGAAATGCTTCATTTGTTTGTTTTTTTCTCCCGACACACCTCAAATGTCACATCCGGCCAAACCCGCGCCTCCACATTAGCGGGGCCAATTAACTTTGCAACTGTCAAGCTAGCGCTTGCAAACAAAAGTGACAGCGAGGAGCAGCGGTGCTGAAGGCTGCTAATAACTCAGCGGGCTAACGAAAGCTGACGGCGGGGAGAAGAAAGGGGCTGCCGTCGACGTCTAATTACATTATCTCACCATGGAGAAAGAAGAATAAAAACAGCAGGAGCGGAGACGGGGGAGCTAATGGAGGCAATCTAATGCAGGTTATTTGCTGTGGAGAGCAGGGCTTTGTTCCCGCCAGCAGAGTTGCCGCATCATGTAGGGGAAAAAAAGGAAAGGTTATAGTGAAAGCACCATAACTGAAAAAAAATTAAATTTTAAAATAAAGATATTGGCAAAAAGTGATGATGTGTAATTACAAAATTAACAAAATGTATATAAGTTAAGCCAGCTACACAAACTAGCCATGGTCTGCTTTAAATTCCCCATCATTCATGGTACAATGCTAGTACTTTCCCAGGCATCGTACTCCTTGTTCTTGAATTGGTGGGATTACAGACCCTTCCATGCTGAAAACTTTTTCCATCAGCTTTCCTTTCATAATGCTCAGACTCCTAGATTTTCCTGGATTAAACAGCATTCATAACCAAGCTGCCATTTTCTCCAATGAGCTTAGGATCTAATGCATTCCTTGCACTGATGGAGTCATTATGGTTATATCATCCCTGCAACGGACTGGCGATCTGTCCAGGGTGTACCCTGCCTCTCGCCCAAAGATGCTGGGATAGGCTCCAGCCCCCCCGCGACCCGAAAAGGATTAAGCAGAAGAAGATGGATGGATGGATCCATAAAGGCTCTACAAGAGCTGGATGCCTAGTGCCGTCATCTGCTTTTGGGCCTCTGCATTGCATTCCTCCTACCTTCAATAACAAATTCATAGCAGCCAACAACAAAGCCACAGATATTGTGCACCCTGCCATGATGCCTTTTTTTGAGTCTCTGCCATTCGGTGGTGAAATCTCCAGCAGTGAACCTCATCCTCAGGAAATTCATATGGGACATCACAAGCTTAATCACCTCTGATGGTACTTGGTTGTATTCCAATGGTCTACGGATCAGTTGGTGGGGTACACTTGGATAAGCTTTGGCAAGGTCTAGCCAGTCAACAGAGACGGTGGTGTTATTCTTTTTTGACTCTTTAATGACTTGGCTAATCACTGATGTATGCTCCAAGCAACCAGAGTATCCGGGGACACCTCCTTTTTGGACACTTGTGTCAACAAACTTGTTGGTAAGTAAATATGATGTTAACCACTTAGCAATGATAGACCAGAATATCTTCCCTTCAACATCTAGGAGGGAAATCTCTTGAAACTGGTCAATGACATAATGTCCGGCTCAGGAAACACACACGCAGGCTCAGAGAAGATTTAATAGCTTTTATTCAACAAGCAGGTGTGTATGGGTGAATGTATGAGATATGTACTGTATATGTGATGTGGGTGAGCGCTGATGCACAGGAAACAGAGCAGAACACCGTACAGCCAGGCAACCCTATGGAGAGAGCAGAGGACAAGGGTAAAGGGCACCACACCAAGACAGGTATAATGAGCAGACTGCTGCTTACTTGTAGGTGACGGGTGGCTGGCGTTGGCCAAGGGAGAAGCCCGGGAGACAGCGTCCTGCTGAGTCAGTGACGACGATGAGGGAAGGATGGCGATGACAGGATATCCGCCGCCAAGGAATCCACCTGTGCACAGGGGAGAAGACTTGCAAAAGGTAGGATGATGCTTACGTGAAAGCGTAGCTTAGCTGTCGTAGGGAGACGATCCAGCTGCGAAGAAGTGCCGATGCGAACAGACGGCTCCAGACCGCTGCACTGGGCTGAGTGGGCTAAATAGCCCGTGGCTGACGAGGCGCAGGTGTGCGCGCAGCTGAGGCAGATGATGAGCGGCGAGTCATGACAGTCAAGTCCAGATGAATTTAATTCTTTAGGAACAAAGCAGCCCTCAGCCAGTGTCCAAATCCAGGGCTCTTGTTTCTTCTTCCAAAAAACTCGTAAAAGTTTTGCCAGCCTTCTTAGCAAGCGGGGACAGTTTTTTATAGATTTTATAAGTGGTACCTGATGGTCCTGGAGCAGATCCTGCCCGGGCTTTCTTCACTACATCCTTTACTTCTTCAAGAGTGAAGTGTGCCATACTGAAAGGGGAGCGTGGCTTAAGTGGTGGCAGTTGGAAAGGCAGTCTCCCAATGGGACATCTCTATTGGGATCCCCATGTGCCACTGCTACACTTTCCTTGACTTCTTTTGAACACATCAGCCTCCACTTTTGGACTTGCCGAGGAGATTGGCTGTAAACCTGAAGGGGTTACTAAAAAAAAAAAAAAAAAATGGCCTTCCTCTGTCGTTGCTTCTCTCTCTGCTTTCTCCGGATTGTTTCTGCACTGCAAAGTTGGAGCAATTTCTTGCACAACTCTCCATTTAACTCATTTAGGGCCTCTCTTTCATCTTCATTTCCATTCCACCACCTTTTTTTAATTGATCTTAGATCCCTCTGCACTTCTGCAATCTGTCGCTGCCTTCTGGAGGGTCCTGCCGGTGGCTTGACACCTTTGTCTTTTTTTTACTCCAAAGGTGTCTTGACATGCCTGATACACGGTATGGACCATGGTCTTGATCTTCCTGGCTACATCTCCTTTCAAGATGTTATCAAGTGAGATTCTCAGATCTTCATCCAATTGTGCCCATCTGTGGTCATTTGCTGGTGGGAGATTCAGCCGGGGTTTCTTCTTCTTCATCAATGTATGTACATGATGGCATGCAATAGCAGGTAAACATAACAAAATTTCCAAAAGAAAAAGCATAATTTTGAATATTAAATCAGAACGGTTTGGAATGTTTCACACTTACACTGGGGAAAATAAGTACTGAACACGTCCCCATTTTTCTCATTAAATATATTTCTGATGGAGCCATTGACCTGAGATTTTCACCAGATATCAGTAACAACCCAAGTAATCCATATATACAAAGAAATCAAGGCCATTGTTTTCACAGAACAAGTTATGTTTAATAAAGGAGAATGTCACAGGGAATAAGTATTGAACACATGAAGAAAAAGAGGTGCAAAAAGGCATAGAAAGCCAAGAAACCAGCTGAAATCCATCAAAATTTAGGAAGCCATCCCATTCCCTATCAGTGCAAATTTATTTCAGCTGGTTAAGTCCTGACTGATAGCCTTTAAAAAGGTCTGTGAATATCAGATTGTCACACCACAAAGAACTCATGATGGATAGAAGCAAAGACCTTTGCAACCTTATTGTTACAAAACAATGATGGCATTGGTTACAGGCACATTTCTAAACTGCTGAATGTTCCAGTGAGCACTGTTGGCACTATCATTTGGAAGTTGCAAGAACATCATTTTACCATAAAAACAGCCATGACCAGAAGCTCCTCGCAAGATTTCTGACAGAGGAGTCAAAAAAATTATTAGAAGAGTTATCCAAGAGCCAAAGGCCACTTGTGGAGAGCTCCAGAAAGACCTGGAGATAGCAGGTACTGCTGTTTCAAAGAAAATAATAAGTAATGCACTCAACTATCATGGGCTCTATGCCCGCTCACCTCGTAAGACTCCATTGCTGAAGAAAAAGCATGGTGAAGCTTGTTTAAAGTTTGCTACACAACATTTGGGCAAGCCAGTAAAATACCTGGAGAATATAGTCTGGTCAGATGAGACCAAAATTGAAGATTTTGGATGCCACGACACACGGCATGTTTGGACGAGAAATGGCACTGCACATCCCATCATGCTGTGGGGGTGTTTTTCAGCACATGGTACAGATGGACTTTATATAACGGAAGGAGAGATGAATGGACAAATGTACAGAGACATCCTTGATAAGAACCTGTTGCCATCTGCCAAGATGCTGAAGATGAAACAAGGGTGGGCATTTCACCAAGACGATGATCACAAACACACACCTAAGGAAACTCTCAACTGGCTCCAGAGAAGAAAGATAAAGCTGCTAGAATGGCCCAGTCAGTCACCTCACCTGAATCTAATTGAAAATCTTTGGAACAAACTGAAGGTCAGAGTTCATAGAAGACACCCACAGAACCTTCAAAATTTGACAGTATGTGTGGAAGAATGGGCTAAAATCACTTCTGAGCAATGCCTGCATCTATCCATACATGAGACATCTGGAAGCTGTTATTACCAACAAAGGCTTTTCTACTAAATAGTAAATGAATTTCACCAAGCGTGTTCCATACTTATTCCCTGTGTCATTCCACTTTATTAAATATAGCTTGTTTTGTGAACACAGTTGCCCTGATTTCTTTGCATGTATGGATTACTTGGGTTGTCACTAACATCTGGCAAAAATCTCAGGTCAATGGCTCCATCAGAAATACGTATGTTTAATGAGGAAACTGTTGACGTGTTCAATACTTATTTTCCCCACTGTACACGTAATGAATGTTGAGAGTTTCTTAAATAATCTTGCAAAAAACCCAAGTTTTTCCAAACATTAATTAATTGAAATACAGTAGCAGTTTCTTGTTTAAACAGTAAACATGTAATATTCTTATTTACCTTCCAGCCTGTTATCTTAACAGCTGCTCTGACTGCTCACCCTCAGGTTCACCACCGTGGACCTCAGAGAGACAAAGAGGAAAGAAAAACAGCAAAAACATGTGATTATTGTTACAGACATGATATATATAAAAGTAAAAAATACAGATGTCATGTTTCTCCTCAGTTCAGTGAGTGAATGGCGTTCACTTATATAGTGCTTTTTTCATCTCTAGATGATCCTGCTATCCACCCATTCACACACTGATGGCAGCAGAGCTGCCATGCACCGGTGCTGGCCTGACCCATCAGGAGCAACTGGGGGTTCAGTGTCTTGCTCAAGTGCACTTTGACATGCAGACTGCAGATAGAGCAGTCTGCATGCAGAGCAGTTGCAGAGCGAGTGGATGATGAGGTCCGTCAGGTGGTCTTCCCACATCCCTGAGCCAACAGGCCTCAGGGGCACGATGCGCCCCCCCCCCCCCCCCCAGGAGGCGACAGCTGGAACCCATGCCTCCTACGGGCCGCAGAGGCTGAGGTGTGGAAACTCAGGGGAAATGGAGAAGAACGGGGCAAGATACTCAGGGGAAATGGAGAAGAACACAGGAGGAACAGGTGAGGAAAAGGTGGCAGCAGCAGGCGGTGAGGACTCAGCTACAGTGGACTGCTGATACTGAGCCTCACCACCGGAAATAAGGCAAGATAATTCATTTTTATGTGTAGGAGAATGAAAAAGCACTTGCCTTAATTCCCGGGGCATGGTGGTGGCTGCTGCTGCTGGACTAGACGATGTCCTCCCGGGAGCGATGGAGGTCCTCTGGCAAAGAGGCGGAGACATGGGCTCGTGGCGAGGTGGGTGAGGCTCCGGAGTCAGGGGCCGCTCAGTTGTCAGCTCTAACTCCAACCTCCTGAGAAAATCTCTATCCAAATCTGCCACCAGTTCTGGGAGGAGCCATGGCTTGTAATCCAGCAACAGTTCTGTCTCTGATACCAAAGCCCACCGGTGCTCCTCCAGCTCCTCGGCCGATGGTGTGGGCCACTGTTTGGGAGGTGAAGGTGGGGCTGCTGCTGGATTGTGATGAGAAGCTGGGGACTTCCATGCCCGGGGACACTTCTTTATCGGCACAGGTACGGATTGGGGAGAGGTTTTCCCCAGCCCGTGGACCATGGATTGTGGGTCTGTCATGAAGATGAGTAGGTTCGTGAGCTCTGGATGGCTCCACAGGCTAGGGCATGCCTTGAGCACCTGTGCCGCTCAAACCAGACATTCTTGGGCCGCTTCGAGAGTGCATGAAGCACAATCCTCCGATAAAATGTTGTGTAATACGCCCACAGTCCAACACTTCACCTCACTCAGTCCACACTCACTATAGTCCGTAAAAACTGATATTTCAGCAAGGGGAAAAAACGGACTACAACAAAAATAATGGGGTAAAAAGAAAAAAAAAAGGGCAAACCAAACCCACAGCTGCTGGAGTCTGAACTGGCAGCAGCCTTCTGTCATATGTGGTGTCTGAAAACACAAAATATATAAAGAGGTTCTTTATTCTGAATGGGGAAAAAAATGAGTTCTTTAAAACAGACAAATCTTAAAGAAAAACTGTTCACAAATTGAGTGCAATAACAACTTTAATGGCTTGTCTTCCTGTTTAGAGCAGAACACAAAACCCACATTAACAAGAAAAACAACAACATATATACTTACTAAACAGTAGAATACACCCATGATACTAACTTTTAGTGCATTAAGAGCCCACTTACAAATGCACATCTCAGCTCCCAACAGTTCTAAAACAACAAAAGAAAATACATCATCTTCAACTCAAGTCAGTGGCAACAATAAAACATGAAATAACCCAATTAAAATACACCATAAATACCATCAATGATGAAGAAAACCCATGGCCCCCATCCCTCGGGCCTACAAGATCACCCGGCCCTCCACCACACCAACAAGCATGAAAACATCCCACAAACACCTTTACCTCTTTAATAAATACAATGTTTGGCAATCGATATCAGCTCTCTAAAAAACATTCACATACAAGTACATCTCATAACATTTTACCTAAAATAACTGGCTTGTTCCAAATCTCGGGTGTGGCCTTCTGCTTCGGCTATCTGAGCAGAACAAAAGAACTTCCTGTTTCCTATCAGGTATTTATAGTTTCAGCTGTTGCCTACTAAAACCAGGAAAGAGGTTCACAAAATGCCATTGCCTACTAGTGGAGAGGAGAAACATCTTCCCCCCATTCTTCCACCTGTCTACACATAAATTGCCCTGGCAAGGGTGGACTGAAGACACCAATCGCAGGCTGTGAGTTTGCACATTTATTAAAGAAAAACACAAAATACAAAAATACACAAGAACACAAACTTACAGATAAGACTGGATACAAAGAGGCGAGACTGAGGCGTATAGAAACGCCGGGAATTTGTAGTGATCCGCGCTGCTTACTAATTATCATCCTCAGCTGTGCCTGCTCTCACACCTGCTCTCTCCAACTAGGCATCCTTTATTAGGAGTGGATTCCTGCACTTCTGCATGGAGACATCAACGCTCCTTGGGTGAAGCCATCCTCATCCTGTCTCACACTTCTCTACTGCTGGGAGTTACGCCTCCCTTCCTCGCATCGTTCCTGCATCTTCTCACCTGGGAGCCTTGGCTCCCCAACTCTACAGTAAGCTTATCTCACTGGACACTTCTCCTCCTACTCCTGCTTTCCTCCTCCTCTCTCCCCTGTGCACAGGTGGATTTCACTCCAGGCGGCGGACTCACCTCTGCTACAGGAGGCAGACCAGACTCTTTCCCATGAGCTGGAGGCCGCTCCCTCTCCCTGCACAGTAAGAGCCTCCTTTCACCATACTCACTCCTTCCTCTCATCCCTGAGCTGTGGCTGCACCTGCTCCTTCTCCTCCTTCAAGGACACTGCACCTCCCTAGCGGGACGTTGGTAACATGGAGTGGACAAAGCTACTCTTCAGCGCTTCTACAACTCCTGAACTCCGTAAGAGAACTTATCACTCAATACATTCAACCCACGGTTGCCGAACTGTTAATTTCCTCTCTCTCTCTTCCCGCAGGGCTGCCAGTTCTCTCCCGCTCTGCACTCCCATCCATTCACTCACCCACTCATCCACTTTATTAATAAAGATCATTGTGATTTATAATCGAGTCTGTGTCTGCATTTGGGTTTTCATGCAAACATGTCAGAATTACTTACAGAACTGGGGAATACCCTTGAATACAAAATGTCCGAGAGACAGGGACTCCGTCTAGGCCAGGGGTCTGCAACCTTTGCCAGCCGAAGAGCCGTTTTGCCCGTCTCCGACTAAAACAGACGTGGCTGAGAGCCACAACGGCAATTTGACCTTTAAAATAAAGATTATGCTGCTTATAAAGTTTTTTATATACTGTACATAGCTCTGAATATTATGTGGCATTAATGAATTCCTACTACAGCAGTGGGAAAAAACTGCTTATAGCTTCATTTATATAGCTTCATTCATGAGATAAATGTTAGATATATATTATAAATTGTTTTGTGCTGAAAAATAAATTTCTGAATATCTGACCATAATTTTTTGCATAGTTTTAATTATCAGCACATTCATAAATTGTTTAAATCTGAAAAATATCACCCATCTCCTACTTTCAACAGTGATCACACAGCTTTAGTTCCTGATATTTTCATAAATTAGAGATGAAAGTTTTATTTAGAAGAAGCTACTTTTCATCCTGTTTCCTCATAATGCTCCTTGTTCAAATGTATTAATATAATATAAATCTGTATCCTTCACTTGTTCTCCAGACTCTCAATTTGACAACTAGTGGATTGGTTGTGGGCAGCGTGGTGGCGAAGTGGTTAGCACTGCGGCAGCACAGCAACTCACCCTTGGCCGGGGGATCCTGGGTTCGATCCCAGCCCCCGACCAACAGTGATCTGTGTGGAGTTTGCATGTTCTCCCCGTGTCTGCGTGGGTTTACTCCGGGATTTCTCCAGTTTCCTCCCATATGCCAAAAACATGCAAGTTAGGTTAATTGGCATCAACTGGGGATTCTAAATTGTCCTTAGGTTTGACTGTGAGAGTGAATGGTTGTGTGTCTCTCTGTGTTGGCCCTGCGATGGACTGGCGATCTGTCCAGGCAAACAAACTATAATGTGTTGCATTTATGAAATCAGGGAACTCCTGCAGAGAAAACAAAATTACATTTCTGCATGCAACAAAAACATTTTGAACTCCGAAAAAAAAAGACATTGGGTTGAAGGTTGACACTGGGTTGAAAGGAGAGTGCTATTTCTAGCACTGATGACTCCTGATTCTTCGATAAAAATCTCATAATTCCACTGAAAACAATACCGAAAGCTCAGAATTCCAACACGAACCAGCGATGTGATTTGGGGTTGGGGAAATTATCTGAAAATTCAGCAGGGGGTCTGGGGGACATAGTCCCCCAGCGGGGTCCGGAGTGGGATGGGGGGCAAGGGGGGCAAAGCCCCCCGAAGCTCCTGGGTTTTTATGATTTTTAAGTACCAGAACTGTGCTTAAATGACACAAAACAAACAGCTGAATGCCACTTATTAATGTATAATATTGACTTATGTTCCAAGAAGATAGCATTCCTAAAATATTCCAACAAGCATTATCCATCACATGCTTTAACACTTGATCAAATCAAAATCAGTTAATTTTATCTGTTCCATAATAGAAATAAAATTCCAACATACCATTACTTTTTATAATTTCAGCATTCATTTCAGATCACCAGTTTCAATCTCTATTGAGTCTTGAGCAGTTCATTTTGCACAATCACTGATGTAGCCAAGTCTTAGAAATATTCAAAAGTTATGAGTCAATGTCCACTGTGCACTGTCAATTTCAAACTGTTTGGAATCATAAAAGGGGATGGTTAACTTTTATTACCGTTTAATCCCTCGCGCCAGCCCAGCTCATACAGCCGTTGTAGAGTTAATGACTCTCCACCTGGCCATATCGATTACCGGTGGCCATACGCCACTTCCAGTCCTGCCTGAAAGGGCGCAGCTTCACTGTGTTCGTGGACCACAAGCCGCTAACGTACTTAACGTACTTTATCTTCCTGGAAGATAAAATAAAGCGGAATTCGGCGAATTAACAGAAAATCACATCCCTGAGAACACGCCGCCATGAATCTTTGAAAAAGCATACAACGAGCCATTTGATTGGTCCAATCGTTTGCAACTATCCAATTGCAGGGCTGTTTACAATACAGCAGTAGCTTGAACACAACGTCGTCGGCCTCCGTTGGTCTATGATGACCATGGAAGAGAATCCTAAACGTCTACTCTGCTGGAACAGCACCGCCTGTGGCTGAACAGGCCGATGCGCGAATGGCAGTCCCTGTCACACAGGTCGCACTTGTGGGTGGTCTCCGTGCTGCTGGGTCTGTGGCGGTTCTTCCTGCGGGCCCTTTTTTTCATCTGCTGCAGCAGTCAGTCTCTCTTCACCCGCCTTGAGCTGTCTGGTCAGGGTGCCTCTCCATTTGGAGCGGTCTGTTGCAAGGTCCTCCCAGCGCTCTGTGTTGATCTCCAGGGCCTTCATGTCTCTCTTGCAGACGTCTCTAAAGCGCAGCTGTGGGCGGCCAACGTCTCTCCTGCCAGTCACCAGTTCTCCGTAGAGGACGTCTTTGGGAATTCTGCCATCCTCCATACGGTGAACTTGGCCTAGCCAGCGGAGCCTCCGCTGCCTGAGAAGAGTGAACATGGAGGGAAGCCCGGCGCGGGACAGAACTTCTGTGTTGGGCACTTTGTCCTGCCAGGATATGTCCAAGATGTGGCGAATGCAGCGCAAGTGGAAGGAGTTCAGTCTCTTTTCCTGCCGGGCGTATGTTGTCCACGTCTCACTCCCATAGAGCAGTGTGCTGATGATGCAGGCGTTGTACACTGCCATCTTCGTCTTGACAGAGAGTTTGGGATTCTCCCACACTCGTGTGGTGAGGCAAGCGAGTGTGAAGGCTGATTTTCCAATCCTCTTGTTGATCTCTGTATCAAGGGAGAGGTTGTTGCTGATCGTGGACCCCAGGTACGTGAACTGATTCACGACCTCCAGCTCGTAGTCGTCGATGGTGATGGTTGGTGGTGCTTCTGTGCCTTGCGCCAAGACGTTAGTCTTCTTCAGGCTGATGGTAAGCCCGAAGTCCTTGCATGCCTGGGAGAAGCGGTCCATCAGGGTCTGAAGCTCCTGCTGTGTGTGGGTTGTGACTGCAGCGTCGTCTGCGAACAGCATGTCTCTGATTAGAGCCTCGCGTACTTTGGTTCTGGCTTTCAGGCGGGCGAGGTTGAAAAGCCTGCCGTCAGATCTTGTGTGCAGGTAGATTCCCTCTGTTGCTGTACTGAAGGCATGCCTCAGGAGCATAGCAAAGAAAATCCCAAAGAGGGTTGGCGCAAGTACACAGCCCTGTTTCACTCCGCTGCGTATGTTGAATGGCTCTGAGACGTTACCATCGTGCTGCACTATCCCCTGCATGTTGGTGTGAAACGATTCAATGAGGCTTTGCAACTTTGGTGGGCATCCTATCTTTGGCAGGATCTTGAAAAGGCCCTCTCTGCTGACCAGATCGAACGCTTTGGTGAGGTCGATGAAGGCAACGTACAGGGGCATGTTCTGTTCTCTGCATTTCTCCTGGAGTTGGCGGATGGAGAATATCATGTCTACCGTCGATCGCTCAGCGCGGAAGCCACACTGAGACTCGGGGTAGACACGTTCGGCAAGCTTCTGTAGACGAACGAGAACAACTCGTGCGTAGACTTTGCCAACAACGCTGAGGAGGGAAATGCCCCTGTAGTTGTTGCAGTCGCTTCTCTCCCCTTTGTTTTTGTAGAGGGTGATGATCTTGGCGTCCCTCATGTCCTGTGGTACGGCACCTTCCTTCCAACACTGGCAGAGGATGTCATGCAATGGCAGCAGTAGGGCGGTCTTGCAGTGCTTGATCAGGTCAGGGGGTATGCCGTCGTTGCCGGGTGCCTTGCCAGCGGCCAAGCTATCAATGGCCTTGCTGAGTTCGTCGATGGTTGGCTCGGTGTCAAGTTCGTCCATGGATGGCAGGCAGTCGATGGCATCAAGGGCTGACGGTGTCACGGTGTTCTGTCTGGAGTAGAGGTCGGAGTAGTGTTCCACCCATCTCTCCATCTGCTTGTTCTTTTCTGTGATCATCTCCCCAGTGGAGGATTTGAGGGGGGCCCTCTTGCTCTGAGCCGGACCAAGTGCTTTCTTGATGCCATCGTACATACCACGGATGTTCCCTGTTATGGCAGCGGTTTGAATGTCTTGGCTGAGCTGAGTCCAGTACTCGTTGGCACAGAGCCAAGCAGTCTGCTGAACTTTGCTTCTCGCAGCCCTGAGAATCTGGAGATTCTTCTCGTTTGGGTACTTCTTGTACTCAGCAAGTGCTGAGCGCTTGGCTTCAATGACGGGGGTCATCTCGGTCAACTTGGCATCAAACCAGTCCTGTGACTTCGAGGTCTTCCTCCCAAAGGTAGCCAAGGCTGTACGGTGGATGGTGTTTCGCAGCTCTTCCCACTTCTGCTTTGCAGATTCTCCTTCTTGTGGTACACCAAGTTCCTTCTCAAAGGTGGAGAAAAACTGCTCAACAAGTTCTGGTTGAGCCATCTTGCTGGTGTCAATCCGTGCCTTTCCAGGTTGTCTAGCACGATGGAATTTCTTCAGCTGCAGCTTGACCTTGCAACACACCAATGAATGGTCTATGTCGCAATCTGCACTCTGGAACGAACGGGTGATTAGCACGTTCTTCAGTGAGGTGCGCCTGGTCAGGATCAAGTCCAGCTGGTGCCAGTGCTTTGAGCCCGGATGTTGCCAGGAAACCTTGTGTTGGGGCTTGGTCTTGAAGAACGAGTTTGTGATGCACAGATCGTGATATGTGCAGAACTCGAGCAGCCGCTGTCCGTTGTCATTCATTCTGCCCACGCCAAAAGGTCCAAGACAGGAGGGCCAGGAGTCGTGGTCAGCACCTACTCTGGCATTGAAGTCTCCAAGGAGAATGAGTTGTTCAGAGTTGGGGATGATCCTGACAGTTGTTGCGAGATTCTCGTAGAACTCGTCTTTTGCCTCTGGTGTGGCTGTCAGTGTTGGGGCATACAGACTGACGAGGGTGACTGGGCCTTGAGTGGTGTTCAGGCGGAGTGTGGGGAGTCATGCAGAGCCAGTGCTGCTCGGTTCCACCATCTTCAGCAAGGTGTTCTTCACTGTGAAGCCCACTCCGTGTTCCCTGTGTTCATCACTGCCCTTTCCCTGCCAGTAGAACGTGTAGTCCTTCTCTCTCAGTGTGCCTGCGTCAGCCAACCGTGTTTCCTGGAGAGTGGCGATATCCACTCCCAGTCTCTTCAGCTCATTATTGATGATGGCAGTCTTCCTGGTGTCGTTGATGTCCTTGAGGTTAGCAGCGGGTCCTGTCATCATAGTGCGGACGTTCCAAGTTCCCAGTTTTAGAGTTGGTCTCTTTTGTTTTATTGTCTTGCCTGGTGCGAAGGTTCTCAGCCTGCTGTTCGGACTTCTCCTCATCCCCATGCACCCAATGAGGAAAGCAAGCTGTGGCGGGACAACACCTTATTGGCTGGGGGCTGCCCAGCTTGAGGCGGGCGGTAGCTGTCCAGTGAGATCCGATGATCCCTCCCACCGTCGGGAATAACCCCTGGCGCCGCGCTCTACGCCAATTGAGCGGTGGCTTATAACCGGTAACTGTCATTCCCCGTGTTTTGTCTACGCCAAAGGCGAAGCTGGAGTGTCCTCTCCAGTGATCCGGTGTTCTGCCTTCCAGCGTTGGGCGTTGGTAGGATTCAAGCCTGGGCAGGAAGATATGGAGGACAAGATGTTGCCCATGCAGCACGTCCCCCCTCTCCACGTCACTGATGAATCCAAAGGAACAGCAGGGCTGCTACAGTTTGGCACCAGCGCCGTTGCAGGAGCTGCCAGAACAATGTTGAGCACAACATAGAACTGCCTTAGGGGCTCCGACTCCGGATTTTTCCTCAGGGTTGACTCCCAAAGCCTTTCCCGTGACCGGGTATGCCGCAAGGCAGCGGAGGTTTGAAATCAGGGTTTACCTTCCCCTAGATGGGCTACCTTCCCAGGTTGACGAGCCACCATCTACCCGAAGCATCTGGTTTTAAGGCGCCAGAGATCCGCCCTCGCCTCTTCTCCTATTAGTAAAAGCAGTTCCACCGGGCTTAGTGACTAAACCACACGGGCAGGCTAGGAGTTGGACTTAGTTGTCAGAGGCTTTTCGAGACGCACACCATAAGGAGCATTTTATGAGCACTGGGAGCTTAACCCCAGCGCCGCTCCTGGCTATGACAACTTTGGAACCAACACATCCGGGTTATCGCGGGAGATGACTTCCGACTTCGTGTTGATTTTTGGTGACGGTGATTAAACTTTAACACGTGTTTTTTTTAGATTTTACAAGATCACCATAATCTTCAAATTTAGAATTACATTTTAAAAACTAATGAACTAAAATAAAATACATTTTAATTAAATACTCATTATTTATTTTCCAAAGCCACAGGGAGCCGCAGCAGAGGGATGAAAGAGCCGCATGTGGCTCCGGAGCCGCGGGTTGCCGACCCCTGGTCTAGGCACAAGAGAGACGAACGAATTACGTCTGAAAACCAGAAGGTTGCTGCGAGGAGAAGTCCACACAGCAATCTTTAAATAGGGACAAACTAATGAGTGTCAGGTGTGGGTAACACAAGTGAGGATCATCAGGACAAAAAATAAACGGCTGTGACAGCCTGCAACAAAGTTTGACAGGAGGAAGTAACAAAGGTGACTATTAAAGTAAAAGCACATACCGGAAACCCAAAAACAGAAGAAACACAAAGCAACCAATAACTCATGAAATAAAGACAAAGGCCAGATAACAGTAAATGACAAGACTACAAATTCTAAAACAAGATGGAACTAAGGTGAGGACGAGTAAAGCTCTTAAACAACACAGGCAGAAATACAAAATACAAAACCAGATAACCATGGCACACAGCCTAAAGGAATCAGACTAATGATGACAAAACTAAGAATACAGGGCAACTCATAAACAAACAGACAAATGACAACTCAGAGAACATAAGACAGAAATACATGAAATAACCAAACTAAGATAAAATAACAGGAAACTAAGAACAGAAACAAAAGGACAAACTCAGATACCAAAATACACCAAACCATACTAAATACAAAATAAAGAGAGATTCAAAAATACAGAAAATGACTTGAACAAACTTAACGGCTAAGCACAGCTCCCAACCCATGCTCAGTATTGTGACAACTATACGTACAGGACATACAGGAGAACTGAAATGGCGCTTCTCTCCCTCTTCAGTGGTGTGCACAATATAAAAAAGAAAAGGAATAAGGCTGGAAAAACAACAACAGCAGTCTATGTACAGTAATGCAACTCGTAGTGCAAATGGCAACAAAAGATAGACCCAGACCTCCCATAGTGCAAATAAAGATAAATGATAAATGATGAGACCCAGCAATCTTATATACAGAAAAGTAGAACAGTAATACTCGTAGTACCAAGTTCAGTGCGGTAGTGTAGGTGCAGACAGTGACAGATAGGACTGCACATGATCAGTACTGCAATGACGGACAGCAGCAGATATGGCATTTGTGCAAATGGTTGCAGTAAAGTGCAGAGACATACAGCAGCAAATGAATTACTGTTGGTGTGCCAGTCTTTCTGTGACAACAGCTGAGGTAGTTATTGTGCGGGTGAGTGCGTTAAGGTCCGGGAGAGAAGAGGGGGAGGAAGTGGACAGAGTTCAGGGTCCTGATGGCCTGATGAACAAAGCTGTTTAGCAGTCTTATGGAGCGGGCCCAGAGGCTCCGATACCTTTCCCCGAGGGCAGGGGGATGAAGAGGGAGTGTGAGGGGTGGGAGGTGTCAACTGCAATGTTGATGGCTCTGTGGGTGAGGCAGATGTCCGAGATGGGGGGCAGGGGGGCACCGATGATCTTGCTGGCTGCCTTCACTGTGTGCTGTAATGTCTTCCGGCAGGAGGAGGTGCAGCTTCCATACCACACCATGATGCAGCTGATGAGGATGCTCTCAATGGTGCCCCGGTAGAATGAGCACATGATGGAGGGTGGGACTTGTGCTCTCCTCAGTTTGCCGAGGAAATGGAGGCGAGTTTGAACCTTCTTGGCCAGTGATGTGGTGTTGTTGGACCGGGAGAGGTCCTCAGAGATGTGCACCCCCAGGAACTTGGTGCTGTTCACCCTCTCCATAGCTGTTCCATTGATGATCAGAGGGGGATGCTGTGTGTGTCCCCTCCTGAAGTCGACCGCAATCTCCTGGGTTTTTCCCACGTTCAGGAAGCGGTTATTGTCTTTACACCACTGGACCAGTTGGCCCACCTCCTTTCTGTAGTTGGTCTCCTTGTTTTTGATGATGAGGCCCACCACCATCATGTCAGCCACAAACTTGATGATGTAGTTGGTGTTGTAGGCTGGTACACAGTCAGTGTATATGGCCATGAAATATGAAGACAGTGAATGTGAGTATATGGCTGGGAAAAGACTGGTGGAATTGTTTGTAGAAATATTCTTACTGCTAGATGAGTAGATATTTACATTTTCCACATCTTGGGATTGGCATGGAGAATGGTGGCATGACTATGGCAATGGTGAAGTATAGTTTGTCCGCTTAGGGTAGTATCTCACTGGGCTGAGATAGCATAAGACTAGTTGGAGAACGGCATTCTTGAGGAAGTTTCCAAAATGTCTCCAAACATTCTTGATGGCTCTCATCTTCCTCTCTTGAGTCGCAGGGTCTTGGACTCGTCTCGCAGGAATTATGAACTTCTTCTTCTTCTCTTTCTTTTGGCTGCTCCCTTTAGGGGTCGCCACAGTGGATCATTTTGTCTCCATCTCACCCTATCCCTTGCATTTTCCTCTGGAACACCAACCCTCTCCATGTCCGCCTTCACTAAATCCATGTATCTTCTCTGTGGTCTTCCTCTTTTCCTCCTGCCTGGAAGCTCCATCTTCAACATCGTTTGTCCAGTTTATCCATTATCCTTCCTCTGCTCATGTCCCTAACTCTAACCCTGCATATGATGTAGTTCACCTGTGTGCACCTTCCTCCACTCTTGTAAGTCACCCTATGTTCCTCTCTCTATTTAAAGTATGTGTTCACCACAGCCATTTCCACCCTTTTAGCAAAATCCACAACCATCTGTCCTCCCACATATCTCTCCTTAAGACCATAGCTACCCAGCACCTCCTCATCACCTCTGTTCCCTTCACCTACATGCCCATTTAAGTTCCCTCCAATCACCACTCTCCCCCGCCTCCCGGGAACACTCTCTACCTCTTCATCCAACTTACTCCAGATTTCCTCTCTCTTCTACCTGACATCCAGCTTGTAGGGCATATGCACTGACAACATTCAACATCACACCTTTGACTTCCAGCTTCAAACTCATGATCCTGTCTGACTCCCTCTTTACCTCCTGAACACTCTTCACATACTCTTCCTTCAAGATTACTCCTACTCCATTTCTCTTCCTATCTAAACCATGGTAGAACAGTTTAAATCCACCTTCAATGCTCCTAGCCTTGCTTCCCTTTCATCTGGTTTCTTGAACACACAATATATCTACCTTTCTTCTCTCCATCATATCAGCCAACTCTCTGCCTTTACCAGTCACAATCCCTACATTTAACGTCCCTAGTCACCTCCACACTTCTACCTTTCCTTTTCTCTCTGTCCCTCCTAACATGCCTTCCCCCTCTCCTCCTCTTCAATCTTCAACCAACAGTAGCTCAATTTCCACCTTCACCCTGTCGGTTAACAGGCACCGGTGGACATTGTTGTTAACCCGGGCCTCCACCGCTCCGGTATGAAAGTCTTATTTGTCATGATCCATGTTTGATTTGGCAAAGGATTTACCTGAGCGTGAAACCAGCACTACAAGTACGCTGACTTGTGCACCCCCTGTGACTGGGTTGCAGGAATTATGAACATGTTCAAAAAAAAATTGTGCAACAGCTTTATCTCAAAATAGTATCAGAGTTATCTCAGGTGTCTCAAATCCATCTCAACCTTGTCTCGAGTGTCAGGCAGCTATTGCGGGACTGTCGTGAGTGCAAAAAAAACCCTAAAGTTTGTCTTAAGCATGTTGCGAGAATGTCCTGCAACACTTGCATAACATGTATGCAAAGACCCATAAAACTTTGGCCAAAAACTCACTGTGAGTTTGTGCAACAGTATTGCAACATTCGTGAGACAGTGTGATTCCAGGCAAAAATAGTGTAAATTCTCAGATTTGACTCACGTTATTTATCTCCAACTAGTTGTGAGATGTCTCAGCCTTACAGGCATGTATGATGAGGAACAGGTGGATGGAGTCTTCTTGGAGGTAGGCATTTTGCAGGCAGGGATTGGTGATAGGATCAAGTAATATGGAGCTGCTTATGGAGATACCCTGGGCCCAGGGATTTTCCTGTGATGAGAGGTTACTGAATTTTGTAATATTTTTCCTTACTTGTTTTCCAGGCGGGGCACAGGCTGAGGGAATCCAGTGACAATGGGAAGCAGGCCATAACCGAAGATCAAAGCAGGTAATAATGATAATTTTTGTGCAGGCTTATGTGGGAATCCAGGGGAGCTTCAGGAAGGTGAGAGCATGGAGGCAGAGGAACACAGAAGGTCAGGTAGCAGGAGGAACCAGGGAGCAGCTGAGAGCTGTCGAATCAAGTCAATACCACACTGGCCTGAGGGAAGCTGGAGCCTTTGAGTGAATAAATTATGGGAATAAGAGGTTGTTCTCATCTGAGGAGTGGTGGATGTCTGCGCATACATACAGTATGAATCCTTCCAGCCCCCATCTTCTAACCCCTGCTGTTATGAAAACTGCCCTGGCACGGGGCTCAACCTCTACTGTGATTGACAGTCATAGTGGCGTAATTCTTACGCCGACCCTCTCCACTCCTCCATCACCCCAAGTGACTGTGCCCTGATAAATATGTTGCGGAAGATGAAAGCAGACGAGGCAGCGAGCTGAATGACACACAAACTTTATTCCTCTTCCAACGTAAAACACAGAAACTCTGACTCCTGAGTGCCTGAGTGAACACCTTTATACACTTAAATTCCCGCCTCTGGCACACAGGGTAAACACATTAACATTCAGACTGCAAGACATGTACACACATTAACATAACATTGACACACACGTCACAGAGCAGGTCTTGCTACAATACATTCACACCCCTGCGTCCTCAGGTGTCAACCTGGCACAGCGGGGAGCAAAAGGCACATCTTTGTTTGGTTGGCTCCTCTCAGCTTTCCCCGTTAGCATCTCTAACTATCTTCTCCCCCACCAACCCCCTTGTCCTGGATGGAGTGCCATGTGTATTGTGTCCACCACTATGTCATAAATCACCCGCGGGGCTCTCTGGGGACCAATCTTCCTCTCCTCACTGGGCCACGTACCAAGTGTGGTTTATATTGGAATTTTCTTCAGATCTCTTGCAGATTTCTTCAGATCAGGACACAGTGTGAATAACCGTGGGAGTGGGAGGGTCTTCTTTACACCTCGGATTCCCTCGCTCGAACTTGTGACATGCTCTGGTGAAATGATGCAAAAGTACACACTTGCTGCAGCGTTTCCCTCTTGCTGGACACTCCCTATCCTTGTAGCGGTGCTTGGTGGATGCACAACTCAAACACCTGGGCGTCTCCGGGGCAGACCTCAATCTTGATAGCATTAGCGTAGCTCCCTTCATCATCTACGCTGTCATCACTGTCTGTGTCCACTGCTTGCACTGTCGACTGTGGTTCAAAATGGCGATGTGACGCTCTCTCACTGAGCTCCTGCGATAGCTTGCCTGCCACCTCTAACTGCTGAGCTAACTCGATGGCCTTGGGTAACGTCAGTTCATCCGAGAATGTTAGGAGCTTCAACCTCATAGCCGGGCAAACAGTATGTTCCGCCAACTGGTCGCGGACCATCTCTTCCTCCAACGCCCCAAACTGACAGTCTTTAGCCAGCTGGCGCAGGTCTGACACAAACCATTGCACTGACTCGCCAATCCGCTGGCGGTGCTGTCGAAACTGGATCCTGCGGACGATGATGTTTTCTGGGTCGCAAAAATGTCACACCATTAGCTCCACCACTTCCTCAAAGCTATCACACTCACCTAAAGTACTTAATATACGCTGTCCCTCCATTCCTAAATTATGAACCAGCAGCACCCGTGCCCTCAACTTCTCCAGTCTCCCAAGGTCCAATGCCACCAAATATGTTTGAAAAGCTGCAAACCACCTTGCCCAAGGTACGGGTGACTCACCAGGAAGCTCCAAAAACGGTTGAATTGATGTGACACCCGCATCCATACCTTTTATCCTCGTGGCCAAATGTTATGTTGGGAATAGGAGCAAAGGACGAGACTTGAGGGTTGAACTGAACACAAGTTTATTAATGATGCCTTCTCACCATGCTTCACATTGTATTAATCATTCATGAAATGTGATCAGAATGGATTTGTTCGTCAGCTGTTAGAGTGAAATTTACATATGTTTCAGTGCACATTTAAATGTTAGCAGCTCCGAACATTTATCAAGGACAAACAAACTCTCTATACCACTGGTCCTTCAATATAAATGCCTTTAAATATTGTTTATCATCCCCACAAAATTCAAGTTAACCTTAAACTGTTCTGTATTTTTAAAATGTCATGATTTTGATAATTATAAAATTCAATTAGAAAGCAAGTTTTACCACTTTCAATTATAGACTAAGTCACTGTGAAGGCTATTCTTAAATATCCACGTTAAAAGAAATTGATTATTTTCCCTGCAGATCATTTTCAGATCTTCTATCATCTGTTAAAATACCACAGCTGCACAAAATAGTATCTAAATGAATGTATAAGAAATAAATACCAAATAGATGAATGAAAGAACAGATGCATTTCATCGACCTAATCTTTTTAAAATACTATGTCATTTAGCAAAATACATCACTCTAAATTGTATCCATATGCATAATGTGTTAAAATGAGTTCAAAAACACCGCAATAGAGCATCACTGATTTATTTGGAAATTATTGAACTTAAATAAATAAAAATACAGTTTAAACTTAAAATCACATTTCTAGTTTTCCATTCCCATTTTATTTAATCCCGAGACAGCATTAGGCAGTGATCAAACACTGAGATATTGATGGCTTATTATCATCACAGTGTAGTAATTTATCTCCTAGTATAACAAGATTCATCACCTTAACACCATACATTTTGAGTTTGTTGGTGTTTAAGGGTCAATTTGCAATAAAAAAAAAAAAGTGCTAAAAAAATAAATAATTTGATCAATAAAAAGTTGCAATGTTTCTTCCAGCATTTTTTTTTTTTTTTCAGCATTTGTCATCTCCTCCAGCCTGTTGCTTTTCCTGTATGGTTACTTCAGTACTGAATATACATGTGCATGTATATATATTATACTGTATATCAACTAAAAGCATATAATAAACCCATTTAAAGCTAGAGCTGTCCTCACTAACAACTTTTGGGGCTGCAAATATTCTGTTTATGTAGCACTGTGACATTTCTAATGTCACGTTTTTGTGTGTGCAACTTTTTTGTCATAGTTTTACAGATTTTCTTGTAAATCAGTGACTTTTTTTTGTGAATTTGCCTACTTTTTGTACAAAAATGCAATATTTCCCCCATGTTGTTTTCCGCCTAAATTCACAGTTTCTCAAAAATGTAGCATTTTTCTCAAATTTGCATTTTTGTCATGGAAAATAATTCTTTTACCTTTCATATTTGCAAAATCATTTAAATTTCTGAATTTAAAAAAAAAAATTGACTATCATCAATTTCCTACTTTCTTCTTGTGAATTTATACTTATTTTCTCCTAAATTTGCATGCTTTTTTTCCTGCTAAATTTGGTAAAGGGGGGCAAATACCCAAACCCTAAATTTGAAAACTGAATGTCATTGTAAAAAGTTAAATGTCTCGATAATGAATCCAGAGTAAGTTTTTAATACCAGGATGATTTAGTCACAAATCTACTCACAGATTTGCTATTATTTCCTGAATAAAATGGCACACTTAAGGTGTGGTGTGCTGTGTTCATAATGTCTCTGCAGGAAGAATAACTGTTACTTTTGTCATAGTCTAGCTGATTAAATCCCAGTAGTGTCCTTAGTTCATCTGCTTGGTAAGATATAGCCACATGGTGGAAAGTGGTGACATCATAAATTAATAAAAACATTAGTCCTGTCAGAATAAATGTGTTAATCACCACAACTGATTAATAACAAAATAAAATGAGTTAAGAATAATGGTGATTAAGCCTCATTCAGCAGCTAGATTAACCTCAGTTAATACTGATTGCACTGTTTAGATGCTATTAACTCTTTGAGTGTGTTTATCACCGAATTGCGACATAACCCTTAGTGGTCAAGAGTGGTAAATATTTTTTGTCAGTAAAATAATTCAGATTTCCAAGGCTGTAACTTGAAAGTGGTAAGAGATAATGGCTTACTGTCAATTAGAAAGATGTAAAATATGATCCAAAGTTTCAGATAGGAATAAATTTATGCATCTAATTTGCATAATGTCACGGCACCTCTTTAAATTCCATAACTCAGTCAAAATTAGACTTTGGATGTATTTACACAAAGAATGGTTCAGTCTTTTGACACCGTTTTTTGTACAACGGTACCTCATCATCTTATCTTCAAAGTATATGAACAAGAACTCAGTACAATATTAAAAAAAAAAAACACAAACAAAAAACCCCAGAAAATTCTCACTTACTTTTGACAAAGGGGGGCTGGCTGGCTGGCTGGCGTGGTCGCTGTGTTTTCACCCATCATGGTTGTTATTTTGCATTCTGTCAGTCATTTAAAGTTTCTACCACATCTACCAAGTCTTATGATTATCTCACATAAATTTCGCTTTTTTCCGCATACAAAGGCGATAAAAGTGGCAGTGACCGATACATATTAGCTTTCTGGGCTAACATGCCAAAAAAAGGAAAAGGAAATGAGGAGTTCTTCTTCTTTGGTGTATTACGTGTCATCCATTGAGTCCTCCAATGGATGTCTGCCACCTTTTGAAACTGGAAAATCAGTACAAATCCCCAATGCAGGCGATCATGTGAGAGTGAGACGACAGGCGCAGTGTCACACTCTGCCACTAGGGGCAAGGAAATTCACACACTCAAAGGGTTAAGAGGGAAGAAGGGCAAAAATCTAGCATGAATTACATCCTCCTAAATTGTCCATGAAGTACCTCTTTTAAACCATTTGAACATTAACTGAGCCTTTTTATATCAGGAGCAAGAATGTGGCAGCAGCGGGGTGAACCAAGGAGAGGAGGTAAAGGTAACCAGAGAGGCACAGGAGGCACATATAACAAGGTAACAATAGTCAAAACTTGATTTCTGCCAGTGCTGAAATACTTAACACATAATGGGTATTAAAGTAGGCCTGCTGCTTCATAGTGGCATAGACTATTACAAGGCTGAATATAGATTTGGTAAATTAGAGAAATGATTTTTACAACTGTTACTAATATGGGAATACCTACAGTAAATAAAGGGGTAAATTAGCCTTGCCCTTTTAGCAAAGTTAATGATTTTGCGCTCTTCCTCCACACTAGGATACATACTGTATACTGTCATTTTTTGCTTTAAAAAATCCTTTTCCTTTAAAAATGAAAAAATAAAGGACATTGGAGATAACTGCCTGTATGACCTGACAGTCCTGTAATAAAAAGATTTTTTTTTCATCCTTATATGGACAGAGATCTCAACCCCCTCCTCCCCCCCAATGTTTGAAACAAAGTTACGCCCTTGTAAGGCTCCAGCTTCCCTCAGTCCAGTGTGGTACTGACTTGGTTCGACAGCTCTCAGCTGCTCCCTGGTTCCTCCTGTTCCCCGACCTCCTGTGTTCCTCTGCTCCCATGCTCTCACCTCCCTGAAGCTCCCCTGGATTCCCACATAAGCCTGCAAAAAAATATCATTATTACCTGCTTTAATCTTCTGTCATGAGTACCCCTTTTGGGGCAGAAAGGCAAACCCACGTGCTGAATTGCTTTGTGACATTTATTAACCAAAATAACAAACAGTCCAAAAATGGTGAAGACAATACAAAAAATGCAAAGAACAACTTACAAAGAGGCAGCACGGTGGCGGAGTGGTTAGCACTGCAGCATCACAGCAACTCACCCTTGGCCGGGGGATCCTGGGTTCGATCCCAGCCCCCGACCAACAGTGATCTGTGTGGAGTTTGCATGCTCTCCCCGTGTCTGTGTGGGTTTACTCCGGGATTTCCCCGGTTTCCTCCCACATGCCAAAAACATGCAAGTTAGGTTAATTGGCATCAAACTGGGGATTCTAAATTGTCCTTTGGTATGACTGTGAGAGTGAATGGTTGTCTGTCTCTGTGTTGGCCCTGCGATGGACTGGCAATCTGTCCAGGGTGTACCCTGCCTCTCGTCCAAAGATGCTAGGACAGGCTCCAGCCCCCCCGAGACCCGAAAAGGATTAAGCCGAAGAAGATGGATGGATCGAACTTACAAAGAGGTGAGCTCTTTGGGGATGAGGAGAGAGGAGTAGTCCTTGGGCATAAGACATACTTCAAAAGACAAAGTAATGCTGCAGCACTGAGAGACAAAACAGCAGTCCTCAAATAGTGGGCAGCAGATTGACAGGCAGATGAGCAGCAGGTGTGAGCTGAGTGAGCAGGTGACCTGATTAATCAACTACCCACAGCTTGGGATGGCAGGGAGACAGCGTGAGTAGTTGGTGGGAGTGTCTGGGCCAAGAGGAGGGGCTCTGAGAGTAAACAAAGTAAAATGAATACAAAGAACTGACCACACAATAATAACAGACATCCAGAACACAGAAAATAAATTGAGTCTGAGCTCAGAGGGAAAATTAGAGCTCAGACTTATGACAGAGCCCCCCCCCCCCCAAGAGGTGGAATCCAGACACCCCCAGGCAACACCAAAGTCCCCCCCCCCCCAAGAAAAGGGAACAGCAAAAAATCACCCCTGGAGGGAGGTGGGGGAAAACAGGCCACAGAGGGAAAAAAAAAACAAGCCCCGCTCAAGACCAACACCTGCGCAACACTGGGCCCCTGAGCCCCCTAGGCCACAGAACCAAGCAATTCAGGTGGCTGACCCAAGTCCCAGGCCAGCCAGATGGCAAGGTGATATGAGTCAGGTGGCCTGCCGGAAAATTTGGGCCACCCAACCCAGTGGCTCAGTCTATCAGGCGGGCAGCCTGAGTTTTTTAGCCACCAGGACCTAAGGGGTGACCCAGGAGGTGGCCTCCCCATGGGAGGACCCACGACAGCATTAGGCGGCAGTGGGGGAACCATGATGGAGCCAGGAGAAGGAGAGGAGGCCCCGACACCCTCAGTGGTTCCAGACTGGAGCACTGCAGCACCCTCGGTGGCTCCAGGCTGGAGCAACGCTGCACCCTCGGTGGTTCTGGGCTGGAGCAACGCTGCACCCTCGGTGGCTCCGGGCTGGGGAAACATTGCACCCTCAGTGGTTCCGGGCTGGAGCAACACTGCACTCATGGTGGCTCCGGGCTGGAGCTGTGCAGCACCCGCAGTGGCTCCGGGCTGGAGCTTTGTTGCACCTGCGGAGGCTCTGGGCTTGAGCTTTGCCGCACCCACGGTGGACCTGGATTGGGCCAGAGCTGCACCCATGGTGAACAGGCCAACCCGCAAGAGCACCAGACCAAGGAGGTGGTCCACTAATGGAGCACCGGATGAGGGCGAAGGAGGAAGGTCTATCAAGACCTCAGCAGGGGGAACTGGACCCACGATGTCCTCGGGAGGTGAGCGTGGACCCACGGAGACATCTGGCAAAGTTGGATTTTCCCCGGTGACCCTGAAAGAAGACTCAGAACAAACAGGGAGAGGTACAGGGTCAGAGTCACTGGCAGCAGCAGAGCCCGGTGAGGTGGGCTCAGGCACAGCAATGGCTGCACCTGACTCTCCTCCCCAAGAGTCAGGCAAGATCTCTCCAAAACAGATAAGAGAAAAATAGAGAGTACTTGCCTGAGCTCGAGCTCCACTACTGTCCAGGACTCCGTCAATCCAGACAATGACATCTCAGGCCCGGTAACTTCGAGGTCCAGCTCCGGATCCCACTCTGCTGCGGCGGCCTCTGCAGCAGACATGATGTTGGTTGCAGTCCTATTTTCCCCAGATGAAGAGGCCCTCACTGGTGGCTTGCCCGGCATGGCAGCTGGGGTCCGGCTCTGTATTGGCACTGGAGTAGGGTCTTCTAGGGCCACAGACTCCTCCCTCATCCAGCGGCTCAGTTCCGGAGCCGACAGACACTCAGGAATAACAGGAGGAGGCACGGAAAGAGCAGATGAGAAATTATTTGCTGCAGCAGGTGGGGAGAGCTCAGGGGACTGTGTTTCCTGAACCTCCCTACCAGGAAGCAGGCAAGGCATATCATCATAAATTAACAGAGAATGAAATGAAACTTGCCTGTCATCCCGGTGTGCGATGTTATCTGCTGCAGCTGTATGTTATCTGCTGCAGCTGGAGGACAGTCATCCCTCTCCGTGTCAATGGTGAGCCTGGACCCCTCTGTGGATTGTGAAGGAGCCGCCTCTGATGACACGGAAATGGGGGTAGCTGGAGAAACCCTAGAAGACCTCTCGGCAGCAGGAAGAGACATCGGGGGAGAGGGAATTGCAGCAGCTGTGGAGAGAGAGGGGGCTGACGGAACAGCTAGCGAAGAAAGAAAAGAGGAACAAACTGCTGCAGGAATTGTCGGGCCCAATGTCGGGGAGATGGTTGCCGAAGAGGCTGAGAAATTCCTCCAGCAATCCTGAGCGGGACAACGCTGTTGCTGTGGAGCTGGTGAAATGCCCTCTGGAGCTGAAGGTGAAGCTGGCGAGATGGGAGGGGAGAAGGATGTCAGCTGTGGAGAGTACCTCCAGTTCAGTTCTGCTGGAAATGCCACCATCCTCAGCCCAGGAAACAATCGCTGGAGCGCAGACACTGTGGACAACAGCTCTGAAAATTCAGGATACTTCCACAGACCGGGATGTGCCTCCAGAATTCCCACTGCTCCATATAAACTTTCCCTGGCTTTCTTGGGTCCCCGGGCGATGAGAGCCTCATCCACAAAACTCTGGATGAAGTCTGCCGCCCACTCCTCCTCCACGGTCAGAGACCCCGCTGCCTTTCTTCCTTTATCGGCGTGAGGCCAGCGAGCCGGGGACATAATGAGCTCCAGTTCTCAGGTGAGAGAAAAAACACAAAAAATACACAAATACAACAGCTGTTTTTTGTTTTTGTTTTTGTTTTTGTTTTGTTTTTTACGGCTGCAGCATTCTGTCATGAGTGCTCCTTTCGGGCAGAAAGGCAACCCCATGCGCTGAATTGCTTTGTGACATTTATTAACCAAAATAACAAACAGTCCAAAAATAATGAAGACAATACAAAAAATGCAAGGAACAACTTACAAAGAGGTGCGCTCCAGAGCCGCCTTAGCTCTGGAGGGGATGAGGAGAGAGGAGTAGTCCTTGGGCATAAAGCATTACAAAGTAATGCTGCAGCAGTGAGAGACAAAACAGCAGTCCTGAAATAATGGGCAGCAGATTGGTAGGCAGATGAACAGCAGGTGTGAGCTGAGTGAGCAGGTGACCTGATTAATCAACTACCCACAGCTTGGGATGGCAGGGAGACAGCGTGAGTAGTTGGTGGGAGTGTCTGGGCAAGAGGAAGGGCTCTGAGAGTAAACAAAGTAAAATGAATACAAAGAACTGACCACAAAATAATAACAGACATCCAGAACACAGAAAATAAATTGAGTCTGAGCTCAGAGGGGAAATTAGAGCTCAGACTCATGACATCTTTCCCCTGTGCCTCTCTTCGGTCATGGCCTGCTTCCATTGTCACTGGATTCCCTCAGCCTGTGAGCTACCTGGAAAAACAAGTAAGGAAAAATATTGCAAAATTCAGTAACCTCTCATCACAGGAAAATCCCTAGGCCCAGGGTATCGCCATACCCATCTATAAGCAGCTCCATATTAGTTGATCCTATCACAATCCTTGCCTGCAAAATGCCTACCCCCAAGAAGACTCCATCCACCTGTTCCTCATCACACACGCCTGTAAGGCTGAGACATCTCACAACTAGTTGGAGATAAAAAAAAAAAAACGTGAGACAAATCTGAGAATTTACTCTATTCTTAAATCAGAACTTAAAACATATTTGTTTAGGATGGCTTTTAATACCCAGTAGTGGTGATATTTGTCTTGACATTTGTTTTTATTTTATTTTTATTTTTATTTTCAGGTATTTATTCTTGTTTCTTTGTTTATGTTATTTGTTTTTAATGCTGCTTAATTTTCTGTAAAGCACTTTGATCACCTACAGGTTGTTTTAAAGGGCTATATAACTATAGAACTATTGGGCCTTCGCTCTCTGACAAGCTCGGGCACGCCCTGGCCTCCTGTCAAGTGCCATCAGCTGTGCTTCATTATGGGTGTTCACACACACACACACACACACACACACACACACACACACACACTCTCCAGTCATTCCTATTCACACGCTCTGACACTCACTCATGCACACCAGGGTTTAATTATGTTCAGCCCACGCTTCCTCACACCGGCGATCTCTTCCCTCGTTAGTATTATGATTACAAATATGCTGCGTTAGTGGGCAGAGATCGTCGGGGCATTCACCCCCATTTGTGGCAGCGTGTTCCTCCATGGATGTTGAATTACTACCTTCGTGTTTATTCAGCCTGTCATGTCAAGTTGGTAAATCCCTTGATGGTAGCGGCTGACCCTGCTTCATTTCCTCATCCACCAGACTACACGGACAGCCTCGGATCGTTCCAGCCATAAGTTTGTTCACCTTTCTCTTTGTGCACATCGTTTCGGCGGTACTAGGCATTCCCCCCCCAGGCTGTAGAACATCCGTCCCCGTATGTCTGGTGGCCCTTATCTCATCTTTACAACCCTCTGTATATGTGTGGTCAACTGGTCTTGTTATTTTGTGGTGGTTTACGTTAATGGCACGCTCTACTCTCGCAATTGGGTTTTTCATTCCCTCCCTCGTGCGCACGGGGAATCATGACACCTCAGGGTCTAACTATTGCAGCACCATTTTACAGACTGTGAAGGAGTTCTCAGAATGGGCTGTTTTTGTTGACATCATTTTAAATGCTCACCCTACCCTCCCTCGTTTATCACTCTCTGTGGCCGGCGATGCCATTATGTGACTAATTTTATTTTTATTTTATTTAACCTTTATTTATGCAGGGTAGTTCCATTGAGAGGCAACTTCTCTTTTTCAAGGACGCCCTGTTCACCTTCACACCAGGAAGCTGCCCAGTACAACCACAGACTGACCTGTGGCCACTGAGCAGCTCCACTGGAGCAGTTGGGGTTAAGGGCCTTGCTCAAGGGCACCACAGTGGGGTTAAGGAGAGTGGGGAAAACACTGCTATGTCATCTGTCCCACCCAGATCTAATCCTGCCAGTCCAGGGATCGAACCCGCAACCCTCCGCTCATCAGTCCACAGCCCTAACCATTAGGTCACCACTGCCCAATGCTAGCTGTTAGCTCATCACTTCTATAGCGGACACAGCTGGAGCTAGCTAACATACTGGCTGAGTGTAAAAGCCCAAATAAAGTTTGAGGAGCTTTTTTGGCTCTTTAATTTGTGACATTTTTAAATTTTCAGCCTTTTCCATAAATTTGCAACATTTGTGTAAATTGTTGGCCTTTATCTCCTAACGGTGTAACTTTATTCTCTTCTTCGGTTTGTTTAGGTGAAAGGCAAAGAAAAACTAGTTAATCCAACTTAATTACAAAGAGACGAAGAAGAAGAACGCATATTTTTCCATTATTTATTTTATTTCTAGAGAGATTTACGGCTAAATACCATTAAATAAAAGACAAATCCTGGAACAGCCATCTGACCTAATAAACCCATCAGACGTTCAGCAAAATAAGAACATTAGCCTTTTTATATAAATGGGGAGTTTAAACCGCTTCATCGATTTCTGCTGCTGCTCCAGTGCGAGAGCAGTGAGGGCGAGACACAGAGACACACTGGAGAACAGAGACGGAGAGGAGAGGACCTGGCAGAGAGCCTGATTAGGAGAGCAGCTGAGTGGAAAACTCATTAAACAGATAAGCCTCTTAATTAAATCAATAGGCAGAGTAACTCAGAACTGATAACTGTTATTAAAGCTAGATGAAAGCTGCAGCCGTTCTCCCATTTTAATGACAACAGAAACGATGACCATGGAGACTTAGAGGGAAAGAAAACCATATATAACAGGGTAAAGATGTTTGTCCTCCATGAAGGAGTTCAGAAGGAGAAATAACCACTAGCTTTCTGGTATAGACAGAAAAAAATGTACATTTTATGAGGATAAAACTCCAAAAAGTGTCAAGACAAACACCACATATTTATGAGAAAAGAAATGAAAATTTATAAGAAAAAAGTAACAGTAACAACAACAAAAAAAAAAATCTAGAAATCTGTAAGAAAAAAATTCCATTGACAAAACGGGTGCAAATCTTTACAAATTTTTATCAAATTTATTTAAAAAATGTAACATATTTACAAGAAAAAAGTGGTAATAAAGTTTCAACATGAGTAAAAAATCACAAAATTGCCAGAGCAATAATGCAAAAATTGCAAAAATAACTACATTACTGCCCAAAAAATATTTAAATATCTGCAAGGAAAAAAAATAATTTAAGAGAAACATTGCAAGTATCTAAGACAAATTACCATGAATTTTTATTATTCTTCACCGACGCATAATAAAGAAAATATCTTTAATGTCAGCGGGAAAACAAATTTCTATACCAAGTGGTCAATTAAATAAAAATGTAAAATAAAAATAACTTAGAAAAGGTGTAAAATTAAGACAAAACCTCTCAAATTAAAAGGAAAAATGTCACAAATGTATGTGGGAAAAGAGTGCAAATTTATATGAAAAAATATCGATAATTTGCAAGAAAAAGTCAAAGATTGATGAGAGAAAAGGTGCAGAAAATACAACAAATTAGCAAGAAAAAAGTTGAAAAAATTGTAAAAAGGTCAGAAAATTATGAATTTATTTCAACAAATCCACAAATTTAAAAGAATGGAGCTGTATTGTTTTACTAGGAAAGTATCTGATGAACAGTTTTTCTTTTTATTGCTTTTATAAATGGAATCATGGCCACAATCATTTGTCTTTTTTGACAAAATATTACAAATATAAAACAGTTTTAAAGAATGTGAAATTAGTTAAATATGTATACTGTAAATGACTTCATTAATATTATCCATGTATAGGAGAAAAGCTGCAAAATTTAAGATGCAGTTAACTGGGAAAATACTTCCAAGAAATGTTAAAAAAAAAGGACAGTTACAGAGGAAAAAAGTCAGAAATTCATGAGAAAAATTTTTTTAAAAATGCAAGAAAAGGTTGTAAATTTGCAAGAAAAAAAGGTGCAGTAAAGTCACAAAAATATAAGACAAAGGTCACAAATTTACTTGATAAATTATCATAAATGTACATGAAAAAATAAAATTTTTTAAAAAGTATATGTATATGAGAAAATTTGCTCAATTAAGAAAAGAAAAACAAATTTAAGAAAAAGTTGCATAAATATGAGTAAAACAAAGAAAACCCCATAAAAGACTTAAACATGAAATGAATTAAATATTTACTGTAAAATAAATGGCTTCAGCAGCTCGGTGGCGCAGTGGTTAGCACTGTGGCAACACAGCAAGCAGGTCATGGATTCGATCCCACCCTTTACCATCGTGGGTTCGATCCCACCCCCGGACCATCGGTGACCCTTCTGTCTGGAGTTTGCATGTTCTCCCCGTGTCTGATGGGTTTTCTCCAGGTACACCAGGTTTCCTCCCACAGACCAAAGACATGCAGGTTAGGTTAACTGGCATTTACTGGGGATTCTAAATTGTCCTTAGGTTTGAATGTGTGAGTGAATGGTTGTCTGTCTCTATGCGGTGGCCCGGCGATGGACTGGCGATCTGTCCAGGGTGTACCCTGCCTCTCGCCCAAAAGATGCTGGGATAGGCTCTAGCCCCCCCGCGACCCGAAAAGGATTAAGCGGACGAAGATGAATGAATGAACATTAGTGATGGTGAAACTGAGCCCTGATAAAACAATAAACAACTTTGAGACAATTGCTTCATTATCGACACAGTGTTATGAAACATTTAATAAAGAGTGCCATCTGCTGACTGAGTGTCAGAACTGCATCTGAGTAGAAAACCTGAAAATATCTCAACACTTTTTTTTGAACATTTTCCCATCAGAGGTCTATTCAAAATTGGATGGCAGGAACAAACAATACAAAGCAAACAAAGACAACCTAATTCCAATAGAACCCTCTCAAATTTACCGTGAGCCCTCAAGTCATGTGATGTGACCGACATGACGAGGCCTCGTTTGCTATGGTCACGTGACTGTGGGCATGCTGAAACAGCGCTCGATGCACTGCTCATGATGCAAAAAAATTGCAAGACATTGGACAGCTCCTATTACTATAATAAAAGAAGCCTATCAGAGAACTGTTGTGCTCTTTACTCTCTCTCTCTCTTTTAATATACCCCTTTTTTGTTAATTGGAATGTGAAGTTTGACTGATTGTATATTTTTTTGTGACAGTTCTGATTTTGTAGCTCTTTTGTAACATTTATCCTCATCGAGTTTGTATGTTGTATTTTGTTCTATCAAGTTAAAAAAAAAAAACTGCTCATGACACTTCTGCTTTATATTGCGCGAATCAGTGTCGAGTTGGCAGTGTCGAGCGTAACATCACTACCCCTACCCCTACGAATTGGGACACCCCTCCATGGCTGCACATGGCCAAAGTGGCTGTAGAGTGTAGCTGTCGTACCAGCCACTGCTGAAATTCACCAGCCATTGGCTGGTGTTAATGTAAGGCCCTGCATTCTTGCTCTCTCCAGTGGTGTGAAAAGTGTTTGCCCCCTTCCTGATTTCTCTCTTTTTTATGTGTGTGTGTATGTTTGTCGCACTTAAATGTTTCAGATCATCAAACAAATTTAAATATTAGACAAAGATAACACAAGTTAACTCAAAATGCAGTTTTTAAATGAAGGTGTTTATTATTAAGGGTAAAAAAAAATCCAAACCTACATGGCCTTGTGTGAAAAAGCGATTGCCCCCCCCCACACACACACCTGTTAAAACATAAATTAACTGTGGTTTATCACATCTTTGGAAAGCTGAGTTCAGTTTCTCTAGCCACACCCAGGTCTGATTGCTGCCACACCTGTTCTCAATCAAGAAATCACTTAAATAGTACTTGCTTTGACAAAATGAAGTAGACCAAAAGATCCTCAAAAGCTAGACATGATGCTGCAATCCAAAGAAATTCAGGAACAAATGAGAAGGAAAGTAATTGAGATCTATCAGTCTGGAAACGGTTATAAAGCCATTTCTAAAGCTTTGGGATTCCACCGAACAACAGTGAGAGCAATTATCCACAAATGGTGAAAACATGGAACAGCGGTGAACCTTCCCAGGAGTGGCTGGCTGACCAAAATTACCCTAAGAGCACAGCGACGACTCATCCAAGAGGTCACAAAAGACCCCACAACAACATCCAAAGAAGTGCAGGCCTCACTTGCCTCAGTTAAGGTCAATGTTCATGACTCCACCATAAGAAAGAGACTGGGCAAAAATGGCCTGCATGGCAGAGTTCCAAGATGAAAACCATCCATCCATCCATCTTCTACCGCTTTTCCGGAGGTCCGGGTCACGGAGGCAGCAGTTCAAGCAGAGAAGCCCAGACTTCCCTCTCCCCAGCCACCTGCTCCAGCTCTTCAGAGAGGATACCAAGGTGTTCCCAGACCAGCTGGGGGACATAATCTCTCCACCGTGTCCTGGGTCTGCCCCGGGGTCTCCTCCCAGTGGGACGTGCCCGAAACACCTCAAGTGGGAGGCGTCCAGGAGGCATCCTAATCAGATGCCCATACCACCTCAATTGACTCCTTTCAATGTGGAGGAGCAGCGGTTCTACTCTGAGCCTCTCCCGGATGACTGAGCTCCTCACCCTGTCTCTGAGGGTGAGTCCAGCAATCCTATGGAGAAAGCTCATTTCAGCCGCTTGTATCCGCGATCTCGTTCTTTCGGTCATTACCCAAAGCTCATGACCATAGGTGAGAGTAGGAATGTAGATTGACTGGTAAATCAACAGCTTTGCCTTAGAACTCAGCTCCCTCTTCACTACAACAGATCGGTACAATGTTCGCATCACTGCAGATGCTGCTCCGATCCGTCTGTCAATCTCTCGCTCCATTCTCCCCTCACTCGTGAATAAGACCCTAAGATACTTAAACTCCTCCACTTGGGGCAGGAGCCTGTCCCCAACCCAGAGAGGACAATCCACCTTTTTCTGGCTGAGGACCATGGACTTGGACTTGGAGGTGCTGATTCTCATCCCAGCCACTTCACACTCAGCGACAAACCGTCCCAGCAAGAACTGTAGGTCATTGCTCGATGAAGCCAACAAGACAACATCATCTGCAAACAACAGAGATGAGATCCTGTGGTCACCAAGCATGACACCCTCCATTCCCTGGCTGCGCCTCGAAATGCTGTCCATAAAAATTATGAACAGGATCGTGACAAAGGGGAGCCCTGGTGGAGTCCAACTCTCACTGGGAATGAGTCTGACCGAGGGTTGGCAATACGAACCAAACTCTCACAACGGTCATACAGAGACCGATTAGCTCGTAACAATAAGCCCGATACCCCATACTCCTGAAGCACCCCCCACAAAAAACCACGAGGGACGTGGTCGAATGCCTTCTCCAAGTCCACAAAACACATATAAACTGGTTGGGCAAACTCTCCCACGAACCCTCAAGAATCCTTGAGAGGGTAAAGAGTTGGTCCGATGTGCCACAGCCAGGACGAAAACCACATTGCTCCTCCTCAATCCAAGGTTCGACCAGTGGCCGGACTCTCCTCTCCTGTACCTTGGCATAGACCTTCCCAGGGAGGCTGAGGAGTGTGATCCCTCTAAAGTTGGAGCACACCCTCCGGTCCCCTTTTTTGAAGAGAGGAACCACCACCCCGGTTTACCATGCCAAAGGCACTGCCCCCGACCTTCACGCAATGTTGCAGAGGCGTGTCAACCATGACAGCCCTACAACATCCAGGGCCTTGAGGTACTCAGGGCGAATCTCGTCCACCCCCGGGGCCCGGCCACCAAGGAGATTTCTAACCACCTTGGCGACCTCAGCCCCTGTGATAGGCAAGGCATCCCCCTTTTCCACAAGCCCTGCTTCCTCTGTGGAAGGCGTATCAGTGGGATTGAAGAGATCCTAAAAGCATTCCTTCTACCGCCCAACGATATCCCCAGTCGAAGTCAACAGCGCCCCATCCGCACCATACACAGTGTGGACAGGGAGCTGCTTTCCCCTCCTGAGCCTCCGGACAGTTTGCCAGAATCTCTTCGAGGCTGACCGAAAGTCTTGTTTGATGGCCTCACCAAACTCCTCCCATACCCGGGTTTTTTCTTCAACAACCACCCGAGCTGCACTCCGCTTGGCCTGCCGGTACATCTCAGCTGCTTCGGGAGTCCCACAAGCCAACCAAGCCTGATACGACAACTTCTTCAGCTTAATGGCCCGTCCCACCACCGGTGTCCACCACGTGGTTTGGGGGTTGCCACCACGAGATGCACCGACCACCTTGCGGCTGCAGCTCTGGGCCACTGCTTCAACAATAGAGGTGGAGAACATGACCCATTCAGACTCCATGTCTCCAGACTCCCTCGGAATGTGGTCAAAGTTCTTCTGGAGATGGGAGTTGAAGACCTCCCGGACAGGGGCCTCAGCCAGACGTTCCCAGCACACCCTCACTATACGTTTGGGTTTACCAGGTCTGAATGGCATCCTCCCCTGCCATCAGATCCAACTCACCACCAGGTAGTGATCAGTTGACAGCTCTGCACCTCTCTTTACCCGAGTATCCAAGACACACGGTCGCAGGTCTGATGACACGATAACAAAATGACTATCATCACTATCTCACTGCCCCCTTGGTAAACTCGCTTGTTCCAATGGAGAAGTGAGATAGTCATAGACTCTTATCACAAACTAGGCACACATTATCAGAATACCTCTATCTGAATTTTCTAATTTTTGAGGCTTCTTAAGTAAGAGAAGCATGCATAAATAAAACATTTATGACAATAGATAATGCAACAACATTGTAACCACAGTTAGGAAGTCTTTAGGAAAAATTCCTGTTCTGCAGGAATTTTACGGCTGTGGTCATAAAACAATGTCTCAGTGGGCGAGTCCGTTTCCTGGTTCTCTCTTCTCCATGTCAAGGGTCTGTGTTGAGTCAAAGAAAGAGAGGGGGAAGGGCTGCTGCATCACAGCTGGATCCTGTTGGAGGTGATGAAACTCTGGACAAAGGTTAACCCCCCTCCTGTCTATGGCGCAGCAGTGCTCCCGTCAGCTCACCTCCCTCTGGCAATCAAGATTTTTTTCAAGAAAATATTCAGTTTAAATATGACAAATTCCAAAGGCTCCAACTTGAATGTGGTAAGACATAATGGCTTACTGTCAACTAGAAAGATGTAGAATATGATCCAAAGTTTGAGATTGGAGTAAATTTATGCATCTAATATGCATAATGCGACAGCAGCCATATCAAATTACATAACTTTTGGTCAAAAGTGGACTTTGGACATATTTACACAAAGGATGGTTTTGTTTTTTTTGTCACCGTTTTTGTTGTTTGTTTTTTGTTGTCTTATCTTCAAAGTATATGAACCAGAAGATCAGTAGAATGTACACAAATTGATAAAAAAAAAACAAAAACAGGCCTACCGTTGATCCTGTCTTCATTCGTCCATTTTCGTCATCCACGGTCCTTATTTCGTCTTCTGCCAGTCATTTTTGCTTTCTCTTCCACATCCAGAAACTGTCACATTTATCATATGAATAATTCCACCTCAACTTCGGTTGCATTGCGCTGCCGAACTGGCGCTATTGTTCTCTGTCATCACGTGCAGCTCCGTCGATGGCAGACAAAAGTGTACACTGTCATGTTCCTGGGGCACGGGTTAGAGCCGTGCCCAATTTGTCTGCCCAGTGAACATTTTGCTGTTTATTTTCTGTTATCTCTTAGAAAATACAGACCTAACAAAGCTCAAAAGCATCATAATAAACTGTTTCTGGTTTGTTTACTTTGACAGCGCTGTGCAGCTTCCGGTTGTTCATTCCTTCGGGGCTGCACAGCTGCTGCCCATTGACTACTCATGAGCTATACCTGTCTGCAATTATGTGTTGGTATTTTAGAGACGACAGCCCCTGTTCGTTGCCGTGTCCTACTACTCTCTCCCTGCCTTCCTGCCCACTGCCTGCTTCGGTGGGTTTAGGTCTTGCTGTCAAGGTAAGTTGTGTGCTCCGTCGTGGTGCCTTATTCAATTCAATTCAAACGTTTATTTCAAACTCAGGGTTCATATTAAATGCAGAAATAAAACAAGTAGAAAATAAATAAATAAATAAATAAAAGTATATACAGATCAGCAGACACTCGGCGCTCTTGTAACAACAATAACATACAATATTGGACTCAGTATAAAATGGAACGCCACCACTTCCAAATGCTGGAGTGAAGTGTGAGTGACGAGTTGACAATTGCTGATATAAGATGATTGTTGCATGCCAGCAACCTTCTCATAAAACTGTAAACATTCTTTCGTATCAACTCGCCAAAAGACGGAATGTTCACGGACACAAACATCTTGCTTGCACTCGACCTTCGTGGTATATTTAACAACCTTCTTAGGGAGTTATTATATGCAATGCGGATTTTGTTCCTAACAGCAACATTGCTATTAAACCATAAAGGCGAGCAGTACATTGAGGTACAGAAGGTCTTGAACAACATACGTTTGACATCAGGAGAACATCTATGGAAATTTCACAACAATAAATTTGTTTGAGCATAGAGTTTCCTGAGTTGCCTGATACAATCAACATTGGTCTTATCAGATTCAATCCACACACCTAGGTATTTGACTTTTTCAACAAAGTTCAAGCTATTACCACAAAGTGGCATAACAGGATTCGACGTATTGACACCCTTCGGTTTGAAAGCCATACACATAGATTTAGTACAGTTGAACAAGATGTCATTTTTTTCACCAAATTTTTCACATACCGAAAGGAGATGTTGCATCGTTGCAGTAGACAAACTTAACAAACAGAGATCGTCAGCATCGAAAATGTGATTTAACAGTGCACCGTTAAAGGAGCCGCCCACATTAGTACTGTTCAACAGTACACTGAGATCATCAACATAGACATTAAACAACAAGGGTGACAGTATACCACCTTGTTTAACACTGTTGGTCACATGAAATTTGGATGAGGTGACATTGCCCCACCTAACAACCATAGACTGCCTTCTGTACCAGTATAACAGGATGCTAACCATGTAAATAGGAATACCTCGATCGATCAGTTTTCTAAACAAACACCAGTGGTTAATCCTGTCAAAAGCTTTGCTAGCGTCTAGGAACGTAGCATAGACACTAGTGGATTGGCTTCTGAAGTAGTCAACAAATTCATGGAGTAGGTAAACAGCCTTGTCAGTTGAAAGAGCTGACTTGAAACCAAACTGATTTTCGTTTGTCCACAGATGATCCTCAGTTCTGTTGAGGATTAAACCCTCTAACAGTTTGGATATAACATTTGCAATAGCTATAGGTCTGTAGTTGTATCATATCAGACAGACTGGCACACTTGTTTTTCACCAAGGGAATAATAACAGAGTCCATCAACATATCTGGCATGTAACCATGAACAAACATACAGTTAAAACACAATGACAATAGAATACTCAAATTGAAATCAGCATTGATGAGGCATTCACTGGTGAGACAATCAGGGCCAGCTGATTTGCCTTTCTTGAGAACTTTGATCAGTGAAGCAACTTCAACAGGAGTAACAGCAGAAATATCGGAGGCATCAAACATGTCGTTATACAGGCGAATATCGTGCATAACAGAATCCTTCATTGAAACATTCTTGACTGAGTTGAAAATAGCTTCATAATGACATTTCCACTTTTCAGCAATATTAACATCACCAGTCACACCATCAATAGTGTTTGATCTAACAGACCGATGGGAGCTCATAGCCTTCATTTGTTTCCAGAATTCTACCATGTTCAGTTCACTCATGTGACTAGCTAACTGGTCACATTTGATGCTTTCTTCATTGCGCCTACATGCTCTTAGAGCATATTTGAACCTAGCCCTACAACTTTTCATGTTATCAAATACAAACTAATAGTTTTTTGAATGCAAAAGATGCAATAGACTTACACAATGGTCCCCTCCGGCATACAACTAGGAACATACCGGTCGCTATGGAGGGTGAGAATATGTATGGGCACATAATCATACCATGTAGGATAACTAAGTAGACGGCTATGCTGTTTCATCCCATCTAGCAACAATGCTCTGCACTGTGTGTGTTTATATATTTACATATTTATTCCATCTAGCTACAATGCTCAGCACTGGGTGTGTTTATATTTATATATCTATATATTTATTCCATCTAGCTACAATGCTCCGCACTGTGTTTTTATATATCTACATATTATTCCATCTAGCTACATTGCTCCGCACTGTGTGTGTTTATATACTTGCATATTTATTCCACCTAGCTGCAATGCTCCGTACTGTGGGTGTTTATACAGTATATTTACATATTTATTCCATCTAGCTACAATGCTCTGCACTGTGTGTCTGTGTGTGTGTGTGTATATATATATTTTATAGTAATATGTACATATGTATATTAGCTGCTCTTGCTTGCTTGTTTTTTTTCTTGCCTTCTGATTGTTGCTCTGAGTGTTGCTATCCCTGTGCTGTTGCAATCCTGGAATTTCCCCGTTGTGGGACTAATAATAAAGGCTTATCTTATCTTATCTTATCTTATCTTATCTTATCTTATCTTATTGGACCAGAACGTGGTTTGCTATTACTCCTCCACCACAAAAAAGCATCCCGAGCAGCTGTGTGAGCCTCGCTAACAACATCATTCCAGCCTGGGACGTTATACTGGGTGGCCACGCTGTGACTAGGAATGCATTCACTCACACAATAATTTAAAGCATCAACAATATCACTGTAAAACCTGTCGATATCATCCCTGTGTGCAGCACATTTACGGTCGTGACACCTGATGGCGTCCGTAGGAGCACGGATGTTACAGAGTTTCCTACGAGTAAGTTTCTTATATCTGGACAGGTCTGACGCTGTGTCATCACACCATTTGTATGTCCTACTGCCCGTTGTGGCTGAAGGAGCTCCCTGGGGGCCACTTACAGCACTAGATACCTCAATATCCATCAATATCTTATTTCCCTTCTCCCATTTTTTCTCAGCCATGGAGCCCCATAGCCCTCGGGCTCTTCTGGCTGAGCTTTTTCTCCTAATCAGGCTTTCCCTGTATTTGGCACCACTGACGTGGAGCCCAACTTGCCTCCAGCGTTTGTTATGTTCCGTTCCATTTCATTATAATCATTTGTTATCTCCGTTGCTCGCCAGTTCGCTTGTTGGAGCACATTGTTTACAGTCCATATTTTCTCTACATGCTCGCCAGTTTTGTATGTTGGAGCATTTTATTCTTTATTTTCCTTCATGCTCACCAGTTAGTTTAGGAGCATTTTTGTGTTGCCCTTTAAGTTAATAAATGTGCAGAAACCTACAACGTGCATTTGGTGTCCTATTTTGCGCCCGTTCACAGGCACGTTCATGACGTACACACTCCAGACCATCTTCTGCTGTCGCAAAACGTAAATATTTCCCTTCAGAAGATAATGTCTTTTTAGAATCATAGTTGGCAAAATCTGGAGCAAATGCTTCCTCCGTGTAGAAATATATGTTGGGATGGACCCTTTGTTTACATTCTCTTCTTCGCGTTTCCAGAAATGATGTTTTGAGGCGGCTCGTTTATGAGAAGTTCTCCAGTCCTCCAGTGAAGGGCAGTAATCTATACGTGTCTGGCATCTTGTGATGTGAAATGCTTGTTACAACTGTGTTTTCTGTGCTTTTGGGACACATCATGTGACAGGTGCGGACCTGCGACATAGGCAGCAGGTGACGCACATGTTTTATGACAGCCGGAAAGTTAAAGGGTTAAGACAGTTTTAGTTCATACATGAAGCAAAGTTCCAATTTTAGTGCTCAATCCAGCTTGAGTCTGCTACAACACTGTTCATTCATATGTGAACTATACTGTCTGGGTGCATATGCCGGGTAATTTAACTAACTGTAATGCTGTTGATACCATCTAGCTACAGTGCTGCTGCATTGTGTATATAACTGTGTACATATGCATATTTATGTACTACTTTGGCTAACCAGTTCTTATCTTATTATCTTATTTGCTATTGCTCTGGGTGCTGCTATCCCTGTGCTGCTGCAACCCTGGAATTTCCTCATTGCGGGACTAATAAAGGCTTATCTTTTTTTCTTTTTTTTTTTGTTACTTATTTGTACCCGTAGGTAGACTTGGTTTGCAGTCTGGTGACAAGCCACCGGCTGCTGGTCGCTGCGTGCGCGAGCGCCCTAAACCTACATGTTTTTGGTGTGCGGGAGGAAACCGGAGAAATCCCGGAGTAAACCCGCGCAACACGGGGAGAACATGCAAACTCCACACAGCTCACTGTTGGTCGGGGGCTGGGATCGAACCCACGATCTCATGATCCCCGCGATCCCCCGGCCGAGGGTAAAACTGTGCTGCCACAGTGCTAAACCACTGCGCCACCGTGCAGCCCATCTTTTATCTTTGCCATAAATTGCCCTGGCAAGGGCAAATTGAGGACACCAAATGCAAGCTGTGAGTCTGCAACATTTAATAACGAAAAACACAGACACTACACAAAAACACTACACTTACAAATGAAGGAAACCAGGAGTTATAGTACGCGGGGATGACGGGGCTCACGTCTGCAAAACTAAGAGAGAACAGCCAGGCAGGAGCCAGGCTGAGGCACATGGGCACGCCAGGGAAAAAAGGAAAGAAAAACGGAGCACACCCGAACAAACTTACTGGGAACAATCAGGACAATGCTGCAACGAGTTGGCATTTGCAGCCATCCTAAATAGGCACAGGGAAAATGATACAGTGATGACAGTTGTGGGTCACATGAATGAGAGTAATTAAGATAACCGATGACAGCTGTCAAAGCCCGCAAACCGGTCTTGACTGTCATGGTCCATGTGCTGACTCTGTCGGCACTCGGACTGTGCGGTGACATAATGCACGGCTCAGGAGACGCACACACACAGGCTCAGAGTAGTTCAAATAGTTTATTAACAACAGGAGTGTATGAATGTGTGTCTGCGGGATGTAAATGTATTGGTGGCGGCGTCGGCTTCGGGCACAGAGGCAGGAGACCGTACAGTCGGACAACCCTATGGGAAAAGCACAAGGAGACGGGTGACGGGCACACACCAACACAGGAGATATATGAGCGAGAGAGGAGCTTACTTGGATAGGACAGATGACTGGCACAGCAAGGGACGAGGTCCGGTAGACAGCCACCTGGAGAGCCCGGTGCAGCAGCGAGGAACAGGCGATGGAGAGGTGTTGTCCGCCGCCGGGAAATCCACCTGTGCACAGGGGAGCAGACTTGGAAGGAAAAGGAGGTAAGGTCTTCTTACCAGAATGATTAGCTGAGGATGATAGGAATTCACAGCGATGCGTAGGGAAGTCTGACGGCTTCAGGCCGAAGCTCAGGGCGAGGCGGCTTAAATCCCTCGCCGCTGATGATGTGCAGGTGTGTGTGCAGGTGGCGCCGCTGATGAGCGGCGCGGCGTGACAGTACTCCTCCCTCTAGCAGCGCCTCCTGGCGATGGCTTCTCTGGGTGCGCTCGGTGGAAATCAGCGATGAGCGATGGGTCCAACACAAACGACGAGGGTACCCACTGCCGATGTTCAGGCCCATAGCCCTCCCAGTCCACCAAGTACTGCAACCCACGACCCCGGCGCCGGGAGTCCAGGATGGAGGAGACGGGCCAGGCCGGATGGCCATCAACCATCCGGGGCGCGGGTTGCGCAGCAGGAGGAGGGCAAAGGGGGTCGGAGACTGCCAGCTTCACCTTGGACACGTGGAAGGTGGAATGGATGCGGAGGGAGGGGGGAATAGCTACACGCACAGCCACCGGGTTGATGATCCTGGTGATGGGGTATGGGCCCATGAAGCGCTGTGCCAGCTTCCTCCTCTCGCCCTTTAAAATAACGTCCTGGGTCGACACGTAGACTTGCTGACCAACTCTGTACGCCGGGGCAGGTCTTCTGTGCCGGTCCACCACGGCTCTGTTGCGCTCCGCCGTGCGTAAAAGCGCATTGCGCGCTGACGCCCAGATGGAGCGGAACTGCCTGAGATGCGCCCGTACTGAGGGGACAGTTACCTCATTCTCCTGCGCCGGGAACAGCGGGGGGTCGTAACCCAGGGACGCCTTAAAGAGGGACATCCCTGTAGCAGAAGAGCGGGCGGTGTTGTGGGCGTATTCAACCCAGGCGAGATGGTTACTCCAGGACGTTGGTTTGGACGCCGTTACACAGCGGAGCGCAGCCTCCAGCTCCTGGTTGGTCCGCTCACACTGCCCATTGGATTGGGGGTGATGGCCGGAGAAGAGGCTCACCTTGGCTCCTAAGGCGTTGCAAAACGACCTCCAAACGTCTGAAGAAAATTGGGGCCCTCGGTCCGAGACCACGTCCACCGGAATCCCATGCAGCCTGACCATGTGCTGGATTAGGAGGTCTGCCGTCTCCAGGGCAGTTGGAAGACCTCGTAGGGGGACGAAGTGTGCCGCCTTGGAGAAGCGGTCCACGATGGTCGGGACGGTGTCGTAGGTGTTCGAGACTGGGAGTCCGGTGACGAAATCCAGGGCGATATGCGACCAGGGCCTGCCAGGGACGGGCAGGGGCTGGAGCAAACCCGCTGGAGGGGCATTACCCGATTTGTTGGTGGCACACACTGGACAGGCCCGGGCGTAGCGGGCAGCGTCCCTCCGCAGGCCCGGCCACCAGAAGGACCGCTGGAGGAGGTCTATCATCCGGGAGGAGCCAGGGTGACAGGTGAGCTTGGATGTGTGTAGCCAGTGGATGACCTCTCCCCGAACCGTGGATGGCACGAACAGCCTCCCCTCCGGTCCGCCGCCAGGGTCAGGTTCCACTTCCTGCGCCTTCCGGATCTTGCTCTCAATGTCCCAGGTGACGGCTCCCACGACGCACGACCTGGGTAGGATGGTGTGAACCGTGTCCTCCGACTCCTCAGGGGCGAATTGCCTAGAGAGGGCGTCGGGCAGGCCGTTCTTGGAGCCAGGCCTGAAGGTGATGGTAAATTGGAACCTGGCGAAGAACAAGGACCAGCGTGCCTGGCTGGCGTTCAGGCACTTGGCAGATCTCAGATATCCCAAGTTCTTGTGGTCCGTCAGGACCACGAACGGCAGGTCCGCCCCCTCTAGCCAGTGACGCCACTCTTGTAGCGCGAGCTTGATGGCGAGGAGCTCTCTGTCACCCACGTCGTAATTCCTCTCCGCCGGGGACAAGCGCCGGGAGAAGAAGGCGCAGGGCTGTTTGATACCATCATCCGGCGACCGCTGGGATAGCACCACTCCCACTCCTGTGTCCGAAGCGTCCACTTCCACGATGCACTGCAGCGCAGGGTTGACTTGGCTAAGGACCCGGGAGGAGGAGAACTCCGCCTTCAGCACCTGGAAAGCAGCCGCGGCCTCTTCGGTCCACCGGAACGGGACCTTAGGGGACGTGAGGCGGGTCAGCGGGCCGACGATGGTGCCAAAATTGGGGACGAAGCGGCGGTAGAAGTTCGCAAACCCAACGAACTGCTGCACCTGCTTTCTTGACGCAGGTGTGGGCCATTCCACCACCGCTTTCACCTTCTCTGGGTCTGGAAGCACCTGGTCGTGGGAGATGATGAACCCGAGGAAGGATGTTGTCTTCGCGTAAAACTCGCACTTCTCGGCCTTCACGTACAACCGGTTCTCCAGCAGCCTTTGAAGGACCCGCCTCACGTGGACCTGGTGCTCGTCCCTGGACTTGGAGAAGATGAGAATGTCGTCCAGGTAGACGAACACAAAAAGGCCGATGAAATCCCGGAGGACGTCATTGATGAGGCGCTGAAAGACGGCTGGAGCGTTGGTCAACCCGAACGGCATCACCAGGTATTCGAAGTGGCCGTTCGGGGTACGGAAGGCTGTCTTCCACTCATCTCCCTCCCGGATCTGGACGAGGTGGTATGCGCTGCGTAGATCCAGCTTGGTGAACCAAGTCGCCCCCTGGAGGGAGTGGAAAGCGGTGTCCATGAGGGGCATGGTGTAGCGATCCTTCTCCGTGATGTCGTTAAGGGCACGGTAGTCAATGCAAGGACGGAGGGATCCATCCTTCTTACCGACGAAGAAGAATCCTGCCCCCACAGGTGATGACGATGGGCGGATTATCCCAGCACTCAGCGACTCCTTGAGGTATGAGTTCATTGTCTCCTTCTCCGGCGCCGATAGACAGTAGAGTCGTCCAGAAGGTAAGGGTGCCCCCTGGCGGAGGTTGATGGCACAGTCGTAGGGCCTATGAGGAGGGAGAGACATCGCCTTGGATTTGCTGAATACCATACCCAGGTCGTGAAATTCCAATGGCACCAGGGACAGGTCCGGGGGCGCAGCGTCCGTAGGTGAGGGAGAAGCGGACGGAGAGCAGGCAGCGGACTGTAGGCAGGTGCTCATGCAGAACGTACTCCATGCCGACACCCCGGCGGACTTCCAATCCAAAATGGGGCTGTGGAGGCGTAGCCAGGGATACCCCAGGATGACGGGCGACACAGAGTTGGGCAGGACTTAAAAGGTTATCTCCTCCCGGTGGTTTCCAGAGATAATAACCGGGACGGGGATGGTCTGGTGTGTAACTCTCCCAAGGGAGGCACGAGAGAGATTGACCAGGGAGATGGGGTTCTTTAGTGCCTGACAGCGGATGCCCAATCGGGTTGCCAGGCTTTGAGAAATAAAGCTGCCTTCCGCGCCCGAATCCACCAGTGCGTGGGTGAGATGCCCAGTGGAGTTATGACAGAAACGGATGGGCAGCTTCAATTGTGTGAGAGAACTTAACCGATTGACGTCCGCGAGGCCCCCTACAGTGACTCGCGGACCCCGCCGACTGGCTTTCCGTGGGCAAAGCTTCACCGTGTGTTGGTCATCTCCGCAATACATGCAGAGATCCAACTCACGGCGGCGTTGTCTCTCCGCCGGTGAAAGCTTTGTCCAGCCCGTCACCATCGGCTCCGACTCCTCGGGGCACGATGGTGGCGGCGCCGCCAGGGGGCGAGCTTGGAACAGGTGCGGCGAGACTCCACGAGGGGGAGAAGAAGACGACTTCCGTCCCGAGGAGCGCTCGCGCAGCCTGTTGTCCAAACTGATCGCTAGGGACGTTAGCTACGCTAGCGTCTCAGGGGTATCCCGTCCAGCCAGTTCATCCCTCAGATCATCATTGAGACTGCGGAGGAAAAGGCCACAGAGGGAGCGTTCCTCCTAGCCTAATTCCTCCGCCGCTACCCGGAAGTCGACCACGTAGTCCGCTGCCAACCGGCTTACCTGCTGGAGGGCGAGAAGCCGATCGACCTGGACCGTCTCGGTAAGAGAATGGTCAAAGACCTCCAGGAAGCGTCTCACGAATTGGTCATATGTGAGCGTGGCATAACTGGGCCTCGCCATTACAGCGTAGGTCCAGGTTAATGCTCGCCCCTCCAGGAGATTCCCGATATAACCAATTCGGCTATGATCTGAGGGAAAGTCCCCGGGCACACGGTGGAAAACGGACTCACACTGCATTATAAACCCCGCGCTCCGCCGAGCTTACCGCTAAAGCGGGCGGGGGTTGGAATGGGCGTGAGCCGAACCGGTGCACCCGGAGCCTGCTGGACGGCCACTGGAGCAGCAGGAGCCGCGCCACCCTGACGAGCCGGGGGGAACGGCTGTTGGGGGTCCAAGCGGCCCAATCGGTTAGTTATGTTTATCAACTGATTAAAAATCACCTGTTGCTGATAAGCTATCTGATCCACTCGAGCCTCGAGAGTGGAAAACCGGTGTGCGAGCCCGCCGTCTGCCGAGCCGCTCTGCTGAAGCCGTACTGACATAACGCACGGCTCAGGAGACGCACACACACAGGCTCAGAGTAGTTCAAATAGTTTATTAACAACAGGAGTGTATGAATGTGTGTCTGCGAGATGTAAATGTATTGGTGGCGGCGTCTGCTTCGGGCACAGAGGCAGGAGACCGTACAGCCGGACAACCCTATGGGAAAAGCACAAGGAGACGGGTGACGGGCACACACCAACACAGGAGATATATGAGCGAGAGAGGAGCTTACTTGGATAGGACAGATGACTGGCACAGCAAGGGACGAGGTCCGGTAGACAGCCACCTGGAGAGCCCGGTGCAGCAGCGAGGAACAGGCGATGGAGAGGCGTTGTCCGCCGCCGGGAAATCCACCTGTGCACAGGGGAGCAGACTTGGAAGGAAAAGGAGGTAAGGTCTTCTTACCAGAATGATTAGCTGAGGATGATAGGAATTCACAGCGATGCTTAGGGAAGTCTGACGGCTTCAGGCCGAAGCTCAGGGCGAGGCGGCTTAAATCCCTCGCCGCTGATGATGTGCAGGTGTGCGTGCAGGTGGTGCCGCTGATGAGCGGCGCGGCGTGACATGCAGTAGTTCTCCGTTCTCTCCTCTGGTGCACCTCTAGACTTTTATTATGACAGCGTCTCGGCGGGGCTTCCAGCTGTCAGTGGAGCCCCACTGGACGGCCTGATTCCAATCAGCTGATGATCCTTCATCAGCTGATTAATCAGTTAAGCACTATTTAAGAGAGCAGCTCTGTTTGCTCGGGGCTGCGACCTCGCCTGCCTTCCAGTCTGGCTTCCCTAACCCCGAAGTCAGTTCTTCCCAGTGTTCAGGTTCCGTCCTCGCTGATCATATGTAAGTGTCTTGTCTTTATTTGTGTTTTGCCCCACGAGGCTTATTATTTTGTCATTTTGCCTTTATTTAATAAATGTACGAACTCAACGGCTGCCTGCAGCATCTCATTGATGGCTCATGAGACCCATCCATAACATTGACAGGCGGAAGTAAACAGATTGTCAAAATAACAGCACAACCCATGACGAAAGAAAATCAAGAAACAAATACATGAACAGGAATACACCAAAGGAGAAACTGAGGAAAGCTAGTAAATCAAGACTAATAAATACTGAGACTATAACAGGAGGTCAAAAGACAAGGACAAATATAACCAGGAACATAAATACAAAAAACCCAAATTAAGATAAAATAACAAGAAACTTTTTTTTTTCTTTTTTTCTTTTTTTCTCTGTGACATTTTGTCTTAGATTTGTTTTTGAATAGTAACCGCTTAACTTAGCCTAGCTTAGTTTTCTTTTTTCTCTCAGTCACATTTTGTCTTAGCTTTGTTTTAAATTGTAATCGCTCTTGTCTTGTTTTCTCTTTTTTCTCTTTTGAATTCTTGAATGGAATATGGGTGGGCAATATAAGCTGCGGCTTCAGCCACCACCCATTTCGGATAACTCACGTGGAATTGTATAGTAGGAGGAGTCTTTGTCTAATTTGACCTTGTTGTTATATTATACAGTTTCTTTTAACCTGTACTGTACTATCCGAAATAAATTCATTCATTCATTCATTCATTCAAAAACTAGGAACAGAAACAACAGGACAAATCAGATATCACAATACACCAAATCACACTTGATGCAAAATAACCCAAGATGCAAAAATGCAGAAAATGACATAACACAACAAGAGGCTGCGCACAGCACCCCAGCTGTGTTCAGAATCATGACAATCTTATCTTATGAAAAAAAAACATAAATTTAAGAAAAATTTGCATAAATATGAGTAAAACTACAAGACCCCCCCCCCCCAAAAAAAACATAGTTTGCTTTTAAATTCTTGTTTTTGTAAAATATATGTTTAAACTTTAAGGGAGGGTTTGAGGCCCCCCCTCATAAAAGATAAGGAGGGGGTTAGAGCCCCCCCTGGCAAAAACAGTTTGAGGTTTTTAAAGGGATTGACAAAACCTAAGGTTATTTGGATTTGTCAAAACATTGTCTGTTTTTTTTTTCCCTCACGTTTAAAAAATAAAAGGAAAGGAAAGGAGATTCGAGGCCTTCTAATGTGTAGATTCCTTTCGCACCTTGCTGTAATGCTTTAATGTTTTTATGTAAAGCACTTTGAATTGTCTTGTACATGAAATGTGCTATACAAATAAACTTGCCTTGCCTTAAATGACTTGAACGTGTGAAACAGTACGTATTTGTGAATGTTTGTGCTGCGGTGCCTTTCCTGCTGCTGCTGCAGGGCTGAACTGGTGCTGATGGACTGGGGGAACTGGTGCAGGTAATTAACTCAGCAGATGTGCAGATGTTTTCTCAGTGACAGAGCCATCCGCCTGCTTCGGCTCAGCGTGCCGCCACTCAGTCTTTTCCACCCGTTTAGCCGCAGCGGCTCAGATGGCGGTGGCCACTCGCTGGGCTGGAAAGAGCCCCCCAACGTACCTTAATTAATTGGGGGGAGATTACATGGTCTTCCAACCGTGTAGTTTGTCATCAGAACCCATTACAGATTGATATTAGATGCCCCTCTGCCATGTCAGCAGCAATTTAGAGGATGGCTAAGGCTGAGTGGGTGTGAAAGTTTTGTGGCAAGGATGCACCGGGGCAATTATAGGCCCGACGTGTGTGTGTGTGTGCGTGCGTGCGTGTGCGCGTGCGTGTGTGTGTGGGGGGGGGGGTGCACAGCTGGCTGGAATAATCATCTGCATCGGTATTTATAGCTGTGGGACACAGACATGTAAAAGATGTCAATGCTGTACATATATTTACTGATTATTCCCAAATGTGTTTGGAAATACCCCTGTAATTTAGCTGAAACCCAGTTAATTTATACATTAGCGAAAAATAGGGGCTCCAAAAATAAAATGCTACCAAGCGTCTACATTTGGGAAACTTTCTGGATAGCAGTATTAAGAAAATTAAAGATGATGATGGAATATTTGCAAAAAATTTATGGTGATACATAGATTGGCTAGAGCTAAAGTAGGGCCACCCCAGAAGTGATGCCAGGCAGTTGGGAGAGACCAGGATCAGATCTACATGTCACGTGATTTTACCGGAACTTGTAAATTAGTATTCACAAACATTCTGTGTAGCAATGCACAAATAGAAAAGTCTGACCAAATACTGGAAGTAAACAAGCTGCCATGGTAAAGGTAAATGTGTGGAGAAAGGAAGGCAGGCAAGGCAACGAGCTGAACAACACAGAAACTTTGTTCCTTCTCCAGCATAACTTACAGCAAAAGAGAGTCCGGAGTCTCTGTGCATTCCTCTTTTATCTCTTTATTTCCACGCATCAAGACCCGGAACTTCTGACCATACACATTATTTTATGAACAAAGAATTGTGTGGCACATTAACGTAACGCCGGCACCGCTTAACGCCTTTCTTCTCTCTGCGGCTCAGACATCTCTTACTCTCCCTGAGGGACGCATAGAACCAACAGTCCCGTCTGATACCCCCCCGGTGACATCTCCTCCTTTGGTCCATTGTCCTCCTCTTCCCTTTGCCCTCCCTGGGTGGAGAAACCCCCACCCCGTGCCCCCACAAATGCACATTTGAATGCAAGCTGCCCTTACAACTGAACAATTTCTTTTTAGTTTAACCCTTAAGGTGTGATCACACCAAATGCGAACGGGCGGTGCGAATCCATACAAAGTGAATGGGAAGACGAGACGCGAGTACTTGTGAATTTGCGTGGTCGCGTCCACTAGCTTTGACATTCTGTGGTCACTGGAGTAAAATTATCACCATTGCAGAGTAAACTAGTTAGACAATGAAACTCACTCACCGGGAGACAGGAGGTCCGGGAACTCTTCAGCTGAATTGGGATTTTAGAGTTATTTACCCACAGTTTCCAGCCACGGATGTGCTAGCAAGCTAGCAATGTAAACACCCATCATCTGTGAAGTTTTGGAGGCTTGAGATGACATTTTCAGGTGAGCCCCCGGTCGGATAATGTAAACCTAAGCACGACATTATTTTGGGAATTTCCACAGCAGGTTGAACACAGCTGCAGAAGTTTTAAAGACAACTTCGCCTGTCTGCATCTCACTATTCATGTCTGTTGGCGAGTTTACATTTATTACCTCCACCAAGGAGGTAATGCTTTTACCGGGGATTGTCTGTCTGTCTGTCTCTGTCTGTCTGTTACCAACATAACTCAAAAAGTTATGAACAGATTTTGATGAAATTTTCAGGAAAGGTGTGTAATGGCACAAGGAACAAATGATTAGATTTTGGTGATGATCTGAGAGTGCATACTTCCACCAAGGGCTTTGTTTGTATTTGTGCAGCAGGATTACACAAAAACTACTGGATGGATGTGGATGAAATTTTCACCAGAGGTGGTTCTTGGGTTAGAGAGAAACCCATTATATTTGGGTGATGATCTGAGAATGCATACCTCAGCCAAGGCTCTTATCTTCTCACAGTGTGTATAGCAACAATACTCCAAAACTACACACAAACCCTTTACATTTTGGAGGTGATGACAAACGGAAGGAGCCTTGGCAGAGGTATATGCTCTATGAGTTTATAATGTAATCGTGCTGCACGGAAAATGCGCCTGTTCGTGTTTGGCGTGAACACACCTTTAAAGCACTTTTGGCATTATTCACAGTGAAGCTGCATCTGCTGTGTGTGCTATAAGGGACAATATCACTTCTGGCAAAAATATCAAGGAAATCAGAAGGATTTCTTCCCAGTAACAACAGTGAAAATGATTAGCATGCACCTGCCTAGCCTACCGTGCAACAGCAATGCTTTTAATGCAGGTAGCATCTTCTTCTCCTTCTTTCGGCTGCTCCCTTTAGGGGTCTCCACAGCGGATCATCTGCCTCCATCTCACCCTATCCCTTGCATCTTCCTCTGTAACACCAACCCTCTCCATGTCCTCCTTCACTACATCCATGAAGCTTCTCTGTGGTCTTCCTCTTTTCCTCCTGCCTGGCAACTCCATCTTCAACATCCATTGTCCAAAATATCCACTATTCCTCCTCTGCACATGGCCAAATCATCTCAGCTTTGCCTCTCTTACTTTGTCTCCAAACCGCTCAACCTGAGCTGTCCCTCTGATATATTCATTTTTAATCCCGTCCCTTCTAGTCATTCCCAGTGAGAATCGTAGCATCTTCAACTCTGCCACCTCCAGCTCCACCTCCTGTCTTTTTGCTAGCGCCACTGTCTCCAAACAATGCATAATAGCAGGTCTCAAATCTTTCCTTTCACTGTAGCTGCTGTCTTTCTGGTCACAAATCACCCCCGACACTCATCTCCACCTACTCCACCCTGCCTGCACTCTCTTCTTCACCTCTCTTGTGCATTTTCCATTGCTTTGGATGGATGACCCATGGTTTTTAAACTCATCTACTTTCACTATCTCTACTAGCATAGCTAACATCAATGAGCAAACTTTCAAAGGGATATGGTGGTTATGTATAATATCTATTCAGTGCTTTAAGCTATTCTTGTGGTAGAAAAGTTTGAGCCTTTTACTGAGCCTTTTTAATTACGCAATTTACTGTTGCGTAATTTCCATAGATGTTCTCCTGAAGTCAAATGTATGTTGTTCAAGACCTTCTGTACCTCAATGTACTGCTCACCTTTATGGTTTAATAGCAATGTTGCTGTTAGGAACAAAATCCGCATTGCATACAATAACTCCCTAAGAAGGTTGTTAGATGTATCACGAAGGTCGAGTGCAAGCAAGCTGTTTGTGTCTGTGAACATTCCGTCTTTTGGAGAATTGATACGTAAGAATGTTTACAGTTTTTTGAGAAGACTGCTGGAATGTAACAATCATCTTATATCAGCAATTGTCAACTCGTCACTCACACTTCATTCCAGCATTTGGAAGTGGTGGCGTTCCATTTTATACTGAGCCCATTATGTTTTTTGTTGTTACAAGAGCGTCGAGTGTCTGCTGATCTGTATATACTTTATTTATTTATCTATTTGTAATATGAACCCTGAGTTTGAAATAAACGTTGAATTGAATTAACAGACAGGGAAATGACGACAACAACAAGAAGACTGTTATAATTGCATTGACCGTACATTGGGGCTGGGCAATTCCACCTTAAAATCAACATCATGGTTTATTGAATCTTTCAGGTCAGTTTTCAGTTTTTTTTCCTCCTCTCTTCTCCGTTACAGTTTACTGACAAGGTTCATAATTATTAAGCAATATTACACGACAGTGCAGTATCATTTCATTTTTTTGCAGTTATCAACTACAAATTCACATAGTATCCATATTATTTACCACAACAAATTTGTAAGAACTATGACCATGACAAAGGCACAAACGCTCACCTGGCGCCTAGCACGATAGATACGGACATGCTCCTCCAAGCGTTTGCTTTCAAATTTTGATCATGATATCCTTTGTGTCATATCAAAGAGCACCAGGTTGTTTGATGCAGCAAAGTTTAGCATCCACCGTCACCTTCCATTCTCGTCTTCCTGTACTGGCGTCCTATGTCCTGCCCTTTCTTAATTCTGATTGGCTGCTTAGAAAGGTCTGACATTGACAAGTGCAGCTGTACAGTAGTCTGAAAAGTTGAACTTTTTTCAGCTCTGAGCACCGTGACAAAAAGCTGTCACCACTCAAAGCGTCTCAGCACTGAGGGTGCTCAGCACTGTGAACGCTGGACTACATAGAGAATGAATAGAAAATAGTCACCCACAGCAGAAAAATCGAGTTTGGTGGACACACCCCCTTAATACTTTTTCTACAGTGTTTGGCTTCCAGGTTGCCGAGGTGCATGGCCCTATGGCGTGGCCACACACGTAACTCAGTGGACACGTGTTAAAGGGGCAGTACATGAAAAGTGCCAGATTAATATATAAAATAATATTCAGAAAAATTCCTGCATCCAGATTGTGATCTGAATCACCACCAAAATCTAATCATCTGTCCCCCGTGTCATTATATACCTTTTCAGAAAATTTCATCAAAATCCGTTCATAACTTTGAGTTATGTTGGTAACAGACAAACCAACCAACAGACAAACCAACCAACGCCAAAACATTACTGCTGTCCTCCCTTGGCAGAGGTAATAACCTAAGAGACAGTAGAATTCCTTGCAAATTGACATAATGCACGGCTCAGGAGACACACACGCAGGCTCAGAGTAGCTCAAATAGCTTTATTAATAACGAGGGTGTATGAATGTGTCTGCGAGATGTAAATGTGTTGGTGGTGGCGTCTGCTTCGGGCACAGAGGCAGGAGACCGTTCAGCCGGACAACCCTATGGGAAAAGCACAGGGAGAAGGGTGACGGGCACACACCAACACAGGAGATGTAAAAGTTAGAGAGGAGCTTACTTGGAGTGAGCAGGTGGCTGGCACAGCAAGGACGAGGTCCGGTAGACAGCAACCTGGAGAGCCCGGTGCAGCAGCGAGGGAATGGAGACGGAGAGGAATGGTCCACTGCCGGGAAATCCACCTGTGCACAGGGGAGCAGACTTGGAGAGGGAAAAAGGTAAGGGCTTCTTACCGCGATGCTTGCTCTGCACTGTGTCTGTGTGTGTGTGTGTGTGTGTGTATATATATATATTTTATAGTAATATGTACATATGTATATTAGCTGCTCTTGCTTGTTTTTTTTTTTTTTGTTTTTTTTTTGTTTGTTTTTTTTTCTTGCCTTCTGATTGTTGCTCTGAGTGTTGCTATCCCTGTGCTGTTGCAATCCTGGAATTTCCCCGTTGTGGGACTAATAAAGGCTTATCTTATCTTATCTTATCTTATCTTAAGTATAAGAGGTAACTCACAGCAATCCAACGAGTGAAGTCTGACGGCTTCAGGCCGAAGACCAGGGCGAAGCGGCTTAAATCCCTCGCCGCTGATGATGTGCAGGTGTGCGTGCAGCTGGCGCCGCAGATGAGCGGCGAGGCGTGACAGTACTCCCCCCTCTAGCAGCGCCTCCTGGCGATGGTTTCTCCGGGTGCGCTCGGTGGAACTCAGTAATGAGGGATGGGTCCAACACAAACGACGAGGGTACCCACTGCCGATGTTCAGACCCATAGCCCTCCCAGTCCACCAAGTACTGCAACCCACAACCCCGGCGCCGGGAGTCCAGGATGGAGGAGACAGGCCAGGCCGGATGGCCATCAATCATCCGGGGCGCGGGTTGCGCAGCAGGAGGAGGGCAAAGGGGATCGGAGACTGCCAGCTTCACCTTGGACACGTGGAAGGTGGGATGGATGCGGAGGGAGGGGGGAATAGCTACACGCACAGCCACCGGGTTGATAATCCTGGTGATGGGGTATGGGACCATAAAACGCTGTGCCAGCTTCCTCCTCTCGCCCTTTAAAATTACGTCCTGGGTCGACACATAGACACGCTGACCAACTCGGTACGCTGGGGCAGGTCTTCTGTGCCGGTCCGCCATGGCTCTGTTGCGCTCCGCCATGCATAAAAGCGCATTGCGCGCTGACGCCCAGATGGAGCGGAACTGCCTGAGATGCGCCCGAACTGAGGGAACAGTTACCTCACTCTCCTGCGCCGGGAACAGCGGGGGGGTCATAGCCCAGGGACGCCTTAAAGGGGGACATCCCTGTAGCAGAAGAGCGAGCGGTGTTGTGGGCGTATTCAACCCAGGCGAGGTGGTTACTCCAGGACGTAGGTTTGGACGCCGTGACGCAGCGGAGCGCAGCCTCCAGCTCCTGGTTGGTCCGCTCACACTGCCCGTTGGTTTGGGGGTGATGGCCGGAGGAGAGGCTCACCTTGGCTCCCAGGGCGTTGCAGAATGACCTCCAAACCTCTGAGGAAAATTGGGGACCCCGGTCCGAGACCACGTCCACCGGAATCCCGTGCAGCCTGACCACGTGCTGGATTAGGAGGTCTGCCGTCTCCAGGGCGGTTGGAAGACCTCGTAGGGGGATGAAGTGTGCCGCCTTGGAGAAGCGGTCCACGATGGTCAGGACGGTGTCGAAGGTGTTTGAGACTGGGAGTCCGGTGACGAAATCCAGGGCGATATGCGACCAGGGCCTGCCAGGGGTGGGCAGAGGCTGGAGCAAACCCGCTGGAGGGGCATTACCTGATTTGCTAGTGGCACACACTGGGCAGGTCCGGGCGTAGCGGGCAGCGTCCCTCCGCAGGCCCGGCCACCAGAAGGACCGTTGGAGGAGGTCGATCATCCGGGAGGAACCAGGGTGGCAGGTGAGCTTGGACGTATGCAACCAGTGGATGACCTCCCCCCGAACCATGGATGGCACGAACAGCCTCCCCTCCGGTCCGCCGCCAGGGTCAGGTTCCAACTCCTGCGCCTTCCGGATCTTGCTTTCTATGTCCCAGGTGACGGCTCCCACGACGCACGACCTGGGTAGGATGGTGTGGACCGTGTCCTCCAACTCCTCAGGGGCAAATTGCCTAGAGAGGGCGTTGGGCAGGCCGTTCTTGGAGCCAGGCCTGAAGGTGATGTTGAAGCGGAACCTGGCAAAGAACAAGGACCAGCGCGCCTGGCGGGCGTTCAGACACTTGGCAGATCTCAGGTACTCCAAGTTCTTGTGGTCCGTCAGGACCACGAACGGCAGGTCCGCCCCCTCTAGCCAGTGACGCCACTCCTGCAGCGCGAGCTTGATGGCGAGGAGCTCTCTGTCCCCCACGTCGTAATTCCATTCCGCCGGGGACAAGCGCCGAGAGAAGAAGGCGCGGGGCCATTTGACTCCATCATCTGGCGACCGCTGGGATAGAACCGCCCCCACTCCTGTGTCCGAAGCGTCCACTTCCACGATGCACTGCAGCGCTGGGTTGACTTGGCTAAGGACCCAGGAGGAGGAGAACTCCGCCTTCAGCGCCTGAAAAGCAGCCGCGGCCTCTTCGGTCCACCGGAACGGGACCTTAGGGGACATGAGGCGGGTCAGCGGGCCGACGATGGTGCCAAAATTAGAGACGAAGCGGCGGTAGAAATTTGCAAACCCGATGAATTGCTGCACCTGTTTTCTCGATGCAGGTGTGGGCCATTCCACCACCGCCTTCACCTTCACTGGGTCCGGAAGCACCTGGTCGTGGGAGATGATGAACCCGAGGAAGGATGTTGTCTTAGCGTAGAATTCGCATTTTTCGGCCTTCACATACAACCGGTTCTCCAGCAGTCTTTGGAGGACCCGCCTCACATGGACCCGGTGCTCGTCCCTGGATTTGGAGAAGATGAGGATGTCATCCAGGTAGACGAACACAAAAAGGCCAATGAAATCCCGGAGGACGTCATTAATTAGGCGCTGAAAGACGGCTGGAGCGTTGGTCAACCCGAACGGCATCACCAGGTACTCGAAGTGGCTGTTCGGGGTACGGAAGGCTGTCTTCCACTCATCTCCCTCCCGGATCCGGACGAGGTGGTATGCGCTGCGTAGATCCAGCTTGGTGAACCAAGTCGCCCCCTGGAGGGAGTGGAAGGCGGTGTCCATGAGGGGCAGGGTGTAGCGATCCTTCTCCGTAATGTCATTTAGGGCGCGATAGTCGATGCAAGGACGGAGGGAACCGTCCTTCTTGCCCACGAAGAAGAATCCTGCCCCCAATGGTGATGACGAGGGACGGATAATCCCAGCACTCAGCGACTCCTTGAGATAGGCGTTCATGGTCTCCTTCTCCGGTGCCAATAGGCTGTAGAGTCGCCCAGAGGGTAAGGGTGCCCCCTGGCGGATGTTTATTGCACAGTCGTAGGGTCTGTGTGGAGGTAGAGACATCGCCTTGGACTTGCTGAATACCATACCCAGGTCGTGAAATTCCAATGGCACCAGGGATAGGTCCGGGGGCGCAGCGTCCGTAGGTGTTGGGGAAGAGGACGGAGAGCAGGCAGTGGACTGTAAACAGGTGCTCATACAAAATGTGCTCCATGCCGACACCCTGGCGGACTTCCAATCCAAGACGGGGTTGTGGAGGCATAGCCAGGGGTACCCCAGGATGACGGGCGACACAGAGTTGGGAAGGACGTAGAAAGTTATCTCCTCCCGGTGGTTCCCAGAGATGATAACAGGAACGGGGACGGTCTGATGTGTTACTCTCCCGAGGGAGACACGGGAGAGGTTGACCAAGGAGAGAGGAGTTCTTAGTGCCTGGCAGCGGATGCCCAATCGGGTTGCCAGGCTTTGTGAAATAAAACTGCCCTCCGCGCCCGAATCCACCAGTGCGTGAGTGAGATGCCCAGTGGAGTTGTGGCAAAATCGGACGGGCAGCTTCAATTGGGTGAGGGGACTTAACCGATTGATGTCCGCGAGGCCCCCTACAGTGACTCGCGGACCCCGCCGTTTGGCTTTTGTGGACAAAGCTCCACCGTGTGTTGACTGTCTCCGCAATACATGCAGAGATTCAACTCACGGCGGCGTTGTCTCTCCGCAGAGGGAAGCTTTGTCCAGCCCGTCACCATCGGCTCCGACTCCTCGGGGCATGATGGTGGCGGCGTCGCCAGGGGGCGAGCTTGGAACTGGCACGACGAGGCTCCACGAGGGCGAGAAGAAGACGACTTCCGCCCCGAGGAGCACTCGCGCAGCCTGTAATCCAAACTGATAGCTAGAGACGTTAGCTCCGCTAGAGTCTCCGAGATGTCCCGCCCAGCCAGTTCATCCTTCAGATCATCGTTGAGACTGCGGAGGAAAAGGCCGCAGAATGAACGTTCATCCCAGCCCAATTCCTCCGCCGCTACCCGGAAGTCGATCGCATAGTCCGCTGCCGACCGGCTTCCCTGCTGGAGGCTGAGAAGCCGATCAACCTGGACTGTCTCGGTACGAGAATGATCAAAGACCTCCAGGAATCGTCTCACGAATTGGTCATAAGTGAGGGTGGCATAACTGGGCCTCACCATTACGGCGTAAGTCCAGGTTAGTGCTCGCCCCTCTAGGAGATTCCCAATATAACCAATTCGGCTATGATCTGAAGGAAAGTCTCCGGGCACACGGTGAAACACGGACTCACACTGCATTATGAACCCCCGCGCTCCGCCGAGCTTACCGCTAAAGCGGGCGGGGGTCGGAATGGGCGTGAGCTGAGTCGGTGCTCCCGGAGCCTGCTGGACGGCCGCTGGAGCAGCAGGAGCCGCACCACCCTGACGAGCCGGGGGGAACGGCTGTTGGGGGTCCAAGCGGTCCAATCGGTTAGTTATACTGATCAACTGGTTAAGAATCACCTGTTGCTGGTAAGCTATTTGGTCCACTCGAGCCTCGAGAGTGGTAAGTCGGCGTGTGAGCCCGCCGTCTGCCGAGCCGCACTGCTGAAGCCGTACTGACATAATGCATGGCTCAGGAGACACACACGCAGGCTCAGAGTAGCTCAAATAGCTTTATTAACAACAAGGGTGTATGAATGTGTGTCTGTGAGATGTAAATGTGTTGGTGGTGGCGTCTGCTTCGGGCACAGAGGCAGGAGACCGTTCAGCCGGACAACCCTATGGGAAAAGCACAGGGAGAAGGGTGACGGGCACACACCAACACAGGAGATGTAAAAGTTAGAGAGGAGCTTACTTGGAGTGAGCAGGTGGCTGGCACAGCAAGGACGAGGTCCGGTAGACAGCAACCTGGAGAGCCCGGTGCAGCAGCGAGGGAATGGAGACGGAGAGGAATGGTCCGCCGCCGGGAAATCCACCTGTGCACAGGGGAGCAGACTTGGAGAGGCAAAAAGGTAAGGGCTTCTTACCGCGATGCTTGCTGAAGTATAAGAGGTAACTCACAGCAATCCAACGAGTGAAGTCTGACGGCTTCAGGCCGAAGCCCAGGGCAAGGCGGCTTAAATCCCTCGCCGCTGATGATGTGCAGGTGTGCGTGCAGCTGGCGCCGCAGATGAGCGGCGAGGCGTGACACAAATGTGCATATATTAAGCATACCAGACAAATACAGAGCAAACTGGATGGAGTCAGGCAGGACTGACTAGTGCCATCTGGGCACAGCTTATATAGCTTTGGGGATGAGGCTATGATATATTTGACAGTTTAATTAAAAAAGCAGCATAATAGGGGCCAATAGCCCCTCCCAGCACTCAATGTGTGGGTTACTTCAGGCCAAGGTCTGAGTGTAACTATGCATTTGTGGGCCAGTTTAATGTAGGATTCATGATTGCTTGTCATAACCATATGCATCATATTTTACACAATTTTTCACATAATCTACTGTAACCATTATTTGCTATTTAAATTTAACCTGGGATACTTAATTGTATTCTAAATTTTATTCTACATTATCTTCTTGTTTCAGCTGCTCCTTTTAAGGGATCATCTGCCTCCATCTCACCCTATCCCTTGCATCCTCTTCTCCCACACCAGCCATCATGTATAGAGTGGTCTGCTGGTGCAGCAGCATCACCGCAGCCGACAGGAAGAGACTGATCAAAAAAGCTAGCTCTGTTCTGGGGCGCCGCCTCAACCCGGTGGAGGAGATGGGAGAGAGGAGGATGGTGGCTAAACTGTCATCTCTACTGAAGTCCGAGTCCCACCCCATGCGAGACACACCAAACACTCTGAGGAGCTCATTTAGCCGCAAGTTGTGCCATCCTAGGTGATCCAGGGAGAGGTTCCGCATGGCCTTCCTACCTGCTGCTGTCAGCCTTTATAATCTAATCTGTGCTGCTCATGGAGGCCTTACATAACACCAATACTCTGCACAATAGGGATCACTCCCTTCCAATACACTACTCAATCAATCAATCAATCAATCAATCAGTCAATCAACCTTTATTGTCATGATGCTATGCATACAACTGTAGTGCAAGCAAGATGAAATTGCGTTTCTCTAGGCATCCGTATTGTAAAAAAAGAACATAATTTAAAAACACAATCACACACCCCTCACCCCCCACCCCGACAGCCATTCACATATCCCTGAGACACATTTGGATATTACAGTAATGTTAACTTATTACAGTTGCAGTTAAAATGATAATAACTGCCTATGTATATATAAAACAATTAAAATGGCTAAGTGAATCTAAGTAGCTAAGAGAAATAAATGCTGAAAACTGACTAAAACTATAATATACATATAATATACAAAATGTCCATAAAGTGCAGTAATATGTGTAAAGGATTCCGGATCAACTGTTCAGCATCCTAACAGCTTGTGGAAGGAAGCTGTTGATCAGTCTGGTGGTTCTGCCTCTGATGCTCCAGAATCGTTTGCCAGATGGCAGCAGTTCAAAGTGTTTGTGCAGAGGGTGAGAGTGGTCCTTAACAATGTTCAGTGTCCTGCTCCTACAACGGCTCTGAAAAAGTTCTTGGACAGAGGGGAGGGAAACTCCAGTTATCCTCTCAGCTCCCGTAACTATCCTCTGCAGAGCTTTTTTGTCTGACATACTGCAACTGGAGTACCATGTAGCAATGCAGTACGTCAGAACACTCTCCACCACACCTCTGTAGAAGGTCCTGAGGATGCAGATGGGGAGAGAGGCCTGTTTGAGTTTCCTCGAGAAGTGCAGTCTCTGCTGGGCCCGCTTCCTGATCCCCAAGGAGTTCTTGCTCCAGGTCAGGTCGTACGAGATCTGCACTCCGAGAAACTTGATGTTCTCCACTCTCTCCACCGAATGGCCGCTGATGCAGAGAGGGACATGTTCAGGCCGTGACCGCCGGAAGTCGATAATCATCTCTTTCGTTTTGTCCACGTTGAGCACCAGATTGTTCTCCCTGCACCAGCCCTCTAGGTCTCTATCTTCTTCCCTGTACATTGATTCCTCATCCCTCTGAATAAGTCCCACCACTGTGGTGTCATCCGCAAACTTAATAATCTGGTTCCCCTCGTGTCTGGACACACAGTCATGTGTTAAAAGTGTAAACAACAGTGGACTGAGTACACAGCCTTGAGGGGATCCAGTGCTCAGCGTGATGGAGTTGGAGATGTTGTTTCCAACACGGACAGACTGAGGTCTCTCGGTCAGGAAATCCAGGATCCAGAGACATGTGGCAGTGTTCAGACCGAGAAGGAGTCATTTCTCCAGCAGTCTCTGGGGAATAATGGTGTTAAATGCTGAACTGAAATCAGTGTACAGGAGTCTGGCATAGGTGTCTTTCTGATCCAGGTAGGTGATGACAGAGTGCAGGGTGGTGACTATAGCGTCCTCTGTGGAGCGATTTGAATGATACGTGAACTGGAGCGGGTCATGTGATGCAGGGAGGCAGGCTGTGATGTGTGGTTTAACAAGCCATTCGAAACACTTCATCACAATTGGTGTCAGTGAGACGGGACGATAGTCATTCAGACAGGACACAACCGCTTTCTTTGCCACCGGTACTATGATAGAGGTCTTAAAGCATCTAGGGATGATGGCCTGACTCAGGGAAATGTTATATATGTCAGTCAGGACATCCACCAACTCACTCGCGCAGACTCGGAGCACACGTCCCGGGATGTTGTCCGGACCTGCAGCTTTACGTGGGTTGACCCTGATTAGGGTCCTCCGTGTGTCCGCTGCATTGATGGTGATAGCTGGCCCCACAGATGGTGAAGATGGGCCAGCCTTCCCTCTGATTGTCAGGTTTGATGCTTCAAAACGTGCAAAGAAGTTATTGAGCCTGTCTGGAAGCAAAGCGTCATCATCATCGACCCCCTGCCTAGATTTATAATCCGTCAACGCCCATACTCCCTGCCACATCCGTTTGGTGTTCCCTGTGTCACAGAAATGTCCCTGGATTTTCTCCGCGTAGGCGCGTTTCGCCGTCTTAATTCCCTTTGCGAGTGCAGACCTGGCTGAGCGGCGGGCAATCCTGTCCTTCACTTTAAAGGCTGCATCTCTGGCTGTGAGCAGCGAGCACACCTCTGCAGTCATCCAGGGTTTATGGTTGCCCCGTGCAGTGAAGGTCTTCACTATAGTGACATCCTCTGTGCACTTCGCGATGTAGCTGGTGACCGTTTCAACGTACTCCTCCAGATCAATCCTGTCTCCCTGAGAGGCTGCTATTTTGAAAACCTCCTAGTCTGTATGCAGAAAACAGTCCTGAAGTGCCGAGGCTGCACCCTCTGGCCAAATACTGAATTGTTTCTCTACTGGCCTGCTGCACTTCAGTAAGTGTTTGTAGGCAGGCACCAGCATCACGGATAGGTGGTCAGAATGGTCGAGGTGGGGGCGAGGTGCTGCCTTGTATGCATTTGGGAAATTTGTGTACACCAGGTCCAACATATTCTCTCCTCTGGTCTTAAAGTCCACACATTGTTTGAACTTGGGAGCACAGTCTTTAGACTGGTGTGATTAAAATCCCCTGCAACCACCACAAAACTGTCCGGGTGTGAAGTTTGAAATTCACTGATAGCATCATGCAGCTCTCTGAGTGCCTCATTAGCATTAGCTTTAGCATTAGCGCTAGGAGCTATGTAAACAACAAGGGTTTCACAACGAGGGTGAACTCCCTCGGCAGATAGAATGGCCGGCAGTTCACGATAAGGAACTCCGCCAACGGAGAGCAGTGTTTAGTTGCTAACGTGGCATTAACACACCAGTTCTTGTTAATATAGATACATAGCCCCCCCCCCCCCCCAGCTCTTACCGGAGCTAGCAGCCTCCCTGTCCGCCCAGAACGATGTCATTTCTTCCAGCTGAATGGCTGCGTAATACAATTACAATTATTATTGAGGGTGGCAACAACACTGTTCATTCAATTGTGAAATACACTGTCTGGATTTATATTTATATATTGTCAGGTAATTTAACTTAACTGTAATGATGTAAATGCCATTTAACTGCAATGTTCTTGGTCTGTGTATATATGTATATTTAATGTTTTGCTATCCAATTTCTTATTTATTAATGCTCTGAGTGCTGCTATCCCTTTGCTGCTGCAAACCTGTAATTTCCCCATTGTGAAGCTAATAAAGGTTTATCTGATCATCTCCATAAATCTCTTACCTTGTCTCCAAACTGCATAATCTGAGCTGTCCCTCCGATATACTCATTTCTAATCCCATGCCTCCTAGTCACTCCCAGTGAGAATCTTATCTTCAACTCTGCCACCTCCAGTGCTGTTTTCTTTTTGTCAGCGCCACCGTCTCCAAACCATACATCACAGCAGGTCTCACTACAGTCTCGTAAATCTTCCCTTTCACTCTAGCTGCTATCCTTCTGTCTCAAATCACCCCTGACACTTGTCGCCACCCACTCCACCCTGCCTGCACTCTCTTCTTCAGCCCTCTTGAGCACCAACCATTGCTTTGGATGGTTGACGCCAGATATTTAAACTGATCTACGTTCACTGCCTCTACTCCTTGCATCTTCACCGTTACACCAGAAATTCATTGTCAACCAGAGATACTTTTTAAATTTGTGCATCCTATTGGATAACACATTTTATATATGAACAACAACAATTCCGCTTAACAGAAAACAAAAATCACTTAATTTGTAGGTTTATGTAAAGAAAATAAGAGCAAGGTTTCAAGTTTGCATTTATTTTTACATGCTAATTTAAGTGTTGCATCCATAATTAGGCAAATAATGAGAAAGTAGTAGCTCAGTTTACAGAGCTTTATTCAGGATACAGCTATATACAGATAAGGCTTACAGCACACGCCTGCAGCCCAGGTGGTTCCCACGATGAAAGAGGAATAACCTCTTCCGTCCACCTCCTTTATACTAGGAGTGGCGTCACCACCGGAAACTGGCAGTTAACCACCCCTGTTTATCCCACTTCCAACCCGGCCGCCATCTTACTACTACCAGCCTATTTACATACACAACATCCCCCACTCCTTCAAAAAAATGTCATGCACACAGGTAACCCACCCACATTTGTCTCCCGACTCACACTCTAAAATAAAATATGTACAAAAGGAATAAACTGCCTATCCAAACATACAACCAAGGCTGGGGGGGTTAGACTACCAGTGCCCCCTACACGGCTAGGCGGGTTATTCTGCCGCCAAACTAGAACAGGTCAACTCAAAATAAAGCCGTGTTTCTAAAAAAAATAGTCCTATAAAACAGCTCCATATGAGCATGACAGACAAAACTACATCACACACATAAACTACTGGCGGCCCCCACCCCAACACCCACCCCACAGTAGGGTACACAACAAAATAACCTGTTGGGCATCATAGTTGTAATAAATGACCAATCAAAACAAGTTCAGATATATATCAAATTACCAAGCTAATAATTCACTTTACCATGGTCACTAAAATTTCAAAATACAGTTATCCTACGACCAATGGCCCCACCAAAAATCTCACCCACAAATCACATCCTTGCTCTCATTCATATTTTTTTCACTTTCTTTCTTTTTTTATTTAAATCGGGGCACTAAAACAGTAGTAAAACCACACACAACAGGACCTGGGCAAAGAAAGAAAAAAAAATTAAACACACACACAAAGCAGCCTCAGTCCTCGGATGGGTCTCTTTCCAGACGCCTCCGTCCCTTGACCTCGGGGCTCCTGCTGCGCCGCCTCCTCTCCTTCAACGACAGATGCAGCTCACTCAGGTGCCTCCAGGTCTGGTCAGACACGCGTCGATGTCCATCCCTCAGGGCAGCCTCCACCTGGAAATGCCTCTGGTAATCACGCCGCTCGCGTGGACTGTGACTTTCGCGTACTCGAGCTGCAACCCTGGGCCAAACTTCATCTTCAACCTGCAGGGAAGCCCTCTTCTTCCGCTCCGGATCACTCCGTCTCTGACTGGCCCCCCTCCACCGAACCAGTCGATTCGCGGGTCTGGTTCGTCCTTCTCTTGGCAGGCTGTCTTTGTGAGCGCTTCACCACCGCGCTCTTCGGTCTCACCCCTTTCTCCGGCATGGGTGCTTCGTCCTTAAAGTTCACTTCGGGGGTCTCAGCGTGCCTTCCACCGCCCTCATCCAGGGCAGCCTTAGAACTGGCATCGGGTCCATCCCAAGGCGGAGTCGCATGGTGCCGAACATGCTCTCCAACAGTTCCATTGTCCAGCCAGTTTGAGTCCCATACCTCCACACCGTCCACCACCAGAGCTGGTCGGCCCCAAAGTCCACATCCCGACCACTTTTCACCCGACACGTTGGCTATGGAGAACCCTAGGCTATAAAAAAGGTTGCACCCCATGATATTGACTCCCATAGCAGAGACATTGATGTGGGCTCGGGGTGTCACAACCAATTTATATCGGGCCTCCATCTCCACAAACCCCAAAATAGCCAACCTGTTCTGTCCATAGCCATAATACTCTCCTTCTTGCTTTCTAATCTGTCGGAGGGGAAACAGACTTCTCATGGTCGCCAGGTTCAAAACAGAGATAACTGCTCCAGTGTCCGCCAGCAGGGGAACCTCGATGCCATCTAGTGTGACATTACACCCGATTCTCCCTGTCGTCTCCGGGGAAACTGTATGCACAATGGTTGGAGTCTTCTGCGCAGCACCTGGCTCACCCCTCTGGTACCTGCGTTCGAAGTTTGCACACGTCCTGGCAAAGTGGTTCAGCAAACCACACTTCTCACAACGCTTTCCTTTCGCCGAGCGCACGCTGGACTTATAGCGGTGAGTAGGGGACCCACATCCATAACAACGTGGCGTACCTGGGGCGGACCTTACTTTAACTACGGAGGCATATTCTTCCTCTCCGCTGTCACCATCACCAGGGTCCAAAAACAGTGCCTTAGTGCGAGACTCATCCTGACCCAGAGTGGCCCCTTCAGTAAGGCCCCTTGCGATAGACTCTGCTGCCTTGAACTGTTGGGCGAGCTCGATAGCTGCAGCCAACGTCAACTCTCCTGGGTGCATTAAAAGCCTGGACTGAGCTGCCGGGCAGTGGCTGTGCTCTGTCAGCTAGTCCCGAATCATCTCGTCCTCCAGGGGCCCGAACTTGCATTCCCTCGCCAGCTCTTGGAGGTCCACCAAGAATCTCTTCACTGGCTCTCCTGACTGCTGGCAGCGCTGTTGAAACTGGATGCGTCAGACCATGACATTTTCCAGGGTGCGAAAATAGCACGCCATTAGCTCCACCACTTCATCAAAACTATCAGCCCCCCCCCCCCCCAAGGTTCTCCAATATCCTCTGCCCCTCCATGCCTAAATTATGGACCAAGACCACCTTCGCGCAAAGCTTTTCCAGCTCTCCGAGGTTCAAAACTACCAAATAGTTGGTAAAAGCAGCAAACCTGCGGGGCCATAGCACAGGCAGCTCGCCCGGGGCCTCCAAAAATGACCGAAAACTGGCAACAGATTGTTTCATTACCGCTTTTACCTCATCGCCAAATGTTGCATCCATAATTAGGCAAATAATGAGAAAGTGGTATCTCAGTTTATGGAGCTTTATTCAGGATGCATCTATGTACAGATAAGGCTTACGGCACACGCCTGCAGCCCAGGTGGTTCCCACGACGAAAGAGGACTAACCGCTTCCGCCCACCTCCTTTATACTAGGAGTGGCATCACCACCGGAAACCGGCAGTTAACCACCCCTGTCTATCCCACGTCCAACCCGGCCGCCATCTTACTACTACCAGCCTATTTACATACACAACAGTAAGATCAGAAAAAAAGATGTGCTGTACGATCAAAAAAATTGCATCTTCAAAAACAGTGAGCATTACAATAAAAGAGAAATAAATGTCATGTGTTTGTTCATGGTTAAAGAATCCCTCCAAGCATCTGAAATATGTTGGACTCTATCACTGCGTCTCCATATTGATCTAAATAATTAGTGACAGCTGAGTGAACCAAGGAAGTCTGGAGGAAGAACAACTGCAGGCGCTTCAACGGGTGCCACTGAATAATTGAGAGATGTTTATCTGAATGTAATGCTTTATTAGGCACGCACACGCACACACACACACACACGGCGTGAACGATGCAACAGAAGCAGAACAAAGGCAGTGAAGTGACAGAGAAACTCAACAGCAGACTTATCTCTCAGTGGGGCAGAAAAAAATAAAACTGCTTCTTTTACTGTGATGTATTTATTCGATAATTAGGCTGGTGACCCCCTTCTTTGAAGTGACTGTGATTATGATTAAAGTGGAAATAAATTAAATGGAGCAACCGCTATGATTTTCAGTTTCTTAAAAGCATTTTGTAGACTTAATAAAACCAACACTCTCACCTTCACTTCCTCCACAAATAGTTAAAAAAAAAAAAATATTTAAGGCAAAATTTACAAAAAAAAAAAAAAAATCCTATTTAAAAGACACAAAATGGCCATTTAATATGAAAGTTGCCTAAAAAAAAGAGCCAGAAATGTATTTGAAAAGAAAAGAAAATTGTAAGGAAAAAAAACAATTTAAAAGGATGTAGTTTACAGTACATGTGGAAAGTCTTCACAGTGTTTCACTTTTTCCACATTTTGTTATGTTACAGCCTTATTCCAAAAGGAAATAAATTCATTTTGTCCCTCAAAATTCTACACACAATACCCCATAATGACAATGTGAAAAAAGGGTTTTTTTTTTAGATTTTTGCAAATTTATTAAACATAAAATACTAAGAAATCACATGTACATAAGTATTCACAGCCTTTGCTCAAAACTTTGTTGATGCACCTTTGGCAGCAATTAAAGCCGCAAGTCTTTTTGAATATGATGCCACAAGCTTGGCACACCTATCTTTGGGCAGTTGGGCACATTCCTCTTTGCAGCACCTTTCAAGCTCCATCAGGTTGGATGGGAAGTGTCGGTGCACAGCCATTTTCAGATCTCTCCAGAGATGTTCAATTGGATTCAAGTCTGTCTCTGGCTGGGCCACTCAAGGACATTCACAGAGTTGTCCTGAAGCCACTCCTTTGATATCTTGGCTGTGTGCTTAGGGTCGTTGTCCTGCTGAAAGATGAACTGTCGCCCCAGTCTGAGGTCAAGAACGTTCTGGAGCAGGTTTTCATCCAGGATGTCTCTGTACATTGCAGCATTCATCTTTCCTTCTATCCTGACAAGTCTCCCAGTTCCTGCCACTGAAAAACATCCCCACAGCATGATGCTGCCACCACCATTGGCATGGTTATGAGTGGTGCCTGGTTTCCTCCAAACATGACGCCTGGCATTCACACCGAAGAGTTCAATCTTTGTTTCATCAGACCAGAGAATTTTGTTTCTCATGGTCTGAGAGTCCTTCAGGTGTCTTTTGGCAAACTCCAGGTGGGCTGCCATGTGCCTTTTACTAAGGAGTGGCTTCCGTCTGGCCATTCTACCATACAGGCCTGATTGGAGGACTGCTTCAGAGATGGTTGTCCTTCTGGAAGGCTCTCCTCTCTCCACAGAGGAACACTGGAGCTCTGACAGAGTGACCATTGGGCTCTAGGTCACCTCCCTTACTAAGGCTCTTCTCCCCCAATTGCTCAGTTTAGACTGCCGGCCAGCTCTAGGAAAGAGTCCTGGTGGTTCCAAACTTCTTCCATTTACGGATGATGGAGGCCACTGTGCTCATTGGGACCATCAAAGCAGCTGAAATTTTTCTGTGCCCTTCCCTAGATTTGTGCTTTGAGACAATCTTGTCTTGGGGGTCTACAGACAATTCCTTTGACTTCATGCTTGGTTTGTGCTCTGACATGCACTGCCAACTGTGGGACCTTATATAGACAGGTGTGTGCCTTTCCAAATCATGTCCAATCAACTGAATTTACCACAGGTGGACTCCAGTTAAGCTGTAGAAACATCTCAAGGATGATCAGTGGAAACAGGATGAACCTGAGCTCAATTTTGAGCTTCATGGCAAAGGCTGTGAGTACTTATGTACATGTGATTTCTTAGTTTTTTATTTTTAATAAATTTGCAAAAATCTAAAAAAAAAAACTTTTTTCCACATTGTCATTATGGGGTATTGTGTGTAGAATTTTGAGGAAAAAAATGAATTTAATCCCTTTTGGGAAAAAGCTGTAACACAACAAAATGTGGAAAAAGTGAAACGCTGTGAATACTTTGATTTTATTTGAACATCAAGACAAAAAAATTACTTTCCGGTTGTTTTCTGGATGCACTGTAAAGTTTTAACAGAAAAAAGGTCATTTACAAGGATACAGTAAATGTTGACAATTTTAATTTAAGAAAAAATGTATGTTTATGAGAAAAAATGTTTTAAAAAAAGTTCTATCCATCCATCCATCTTCAGCCACTTAATCCTTTTCGGGTCACAGGGGGGCTGGAGCCTATCCCAGCATCTTTGGGGGAGAGGGAGGATCCACCCTGGACAGATCGCCAGTCCATCGCAGGGCCAACACAGAGACAGACAGCTATTCTCTCTCACAGTCACACCTAAGGGCAATTGAGAATCTCCGATTGATATCAATTAACCAAACTTGCATGTTTTTGGCCTGTGGGAGGAAACCAGAGTACCCAGAGTAAACCCATGCAGACACGGGGAGAACATGCAAACTCCACACAGAAGGGTCACTGATGGTCAAGGGGTGGGATCAATCCCGTGACCTTCTTGCAAAAAAAAAAAAAGTTAGAGAAAATATTTCAAAAAGTGAAAACAGTCATCTATCTATCCATCTATCTATAAATTCAAGATATCTGTCTGTTTGTGTGTGTGTGTGTGTGTGTGTGTGTGTGTGTGTGTTCCTCAGAAATCTCTCAAACCGTTTGTCACACTGACCTAAGATTTTAAACGTTCTTTGCTGAAGCTACGAGGGGGTGCATCCCCGAATATGGAGTCACTCAGCCAAATATGTAATTTTTATCAATAAAAGTTTCGCCACCGCTGTGTGACCACTCTATGTCTTCATCCCCTGGCTTCAAGAAGTGTGGGCGGGGTTTCAGATTGACTCCGTGCTCAGTGGAGAATACGTGGCATCACGACCATGCTGATTGGATAACACAGTATTACGACCTGTCAGTCACCACAACACTTCACAAACAAAGATTTTAGAAGTGTGCATCCACGAGTATGGAGCCGCTCAGTCAAAATATATACCATGAAGTTGCTGTGATTGTGTAGGTCTAATGGATATATTTGGCACAGAGAACATGAGGTGCCGGTGTGTGTGTGTGTGTGGGGGGGCTGCCGGGGACCAGTGGTGCCGCAAATGACATCACTGGCACACGGGTAAAGCAGTAGCTGAGACTGTTGTTAACCGGGTATCACCGGTGTCCCACCGGGCGCTCCACAAACGTTCGGGGGGAGGCATGCTCAGCCTGCCCAGTCAGTGGTAGACCAAAGTCCCGACTGCTGCTTCAGTGTGGAGCGGAATGACCAGATCAACTGCATATTACATGCGGACACATGCTTTGACTAAACACAACAAGATGCAAAAATATCCAAATAATGAAATAAATCATTTTTATTTAAATATTTACAGACAAATGGGCAACAGTAAAGCGCTTTGAGTGGTCTTTGTGACTAGAAAAGCGCTATATAAGTGCAGGGTAGTTAGTTAGTTAGTTAGTGATGCAAAAGTTGCAGCCAAATGGCTCATTCTGCTCTCTGTGTGTGTGTGTGTGTGTGTGTGTGTGTGTGTGTGTGTGTGTGTGTGTGTGTGTGTGTGAGAGAGAGAGAGAGAGAGAGAGAGAGAGAGAGAGAGAGAGAGAGAGAGAGAGAGAGACTGACTGGTGAAGGGATCGGCACTGTACATGGATGCCCTGAATTTCCCTCTGGGAAGATATAAATACAATAATAATAATAATAATAATGTTCGGTGTTTTGTACTTATAATATTGCTAAAATATAAAAGGATGCACTACAATGGGTCCCAAATATTTGTAAATGTGTCCTGTTATAGTACTGCATGAGTTTATTGACAATAGACTATAAACTACACATATAAACTAAATTATAATGGTGACTGAACAACTCCCATCCCCAAAGTGCAAGATACAACATTTATGAATATAAGTCATAAAAGATCACACAAATAAGTGATCTGACAAAAAAGAATAAACAAGCAGTTCTTAAACAGTGGCTAATATTGGATTCATTCATTCATTTTCAATTATTCTGTAGTTAATATTCACACAATCAAATAAATCTCAGTTCAGTCCCTTTCATATTTGTCAAAGTCTAACGTGTGATTACACGTTAAATTTAAGACAGCACAAGTCATGTACAGGGCAATTAATAATCAACTCCCAACTAATATACAAAAAATATTTAAAAAAGAGACAATGATCATAATTTGAGAGGAGACTTAAACTTTACAAAACCCAAGATACGAACAACCAAGAAAAGTCTGTGCATATCTGTCTGTGGGGTAGATTTGTGGAACAGTCTGGAGCCGGAACTGAAACTATGTACAAACAGAATTCATTTCAAAAAGAGGTATAAACATTATTTGCTGAAAGGATATACTGTATGTTAGAAGGGTAGTATTTATATGTACGATTCACTATGCTCATTCTGGGACACTATGGAACACTATGGAATGGTGGGTGGGACAGCACTGTGTATATCTGTGTTGTTTGGGGCTGGTTTTGATGTATGGACATCAGTGTATGTTAGGATGGATGGGTGTTAATGTTGATATGTACAAAATACAGTTAATTGTTTACTTGGGGTCTTAAATGTGGTAATTTGTATATAATTCACATGGGTGTATTTATGGAAATGAGGAGAATGTCATGGTGGCCTCTGGGCCGTCATTGGCGTCATCAGTTCCAGCTGCGCACAGACCAACAGGTGCTAATCAATGGCTGTTAAAAGCCAGCGTTGCTGACAGCCCGTCACAGAGTCGTCTGTCCTCCTCATCGGAGAATGATCCAGAGCTCCGCTCTAGAGCCTCGTCAAGAACCTCTCGTCAAGTGCAACCACGTAAGAGAACTATTTGTTGCTCTACCCCTTGTCTTAACCCCTGTGCACAGGTGGACCTCCCAGGCGGCGGACCAGCTACCCCAGCCGACGGGGCAACGCCACCTCACCCACGTAGCACCTCGCTACCACCTCGACTATCGGTACGTCTTGCTCCTCAGCTGCAGGAACTGTTATTATCTCAGTTGCAGGAACAGTCGTCACCAGGATCTGTGGAATCCTCGTCATCACTATCATCAGTACTGTCATCGCCACGGTCAGAGGAATCACTATCCTCACCATCCTCTGAGCAGTCATCGTCACGGTCAGTGGAATCACTGCAGTCATCGTCACTGGAACTCCCCTCGTCACAGCCACGGGTGGATTCACTAACACGGACACCTTCACCTCCACGTCACACGGCCGCTGGAATTCAGCAGGACGCCCCCTGCGCCTTGCCCAAGTAAGCCCCTTCTCTTACAGTAACCCACGAGTACTGTACAGCGATAATTGTGTCTGCTTGTGTGTTACAGGGTTGCCGGGTCTCCGTCCAGGTTGCTCAATTCCAGTGACCAGAACACAATACTTGCACTCACTCACGCACTACATACTCTCACAATTTAATAAAGGGATTATTGTCACAATCTGCCCGTGTCAGTGTCTGTCTCCTGGGCCCTAAACCATGTCAGTACGACTCCGTCACGTTGACCCAGCGGTCAGTGCACTGTCGCGCAAACTCAACACTCTTAGCGCCCGGGTAGATCTGTTAGCACATCAACAGACAGTAATCTTGAATCAATTGACTTTAATTAATAGTCGGCTGGATCGCCTGGAAGGACACCAGACATTCCCCCCAACTACAAATATCTCAACCCCTGCGGGCTTAGCGTCAGGACAGGCTAACATCTCGTCGTCCTCTCGCCTCACCCCTATTCCCACACCTGCCCGGTTCAGCGGAAGACTCGGGGAAGCCCGAGGATTCATATTACAATGCGAATCAGTTTTTCTCCGCGTTCCGGGAGATTTCACCCTTGATTCCAACCGAATTGGTTATGTCATTAATTTGTTGGCAGGTAGAGCTCTAGATTGGGCATATTCTATCATGGCTAAACCAAGCTGTTCCACGTTTACTTACCAGGGTTTTGTGGCAGAATTTATGTCCGTGTTTGACCATACTGTTAGGGGTGAGGTGTTGACAGAACGGCTGTTGAGCCTACAGCAGGGAAAAAGATCAGCTGCTGACTACACTATTGACTTCCGGGTCCTGGCTGCAGAGATTGGGTGGGGGGAGCCATCACTGTGTGGTATTTTCTTACGCAGTCTCAATGATGAGTTAAAGGATGAGTTAGCGGCACGGGATAAACCAAACAACCTGCATGATTTGATCGCCCTAACAGTTAGCCTGGATAGCAGATTAAGGGAGCGGGCGGCGGAACGGCGAGCTACTCCCCGTTCGGTTAAACCCCGCCCTCGCGTCACTAACTCTCCTCTTCTCGCTCTACCCGCGTCAGAGGAATCCCCGGATCAAGAGGCTATGGTTATGGGCCGGTCTAAAGTGTCAGCAGCTGAGAAGCAGCGCCGCAGGGATCAGGGCCTCTGTTTCTACTGTGGGAAGGAGTCACATGGGGTTTTCGAGTGTCCCAGTAAGTTAAAAGGGAAGGCCCGTGGATCGCAGTAGGGGGCTTCACGGGCAGGAATTCAGAGGAACCCCTTACTAGTTGCCGATTACCCATCAGACTGATTCATGCACATACAGAACACTCCACCCTAGCGTTAGTTGACTCCGGTGCAGAGCAGAACTTTGTTTCTCGAGACCTGGCAACCCGGATGGGCCTTCGCTGTCAGACTCTAGATCCCCCTGTCAAACTTATCACTCTGTCCAAGGCTTCTCTGACCACCGTCGCCCATCAGACGGCCCCAGTATCCATTATTGTGTCAGGAAATCACAGGGAGGAGATTAAGTTCCTAGTTCTGCCCCTCTCTTCTTCACCCGTCATCCTGGGGTACCCCTGGCTTCACTTGCATAACCCCACCATTGACTGGCAAGCAGGGAGAGTTACAGCGTGGAGTACATTCTGCCTAAGTGCCTGTCTCCAATCTGCGGCGTGCGCCCCATCTGTCAAGGTGCCTCAACCTCATTTGTCACCACCGGACCTGTCCAAGGTGCCAGAGGTCTACCATGACCTGGGGCAGGTGTTTAGCAAGTCTCAGGCGCTGTCTTTACCCCCCCCATCGCCCGTATGATTGCGCAATTAATCTGAAGGCTGGGGCCCCTCTTCCAGCAAGCCGCCTATACAGCCTATCAGCCCCGGAGCGCGAGGCTATGGATACATACATCAAGGAGTCCCTGGCCTCTGGTATCATCCGCCCGTCGTCTTCGGCTGTGGGAGCCGGATTTTTCTTCGTCGGGAAGAAGGACGGCTCATTACGCCCTGCATCGACTTCCGGGGTCTGAATGAAATAACGGTAAAGGACAAATACACTCTGCCTCTGATGAACACCGCTTTTGACTCCTCCAGGGGGCGTGCTGGTTTACCAAATTAGACCTTAGGAATGCCTATCACCTAGTGCGCATAAGGGAAGGAGATGAGTGGAAGACGGCTTTCCGGACCCCTAGCGGGCATTTTGAGTATTTAGTAATGCCGTTTGGGTTAACCAACGCTCCAGCCGTCTTCCAACGTTTAATAAACGATGTTTTACGGGACTTCCTAAACTCGTTTGTGTTCGTATATCTTGATGACATTCTAATCTTCTCCCGCACACTAGAAGAACATCAGGTGCATGTCCGCAAGGTACTACAGCGCCTCCTGGAGAATCAGCTGTTCGTCAAGGCCGAGAAATGTGAGTTCCACACTGACCAAACCTCTTTCCTCGGGTTTATATTAGCCCGGAACCAGGTGCTTCCGGACCCGGCCAAGGTCAAGGCAGTAGTGGATTGGCCTGCACCCACCTCCAGAAAGCAGCTTCAAGGGTTCTTGGGTTTTGCTAATTTTTATAGGTTTGTGCCAAACTTTGGGAATATTGCTCGCCCACTGACTGCCCTCACCTCCCCTAAGACCCCGTTTTGCTGGAGTGAGGAGGCAGCTGGAGCATTTGAGAAGCTGAAGAGGGAGTTTGCCTCGGCCCGAGTCCTTACGCAGGTGGACCCGAAGCTGCAATGCTTGGTGGAGGTGGACGCCTCTGATTCGGGAGTAGGAGCGGTACTCTCCCAACGCTCTCCCAAGAACGGTAAGATTCGTCCATGTGCTTACTTCTCCCATCGTCTTTCCCCGGCAGAGAGGAATTACAGCATAGGAGACAGGGAGCTGTTGGCGGTGAAGCTCGCTTTGGAGGAGTGGAGGCACTGGCTGGAGGGGGATGCTCAGCCGTTTGTGGTTTGGACCGATCATCGCAACCTGGAGTACCTCAGGACGGCGAAACGCCTGAATGCACGCCAGGCTCGCTGGTCCCTCTTCTTCGGCCGGTTCAACTTTTCCATCACCTACTGGCCGGGAAGCAAGAACAGTAAGCCGGATGCCCTCTCGCGGCAGTTTGACGCTCCATCCTCTGAAGACCAGGAGACCCCTATCCTGCCACCCTCCTGCGTCGTGGGCACCCTGTCCTGGGGAATCTGCAAGACGGTTCGCCGGGCTCAGAAGACCGAGCCGGACCCCGGGAGGGGGGCCCCCGGGCCGCCTGTTTGTTCCACGCGCCATTCGGGGCAAAGTGATCGAGTGGGGTCACGCCTCCAAGTTGGCTTGCCATCCAGGGGTGGGCCGGACTGTGGATCTTCTCCAGAGGACCTTCTGGTGGCCAGGGCTACGGAAGGACGTGGTAGGCTACATCCGGGCCTGCGCTCAGTGCGCCACCGGGAAGACGACATCATCCCCCCCGGCGGGCCTGCTACACCCGTTGCCGGTCCCTTCCCGCCCCTGGTCCCATGTTGCTATGGACTTTGTGACTGGTTTGCCCACTTCGGATAACTTCACCACAGTTCTAACCATCGTGGACCGTTTCTCAAAGGCAGCCCATTTTGTGCCCCTGCGGGGTTTGCCCAGGGGTTTGCCCAGGAAACAGCGGACCTCCTCGTGCAGCATGTGGTCCGTCTCCACGGCATCCCCGCTGACATAGTGTCGGACCGGGGACCACAGTTTGTCTCTCAGGTTTGGAAGGCCTTCTGCGCGGCGCTGGGAGCCACAGCCAGCCTCTCCTCAGGTTATCATCCCTAGAGCAATGGTCAGTGTGAGCGGGCTAATCAAGAGCTTGAGGCTGCATTACGCTGTGTCATCTCCTGCTCGTCCTCCTGGAGCAAGTATCTTCCTTGGATTGAGTACGCCCATAATGCCACGGTCTCTACGGCTACGGGCGTCTCCCCTTTCAAGGTGTCATCGGGGTTTGATCCACCGCTGTTCCCAGAGGAGGAGAGGGAGGTAGCGGTTCCCTCGGTCCAAGCCCACATCAAGCGCTGTCGGCGAGTTTGGCTCATCGCCCGCCAAGCTCTGCTTAAGACCACCAAACGCAATATCCAGGTGGCCAACCGACATAGGAGACCCGCCTCGGACTATAAGGTGGGTCAGAAAGTTTGGTTGTCAACCCGGAATATTGGTGTACCGGCCGAAAAGCGTAAGCTCACCAAGCGCTTCATTGGCCCCTACACCATCAGTCGTATTATTAACCCTGTGTCTGTGCGCCTGTCTCTCCCCTCTTCGATGCGCATCTGCCCCACCTTTCATGTCTCCCAGGTCAAGCCGTACATCTCTGACCCCCTGTGTCCTGCTCCTGCGGCTCCCGCCCCCCCGAGGATGATCGATGGCCATCCGGCCTGGGGGGTGACTGCCATCCTGGACGTCCGCAGGCGAGGTCGTGGTCTTCAGTATTTGGTGGACTGGGAGGGCTTTGGACCGGAGGATCGTTCTTGGATTCGCCCAGCGTTGATCCTGGATAAACAGCTGATCCGCGATTTCCATTGGGCGAATCCGGGTAGAATTGGGCAGGTGCCTGGAGGCACTGCTAGAGGGGGGAGTACTGTCATGGCGGCCTCTGGGCCGTCATTGGCGTCATCAGTTCCAGCTGCGCACAGACCAACAGGTGCCAATCAACGGCTGTTAAAAGCCAGCGTTGCTGACAGCCCGTCACGGAGTCGTCTGTCCTCCTCGTCGGAGAATGATCCAGAGCTCCGCTCTCGAGCCTCGTCAAGAACCTCTCGTCAAGTGCAACCACGTAAGAGAACTATTTGTTACTCTACCCCTTGTCTTAACCCCTGTGCACAGGTGGACCTCCCAGGCGGCGGACCAGCTACCCCAGCCGACGGGGCAACGCCACTTCACCCACGTAGCACCTCGCTACCACCTCGACTATTGGTACGTCTTGCTCCTCAGCTGCAGGAACTGTTATTATCTCAGTTGCAGGAACAGTCGTCGCCAGGATCTGTGGAATCCTCGTCATCGCTATCATCAGTACTGTCATCGCCACGGTCAGAGGAATCACTATCCTCACCATCCTCTGAGCAGTCATCGTCACGGTCAGTGGAATCACTGCAGTCATCGTCACTGGAACTCCCCTCGTCACAGCCACAGGTGGATTCACTAACACGGCCACGGACACCTTCACCTCCACGTCACACGGCCGCTGGAATTCAGCAGGACGCCCCCTGCGCCTTGCCCAAGTAAGCCCCTTCTCTTACAGTAACCCACGAATACTGTACAGCGATAATTGTGTCTGCTTGTGTGTTACAGGGTTGCCGGGTCTCCGTCCAGGTTGCTCAGTCCCAGTGACCAGAACACAATACTTGCACTCACTCACGCACTACATACTCTCACAATTTAATAAAGGGATTATTGTCACAATCTGCCTGTGTCAGTGTCTGTCTCCTGGGTCCTAAACCATGTCAGAGATGGAATTAATAAGTGTTCACTTCTTCCTTCTCCCTTTCGAACACTGTATACTGTTACTTTATTGCATTTGTCATTTGTTTTGTTTTTATTATACTTTTTTGTTCGAAATAAAGTATCTATCTATCTATTACCTACATATAGGCTCCACCTCTTTATTCCACTTTCAAACAAAGCCTACATTTGGGCCTGTAAAGCCTGATTGAGCTACCTGTTTCAGACAGGAATACTTGCTTTCTACAGACATGCACTAGTATACAAGAAAAAAAAGTCAGAAATTCACAAGAAAAGTTAAAAATTACCCCAACAAATCCAAGAAAAGCTTGTAAGCTTGCAAGGAAAAAATGTTACAATAAAATTACAAATTTACTTGATAAATTACACTGGTCAACACCAAATTTATTGTCTAAGGTTTTTTTTAGCTGATTTAGGATAATTTTGATGTGCTGAATCCAAAAATCACATTGGTTTTGCTCAATCAGGTCAACTTTTTGAATTATGGCCACATGTTTTATACGTTTTTATTTACATATACAGGTATTTTTGCTTTATATGATGCAAAATTCTTTTTTATGTCTTGAAATTCTCTGAATTTTGAACAATGATGACGTAACATTCAATTTACATGTACTTACCTTTATATAAAGGTAAGTACATGCACAGTACTAAGTAAGTACAGGTTTTTACTTGGCACCTGATCGAGAGAAATGGATGTCATTTCCGGATTCAGCGGTGCAAAATTGTCTTAAAAAAAAACCACACAACTTACAAAAAAAATTTTTGTAACCCTGTGTTATCATAGATGTACATAAAAAAAGTAATAATCAGAAAACGTATATATATATGTGTGAGAAAATTTGCTTAATTAAGAAAAAAACATAAATTTAAGAAAAAGTTGCATATATATGAGTAAAATTAAAAGAAAACTGTCATGATTTGGTGCACGGGTGGGGGCCATGCCCAATTGTCAGATTAGTTTTGTCTTTTTCTGTTTAAATTAATTAATTAATTTAATTAATTAATTTAATTAATTAAATCACCCTTATTGTCATTCAACCGTACAACCAATCATGTACAGAACGAGATTGTGTTTTACCTATCTACAGTGTCAATCACACACACCCCAGTGCAGAATCAGAGGGCCGCTGCCATGCAAGGTGCCGCCACAGATTTCCCTCCTCCATTCCATTATTGCTGAGCACCAAGCTGGATGGCAGGAAGTTCCACTTTTATATGGTCTTCGGCATGACCCGGCCGGGATTTGAACCCCTGCCTCCCGGGTGTGGGGCGGATGCTCTACCAACTGAGCCACCACTCCGGTTTGTTTATTTTTCTGCACACCTTGTTTGCTGGATTTGGTTTCTGTTTTTAGTTAGTTGATTATTAGTTTCTGTGTTTCTTTTTTGTTTTATTACCTCCGCCAGGAGGTTATGTTTTTGCCAGGGTTTGTCTGTCTGTTTGTCTGTCTGTCTGTCTGTTGGTTAGCAAGATAACTCAAAAAGTTTTGGACGGATTTCGATGAAACTTTCAGGCGTTGTTGGAAATGGTACAAGGAAGAACTGATTAAATTTTGGGGATGATCCGGATCACCGTCCAGAAGAAAACCGCCATTACGGAAAATGCCATTTTCGTGAATAACTACTGAACCACTAATCCTATCATTGTCAATCCAATTGCTAGTCATATGTTTTCGTGGTCAAGGAATCTGAAAACGTACACACAAACACTGTATGGGGGGAACTGTGGCCGCCATTACGGAAAATGTCATTTTCGTGAATAACTACTGAACCACTAATCCTATCATTGTCAATACAATTGCTAGTCATATGTTTTCATGGTCAAGGAATCTGAAAACACACACACAAACACTGTATGGGGGGAACTGTGGCGCTTGGCGGAGGTCTGCGCTCTCCGAGTGCTTTTCTAGTTGTTTTGATCATTGCTGGCACTGTGACAGCTCGCGCCCTCCATGTCCCGAAACCTGAACCTGCTTGGAGCCCCCTTGTTTCAGCATCGCGGGATCCGGTACCTTTGGTGAGGCGAGCCCTGGATCCATCATGCCACGCTGGAGTTCCCCCTGCTTCAGGCACCGCGTCGGAAGGTCTGTCAGCAGTGGCCACCGTGTCAGGAGGTCCACTAGCACCCGTTACCTCATCTGGGGTCCCGCCAGTGGCAGACGCCACCTCAGGAGGGTCGCCAGCTTCCCCAACCACCATGTCTGCTGCCTGGGCCGCCACAGCAGTTTCGCCAGAGTCCTGGATGGCGGTGGAGTTTGAGTCCAGGCAAGTGCTCTGTTCTGGTTTAAGGTCTTCTGATTCAGAAAATTCTTGTCTGGCTCGGGGTGGGGAGATTCAGTTGCAGATGTCCTCTGCTCCTGGGCTTTCCTCACTGGGCTGCACTGCCGCCGGTGATTCTTTTCCGGTGTTTGTCATTTCTTCTTCTCCCGAGGTGGCCGCATCGGGAGAGGTTGCCCTGACAGTGGAGGTCGAGATGTCCCAGCTGGAGTTGCTGGAGTCCTGGACGGCGGTGGAGCTCGAGCTCAGGCAAGTTTCCTTAGGTAGCCTCGAGAAATCTTGCCTGGCTCTTAGTTGGGGGGACCAGGTGCAGGCCTCAGCCACTCTTGAGCTCCCCCCACTGGGCTCCACTGCTGCCGGTGACTCTGATCTGGTGTGTGTTCTTGTCTCTGTTCCTTCGCCCAAGCCACCATCTAGGGTCACCAAGGCCCCCGTGGGTGCTGCTCCCCCTCCGTCCAAAGTCTCCATGGGTGCTGCCCCCCTCCATCAGAGGTCTTCATGGGTGCTGCTCTCCCTCTGTCTGAGATCTCTGAGTGTGCTTCACCCAAGTCCGGGGCCACCATGGGTGCGAGGCCTCCATTCGAGGCCACCACAGGTGCTGCTACGCCCCCAGTCCAGGGCCTCTGTGGGTGCTGCTACGCCACAGTCCGAGTCCACCGCAGTTGCTGCTACGCCTGAGGTTGCCGTGGGTCCCTCGCCTTCGCTGGAGCTCATTGAGGGTCATCGGGCACCGCTTGAGGTTCTCGTTGGTCGGCCACCCATCTCAGGGGGACGCTTCCTCCTGGCTACCATGGTCCATGAGGGTCACTGGGTCCGGCTGTTGCCCCCCGGGGGGGGGGGGCATGTTAGCAGTCCGCAGGCACAGGGATGTTGGGAGCCCGCCTGACAGATGGGCTCTTCTGTTAGGGTGGTTCTGGGACTGTGGATGGCCACCTGATGGGCCAGACCATCCGTGTAGGTGGCTTAAGAACTCTGGGCGACCACTGGATGCTTTTGACCGTATGCTCCAGTGGTCCTGGGGCTTGGGCAGGCCACCCGAGCTGCCCCAGTTTCTCTCCTGGGGCCCTTGAGTCTTTGCCACCTGTCATACTATGTTGGGGATCATGAGTGGGGGTTTTTTTGAGTTTTTTTTGCTTGTTTTGTCTCGGACCCTCCATGCCTGGGTTCCTCCTCCTCCCCCTCGGGGTGGGTTGTTTTGCTTGTTGGTGGCGGGGGGGGGTCGTCTGTGTGGGGGGTTTTTTTGTTTGTTTTTTTTTGTGATGTTACCCTGGGGTGCTCTGGGTTGCACCCCTTGAGCAAGGAGCTCCATCATGAGCCGGTGCACAGATGGGAGACGTGCCCAGTTGTCAGGTTAGTTTTGTCTTTTTCTGTTTGTTTATTTTTCTGCACACCTTGTTTGCTGTATTTGGTTCCTGTTTTTGGTTAGTTCATTATTAGTTTCTGTGTTTCCTTTTTTGGTTTATTGTTTTGGTTATTGCTGGTGCTGTGACAGCTCATGCGTCACTTCCGGCTGTCAGATTCTGTTCGTGGGCTGTCACAGCTGCCAGTAATAATTGCCAATCATTGCCAACAATGATTGTTGCCAATCATTGTTGCCAATCAGTGTTCCCAGTCCGGGGGTTTCCTATTTAAGCCATGGGCGCCACTTCCCTGGCGCAGCGGCGAATATCTCTCCAGTCGGGAAATCCCTGGACGTCTTGCCAAGTTAAGTTATTATTTATCTGTCTTTACTCTCATCTTTGTTTATCCTGCCATTTATCGCTCCAGCCTCAGAGCTGTGTTTTTTGTTGCTGTGTGTTTTGTATTTTGTGTTTCTTTTAGTTAATACATTTGCAAACCCACAGTCTGCGTTTAGCATTCTGTTTGCCCTCAGAGAGGGCCGTTCATGACAAAAACCCCATACATGGCTTAAACATGTGAAACAGTAAATATCTGTGAACATTTGTTCTGATAATCCATTTATTCAGTGCACATAAACACGAGAAAACCGGTTTTTGCAATTATCGGTATTCCCAGTAATTATTATTTTATTGTGACCATGTAACTGGAGTCAATGTCAACAGAAATTACCAGGTGTAAATCCTGGACAAGCCCCCATTTTTATGTGTTTCATGTTAGTTTATATACAGTGGTGTGAACAAGTGTTTGCCCCCTTCCTGATTTCTCATTTTTTTGTATGTTTGTCACACTTAAATGTTTCAGATCATCAAATAAATTTAAATATTAGACAAAGATAACACAAGTAAACACAAAATGCAGTTTTTAAATGAAAGTGTTTATTATTAAGGGTAAAAAAAAAAATCCAAACCTACATGACCCTGTATAAAAAAGTGATCCTCCCCCATGTTAAAACATAAATTAACTGTGGTTTATCACATCTTTAGAAAGCTGAGTTCAATTTCTCCAGCCATACTCAGGCCTGATTACTGCCACATCTGTACTCAATCAAGAAATTACTTAAATAGGAACTGCCTGACAAAATAAAATAGGCCAAAAGTCCTCAAAAGCTAGACATCAGGCTGCGATCCAAAGAAATTCAGGAACAAATGAGAAACAAAGTAACTGAGATCTATCAGTCTTTTTTTTTTTCCTTCTTGCCTTGAGAGAGAGCAGTCGCATTTTTCTTCCCTCCTCCCCTGCCTTCCTGATCTATTCCCAGCTTTTGCAATGTTGTGTTTTTGTCTGTGTTTAGTCGCTCTTCTTCTGCTGAATCTTAATCTAAACGGAAATTATGGATTTGGAAGCGGCTTAAATGTGCTATTGTCACTATTTTTCAACAAGAATTGGGCCAAGGGGGAGCCCAAGAATTGGAACCTACGAGGAGACTCATGGACATTGGAATTCATGCGTCTGTGGAAACATTATTGGTTATGATCTCAGGACTTCTATTTTTGGCTGTGGAGTTCCCTGATGCATCAGAAATTGAAGGAAAGTGAGAGAGCTGATCAAAGCGGACCCGGCAAGCTCCTTCATCAAATTCGACCAGTTGGGGAGGGCACGAGTAGCGGCAAACGGTGAACTGAATGACAGTGATTCAGTGAAGGAATACATCTGAAGCCCTGTGCTCTCTATGGAAAAACAGTTTAAGCCTGCACATATAATGGAAGCACAGAATTACACGGGTGAGGACAAATTCTATTCTCTGAGTGCACTGTGCTGATTTGATTTGATTTGACCTTGTTTGCCCCGTGTTTACATTCCTCCTGATTGAGATAAGTGGAAGGACCGGCTCTTATGTCTACCCAAACAATCAACAATCAGTTGTTTGTCGTCAGCGGATTGGACCCTCAAGGACAATGCCCATGTGCCTTCTGCAAGCAAGAGAGAGAGCAAGAGAGATAGACTCTGGACTCTGGACTTGTTTATAAGTCACATGATTATAACATCTATCCACTGCCAGGAGGTGCCCTCTGCTGCTCACTAACAACTGTTACATTTACACTACACAATGCATACAACACTACATGCATACAATATACTGCCTCTCAACTTTTGTGTGTGATCTCCTGCTAAATGTCTGCTAAATGTGCATTGAGGGTTTTTTTTTTGCCTGCAATCAAAATTTCGCTCACTTGCCGAGCGTCATTCTGATAAAGCATGTGTTTTTTTCTCTCGCCTACTGTGTCATATCCATTTTCTTTTCTTTTTTTTCCTTTCTTCTTTATGACTGGCGCCTAGCGGCTGCCCTGGCCTTGGATGCGCTCTGCAGAGCGTGCCCAAATGCCAAGTCACGTTTCGTTACCTTGTATTCATACATGTGTAATGACAATAAAGTTGAATCTCAATCTCAATCTCAATCTCAAAAGGTTATAAAGCCATTTCTAAAGCTTTGGGACGCCAATAAACCACATCATCATCATCATCATTATAGTGTCGGGGGCGACAATGACTGTTTCATTTAGGTCTGATCAGATTCCTCCATGCAGCTCTGTCCTTTGCCTTCCGCTGCCAGGAACTCCTGGCCTTGTTAACCCGGGCAATGTCCGAGCTGGTATGAGTTGCTCTCTGACTGACCATTTCATGAAACTGCTTGCAAAGTATTTGAGTACTACTAGCTTTTGCTGGATTAGCGGCACATTCTTGGCAGATAGAGCTATTATCAGTGGCGAGGACAGGCCAAGACAAACTGACTCCAGTATCTGTTGCAGTGACTGACCAGATGATAGGTTTGTTTATCCTTGCTCTTTGTGTAGTGCATGTCACAATTTACCGACTGGCAAAAGTCCACCACAGACCACAGTGAGAGCCATTATCCACAAATGGCGAAAACATGGAACAGTGGTGAAATTTCCCAGGAGGGGCAGGCCAATCAAAATTACCCCAAAAGCGCAGTGACAACTCGTCCAAGAGGTCACAAAAGACCCCACAACAGCATCCAAAGAACTGCAGGCCTCACTCTAGACTCTACCATAAGAAAGAGACTGGGCAATAATGGCTTGGATGGCAGAGCTCCGAGATGAAAACCACTGCTAAGCAAAAAGAACATAAAGGCTTGTCTTAGTTTTGCCAGAAAACATCTTGATGATCCCCAAGACTTTTGGGAAAATACTCTGTGGACTGACGAGACAAAAGCTGAACTTTTTGGAAGGTGTGTGTCCCATTACATCTGGCTTAAAAGTAACACAGCATTTAAGAAAAGGAATGTCATACCAACATTAAAATATTGTGATGGTAGTGTAATAGTCTGGGGCTGTTTTGCTGCTTCAGGACCTGGAAGATTTGCTGTGGTAAATGGAACCATGAATTCTGCTGTCTACCAAAAAATCCTGAAGGAGAATGTCTGGCCATCTGTTCGTGACCTCAAGCAGAAGCACACTTAGGTTCTGCAGCAGGACAATGATCCAAAACACATCAGCAAGTCCACCCCTGAATGGCTTAAGAAAAAAAAAAAGAAGACTTTGACTTTGGAGTGGCCTAGTCAAAGAGATTTGCAGAATTTAA